>CM073589.1:4120000-4745000 GCA_037074715.1 Magnolia kwangsiensis | reverse complement strand
GGGGGAGGTCTTTTGGCTTGAAATGGACACTACATGGTTTCAAATCGCTGGTCGGCTGAAAGTGAGTCATTTCAACTTACAAACATATGCGTGATTGCCTGCCATGGCCCATCTACTCGCACCATTGGATAACCAAGGCCATTCATCAGGCAGAATCCACTCTTGATTCAGTGTGGACCATTCATCCTTCTATCTTTAGTCGCGTCTAAGACTCTGTTGACTTTGGACTAACTAGTTCGATAACGAGGATTGGAGGAGGTTGTTGGGAACTGCGGCATGGAGGCAAATCAAGCAAAGTATACGCAAACACACAACCAAGTCTGACAAAAAATAATCCAAATTTTACCTGAAAAAATTCTTACAGAGAAAAAAACCGAGGCACAAAATGGACAGTACACATTATGAAATTAGAAATTACAAGAGATAAGAGTATTACCGGTTCAAAAAAGCCTCGAATCCACTTCACAAGCCCTATCTATACCCTTGAAACACTTGGAAACGAATTAGAAAATACTACAACACTTCTACTCTCAAACCTGATTGCACCCAATATATCAAATATCACAATTGGAATAGAAAATAAATCTCACACTTACACAACTCTGCATGCGATGGGACTTCAATAGCATCGACTACCCATCGAGGATATGTCAAAGGCATCCAACTTACTTCGATGACATCGAGTAGCAACACTAAAACATTTCAGTAATCAACATATAATTTTCAGATTTTTCTGATGACATCAACCTCTGCTTGATGGCATCAAGTGATTCCCTCAATGGCATCGATAGACCCTATTGTTTATAGATTTAAGACATCAACAACAAAAGCGATTCCCTCAATCCATCATTTTGAAAATTTGTACAAAGTTGACCACACATTCCTCCTCTATGCGATCTTGATCAAATGAGGATGATCATTGCAAATAACATAAGAACAAGTGTTATTGTCACTGAGACCTGGCCCTTTATACTCGATTTGAAGCTAGCTTCACCTTTTAATTGCAGGATTTGAAATTGCAACGATGTGTAAACGAAACATACTGCCTGCCCAAATCCCCCAAAGTAGTCATCGGACTGAAAGGCTCAACCGCAGATATATTCGTGGACAACGCCGCATACCGAGATTTTCTTTTCCGGAAATTCGAAGTCTCAACCGTCGATGAAGAGAGCTCTGCTGTTGTAATGGTTAGTTGATTATCACTCTAATGCAATTCAATGACAGAATTTCAGGCCAGTCGGTAGGAGTTTTAATGGGCCAGGTTGGCCAAACTCAAAAACTGTTTATTCGCTGGCTAGAAATTCAGGACCAAACCAGCCATCGATTACCCATGGCTGTGGGCCTGAAATTGAGAAAGGCCCACCAGAATCTTCACGTTTGTTATGTTACGCAATTTCTGCAGACAGCAATGTCTAGTAGGGTGCCTGCTATGGTGTTCCGGGGAGTGTCGGATTTGGCGGGTGGAGGCGCTAACTGGACATCGACGAGCCTGAGTTCGATAGCGGCATCCAACAGCCTCACGGTTGCGGTTGAGTTCATACGATTGATCGGGAGCGAGAAGCTGATTGGCAGGAACTGAGGCGGGCCTCTGTTAATCTGTAGGCAGGCATCATGGCCGTTAAATCATTGAGATGTGTACGGATGGATTGACCACACGTCTTGTACTTCTCAATGTTTATTGAATTATGTAAGGACGTTTTGGGCTGTTTATCTGATAATAACGTGCTTCTGAAAAAGTAGACTCCTGAAAATGGCTGTTTATCTGACCACACGTCTTGTTTTGGCCAAACAACCCCTTGGAGAATACTAAAGTCTGGTAAAACCTGAAAAAGGGTGAGAAATGAATTCTCTAAGGGGTTGTTTGGGGTGAGGAATTTGCGAAATCAATTTGAAATCTCTCTCCTTTGTTTTTCTTAGGGATTTAAGATTTGTTAAATTGGCTGATTTTTCAATTTGGGGAAATTTAAGGCCCGTTTGCATACCTCCGAATAAGTTACTTTTTCTACTTAACAGAAGTAGATAAGTAACTTATTTGAAATAAAAGAGTTTGGTTTATGATTAATTATAAATAAAAAATTTTTATTTAAAGTTATTTCATCGCTTTAATTTAATAAGTAAAAATTAAAATAAGCTACTTTATGCATAAGTGCATAAATAGCTTAAGTAACTTATTATTCAAACACCCCCTAAATGCCTTTAAAAAAAAATTTCAAGGCCCTGTTTGGTTGACACATAAAAATGAGTTTACCTCATTTCAATTAATAGTAAATACACAGTTACTTTTGACTCATTGCATATTAGAGATACCATTAACTAAAACAGATGGATTCATTTTTAGGTGTCTACTGACCAAGGCATGAAGAGAAACATTTTCAACGGCAAAAAGAAAAATCATGCTAGATAAGGTTTGGCCGGTGACCCTAACGCTAGTCAGATAGTTGACGTCAAAGCTTTGTGGGCCCATCATGATGTGTGTTTTATCCACACCATCCATCTACTTTGTCGACTTATTTTAGGGAATGAGTGTAGAAGTGCAGATCCAAAGCTCAAACAGATCACATCATAGGAAACCGTGGTGATTAGGTGCTTACCTCAAATGTATCATACCATGGGAAAGAATAAGGATTGGATGCTTATCGTTGAAGATTTTTTGTATGAGGCTAATATTTTTGTTTTCCTTTCATTCAAGGTCACATGACTTTACGAATAGATCGGATGTCAAATAAACATTGTGGTGGGCCCCATGCAGCTTTCAATGACAGGCATTAAATCCCTACTATTTATTGTGGTGTGGTAATAGTCACAGCGTGTTCATAAATCCAACCCCATGTGGTGATCATGTGAATTTTAAAATTTTTGGATGGCGACACATTATTTTTTATAATGTAGCATTTATGATGATTGTATCAACAATAGCGTGAAGGAGTTGCACAGGGAAGCTGACTACGGTGTACGTGAGGAATTTCATCGTTCTTAAAGCTTATTTTAGGATATGCAACTAAAATAGGACATACAACTAAAAATAATTAGGATCCAAGCTCATTTTAGGACATGCAACTAAAATTAATTACAATCCAAATCTCAAATGGGCCACATGTGAGGAAAGTACGGGAAAAAATGCATGCTGTTGAAACCTTCTAGGATCCATCTTATGTTTTTATGTCATCCAAACGGTCTATAAACTCATTTCAACATGAATTGAAAACACAAAAAATCTTAATATGGCAAAATACTTTTTAAGGGCATATAAATGTTCCAACATGGGCATCCAATTCCTGCTGTTTCCTGTTGTGTGGCCTACTTGATTTTTGCATCCACCTTATTTATGGTTGCATGTCTTAAAATGAGTTGGCGAAACATATACATATAGCGAATTTATCACAAATATTGCAGTAACCCACCAAACTTCCCTGCACACGGAATCCTTCACCACGTGGTGTCTGGACAGAAGAAGTGGATTGTAACCCACCAAACTTCCCTGCACACGGAATCCTTCACCACGTGGTGTCTGGACAGAAGAAGTGGATTGTAACCCACCAAACTTCCCTGCACACGGAATCCTTCACCACGTGGTGTCTGGACAGAAGAAGTGGATTGTGTGGGGCACGTGATTGGGTAGTACCCCACGAGGACTTATTAGAGACTGGATGGTCCCGACAGGGGCTTCGTGGGGCCACCATGATATAATTATTTTATCTAAGTTGTCTGTTCATTGTGAAAGATCATTTTAATGTCTATTCAAATGTCTGAACATAATAAAAGATACATTGAGTGGACTGTACCATAAAAAGCAGTGATGACAATGACTTGATCATTGTAACCTTCTTAGGGCAACTTTGATATTTATTTGACATCAAAACAACTTCTAAGGTCACATGTACCTAAATAAAAGAATAATAAATAAATATCAACTTTATTTAAAACTTTTTTAGCCCCGAATAGGTAATAGTTGGTGGTATGCATCCGTGGCTCCACAGAGACTCTAACAGGACCATCCATTCCTGGCTTGTTTGGTGGGGTAACATGCAATCCATGCATGATTGCGTGGTGTGTTAACGTCAGGCCTACAATGATGTGTGTTATATCTATAATGTCCATCCATTTGACAAGATCATTTTAGGGAATGAATCCAAAAATATTGTAGATTCAAAGCTTAAGTAGATATGCCTCATAGAACACGAGGATAATAACAACCATAGTTGAAACCTTCGTAGGGCCTACCATGATATTTATTTGCAATCTAATGGAGCTTGTTTGGATATGTGTTTTGGGAGGTATTATATTGTATTAGAAGCTATGATTTGACATTTACCATGTTTGGATTGGAGTGAATAGGAGTTGAATTTCATGCGTGTGAATACAAACTCCAACCAAATTTTTGAACCCACGATAAAGTATTGTCAGTCGATTTTATTGCCATCAATACTTCGTATTCATTGCGCTGTATTCGGCAACGGATGAAAGTTTGAATTTGTACGATTACAAGATATCTGATACCTATGCAGTGTAAGATCGAGACCGTTCATTTAGTACATTTGAACGTGAAAGTCATCTGGGTTAGAAATCAAAAAGTTTCATACGTCAAATAGGCCACCTGACCCAATTAAGATTGTACAATATGTAAATATAATATGTCATATCCAAACATTGATTTGTATAATGTATTTCATTCTATGCCAAATAATACCTCTTATCCAAACATTGATTAGTATTTGATTGATTTGAATGTATTTTGAAAACCGTCCAATGCATACATGAACAGTACTTAAATACAATATAATACAATACAATACTATACACGAATCCAAATAAGCCCTAAGGTCATGCAGACCTGATTAAGAGAAAAGGCAAATATAGGTTGGTTCAAAACATTCATGCCTAAGAAGATTTTAATGATAGGCGTTCAATCCATACTATCTTCTGTGGTGTGGTCCACTTTAGATTTGGATAAGCTTATTTTTTGGCTCATGCCTTGGAATGATGTCTCTAGATGGATGGGTGGTTTTAATATAACATATTCATAAGAGTCGGGCCCATGTAACCTTGTTACGTCAGCACACAAACGAGATAATGTGTGCACGCATATAGCTTTCTTAAGCTACGTTTCAAAAGAGAGAAGATTCCAATGAGGTTGAGATATGTTGAGCCCACCGTCATATACGTTGGACATTGACACCATGCATTTGGTGGGTCCTCTCAATGTCAGAGGACATCCCAAAAATCAGTCATATTCAGGACTCAAGCGAATCACACTAATTGAAACCACGTGAAATCATGCCTAAAATATTTAAAAGCACTTGACGGGACCCACTTAAGTTTTGAATATAGCTATAACAAGGTGTGACCCTTCATCCAAGTGAGACAAACACAATGGATGAATTAGATGTGTGAACCATATCTCAATGGGCCCTACAAATGATCCAGAAAAGCCTCAGTGGTTAGGTATTCACTCTCAACTCTTGCATGTAATGTGGTCCACCTAGGTCATAGATTTAACTAAGTTTTAGGCCCATGTCCCAAAATTGAAGGGCACATCTAATTGATTGGGTGGTTGCCTAACATAAACTAAGGCGGGACCAACGCAACTCGAACAAATGAGAAGCTCCCGTAAGGTCGACCTCACATTACCTTATCCTGGGCTCATTGGTGGGACCTTCTAATGTTATCTAATGTTATTTCCTTACAGTAAATGCTACACTATTAAATTAAATGCTATCCAATTTTATAAAATTTATATTTGACTAATAAACGTTGAACTTCAAAATTTGTCAAATTAGTTCAACGTTTGTCAGATTCAAATCGAATACCAGCCTTTAAAATTGGCAAGACTTGAATTTGATAGGTTTATAAATTTGCAAAAATGCACATTCACATGTACGAATCTTGCCACTAATATAAAGGTGGATTTTCAATTCCTACCAAGTTGGGAGATAACAACGCTGGGTTCCCCAGCACATTGAAAATCGTGCTTCCCTTTATCCAAAGCATGTATAGAATATTGAACCATGGAAATATGGTCCACACGATAAAGATCACGTGCGATGAAAATCGTACTAATCCACTCGTTTGGTGGACCACACATGCTTGTTAGATCACCAGGTGTACATTGATTTCACTGGTATAGCCCACCTGATGAGGGGACCATCCTAGTTTCAGATCTATTGTTAGCATAATTCTGTCACCGGGAATTTTTGTTATTAACTCCTGCAACTGTTTCTATCTCAAGGCTTTGACAAGTGAAATTATTAGGATTCTTTAAGTGTGGTGTACATATGTAGTCCTTTGTTTCAGGTAGTATCAGGGCATCTAGTCCAAATGGCCCACCATTTTATGGTTCATATCACCTCTTTCTAGGATTGAAGTGGTGGGCCACTGATGTAGAGCGGGTCGCGGACAATTTCATGGCTAAGATGGATGCGAAAAGGCACGGTCGGCGACGGAAGTGATCCGGACCATCGGACCTTAGATCGGGCGTATCTCACAATCCGGAATGAGTTATCCGACGTAAAATATATGATTTTGGGGTAGAACGAGCTACTTTAGCCAACCAACCCTGCTACGTCGGGTTGCGCAGCCCGGATTTGCGAAAAACCCCCTGATCGACGGTCGTTTCCTCGTTTTAA
This sequence comes from Magnolia kwangsiensis, assembly GCA_037074715.1. NCBI lineage: Eukaryota > Viridiplantae > Streptophyta > Magnoliopsida > Magnoliales > Magnoliaceae > Magnolia > Magnolia kwangsiensis. The sequence goes on along the minus strand of CM073589.1, from coordinate 4,738,377 downwards.
TTTTGTTTTTACTATAAATAGTAAGTTTTAGTTTGAGTATAACTTTTCATCCGTTGGGCTTTAGGAGTTGTGTCCAACATGAAAAGTGCTTAGGATAATTAGGAGAACGGTTTGGTGAAGCCAAATAGGACACTTACTATTTTTGGCCGAAAACCTTGCGCACTAGTAGACATCGTGACCGTCTATAAATAGTAAGTTTACTATTTATAGTACGTTGCGAATTCTAGGAGTTTTAGTTGTAGTATGAGTCTAATTTCTTTCATGTTGCTTGGTTCCCTTATTTAAAGGGGTGTAAACTCGTTTTTATTTATTCATCAATCAATTTCGAATTTATTAGAATTATTTCTATTTTCCTGCTTTCTTTCCTCGTGGATTCGAGGAGTCTCTGTGAGGAGTCCAGAGAAGCTCCATGGATTCGGAGTAGTTATCCTTGAGGAAGACGGTGATCGACCTCATCACGTTCATCCCTGCATCAATTTGGTATCAGAGCGAGGTTTTCCCTCGGGCCGATGGCAAACAACGAAGGTATGAATCAAAATCCTGTGGACGGTGATCCAGGGATTCGTTATCTTTCGGAAAGAATGGAAGCTTTTCATCGGGAGAGTCAGTTGACCATGCAAGGGCTGCAGGCAACCCTCGACCGTCTTGCGGATGCGCTACTTCCACCCCGAGCCCTAGGCGGTGCTCCACCACCTATGGTCGCTCCACCACCCGTGGTTGCTGTACGATGTGATCCTGATTATCGCAGAGCACTACCAGCGGTAAATCGTAGGGCTACACCAGATGATTCTAGTTCCAGCGACGAGGACATTAATGAGGGTTTTGATCGACGACCAATCCATGGAGGCGATCGTCTAGATCGTGCTGAAAGAGACTATCGAGGTAAGGCTGAACTTCCTAGTTTTAACGGTTTATTACGTATCGAAGATTTTCTCGATTGGCTAGCCGAAGTAGAGAGATATTTCGATTATATGGATGTGCCAGACCATAAAAGGGTGAAGTTGGTAGTGTTTAAATTGAAATCTGGTGCTTCTGCATGGTGGGAACAATTGCAACTCTCACTAGCCCGCCAAAACAAGGCGCCCATCGCCTCATGGCCTCGAATGAGACGTCTTCTTCGTTCACGATTTCTCCCTAGTGATTATGAGCAGATATTATTCCAGCAATACCAGAATTGCCGACAAGGAAATCGAACTGTTACAGATTACACTGAAGAATTTCAGCGGTTGGCTACACGAAACGATTTGTCAGAATCTGAGTCACAGAAAGTGGCACGATTTATAGGTGGGTTACGACCGGTAATTCAGGATCGAGTTCAGATGTACCCAGTCGGGACAGTAGATGAAGCAGTTCAATTGGCAGCAAGGGCAGAAACACAGCTTGCAAGAGCTCCTGCTCGTCCCTATCCTTCAAATCGACCTCCTATGACAGGTCCCACACAGGATCCAGTGCTGGCTCGAGGAAAAGATCCGGTAGGAGAACGTCCTCAACCTCCTCCACCCGCGAACCGTGATACGGGGAGCGGACCATCCAGACCTCAACGGGCAGCACCCACAACAGCGGGCCCGAGTAGGATTCCGAATCCTTATGCTCGGCCAAGGCCGAACAATTGTTACCGCTGTGGCCAACCGGGCCACTTATCAAACACTTGTCCTCAACGTCCGGCAGCGCACTTGACTATAAACGAAGGGGGCACTGAAGATGAGGCCGTGGAAGAGGATCATGGCTTTGATGAATATGAACAAACCACTGAAGAAATAGCAGGTGGCGATGAAGTGACAGGCGAAGATCGTGGCGAATCTCTCATTGTGAGGCGACTACTGTATACCCCACGAAAGGAATTACATCCACAGCGGCACAATATATTTCGTACTCGGTGCACTGTCAGCGGAAAGGTCTGTGATGTGATCATAGACAGTGGTAGCAGCGAGAACATTGTCTCAAGAGTGATGGTGGATAAGTTGCAACTACTAACGACGAAACATCCTTCCCCGTACTCAATTGGCTGGATAAAAAAAGTGAACGAGACCAAGGTAACTGAACAATGCACTATCTCGTTTTCAATTGGTAAACATTATAAGGATCAGATACTTTGTGACGTGGTTGACATGGAAGCCTGCCATATGCTACTCGGTCGACCCTGGCAGTCGGACCGTGATGCGACCCATCGGGGGAGAGACAATGTCTACATATTCGTCAAGGATAGTCGAAAAATAATCCTTGCCCCTATGGCACCAGAGAACCACCCTGAAGCCTCTAAAGTGGAGGGGAGTTCTCTCTTGACCATTCGGGATTTCATAGAGGAGTCCAAGGAAACCGGCGAGGTATATGCCGTAGTGGTGAAGGGTGAGAAGGAGGAACCCTCAAACATCCCTCCAAGCTTAAGACTGTTACTAAACGAATTCAAAGAAGTCTGGCCTGAAGATTTACCTGATGGATTGCCCCCCATGAGAGATATCCAACATCACATAGACCTCGTCCCTGGGGCTAGCCTGCCCAATCGCCCTCATTATCGGATGAGTCCGAAGGAGTGTGAGATACTTCAGGGGCAAGTGGAGGAATTGATCCGTAAGGGTCTATTGAGAGAGAGCATGAGCCCATGTGCTGTACCAGCATTATTAACGCCAAAAAAAGATGGAAGCTGGCGCATGTGTGTCGACAGCCGAGCAATTAACAAAATTACTATTAAATATCGGTTTCCAATACCACGGTTGGACGACATACTCGATATGTTAGAAGGGGCTAAAGTGTTCTCTAAACTCGATCTAAATAGTGGGTACCATCAGATTCGTATTCGACCCGGCGATGAATGGAAAACGGCATTCAAGACAAAGGAAGGGTTATATGAGTGGCTAGTCATGCCTTTCGGCCTATCGAACGCCCCAAGTACTTTTATGCGTTTGATGAATCAAGTTCTAAAACCGTTCACTGGCCGATTTGTGGTAGTATATTTTGATGACATATTGATATATAGCCAGGATGAGGCGGAGCATAAGAAACATCTCAGGCAGGTGCTGCAGGTCCTACAAGATAACAAGTTGTACCTCAACTTGAAAAAGTGTAGTTTTTTAACTAACAGCCTGTTGTTTTTAGGATTTGTTGTAACGTCCACAGGAATTCGGGTGGACGATGAAAAGGTGCGAGCTATTAGGGAATGGCCGATCCCGAAAAACATTCATGAGGTGAGGAGTTTTCACGGATTGGCGACTTTCTATCGTCGATTTGTGCGAGATTTTAGCACCATAGTCGCGCCAATAACGGACTGCATGAAAAAAGGGCCGTTCCAGTGGACCGATAAAGCTGATAAGAGCTTTCATGAGATCAAGCATCGTTTGTCTACAACACCGATCTTGGTGCTTCCTAATTTTGATAAATTATTTGAGGTGGAGTGTGACACTTCATATGTCGGAATAGGAGGAGTATTATCACAGGAAGGCAGGCCGGTAGCCTTCTATAGCGAGAAGCTCAGTGAAGCCCGAAAGAAGTGGTCGACTTACGAGCTTGAGTTGTACGCAGTTGTTCAGGCGCTGCGACATTGGCGGCATTATCTGATTCAGAGGGAGTTTGTTCTGTACACCGACCATCAGGCATTAAAGTTTATTAATAGTCAGATTAACGTGAATCGTGTGCATGCTAGATGGGTTGCGTTTTTACAGGAATTTACGTTTGTTCTGAAGCATAAGTCAGGTCAGCAGAATAAGGTGGCTGATGCACTTAGCCGTCGTGCGTCACTACTTGTTACGGTGAGCAATGAGGTGGTCGGCTTTGACTGTCTCAAGGAGCTATATGCCGAGGATGAAGACTTCAAAGATTCCTGGTTGAAGTGCCAAGAAGGTCACCCCAGTGACTTTCATATACAGGATGGTTTTCTCTTCAAGGGGAATCGATTGTGCATCCCCCAAAGTTCTCTAAGGGAGCAGATTATTCAGGAACTATATGGAGGTGGCCTCGGTGGACACCTTGGGCGAGACAAGACGCGAGCTCTTGTGGAAGAGCGGTATTACTGGCCGCAATTAGTACGTGATGTGGGACGAGCCGTACAACGTTGTCATACTTGTCAGACCTCCAAGGGACAATCTCAGAATACGGGCCTCTACACCCCGTTACCTGTGCCTGACGGTCCTTGGGAGGATTTATCAATGGACTTCGTACTTGGTCTTCCACGAACACAACGCGGCATGGATTCGGTGTTCGTAGTGGTCGATCGTTTCTCCAAGATGGCGCACTTTATCCCATGCAAGAAGACCCTTGATGCAACACATGTGGCGAATTTATTCTTCAGGGAGATCGTACGGCTACACGGGGTCCCTAAGACCATTACTTCTGATCGTGACACGAAGTTCATTAGCCACTTTTGGCGGACTTTGTGGACTCGATTTGATACACGACTTCAATTCAGCAGTGCTTACCACCCACAGACTGATGGGCAGACCGAAGTTGTGAATCGCACTTTGGGAAACCTCCTTCGATGTATTTCAGGAGAGAAACCGAAGCAGTGGGATTTGGCCTTGTCTCAAGCGGAGTTTGCATTCAACAACATGGTGAACCGCTCGACAGGGAAATCTCCGTTCCAGGTTATTTACGGACGAGTACCTCACCACACACTAGACTTGGTCCCTCTGCCCAAGCTCCCAGGCATGAGTATTGCAGCAGAACATATGGCAGACAGGATCATGGGTATTCATGCGGAGGTGCAGACTAAGTTACATGCCTCGAACGAAAAGTACAAGGAACAAGCGGACAAGCATCGTCGACAAAAGGTGTTCGAGGTGGGCGACCAGATGACATGGCGATCTCACGGACTTTCAACGTTGCGGACCTGACCGAGTATCATGAACCAGCGCAGGAGGAGAACTCGAGGACGAGTTCTTTTCAAGTGGAGGGGACTGATGTAGAGCGGGTCGCGGACAATTTCATGGCTAAGATGGATGCGAAAAGGCACGGTCGGCGACGGAAGTGATCCGGACCATCGGACCTTAGATCGGGCGTATCTCACAATCCGGAATGAGTTATCCGACGTAAAATATATGATTTTGGGGTAGAACGAGCTACTTTAGCCAACCAACCCTGCTATGCCGGGTTGCGCAGCCCGGATTTGCGAAAAACCCCCTGATCGACGGTCGTTTCCTCGTTTTAATTTTGTTTTTACTATAAATAGTAAGTTTTAGTTTGAGTATAACTTTTCATCCGTTGGGCTTTAGGAGTTGTGTCCAACATGAAAAGTGCTTAGGATAATTAGGAGAACGGTTTGGTGAAGCCAAATAGGACACTTACTATTTTTGGCCGAAAACCTTGCGCACTAGTAGACATCGTGACCGTCTATAAATAGTAAGTTTACTATTTATAGTAAGTTGCGAATTCTAGGAGTTTTAGTTGTAGTATGAGTCTGATTTCTTTCATGTTGCTTGGTTCCCTTATTTAAAGGGGTGTAAACTCGTTTTTATTTATTCATCAATCAATTTCGAATTTATTAGAATTATTTCTATTTTCCTGCTTTCTTTCCTCGTGGATTCGAGGAGTCTCTGTGAGGAGTCCAGAGAAGCTCCGTGGATTCGGAGTAGTTATCCTTGAGGAAGACGGTGATCGACCTCATCACGTTCATCCCTGCGTCAGCCACGTTCTTACGGGCTGGAAGATTTGAGCTACCACCACGGATCTTACCTTGAGAAAAACATCAATTTGTGAAAAAATGCATAGATGCCGTAGTCGAGTAGCCACCCATCAGGTGCACTCGAGTGATTAATCATGTTGAAAAAATAAAATAAAATATATTATTTTTAGCATCAGGATAACCCACGTATATATAAATATATTGTCCTTAAAGTTTAATTTGACCTCTTATGAATTGTTGATGAGTTATAGGTAAATTGTTATTAAGATAAGACAAGCCTTAGATATATATCTTACGTGCAACAATTACGAACAGATCTATTTAGGAACTCTTTTCAATGTAACTAATCATCTGATGGATTGAATTAGTGGTCCTCTAGCAATATTCGTAAAAGAATAATGTTTTTTTTTTTGGTGAAATTTGATGGATTCGGATGAAATTTGTTGGAGTTTATTAGATTTGGATTGGAATGATCAGGTTTATATAGACACTAGAGAAGTGGACCATTGTTAGGTGGTCATCAATGGCTCAGAACGTCTATAAAATATTTCTGGCAATTGATATTTGTTGAGAATGTGGAGCCACATCTAAGCTGCCTTCGACCGGTCGTAAGACGTCTTCGACCGGTCGTAGGGGCTTGTTTGACCGGTCGTGGATCGGTTCGACTCAAAGTCTAGCGAATTGTGTTGTTTTTTTCCGAGGCCTAAGACCAGTCGTAGGAGAGATAGGACCGGTCGTAGGGGTCTACGACTAGTCGTAGGTTACGCAAATTTGTTTCCGAATCTGATGCGAACTGCGGATTTTGGTGTCGCCTTTCGTAAGGGTGCAGAAGGGAAGTTACTTAAACTATAAATAGGGGTTCCTAGGGCTTTTCTAGGGGACAGAGAATATTGAGAAATAATTCCAAAGGTGTGGGCTAAGGGTTTTCTATATTTTTCTAAGGGAGAGGTTAGTATTTTGCCTTGTAATCTTTGTTCTTCTTCATAGTGGAAGTTTGCATCCGTAGTTTTTTATCCTAGTTTGGGGTTTTTCCAGGTATATCTTATCTTGTATTTGTTTGGATTGTTTTAATCTGTTTCTAGTTTATATTTTCATCCGTTTATCGTTTGTGGGTGAGGCCTGAGATTGGATCTCGGCCCATTGCGTTGTTGGCGTGCTGCGCAACAACTGGTATCAGAGCTATTATTTTAGTTCTATTGGGAGCGATGGCGGAAGATGAAAAAACTAGAATTGAAAAGTTTGATGGTTCAAACTTTACTTTCTGGAAGATGCAGATGGAGAATTATCTGTATCATAAGGACCTCTACATTCCTCTAGAAGAAAAAGAGAAGAAACCAGAAAAGATGACAGATGATGAATGGTTTTTACTGGATAGGAAAGCTTTAAGAACGATCCGACTCTCTTTGTTTAAGAGCGTCGCCTTTAATATATTCAAGATAAAAACGACAAAAGAATTAATGGAAGCCCTAGCCACCATGTATGAAAAGCCCTCAGCATCCAACAAGATTCATCTTATGAAACAACTATTCAACATGAAGATGTCAGATGGTGGGAGCGTGGCTGAACATCTAAACGAGTTCAATACAGTCACGAGCCGGTTGGAATCCGTTGACATCATTTTTGAGGATAAGGTCAGGACACTATTGATCTTATCCAGTCTGTCAGACAGTTGGGATGGTTTGGTGATTGCTGTGAGCAATTCTTCAAGGTCGACAAAGCTGAAATTTGATGATGTGGTCGGTCTAATTCTCAGCGAAGAATCTAGAAAGAAGGCATCAGGAGTTTCAGGGGACTCAGGGAATGCTCTAAAAGTTGAAGGAAGAGGAAGATTGCAGAACAGAGGAGGCAATAAACACGAGCGTTCTAAGTCGAAGAAGAAGTCCAAGGGACCGAAAGACAAAAATGAGTGTTAGCATTGCGGCAAGATGGGGTACATGAAACGTGATTGAAGGGCGCTTAAGAAACAAGATGGAAGCTCTCAAGGCGGGAAGGATTCAGTGAATCTGTCTGAGGAGAGCGACACAGAGGCGTTGATCTTGTCTCTTGATGCAAGGAATGACTCTTGGGTTATAGACTCGAGTGCTTCGTTTCATGCCACTTCATGTAAGGAAGTTCTGCATGATTATGTGTCAGGGGACTTTGAGAGAGTCTACCTGAGTGATGATGAGCCGTGCAATATTGTTGGAAAGGGGGACGTTCAGGCCAATAAGAAAACACGGAATGGTTTTGAAACTGAAGGATGTCAGACATGTACCGAGTTTGAGAAGGAATCTGATCTCAGTGAGGCAGTTGGCCGATACCGGTTATGTGAGGACATTCACAAGTGATTTTTGAAAGATCACAAAAGGTGCCTTGGTGATATCTCAAGGTAAAAAGGAAGGTACTTTATACGTGACTTCAAGATCGTATAGTTCACTCACAGTCGCATCAACTGGAGTGAATGGGCAGTTATGACATCAGAGGTTGGGACATATGAGTGAAAAAGGGATGAAAGTGATGTTGTCAAAAGGGAAACTACCAGGACTGAAGTCTCTTGACTTGGAATTCTGCGAGGACTGCGTATATGACAAGCAGAAGAGGATAAGCTTCAAGAAGACAGGACGCGCTCCAAAGACGCATCTATTGGAGCTTGTACACACTGACGTGTGGGGACCGGCACAGGTATCATCTCTTGGTGGCTCACGTTATTTTGTTTCCTTTATTGATGATGCTAGTAGAAAACTGTGTGTTTATTTCTTAAAGCATAAATCTAATGTATTTGATGCGTTTAAGAAGTGAAAAGTTATAGTAGAAAATAAGACAGGTAAAACAGTAAAATGTCTCAGATCTGATAATGGAGGAGAGTATTGTGATAAGAGGTTTGAGGAGTATTGTGCAGCAAGTGGAATCAAACATCAGAAAACGATTCCAGGGACACCACAGCAGAATGGTGTGGCTGAGCGTATTAACAGGACCATCCTTGAGCGCGCCAGGAGCATGAGGTTACATGCAGGGTTACCCAAGACCTTTTGGACAGATGCTATAAATACTGCCGTATATCTTATCAATAAGAGTCTCTCAGCACCATTGGATGGTGGGCTACCAGAAGAAACGTGGACTGGAAAAGAAGTGAACCTTACACATCTCAGAGTATTCGGTTGCACTTCATATGTTCACATTGATGCAGAGCAAAGAAACAAGTTGGATGCGAAGTCCAGGAGGTGCACGTTTATAGGCTACGAGCAGGATGATTTTGGCTACAGGTTTTGGGATGTAGAAAACAGAAAAATCATCAGAAGCAAGGACGTAGTCTTCAATAAAAAAGTGATGCATAAGGACAATGTGCAAGAAATTAAGGCCGACAAAAAGGAATTCGTACAGTTAGAAGAGTTACCGGACATGCGTGTTACAACGCCACAAGATGATCATACACAGGAGCATCATGAGGCAAAGCCACAGACACCGGTTGTGAGGAGGTCTACTCGGGAGAAGAGACCCATGGTCCGATACTCACCCTCCTTACATTATCTACTGCTGACAAATAATGGTGAGCCAGAGTGTTTTGAAGAGACATTACAGTCAGATACACGGGTTAAGTTGGAGCAAGCCATGAATGAGGAGATGGACTCTCTTGAGTCTAATCGTACATACGAGCTAGTCACTCTACCCAAGGGTAAGAAAGCTCTTCATAACAAGTGGGTTTACAAACTGAAGGAGGAGCATGATGGTTCGAAACGGTACAAGGCGAGACTGGTTGTAAAATAGTTTCAACAGAAGGCAGGTATCGATTTCACTGAAATATTTTCACCGGTAGTGAAAATGTCTACGATTCGCATGGTCTTGAGTATAGTAGCTACAAAGAACTTACATCTAGAGCGTTTAAATCTTAAGACAACATTTCTTCATGAGGACCTTGAAGATGAAATATATATGCATCAGCCGACAGAATATGTGGCACCAGGTAATGAGAACAAGGTATGCAAACTAAAGAAAAGTTTATATGGCCTGAAGCAGGCCCCGAGGCAGTGGTACAAGAAGTTCGATAGTTTCATGTCCGGAAACTGTTTTAAGAGATGTCATGCAGACCACTATTGTTACTTGAAGAAGTTTGATACGTCATACATCATCATTCTTCTGTACGTTGATGATATGCTTGTGGCTGATTCAAGCATGAAGGACATCTCAGATCTCAAAAGACAACTGTCTAGAGAATTTTACATGAAGGATTTAGGAGCTGCAAAACAAATCCTAGGCATGAGGATAAAGCGTGACAGGGAAAACAAGAAATTGATTTTGTCACAGGCAGAGTACATAGCCAAGGTACTTGATCGATTCAATATGGGAGGTGCTAAGCCGATTAACACTCCATTAGCCAACTACTTCAAGCTATCTAAGGAGCAAGGTGCAAAGACGCAGGAGGAACGAGATTACATGGCCAAAGTCATATATGCGTCAGCGATTGGGAGTCTCAAGTATGCTATGGTAAGCACGAGGCCAGACATTGCTCAAGCAGTGAGAGTTGTTAGCAGGTTCATGAACAACCTGGGGAAGGAACATTGAGAAGCTGTGAAGTAGATCCTCAGATACCTGGTGGGTACTAAGGATGTAGGGCTGTGTTATGGTGGATCGAAAATCAAGCTACAAGGCTACGTGGATTCAGATTTGGCAGGAGATATCGACAACAGAAGAAACACTACAGGTTATGTGTTTACTCTGGATAGTGCTGCAGTCAGTTGGGTCTCTTAGTTATAGAAGATATTATCTATCAGTACGACAGAAGCAGAATATGTTGCGGCTACAAAAGCATGCAAGAAGATGGTGTGGATGCAAGGTTTTATGGAAGAGTTGGGTAAGAAGCAAGTAGATTGCAAGCTGTACAGTGACAGTCAGAGTGCAATACACTTGGCTAAGAATTCAGTCTTTCATTCAAGGACCAAGCATATTGCCATCAGATATCACTTCATACGTTCATTACTGGAAGATAGATCGATTGTTCTGGAGAAGATTCATACAAATGAGAATCCTGCAGATATGTTGACCAAGACGGTCACAATGGAGAAGCTGAAGCTCTGTTCAACTTTGATTAATCTTCAGGCTTGAAGACGGGGAGGTGGTGCACTCCAGATGAATAAGACAAAGATTTTGGTAATGTTTCTCCAAGTGGGAGATTGTTGAGAATGTGAAGCTACATCTAGGCCACCTTCGACCGGTCGTAGGGGCCTATTCGACCGATCGTGGATCGGTTCGATTAAAAGTCTAGCGAGTTGTGCTATTTTTTTCCGGGGCCTAGGACCAGTCGTAGGAGAGCTAGGACCTGTCGTAGGGGTCTACGACCAGTCGTAGGAGAGCTACGACCAGTCGTAGGTTACGCAGATTTGTTTCTAAATCTGATACGGACTGCGGATTTTGGTGTCGCCTTTCGCAAGGGTGCGGAAGGGAAGTTACATAAACTATAAATAGGGGTTCTTAGGGCTTTTCTAGAGGACAGAATATTGAGAAATAATTCCAAAGGTGTGGGCTAAGGGTTTTCTATATTCTTCCAAGGAAGAGGTTAGTATTTTGCCTTGTAATCTTTGTTCTTCTTCATATTGGAAGTTTGCATCCGTGGTTTTTTACGTGGAAAAAAATTTGGGGCATTTCAAATAGTTGGATCAAATGATCTGATTGTTAGATCATTAAAGTCCATTCATTTTCGGATCACTATGGCTTTTAAGGTTGCTATCCGTTCTCAAAATAGTTGACTGTTTCGGATCTATAAATCTGACTGTTTTTCGTAGCCTATAAAACCTAGTCTTATCTCACACCGTGATCGTATCGTCTCGCGTAAGGTGCATGCATGAAATGCAAGTATAAAGTGCGTCATCTAATGTCACTACAACCACACTCTCATCGCCTTCGCCTGAGGGCATGCATTCTAATGCGGCACTGGAATACGCAACTCGAACATCTCAAAATTCTCAACCTCTAATACTCCAGGTAAGAATACTACACACACATCTACTTATAAACCATAGACTTTCTTTCATCCTTTTTGATGTGATATTAAAGAAAAACTATACTTTTTTATTTAAAATTTTCAAAATCATTTTGATAGGAAAATAAAATTTTCAAATATTTTGATTTTTTTCTTTAACAAAAATTTCAACAAACTCATACAAGGCACACATTAGGAAACAATAGAGACGGGACACCAACCATGTGTCTTTATGTGGGGCCATTATAGTGTTTATCTTTCATCAATGCCGTTCATCATGAAGCACTCATTGAGATGAAAGGAAGATGCAAAAATTAAGTTGATCCAAAACTCAACATCTGGCAACAAGTGAAGTGAGAGGTTTTAGTTGCAAATTTTATGATGTTTATATTTGCATTGTATCCGAGTTATGCAGCGCTTTTACATGTACACTGAAACTAAGAGTTATCACATGGTGGACCTTCTTAGGCGTTTTAAGTGTTGTGTATGATTTGATTCATTAATAGTTGAATGGTGCACAACTAATTTACACTGATTGGACAATCCTAACTGTTGATGCAGTTTTCTGATAGACCATTGTGTGTCTGCACATAAAACAAACAAAGAAAACTCCAGCTAAAGCAGGGGACCCTCCGATGCCTAAGTTAAGAATTTTGATTTTTTTTTTAAGAAACAGTTTTAGGAAAAGGGAGTTATCTGTATACCTTTTACCATTGAAGGACTCCTTGTTTATATCAGAGGAAAGATTACACCGTCAAGTGATATTTTCTGTTTGACAAATACGTGTTGTATTTGAATTAAAACTCCTATTATATTAGAAAAGGCAACGACACCTCAGAGGTATTCTAGCAGATCTATTAGGAGCTCAATGTTGTTTCATTGATAAAGCTGATAAAGTATGTTTGTGATATCTGTGTAATCACTAATCTCAGTAGATCTTAGCTTCTTCATCGGGCTTGATAACCCTATCAAGTTGTTTTTCAGAAAAGTCTATTGAAGATCATGCCGGCCTACAATGCGTTGTCGACCCATCGTCATCCCGACTTTGACCTTAAATATACTTCGAGTAATTTTGCCTATTTTCTGGTGTCAGGTTCAATCTTCTTTTATCGATCAGCCCATTTTTTCCGTTACACTAACCATCAATCATAGATAACTTCTTCTAATCAATGCGGACCGTTGAGCAACCAACCGCCACCATGGAGTTAGGACAACGACGAGTGGTCTGCGCCACATGTAGTTTTATTTTATCCTTTGATCTGGGAGAGAGGAGACGCTGAAATGGTTTAATATCACGTTCGGACAAAATAGTTTCAACAAGGGACGCTTGCTTGAGTCGGATCCGGATCAGTACTTAATTAGTGTCGGGTCCGGGTCGAGCATGAAATGCTAATATCTGATCCATCGACGTAATTACATGAGTGCCAATGTTTCAGACTCAGGCGATATCATGTCCGTTCATTATTTAAGAAGAATGAACGGCTACAAAGCATACTTCCAGTATCATTGAGTCTCAGGGACCATAAAATAGACGGTTACAAAAAAGAAATTCCAGCAGTGAAGATTCAGCATACAGTTTCTGTCCACCTGTGGTTTCTCCGATCTGACTCTTAGGCTACTATACATTAGGGAGGGGAGGGGTCCGCATGATGCACGTCCTGGATCTCGTACGAGTCTGCTATATCGATACCGTTGAGGCGCTTGTGTTTGAGACATCCATGCATGCGTGGCCGCACTAGCTCACTTGAGAACCCACGTGGAATTAACGACCGATCCAGACCTCTCGTACGTGTATTACTTGGCATCCACCTGTCTCTGGTCCGTTCGGTCGAAAGAAAACCCTCAACTGATGCCCAACGGGAAACCCCCACGTGGCAATATTAATTCGCTCGTTAGTGACGTCTTGTTGGCTCCTGCACCTCTCATGTCTCTTTCTTAATCCAAAAGCCTGATGATTCCGCTTCCACATGTCGAATTATCACAAACGTTATCATCCAACCATCTATAAGATGCAACTCTCCCTTTTATGCCTAGATCCCAAAATATAGTCTGATCCGTAAATCAGGTGGACCACACCAACAGGAGAAACGGGACATTTGGGAGCCGGACACTACCGTAGAAACTTGCTGATGTAATATAGGATCCACTACGTCGTATATATGTCATCAAATCCATTCATCACATGAAACCTACTAGAATGAAAAAAAAAAAAGGAAAGTAAATTCATTACAGAACTTAATTGAGCCACAAAAGTTGAATATATAGGTTTTAGTCATGACTGTAAATTTCTTCCTCTTTTTTGTCTGAATTTAGTTTTTATCTGAACAATTTTTTGGATATACGGTGGATATAATTTCTTTCACCAGATTAACGGTTTCAATTGATATTTTAAATAAACATTAAGGGTGGGCCACACGTCTTGAACGTACCTAATTACCATATATCCGAATGTATGTTATCATTTCACGTCAGTCATCTCCCCACCCCCGTTCGTCTGTCCTCTCATCTCTTCCGTGATCTCTTCGAGGCTGTTAAAGTATGAGACAAGAAAGGGCCTATCTATCAAAAATAGGGTGTCGAATGTAAAACATTTCTTGGATAACAGAATAGGTCACAGTAATGATTGAACTTTCGGATCACGATAAATAGAACTCTTTTTATTTCATTTCTCATTTTCAATTAAAAAAAAAGAAAAAAAAAAACCGCTGCAATAACCTCTCTGTCTCAGTGAAATGAGAGCAGGTATCTTTCCTCTCTTCTTCCGGATAGCTAGGGTTAGGGTTTCTCGTTCTTCATCTTTAAGATTTTTCTTTTCCTGTGCAGATTCAAGCTCTGTAGCAAAAGATCCGTCTATTTGAATCGCAATCTATACTTTCTCTTCGGGCCATGCTGATCTTTTCGGCGTCTCCTTCCGTTTCTAGATCTTTATCTAGAGCTAGGGTTTCAAATCTTTCCACTTCTTCTACCTTGATTTATCCTATTTCTTGTTCGTATCCTGTTCGATCAAAGGGCAAGTTCTGCACCTGCACGGTCTCCTCGTTGAAGGTTAGAGCGATGGCAGAGTTGGTGGAGGATAAGGAATCAACGGAGAGGGGGAGTGCGTCAAAAAGAATGGCGGCAATCGCCTCGGGGTCTGGGGCGGAGAAGGAGGTCCGACATTCAAGGACATTTCTTGATGTTCAGAGCGAGGAAGGTGATTCTGTTTTTTTTTTTTTTCTTTAGAGTTGTAGTGGTTTTCTTTCTGCTTATTTTTGAATCTTGTGTCCTTTCTTTCTTCTTTTCTTGCATTTGTGTTTTTCAATGCCAGAGAATCTTGAATTTTGACTCAAGCAGAGAATGAATACAAATACTTAAATTTACCAAGAATTTTTTGATTGATGGTTGGGATAACCCAAATTTTCTTCATGCGTAGCTGAAGTTTTGGCAAATAGGTTGTGGGGATAGAGGAACTGGCAGTCAAAATCTTGGTCATGTAACTTTGCGTTCATGTCATGCTCCATAAGGGGTCGTTTGGATGGTGGTAAATGGTTTACATTGTAAATGATTTACTAGTAAATCACTTAGGGCCTGTTTGGATGCCTGTAACTTTTCTAAAATGTAAGTAAGTTACAGGTGACTTAGTTACAGTTGGCGTTTGGGGGAGGAAAGTCACCTGTGACTTTCTCTCAACCTGTAACTAAGTTACAGGAGAAAGAGCCGAAGATCTTACAGGCACTTGAATCGTTTTTCAAGTTACAGGTAACTAAGTTACAGGTAACGGTCAAAAATTTTGAAATGAAATTGGTTGGGAGGAATCGTACCTGCACATCCATCCCTTTCCAATGTCTTCATCTCCCTCTCGCCTCCGTCTCCCTCTCTCAAGTCTCCTTCTCCCTCTCTCAGTCGACTTCTCCCTCTCCCATCGAGCTTCCGAAAAGTACGAAACCCCCTTTCTCTCTTCTGCGTTTTCCTTTCTTTCCTTTCTTTCCTTTATTTATTTATTTTTTTCTTTTGCGTTGACGGAGGCAGTTGGGTGAAGTGGCGTGGATAATGCAGATGATCTGTGGGGCCCACCATATTGTATTTGTTTTATCCATGCCGTCCATCCATACTTCCTACATTGCTTTTTCTTTACCACTGTTTCCAAGGATTTTGTTGTAGGAAATGAGGATTTGCAAATGATATTGGTTTTCTGCTGTTGTATACTCGTTCCTTGCTCATTCTATTGCCTTGGTTAAGGAAATGAGATCAGATTTTACTGATTCGTTTCACTTGTGTTAATATCTCAATTGATTTTGGTTAAAAAATGAACTGTGTTTCTCTTAATACGCTGTTTTTCTTGTTGTTTATTCATGTTTTCCCTGCTCATTCTATTGCCTTAGTGTTTTTTATTTTATTTTTCCTTCTTCTTTTATTTTTTCTTTTTTTCCAGTTGTAGAGACTGGTTATCAAAAGGGCACAGCTTTGTTAGGGGTTAGGTTCAAACATAATTTTAAAGCTAAATTTTTACTTAGATATGTTATCTCAAGTTTTTTGTCCACATTAATAGCATTTTGAAAACATGGGCCCACTTTTATGGTCCACCTGTTGATTAGTTTAGCCTAAGAATTGGCCAAACTATTCATTTACATGAGCTTAATAAAATGGAATAATTTTATCCCAATCTTTTTTATGTGTCAATTTGATTTTTCAACGATTCTCTATTTCAAACTCTATCTAGCGTGAATATCCAACTTATTACATGTAACAAAGTTACAGGTTATCCAAACACAAAAACAAAGTTACCTATAAGTAAGTTACAACTTACATCCAAATAGGGGTACCTGTAACCTACTTACACCTGTAAGTAAGTTACATGTAACTTACAACTTAAAAAAGTTACAGGCATCTAAACAGGCCCTTAAAGGTTGTAAATGATTTGTAGCCTGTCTGTTTGGCTTTAAGTTGTAAATGATTTACTAATAAATCATTTACAGTGTTTGGATAGCCTGTAAATGGTAAATGAAATCTACATTATAGGCTTTCATTCAAAAAAATAGAGCCGTTGCCATCTCCTCATTTACTAGTAAATGAAAACTCACCTTTTTGCTGGTAAATGAGAAGGGGGCTTTGCTACTAAATCATTTTACAAGTAGTAAATGATTTGCTAGCAAATTAGAGCATCCAAACACTAGTAGTAAATGATTTGCTAGTAAATCATTTACAACTTGCCCCATTTACCACCATCCAAACGACCCCTAACGTTTATGGGGGTTAGTTTATCAATGTTTAGTTGTCAAGGCTTAACTTATTTGTTTCCCTCGAACCATCCATTGGCTAGGTTGGGAATTCTTGTCTCATCAAAATGGGGTTCATAGTGATTTCATCCTTTTCCCTGAAAACCAGGGTATTGAAATCAGAATGTGCATAGGATTCCGCCTGCATCACTGGTTGGTGGGAATTCTGCAATAAACTCTCCTGTGTTCCAATGGGAAGATTAGTCTTGTCCCTTTTCACCTATATCTTCTTTTCCGTCATGAAGATATCTCTACAATTGTTTATTCATGATTCTCATGTTTTCTTAAATAAGAAAGAAAATGAAAAGATGCTCATATGGGCCCACTTTTTCAGCAGCTTTGGTTTTGCCTGAGAAAGGTGGAACATAGTTTCAGTATTTGGAATTTCTTCCCTATGAGAGTCTCATTTCTTTAAGCATTCAATCCACAAGAAGCCTCATGACAGGGAAGAAGCATGTTTGCTTCCTAGGATTGCATCTCTCTCAAACCCAGTTCACTGCCCTTTTCTCGAAATTGTCTGATAAGTTGGCATTTGCCCGAAATTTGCTCCAAGCTTTTAATTCACATTAGCTGTCATTGCTAAGTATGAAAAGAGGATAAGTAGCTTGTTAGTAGATAGGTATTGCCTGTTTGGAGAGTTGGTAATGCATTAGATAAACGGTCTTTAGCCTGTACTTTAGTACAGTTCCCTTTTGCTACTATCAAGGTAGCTTTTCCTCTTCTTTTTTTTTTGTTAGTTTAATTTGTCACTTCCTGTTGCTTTCTAATTTTCTATTTAGTGGCATCTTGATGGTATT
This sequence comes from Magnolia kwangsiensis, assembly GCA_037074715.1. Taxonomy (NCBI): domain Eukaryota; kingdom Viridiplantae; phylum Streptophyta; class Magnoliopsida; order Magnoliales; family Magnoliaceae; genus Magnolia; species Magnolia kwangsiensis. The sequence continues at coordinate 4,720,761 of CM073589.1, read as the reverse complement.
CCTGCTTTGGGTGGAAACTTCAGTTATGCATGTAGGCTCCAAATATTTGTTTTGAGAAGTTATAACGACTGTGATCAACTTAGGCAATTTTCATTTGTTTGTTTGGTAGTTACTCCAGATTGGAATGTTTTGGTTATGACGGATCTATAATAACTGCAGAGCTGCTTTCTGGGATTAGAAAGGAAATGGAATCTGGAAGGCTACCTTCAACTATTGCTGCTGGGATGGAGGAAGTATATCGAAATTATCGGAATGCGGTAACTTACAGTTGGAATGTACTGTATATTTCTGTCTTTTGATGGATTGTTGGGGAGATACCACGAGTACTTTGGTTCACCTTGAAGCCATCATCTTTGATTATTTATAACATATTAGTAATCTTTTAGGGGTTGTTTGGATGGGAGTAAATGGAGGTGAATGGGAGGAATTGGGAGTAAATGGAGGCAAATGACCTCAGAGGTCCGTTTGGATGGGAATAAATGCATGACAATGAAAAGAAGTGGGAGTAAATAGGCCTATAAATGAAATCCTCTCTCAGAGGAGAGATTTGGAAGTAAATGGGGTCAAATGCCTTTTTGGACTCCCTTGGTGAGTTACATGAGTAAACAAAGGTTAAAAAATGATCCAAATATTGGCTACATTACTAAAATCACACCAATAGAATGATCCAAATAGTCTAAAGGTTGGCCATCTAAATGGGCGGTTAAAAAATGTTTGCAAGTAGCTTGTTTGTGATCCTCATGTTTGTGGCCCACCCAAGGCTCGAAACTTCCTCATCTTTGGCTAAAGTATATATTTCAATGGGAATATTACAATTACTCTGTCAAATATCGTATATTTATACTAATTTGGGTATTAAAGCTGATTTTGGATGTCACATATGTTCCTATGAATATATTGAAAATTTCAAATGCATTTTAATTCCTCCCATTTACTCCCATCCAAATAGAATATTTGGATTTCAAATGCATTTTATTTACTCCTATCCAAACACAACTGAGTAAGTCATTTACTCCCAATTCATTTACTTCCAATTCTATTTCCCATTCACCTCCATTCACAAGCTCCCAAATGAGCCATTATTTTCTTGTTAAATTTCACTGTCATGTTTCCTGAATTGGCACTTACCTCATTTGATTGGTATTGGTTTTTCGTCTCTTACTGAAATTTCCGGTGTTTTTGTGTTGCTATCCTCTGCAAGACCTACTTATGCTGCATTGAACTCTGCTATTTGTCAGTACAGTTTTTCATTGCAACATCTTTTCAAGAGTGCATTTTTTATTTTTATTTTGGAAGCTAACGAATATATTACTAAACCAAGAAGAGGAGAAAACAAAACCGGCCAGCGACAAGTCACCCTCTGTCACTCAACAAGCTAGGAACCTTAGAAAAACAAAAAAGAACAAGGGAAAACCTGAAAAGCCGATACTAGAAACTAAAGGCCTTCAATCAGCTAGAACTGCCTCCAATCTCTCAAAAAGTCACCATAGAACACCCTTGGAACTCCTGTTTCATCAAATGCCCAACTGACAATATTAACCAAAATGCTTCTCTTTAATGGATCAGTCACTACAGATTTACCCTGAAAATTTCTTCTTTTACTTACACCACCCCAACAAAATCCCAAAAAGCAGAGTCTTCCAAAGGGTCTCCATTCTACCTTTGAAAGCAACCCAGATGTCCCGAATTGATCAAGTCTTCTTTTGCCACCATGCAGTGGGTGAAAAGGTGATGATCTGATTCCGCCTCTTTCCTGCACATGAAACACATATTTGGCCATGCTTATTCTTTAAGCTATTTAGAATAAAAATTTCTTTGCCATTGTGACTCAAGCAAATGCCTTGACTCGGAGGCATTTGAGCTTTCCAAACTATAGGACAAGGAGGAGAAACGCCATTCCGATCCATCAACATTGAGAGGGAATTCCTAGCTGAGAAAGAGCCATTTGCTGCCCACCTCCAGAGAAGTGCATTTTGTTTTCTAGAGGTTGCTAGCCCTACTATGTGAAGTTACATATCTCTACTTGGTATTTGCACAGAACATCCAAGCAGTGGATTGGCTGGAAACCCACTGCTTAGATGGTCTAACCCAAGACTGGCCAATAGTTAAGTAACCCAACAGACTGGCCAATAGTTAAGTAGCCCAGATCAGTGAAAAATTACCGCTCTAAAAAACTTGCTTATTCTTCTTCTTTTAACTCTTTGTTGTTTTCGTGCATGTGTCGGTGCATGATAGTTTACTAGCTTCTTTTTTTTTTTCCAAATATCTAAACGGTGGATCCCACTATGGCTGGATCTCCTACACATGCTGGGCTGCTGCATTTAGAGGTGCATGTGGAGGGGTCTCTTTCACACATATGCTCTAGGTTGGGCATGCATTGTAGGGTAACGCTAAGTGTGCACTCGCTCGAGGCACTTTCTAAGTGCAAACATCTCATGCATGGAAACAAGGAACAAATTTGTGATATTGCAGCCACTCATCAGGGGTCCCCACTCTGCAGATGCTATGTGATAAAAATCAGATCAGGCTAATCATTAGGCGGGCCACTTGTGTACAAATTGATGTAAGACAATTAGCCATTTGCTCTAAAAGCTTGAACTGATAGAGAGTGGCGAATCAATCCCTTTATCTTATAGCCCAGGCCCCACATCGCATGAGTTAGGACCTCGGCCGAAGCTCCTTGTGGGCCCCACTACACATGGGTTACGCTTCACACGGGCCACCCACTGTGTGTCCTCGCATCCCACGGGCTACCCCACTCAAGCCCGACGTGAAAATGCCCCTGCATTACTCACCCCAGTGAGGAGTCTCAAACACGAAACCTCCTACTCTGATACCAATTTGATGCAAGACAATCAACCACTTTCTCTAAAAGTTCGAACTGATAGAGAGTGGCGAATCAATCCCTCTATCTCATAGCCTAGGCCCCACATTGCATGGGTTAGGATCTCAGTCGCACTTCCTCGTGCGCCCCACTTCACACGGGTTCCGCTTCACATGGGCCACCCACCCCGCGTGTGTCCCCACATGCCACAGGCTACCCCATTCGATCCCAGTGTGAAAATGCCCTTGCATTACAAATGTAATGAATGGTTATGAGACATTGAGCAAGATTTAAATTTGATGTACAAGGATGGGTTACTTGATGATCAGATCATCCTAATTTCTGAGGTATTGCCTCGGCACAGTCCAATATCACACGGGTGTGCTTGTTTCCATGTGTGAGGCAAGTGCACTTAGAATTTCTCTGCATGTAACATAGCACCTTCAAAATTAATCTGATTTAGCTTTTTCCTTGCATGGGCATGCTCTTTCACCCATTTTTAGTGCGCATGTTCATGTACCTTAATTTATATGTTTTGAATAAAAAAAATTCCATGCAACAAATACACGTACATGATTCTTGACATTGATTTGATTTTTGAATGACCTGGAGAGTAAACAGTAGAGCTTCAAACTCAGCTGGAGGTAACTCCGGCCTACAAATATGAGTAGCATGGCATAGTATAGCTGTGCCATTGTGATGTCATGTGGTGTTCTTCATACCATCCTCACCTTCCCTAAATACGGATGGTTAATTAAAGCATTTTCTGTTGTTTTGTTATGCAGAGAACTGTAAGAAGTTTTGTTTCCCTACTAGAAACATATTCAAATGGTTATGCATTGTTTGTTCTGTTCTTATCTCTTTATTCTTCTTTTGGCAACCCAGTCCGATTTCCTTTTCACATTTTACTTTTCATTTTAAAACTGGTTTCTTGTGGTTCCATGTTTATTATAACTTTTTCTTGGTTTGAATTGTTTTTTCTGTCTTGATTGGAGGCCCTTTTCGATTGAACTTCCTAACAAATGAGATTCAGTGTAGATATTGAAATAACATTTAAAAAATTAAGCGAGACGAAAAGCACGTGTTGGTAAAAGTGTTATACTGCTTGTCATCAGATGGTTAAGAGTTGGTGATTGTGGTAGAGGAAATATCATGGGTTATGTGGATATTGTTGCAATGAATCAAAACATTTCATGACAATCTTGCATGGTACCTGCCATGCCATGTCTCCCTGTTGCTATGCCGCTGGTGTAAGGTGTCAGTTAGAGACTCCTAAATTCATTCTTTAGGAATTCGGAGGAAATATAGTCTGGACAGTGTTTTGTTTGTTTGATGTTTATCTATTTCTCTGAGGCATATTTATACTTCCTGGAATGTTATAGGACCTCATTTTTGTTGCTTGTCAGGTTTTGCAAAGTGGTAATCCCAAAGCAAGTGAGATCATATTGTCAAACATGGCTGTCACCTTTGACCGCATTTTAGTGGACGTGGAGGTTTGACCATCAGCTTATGTACTTTCAAGTTGTTGTTAGAAAACTGGTGCACTTGGATGTCTTATGTAGAGATGCAGGTCTTCTGTATTACGAGCCTCTTACATCACAAAGGATTGTATTTTTTCCAGGAACCTTTTACCTTTCCACCACATCACAAAGCGATACGAGAGCCTTTTGACTATTACATGTTTGGTCAAAGTTATATCCGCCCATTAATAGATTTCAGGTTGTTCAGTAATCTTAATGTGTTTCCTTAATTTTTTTTTTTTGGGATGTGGCTTGAGAATTTTTATTGACTTTGCTGTGGTTCCTGCTGATCAATTACATTTAAAACTTTATGATTGTCCTTTGGTGCTGGTTTTCTGATGATCTCCTTAAGACTTGTCATTTCACTTGGCAAACCTGTAGCAACTGAAACGGCTTTCTCACATGTTAACTATAAATGCAGCAGCAGAGAAGGTTTTCTCCCTATGCTTTTCATTGCTTTTCTTAACTTTATTTTTCTTTCTGCATCTTCAGAAAATCATATGTTGGCAACATCGCTCTTTTTTCTGACATGGAAGAGAAGCTTCAACAGGTGCTTAATTTCGGATGATTTTCTTGTGATTGTGTTATGATTGTGTGCTTCCAGTTGGTGGTGAAACCACTACTTGCATGTCCTTACTTTTTCACACCACATTCACGCAACCTAACAGGGATGAGATTATTATATTCCTTGTAAAACTGAAGTTTTGACTTGACAGCTGGGGGAATTTGGATTCTCTACAGTAGAGTTATTTAGTCTAATCTGTTATGAGTTATTTAGTCTAATCTGTTATGCAACGTAAGCTAGGGATTTAGTCAGTTTCATATACCAGGAGATATATTCTTTTCAAGACACTAGGGGTGCACATGGTTCGGTTCGGTTCGGTTTTGTGGTGAAACCGGAACCGAACCGTTCCTAACGGTTCCAGGAAAACTAGAACCGAACCAGACCATTTGCACCCTAGAACCGAATTGGAACCGGACCGTAAAAAACTGGTTTGGTTCCGGTTCGGTTCTACGGTTCCGGGCCTTTTATAATCCAGCCCAATTGCATGGTTTGTTTTTTATAATCTAGCCCGATTGAATGTTTTTTTTTTTTTTTTTTTTTTTTGTTTAAAAAATCCATTCTAAGCTCCTCTGCTGGAAATTTTCATATAGAGTAATCTTGTCATGGTTTGTTTTTATGACCCTTTCGTGTTCCCAAAATGATTTTGCTACCAATGTCTATTCGTGTTGTGATCCATTTGATGAATGTTATAGTTTTTTATGTTTTAAAAAAATAAAATTTAAATATTTATTGACCAAGGGGTCCCGTTCTAGGTTCGGTTCTACGGTCTAGTTCGGTTCTACAAAACCGCAAACCGAGAACTGAACCGAACTAACCGGTTCTTTGATTTTCGGAACTGGAACCGGAACCGGTGCACTTCAGAACCAGACCAAACCGTGCGGTCTAGTCGGTTCTAGTCCGGTTTACCGGTTCTACTGGTTCTGTGTGCACCCCTACAAGACACCATGGGAACAGTACACAACTATGAATTTTATTTTAACCATTTCTCTCTTGTTTATGTCTGTATTGTTCCAAGTTCTGACAATGAAAGTTTACTATGTAGTTCCTACCAAGTGGATATTTCACAATGTGATTAAATCATGGAGTCAAACTCCACATCTCTTAAAAAAGTTTGATGCCTATCTTGAGAGTGCCACTATGTTGGAGGGGTGCACATGCTGTGTTTGGTTTTAATGTTGAAATAGCTGCTCACTATTTTCCACCAATCGCCATGTAGTTCAGGTTGTCTTTAATAATGTGTGACATGTGCTACATGCTGTGCTGGGGAAATGGTGCTTTGGAGTGGGAAAGAATCCTGGCTGGTCTGGAGAAGCTCCTTTGCACTGTCTTTTGCATCTCCCTTCTCTGAATTTCCTCAATTAAATCTCTTACCTGAATTTTTAGTTAACGTTTTTCATTCTTTTCCACCATATTTATCAGAAGTTCAAAAGAAATGATCAATGCTTATGCGCTGAAATATGTAGGGCCATAATATTGTCTTGATCTCCAACCATCAAAGTGAAGCAGATCCGGCAGTTATTGCATTATTGCTTGACACAAGAAATCCCCATCTCGCTGAGAAGTTGGTAGGCCAATTTGTTCAATGTTGTGCTTGTGAACGGAAGTGTAATCATGTTGAGTGGGCTTGACTGATCAAATATCATGGTTTGCGAAACAGACCTATGTTGCGGGAGATAGGGTTGTGACAGATCCCATTTGCAAGCCCTTCAGCATGGGAAGGTGCTCACAATGCCTTGCAATACATAGTGGAAAAACTTGTTTTGTTACTTTTCGAACACTTAGAATTTCTGGTTTTCTTATATACTTAGATCTTGTATCATACCAGAAATCTTCTGTGTGTATACTCGAAAAAACATATGCATGACATTCCTGAGCTTACCGAGATGAAAAAAAGAGCAAATACCCGGAGTCTGAAAGAGATGGCTTTGCTTTTAAGGTATGTTGGGAGTGCTTTCTTCTGCTCATGATTATGGATTTAGAGAATTAGACTTTGGTTTTCCAGTTTGATGCTGCTAGCCAGTTGGGTTTACATATATGTCCAACTTAATTGTCACTTATTCTGCATTAATGATATGCTCCACGTAACTCAAACTTTTATTTCAAGTCATAACCCATTGGATTGGTACTCAGTCTCAAGGGCATGCTTTCAGTCACCTCTTTGGGCAAAACCTCATTTTAAATCTGCCTTCCTTTCACAAAATCACATGGAACTCCACTTGCCATTAAAAACAAAAAACCCTAATGTTTGTCACATCCTGACATTCAGGATAAAAACAGTAGCAGATACATCGAGTGATCAACATATTCCAAAGCTCAAGCCTTGTTTATCTTAAAGTTTTAAGTCTTCTTCTTTTCTCTCAGATTTGAATCTGCTCCCACCTCTATCCCCTGTTGTCAATCTTCTCTAGCAAGAAGGGCTGTGTGTGTGTGTGTGTTGAGAGACAGCAAAATTATTTATTGAAAAACCTGCCACAAGGCAGGGAAAGAATGCAACATAGTGCAATGATAACAACCTACAAAGGAAGGGATAGAAGCAGCTTTAGCTGCATTGACATAGGGGGCCCAACTCATGACAAGACCTTTGATTACGCATATCCTTTTTCCACCAAGGTCCTGCCATTCCTGAAACAACGCTTGTTCCTCTCCTTCCAAATTGCCCAAAAGATGGCCATAATGAGGAGCCTCCATGCCATACCATAGGCGGACATCAGTAGATTCTGGCATGACCCAAGATATCTGAACCACGGCCAGGAACGACTCCCATACCATGCAGGTGGAAGGACAATGAATGAACAAGTGATCGATTGACTCTGTGTCTTGCATATAAATCATACAATTCGCTCCTTGCTGCTGCCACCATATATTCAATATGGCAGTGTTTGCAATATTGATATTATACAATGTATCACACCCTTGGGATACAGAAACGTTGGAAAATATTACATTTATTGTAGTAAGAGGGAAATATTGGGGAAATTTTTAAAAAAATGGGGAAAATTTTAGTGAAACTTCAGGAGATGTTAAATAAAAAATGATTACGTATAACTTAGAACATTATAAAAATACTGGATAATAATTTTCCATTGTTTAAGGGACAAAACTATGAGCTATCGACAGTAAGTGATGCAATTATATCCAAAATGAGTCATATCATTCAAATATCATACAATACATGCAATAAAACACAAATAATACAGCCAAAAAACTAAGAACCAAAAATAGACATTGATTTCAGATATAAATGAAGTTGTGAGCTGGCTTGAAGGCAGCGACCCTATCCATACTGGTGCGACCATCAGTGTTACATAGACACATGCAACAAGAGCCCAGTGCCAAAGTGTCCAACATGGCAAACTGAAAAAAATCTAGTCGAGGCAACATTTCCGAATAAAATTAAATAAAACAATGAATAAATGTGAAGGAAATTAGAAAGAATAGTCACATAGTTCCAAAAGAAACAAATTAGTAGTAGTTTAAACTAGCAAATAATTTGCTAATAAAACATAAAAAATCATGGATGTTAAAATATTACAACTAAAACGAAGGAACAAAAGAACAAAAGTGAGAGAGGTTGCTTGAGGGATAGAAGAAGTGATCTTTGGCTTGCCAAAATAAATTTACATAACAAAAAAAATCAAAGAAGGTGAAATGAAATCTTTGTGCAGAAAAAAATGTTTGGACATCTCGTGTGAAGTGTCCAACACATGGCACTTTTGATGGCATCACTAGGACACGTTGTCATTGCAAATTTTACCTCAAGCGAAAGTGTCCAACTTGTGGCGCTTTTGATGACATCACTAGGACACATTCTCCTTACAAAATTTGAAGTATTGTGTTGTGTCCAGGGGTCTCCAAGTTTCCCCAATTGTTGGCATGGCAAAATCCTAGAAAGTAGAAGTGTATAGGTAATATTGGTGGGCATAATACTATTGCTTCACGTAACTGCAGTACTATCCCCAACTCATGAGGTTATGATACCATGCTATTTACTCTCTAAGATACCATGCCATGTACTCTCTAAGATATCAATGGTACTCAAACTTAGCAATGTCACTACTATGCCTATCAATAGTGGTACCAAGGAGTAAACTATTTTTGTCACTCCTAGTGGCATTGGCTGTGACCATACCCATATCTGTATCCTAGATACATCTGTTCATAGCCATGCCCCTGTTCGTATCTGCAGACATACTCATGTTTGGATTTCCCCAATTTCTTTCATTTTTTCATGTTTAAAATTGAAGTTACTTGAAATCCATGTTAAATTCATGAACCCATGCATTTTTATAAGTTTCTACTTGCCTTCTTGCCAATCTATTAAAAAAATGAGAGTTTTGTCAAACAACCACTTGCTCTAAAAGCTCGAGTCATTAGAGGATGGTGTATCAATGTATATCAAGGGACTTTAACAAGTTTAAACTAACTTTTCTTGCCCTTGGTGTTCCAGCTGGAATCTGCTCTCTGATCGCGATTCCTTTGTAAAATTTGTGTTTTGAATTGAAACAATCTGAGTGGATTTGTTAAAACACACCATCAAACACTGGGAAAAAAGGGCAAGAAGGATTTTATTATTTTTTATTTATTTATTTTTAATCTAGATTTTTTGTTTTGATTTTTCAATTGAATATCACAGTTATCGTTGTGTCGCTCTTAAACAACCGAATCAGTTATGATATGTGGCAATAATGATATTATTAGGCAGATATCGACAATGATACCATCAATTCCATCTAAATTTCATATTCCCCCACAGTTTCACATCGTTGACCAACAATACTGGAAGTTTTGGTGGATACTTGTGATGCATAGATCAGAGAAAGCTGTCCTTCTCCAACACCCAACCAACAACTATCATATGATCGGAGAAAGCTGTCCTTCTCTCAACTATCAAGTTTACTAAGCCACTGTTGCCAAAAATCTAGTCTTCCTCAATTACCTTATGATGCAAGTCATCCAGTCATCTAATCAAGGCTAGTATCAGTCCATTTTGATGGCTGGTTATGGGATTAATCCCATTTAAGGGTGCAGATTTGTGCCCATATCAAGCCCATCCAAGGGTCTGGATTACAGCCTATCCAATGTCTGGACAACCCACAAGGCCCAGCCAATGATCTATACTGCATATTTGGCCCATCCAAGCCACTAGATTGGACCAGATCAATGGCCTGTTCGGACCAGGACCCACAAATCCAATCAGATGGCCCTGATGGACAATTGGTTGAACTGTGGGGCCCTCAAGTCCAACCCTAGATGTCTTCAGCCTATATGCACAAACTGTAGAAGGGGTGTACTAGCTGTATGAAACAATTAACCAAGCATTTGATTAGTATATAGAGAGAGATTTATGTTTTGGACTATAATTTTTTCCTTTTTTAAGTATCTTTTCATTTTCTTATGTTCTTGTCAATTCCTTGACTTGTGCTATATCATGTTGGCTGTTGCTACATCAAATAAACCGTTCCTTGTACTATGACAATAGTTAATTACAAATGTAGCTACATCTCACTTTTTCCTTGAATGCCAAAACTTCTTTTTCAAGACCTTATGTGACACTTTTGTTTTTCCCAAGTTTGTGTCTTTTAAAACAAGAGAGTAGATGTCATTCAGAAGCAATTGTTTGCCAACTGGTGGAATTGAAGTGATTTGTTTATCTTATTTTTCTGATTCTAGAGGGTTCAGAGTTTTATTGTGATATTGAAGTTGTCTTGCTTTTCTATTTCTTCTTCAAGATTGATTCTAGAGATTTAGGGTTTTATTGCGATGTTGAAGCAGTCTTTCTTTTCTATTTCTTCTTCAAGAGTTTATTGTTACTTGTTGCTAGCATTTAGCCATTTAGTAGTCCTTGCAGTTGTCAACTTAATTACTCTGGTTCTTGTGTCAAGTGTCTTTTGCTTCATTTGCAGAGCTTTGGATTGCTTTCTGGTTGCCTTTTTTTTTTCCCCTTCATTTCAAGGTTTAAAACATCATTTGGCATCTTCATTGACATAGATTCTTGGTAAATTCTGCTTCTTATGTACATGGTTTGAGCTTGCAAGTGTTATGATATTTAATTTTACACACTCATTAATAATTTACCATACTCTTCACCATGTGGTTATCTGACATAGCCTAACTGGATGTAGGGCAGGAGCACAAATAATATGGATTGCCCCTAGTGGTGGCAGGGACCGCCCTGATCCTTTGACGGGAGAATTGTATCCAGTAAGTTATTTTTCTTGCTTCGTTCATTTTTCTTTTTCATCCCCCTTTCATGGCAGCTATATACAACACAAGAATTCCCTATTCTTGTGGTTCATGTGGTTAGAAAGGAATTCTCGGTGCTTTGAGAGTAAAGAGTACTTCTGTCAGGGGTGTGATTTGTAAAGTGTTTCAGCATGTGAGAGAGTAGGGTCCTTGATTTTTCGGGTTGGGTTGCCTTTCCTTGTTTTACTGTTTTTTGTTTGTGCTGTTGGCTCAGTAAAGTTATCATCTTTCAAAAAAAAAAAAAAAAGAGAAGAAAAAAGAAAAAAACACAAAAATTCTCTTTTTGGCTAACTTGTAAATATTTTAAAGGTTATTTTATTTTTATTTTTAAAAAAATTATTTATTTTTTTTAAATTGGCACTAGGTTTCAACACCCACATTTTCTATTCCTAGTTTATTCCCCCAACTTCTGTTAAACTGAGCTCAAGACTGTCGTTCATTTTTGGAAATGATGAAAATAACCATATTTAGTGGTAACTATCCATTTTTTTCCAGACAATATATGCCCACCTTATTAGCGGGCTAGAGCTGTGAGATCATGGATCTACCCACTTTGAAGGGTCATCCACCTGATTAACTGCTTAGATCTCCCAAAAGTGGCCATAAGCTGATATTTGTTTGATCGGCCCTACCCACCCATTTTTGTGACACATATCCACTCATTGCTTTAGTGAGAAAGGCTCTCAAAACAACTTGTATCCTCTCTCTCTCTCTCTCTCTCTCTCTCTCTCTCTCTCTCTCTCTCCCATATATATAATTAATTATGTCAATTAATATCCTCTTGAAACTCCATCTCCCAACACCCACCAGATTAGGGACCCTATTGTAAGCTCTCTCTAAGTCAAACCATCTCGAGATCCTTCCTCCACCCCCAATATTTCTCCATTAATTGTCTAAGTAGGAAAATAGTTTTAATGATAGACTTCCTTGGCATGAAACAAACTGATTTTCTAATACATCTGCCTCATGCCTTAGTGTTTGCTCAATCACTCTTTTCCAATGTTTAATAATATGGCTCATCAGTTTAATCCCACAATAGTTGGTGCAACTCTACACGTTTTTTTTTTATTTTTTTAATTCTTATAAATAGGTACCATGGTACTTTTTCTCCATTCGTCTGGCATTTTTTTTGATGTTACAATATTGTTGAACAACTTTGTCAACCAAAATAATCCAATATCTCCCATATACTTCCAAACCTTGGTATACTATTTGGTCTAAAGGCCCCATGCATACAAGTGAAAATCCATGCCCAATGGTCTAGATAGTTGTCTGCTGTCCATTTTTCATGGTCTAGACCACTGTACACACTCAATAGTGAAACATGATTGTTTCTATAATTGTCCACGGAGGGTATCCCCAGTTTGTCGGGATAAAGCTTAGATGGTGGTGATGATGATGATTATCCATGGAGGATATTTCCGTCATTTTCTACATGGGGGTTTTTCATTACCATACAAAAAAGGCTGACTGGTCGTGAGCTCAATTTGATTGAAAGTGGGAAAATAAACAAGTCATTAAAAAAAGTGAGTGCTAAACCCAATTTCTTTGGGTGGTTCTGTCTTATCATGCAAGCCAAAAAAGAGGGTGGCTTTTCATAAAACTCCCTTATTTTGTTGGATCTTCTCAAATTTTCTTTAGCATGTTATGGCTTCTACCGCCTTTACCTTTCTATATTCCAAGAAAAGATATGACAGTGATGTAGATACAGGAGGCTTGAATTTCTTGTGACTGATAATGCTAAATATTGAGGGTTGTACAAAGGATTTCTAGATTAGACCGGTCTTCCTTTTATGATGAATTGTTTTACTAGTCCATTTCTGGATAAAAAATATTCAAAATAGTTGGAAACAACTTGTCATTATTTTCAACAGGCATAGCTGGAATCAAGGATTAGGGTGAGTTCAGTTGCACAATTGAATCTAATTGCAATTATTTTTCTAATGGAGCGGAATAATCAGATTGTGGTTTTCTTAGTAAGCATTCATATTGAGGGGCTAGGCTCCACATTAAAATTACTATACTTTCGAGTTGGACGGGAATGGAAAGCAAATGGAGTTTGGCGCCACTTCAGTATGAATATGCAAGAACATATTAATTTTAGTATGGAGGACCTTTACTTCTCCAGTTGTGACCTGCTTACTGAAGACACATTGGAAGAGGAATCCAGCCTTTCATTTTTTCTCTTTCTTCGCAAATTATCCACATTCATCTGTTTAAATAAGTGAACAAGGAAGCTATTGTTCCTTGTTCGTATTGCTCCAATATGGAGTTCTAGATACAGTATGATACAAGTAGGTTTATGTTTGGCTTTTCCCCTTCTTTTCCTTTTCTCATGGCACGAGGAATGCTATAGCATCCTTTGATGGCATCTTTCACTGTTAGCTTGCTCATTTTCCAAAGGAAAATGAAAAGGTGTTGGGTCTTTCTTTTTCCATTGTGTCAGAAAGCCTTTAGGGTAATGTGAAGAGCCCCATTGGATGTCCTCTATAGGCAAAAGAGAAAAACTGAAAGTATTCACATATATCTTCTGATATTTATTGGCGATAGTGATCCCTGTCACATTTGTTTATCAAGGTTGTCTTTTTTGTTTTTTCTTCTCTAGGAGTTATACCTTTTGTTTTATCGTGAGCTTTCTCACATTTATGGTCATGCCATAAGGCAATTCATACCGTTAATGTGGGGGTAAAAACTTCAATACCTAGATGTACAATGTGATGCTTCATCTCCATCTGCCTAGGTAAGATCGTGAGATGCTTGAAATTGTCTATAAAGAAACTTGAGAATCTTTGTTCGTTTGTATGCCATGGAGTTGATTCTCCCATCATGAAGCATACATTGAACAATTGTCATGTGCCAGAAGATGTCTGTTGGAGAGCTTGTCCTTCGTTTGTCTAGCCCATTTGTGGCACAAAAAGCCAATGAAATTAAAGACAAGGTTGTCCAGCTACAGGGCAATAGAGGAGGTATTTTCTCTCAAAATAGTTTAAAAAAGGTGTTTTCCAACACATTCCCTTCTGGGTACCACTGGACAACGCTTTAACGTACATGTGCGTGCTAATGGGACTTGTGTCAATGTGCCAAGGTCCACTGTCCATCTTGAAGTGTTCCATACACGTGCCACATGTGCCAATGTATCAATGCCCACCTATGCCACATGTGCCACGTGCCATTGTCCATCTTCAAGCACCCAACATGTGTCACTGTGAATCTTCAAGTGCCCACATGATGCAGCACAATTAACCACTTGCTCTAAAAGCTTGAACTGTTAGAGTATGGAGAATTAATCCCTTTATCTCATTGCCCAGGCCGCACGTCTCATGGGTTAGGCCCTCGGTCGAACCCTCCTCGTGGGCCCCAAATCACATGGGTACCGCCTCACACGAGCCACCCGAGTCACACGGGTGGGGCCCGCATCTCACGAGCCACCTGCATCACACAGGCCGCCCACCCCGAGTGTGCCCCTGCATCTCACAGGCCACCCCACTCGAGCCCGGTGTGAAAATGCCCCCGCATTAATCACCCCCAGTGAGGAGTCTCGAACACGAGACCTCCCGCTCTAATACCAATTTGATGCAGGACAATTAACCACTTGCTCTAAAAGCTCGAACTGTTAGAGTATGGAGAATTAATCCCTTTATCTCATTGCCCAAGCCCCACGTCTCATGGGTTAGGCCCTCGGTCGAACCCTCCTCGTGGGCCCCAAATCACATGGGTACCGCCTCACACGAGCCACCCGAGTCACACGGGTGGGGCCTGCATCTCACGAGCCACCTGCATCACACAGGCCGCCCACCCCGAGTGTGCCCCTGCATTTCACAGGCCACTCCACTCGAGCCCGGTGTGAAAATGCCCCCGCATTACCACATGTGCCACAATCCACCCAAACATGCCTCGTATGTGCCAATATGCCATGTTGATGTGCCTATCCATCCATCCTATTCCAAGGTGTCAGATAAACAACATAGATAATATTAAAAGCCCATCCAGGATGGATGTGTCCAGAAAAGCCTATCAGGATAGATGAGTCCAGGTCATGGTTTTTTTAAAAAAAAAAAATTTAAAAACGGTTATGTTTCGTTCCATCTTGATACCCACCGTTACACGTTAGTGTGGGGGGGGGGTGGGAATTGGTTAACTGGAAAAAAAAGCACAGCACTGGTCTATATTGGTCGATACATGCCGTACTGCCACCTTTGTGGGGCCCAATACACCTATTATTGGGCGACACCGCCATAAATGCTCCTTTTTTCTTCTCTATCATATTTTTTCACTGTCTTCTTTGTTTCAACGGTTCAACCCTAGAGGAAGCTCATAAACTTATTTTAGACAAGATGTGGGCCTGTTTTGGGAAATGAAGCGCCAGATTTGAGTGGTATAATGGGATTTGATAATCAAAGTAGAATAGACTATTTTGGGAAAAATCAGGAAAATGGGTAATCCATCACTCTTTCTCCCCTTCTTTTTTTTTTTCATTCTTTGTTATATTTCAATGAAATGGGCCATAATCCACCAAATCATGCTTGATTTGTGTTTAATTAGGGTCTAATTGATTGACTTTCAATAGTTCAAGTCGACAGACAACATTCTTATCAAAGAATGGTTTGGTACACTATTGATTGCATGTTAAAAATGCATAAAATGATATATTTTGGTGTTTTACATATTTTCCTAATTTCCCAAATAATGTTTCAAGATTTTCTGGGAGAAAAAAGCCCGCTGATATAGGCGTGCATCGTCCAAGACACCTTGTATCATTTCATTTTTAGGCTTGGCCGATATGCCCATCGGTACTATTATTCAAAACCTTGGTCTAGATAGGCTTGTCCAGGATAGAGCCTCTTTAGTTTTCTTCATGTTGTTGGAAATAGAACGTCTCAAATACATCTTAGTAGTTCTATTTCAACTTTTAATTTTTTTTTTTTTTTTAATCCTCAACTGTTATGATAATGTCATACTCCATTGGTACTCTTTAGTTTGTTTGTCCTAGTAATAAACTACATGAATGCTCTTCCACCATTTCACTCTACATAGTAATATATGTACTGCATGTTTGCTTTTCCGTTGCCATGATGCCATTGTTTCTGGTGGTTACTGATAAAAGGGGGCCAGGCACCCTTCGATGCATCCTCAGTTGACAACATAAGGAGGCTTTCAGATCATTCAGGTGTTCCAGGGCATATATACCCTTTATCACTGTTATGCTATGATATCATGCCACCGCCACCCCAGGTATGCCCATATCTAAGAACTGATGTTGTCTTTCAGTGGCTTCATTTTCCTCCGGATGCAATCTTTCTTTCTTCTTTTATAGGTAGAGAAACAAATTGGTGAGCGAAGAATGATTTCTTACCATGGAGTTGGGTTATCTGTGGCTCCAGAAATGAGCTTCAATGAAATTACTGCTGGTATTGCAAACCCTGAAGAGGTTGGTTTTATTTGTTGACTAAAATTTATTTGCACAAAATTACCTAGGTTACAATGATTGCCTTCATCTTGGACTTCATAATTCATGACACCATATGATAATATAGGTACAAGTGTGCCCATGTGTCATTTGCTGGGTTTTGTAAATTGATGTCAATTTATCCAACGAGGACATTAGGAATGGTCTATTCATTAACAATAATTCCATTACTATGATTACCTTTATCTCAGGCTTCATTGTTTATGAAATCATCTTGCTAATACGGGTGTCAATGTGTCAGTGTGTATTCATTTGCTTGGTGTTGCAAGTTGGCATCAATGTATCCAATGATATCAATGGGAATGGTCTATTAATTTCCAGTAATTCCATGACTGTGATTAACTTCATCTTGGACATCATAGTTAGTGAAGCCATCTTGCTGGGTCAGCTATAAGTATTTCTGTGTGTATTTATTTGATTGGTTTTGCAAATTTGTGTATTCAACTAGACCAGTTGGAATGGTCTATTAAATTTACAATAATTTCATTACTGGTTTGCAGAATTTGGTTGACAAAATCAGTGGATCAAATCTGTATACTCAAGTTTAATTGTGGATCTACACTTGATAATGTATTATTGTTGGCCAGTCTTGTCATTTCAAGGAATAATGCAGTCCTTGCCTGAAAGACGTAGATTGTCTCGGGCCTTGAGGCTTCTAGTGGGTCCCATGTATTGGTGAACCAGACTGTTGGTCCGATGGACTCCATGTTTAGACCATGCTCCAAACTTCTCTAACATTGGAAGGAAGATCCCATCCATCCACTCTTAGGCCATATTTCCATTAAATGTGAGCCGTCTGTGCTTCTTTTGTAAATGTCTATATGCTGGCCACTGATTGAAGGGTTTTGGATTGTTTGATTACTGAGATTTCTTGTGCATAGTTTACCCATGGTGAGGCTCATTGTCTCTATCTGTGGACCCATGAACCTCACTCGTTATCGAACTCAGGGCCTGTGGATACTCTACAAATCCCCAAGTTGAGGATCATGTAATTCCACAATATCATAGGTAGACAACTCAAAAGTGATGAATGACCACATACGTTTTACATTTTTTATTAGTTGCTTTAGGTTGGCAATACTTGTTGATTGTAATCAATCTATGTAAGAGACTATTAGATAACTCTTAGTTGTAATCAACCTATGTAATAGTCAATTACATTGCGCCTATGGGAGTTTTGTGCTCTCACTGCCAGTCCCAGGCCCCAGGCAAAGGAGGTTGGCAGTGGAATGGCGAAACAGGATTCATGTAGCCAACCTATTTAATTGGGATAATGCTTGGATGATGATGATCTAGGGCTGGCAATGGGTCGGGTTGACCCATGGGCCAACCAACCCAACCCACTTCAAAGTAGGCTTAGGTGAGTTTGTTGGGGCTTGGGGTCAGAAAATGCAGCCCATTTGAGTAATTGGGTTGGGCTTGGTTTGACCCTGCCCAGACCCTGCCTGTCCGTAATGTTTTATTTATACAAAAAAAAATGATGATGATGGTGGTGGCACAAGATTCATGTAGCTGATCTGAATTAATTGAGATGACCAGTGCTAATGGGTTGACCCACGGGCTGGCAATGTGATGACAAAAATAAGTTGGCACTGGTCATCACATTTTGGGTTACAGATCAGGTTTGGGCCTGAATCATTGGTATGCTTGGCAAATGGTTCAGGCTCAGGCTGATGCTGACAGACTAGATCTCAGTGCTGAAGTTATTGCCATGCCTAGTTGCATTGTTGGAGGATAACCAACCACACATTCTCTAAGATATATCATATATGCATACACAACTTCTGTCAAGTTTTATTGTTCTAAGTGGGACCATGTGCTCTTTCTTGCAGGCAAAAGTGGTTTTTTCACAGTCTTTGTTTGATTCAGTAACTGAGCAATACAAAGTGCTTAAATCTGCAATATATGGCAATCAAGGACTTGAAGCATCAAACTCTATTATCTCTCTCTCGCAGCCATGGCAACCATCACCCGAGTAGTTTTCTCTTTGGTCTCCCCTATACCGTGAGGTATCTCTCTCGCATGGTTATTTGAACAGGTTTTTGAAGATGTAAATCATAGGAATTGATTCTGGATTAAAATTGTATCAGGTTTCTAGGATTTTGTAGGTTCGTATGTTTCCTCAATTAGACTTGGTGCTAGTTGAATAGCCTGTTTCCTTTCCAATGATTAATGTCTGTCACTGTAACTAAGCATCCCATTTGTATCATTGTATGTGCATCATAATTTACTTAATTGCCTGAGGTGCTGGTAGTGTTTTTTTTTTTTTTTTTTTTTGGTTTTTGTTTATATATATATATATATAACACAATCTTATCTGAAGAATGTAATGTTATTAGTTTGCTAATCATTTTATTTTACCTTCTCCAAATGTAGTGCATGTTTGGATCTGCTGTCAGATGCGATTGCTAGTATTTTCCTAGGGTGCATTTGGTTGCACCAAACATCTTGAAATTTCATGATATTGTGCACCAACTTAGATTGTTTAATCGTGAAATATCACAACATTTCATGAAACTTGTTGCAGCCACACATGCTCTACTAATGAAGTGGAAAATAACTAAAAAACAATTTCCTTGGTGTTCATATTTGAGGCTCTGGGCTTCAAATTTCAATTATGTTACTTCCAAGTTGGCCTTGAAAGAAAGGTTGTGGAATTTTGATGGCTTCTTCCTCATTATGAATACCGGGAAACATAATTACTTTTTGTTATTTAGGGTGCATTTGATTGCAGCAAATATCATGAGATTTCATAATTAATCAGTCTAATTTGATGCAAAATATCATCAATTTTCATGATATTTCCTGATTAATCAGTCAAATTTGGTGCAATATATCATGAATTTTCATGATATTTGCGGCTTCCCCAATTGCATTGTTGATTAAACTGGATGATTACAATTCAGTTCTTTGTCCATCCAAATATAGCCTCTGTTATTGGGAAAATGGCAGCAACAAAAGCATGAAGATTGTGGTGCAAATGCTGCCGGCTAACAGGGTGAAGCCATTTTATTGGTGCCTCCATCATTAGACATTACAACACATTTTCCAACAGGCAGCAGCCAAGCTACTGTAAAGCCAGTCATTTTCCTGTCATCATGGGATCTTGAACTAAATTACATGTACTTTACACCCCAAAGGATTTTGTCAAGTAAAGATGAAGAAAATTATCGGTCCTAATACATCAGAACGTGGAGCGTTCTGATGTGTCTAGTGGGTACATGTCAGGCCTAGGTTAGCTGATCAGAACTGTCAAAACTGTTAGGAACCACTATGGATAGTGGACATCCTAAAATATCGAAGGATCTGAAGTTCCTTGTCATCCAGTATGTGAACATTTTCTGGACTGTTGCTGTATCTTTTGTTAACTGTGTATGCCTGGGTCCCTGATCAAAGGGTAGGATCTTCCAAGTTTGGGACATTTTCTTAGCATCTCTCGTCCATGGCGGGACCCCACCAATAAATGGTTAAGATCGCCAAACAGTAGATCCTATTTGGATTAACTGGACATGAGGACACTATTCACGTTCTGATGCATCAGGACCTCATAATTTGTCAAAGATGAATGGTTTTATCTAAGATCGTTATGTGACATCAAGTGATCTTTTTTGCATGTTTCTGTGGGCTTTTTCTTTTTTCTCACGGGTCTTCATGCAAAATCTGAGTTTCGTTGGTGTAAACAAATTCAAGGGCATATGCTTAATCAGTGGATGGATTATATTTTCTTTACATAAGTGGCTGCAAACAAGAAGTTTCTTTCTTTGATTAATTGGAATCTTAATGATTTGTGTATGAACCCTGCACTGTTTGCAGTTGCACACTGTTCATCTCAAGGAACGAGGACTGCAGAGAGTTCATATTATGAGATAGTGATTTGATATACAAGTTCTTTGTATTATTATTAGTTTTAAGATGAAATATCTGTGTGCCCCATTCCAGGTTTAGGTGGCTTTTCACTGGCTTTGTATAATTCAGTAACCAACCATGAACAATGTGCTTCGATCTGCTATACGCGGCAATAAACGGCTTAATGTGGTGGACTCTGTTACTGCTCTATGACAACCAACCATGGCTGTATCCCCTGCTGCTTTCACGGTAGTTCAGCCCAGTTCTTTCTGAAGTATTGTCTTTCCTTTCATTCTTCTTGAAGATGTAATTCATAAAAAAAAACCCTTCCCGATTAGAACTATAATCAGAATTTCAAGGGTAGCTTACTGCTGTACAGATCATTTTACTCTGTTCAATTGCATAACTTTGTAGTTGTTTGATTGAATTTTCTTGGCACGGGTGGTGATGTCATTAGCTTGCTTCCTTTTTTTCCTATCTAGTTCTGACTCTCTTGTTTTTTTCCCATGAGAGTGCCTCATCAATGTTCAGGAGATGGGTGAAATGGTAGAGATATGAGCAGATGACCTGATGGAAACTAGGGCTGTCAATGGATTGGATCTTGATCCCTATCCCATTTGAATTCGCTCTGATCAAATACAATTGGATTGGCTTCGGATCTACCCCAGTTCGATATAATAAAAGTCCAATTTTCAGGAGATGGGTGAAATGGTAGTGACATGAGCAGATGACCTGATGGAAACTAGGGCTGTCAATGGATTGGATCTTGATCCCTATCCCATTTGAATTCACTCTGATCAAATAGGATCCTTACAATTGGATTGGCTTTGGATCTACCCCAGTTCGATTAGATTAAAGTCCGATTTTCAGGAGATGGGTGAAATGGTAGAGATATGAGCAGATGACCTGATGGAAACTAGGGCTATCAATGGATTGGATCTTGATACCTATCCCATTTGAATTCTCTATGATCAAATAGGATCCTTACAATTGGATTGGCTTTGGATCTACCCCAGTTCGATTAGATAAAAGTCCGATTTTCTGGAGATGGGTGAAATGGTAGAGATATGAGCAGATGACCTGTTGGAAACTAGGGCTGTCAATGGATTGGATCTTGATCCCTATCCCATTTGAATTTGCTCTGATCAAATAGGATCCTTACAATTGGATTGGCTTTGGATCTACCCCAGTTCAATTAGATAAAAGTCCGATTTTCAGGAGATGGGTGATGTAGAGCAGGTCGTGGACAATTTCATGGCCAAGATGGATCAGAAAAGGCACGGTCGACAACATAAGTGATCCGGACCATCAGACCTTGGATCGGGCGTATCTCGCAATCCGGAATGAGTTATCCGACGCAGAATATATGATTTTGGGGTAGAACGAGCTACTTTAGCCAACCAACCCCGCTACACCGGGTTGCGCAGCCCGGATTTGCGAGAAACCCCCTGATCGACGGTCATTTCCCCATTTTAATTTCGTTTTTACTATTTATAGTAAGTTTTAGTTTGCTCATAGCTCTTCATCCGTTGGGCTTTAGAAGTTGTGTCTAACATGAAAAGTGCTTAGAATAATTAGGAGAACGGTTTGGTGAAGCCAAATAGGACACTTACTATTTTTGGCCGAAAACCTTGCGCAGTAGTAGACATCACGACCGTCTATAAATAGTAAGTTTACTATTTATAGTTAGTCGTGCATTCTAGGAGTTTTAGTTGTAGTTTGAGTCTGATTTCTTTCCTATTGCTTGATTCCCTTATTTAAAGGGGTGTAAACTCGTTTTTATTCATTCAGCAAATAATTTCGAATTTTATTAGAGTTTATTCCTATTCTCTCGCTTTCTTTCCTCGTGGATTCGAGAAGTCTCTGTGAGGAGTCCAGAGAAGCTCCGTGGATTCGGAGTAGTTATCCTCTCGAGGAAGACAGTGATCGACCTCATCACGTTCATCTCTGCGTCAATGGGTGAAATGGTAGAGATATGAGCAGATGGCCTGATGGAAACTTGGGCTGTCAATGCATTCGATCTTGATCCCTATTCCATTTGAATTCACTCTGATCAAGTAGGATCCTTACAATTGGATTGGCTTCGGATCTACCCCAGTTCGATGAGATAAAAGTACGATTGGACATATCTCTACTCTGTATAATGTCAGGGATTTGAAAAGTTGTGGGTACTTCTGTAAAAAAAAAAAATGCATTAACAGCGAGTATATTCAGATATTCAGATATTCAGATGTGCTTTTACTGATGGTATGTTTCCCTTTTCTTTTTTTTCTTTTTTTGGGTGCATCCCAATCTTATTTGATCTATTCCTTGTCGGGAGCAGTTCAAATATGATACGTGCATCCCAATCTTATTTGATCTATTCCTTGTCTCAATCATGTTCTTGTTTGAACTCAAAATTTAAATTTAAGCCTCAAGAGGAACTTCTTCCTTAAGGAAAAACATGTAGGACCCACCCAGTAATAGTTACTTACATGTGGGTCTTATGGGCCCATATCTAATATGTCATGTAACACATCTCGTGCCAAATATTGGGATATTTTGTATCGCCTCAAACCTTGCAAATTAATTAATTATTTATTTATTTTAATGTTGTCTTGTTAAGAAATCACAGCGAACAACTGCTGCCACTGAATAAATTGGCAAAAAGACAACAAGGAAAAAGAAGAAAAGAGACGAATGGTATTGCTTTGCTTGAAAGCTGAATTATATTTCTATTTATGCTTTAATGGATCCATTTTTGTACGAATCCTTGTGTTTCTTTTGAAGAATGCAACTACTCCGATAAACTCTTAATTTGGACTGGGGATCTATAATCCAAGTTTAATAGTTTAATACTAATCAACAAAAGTAGGTGGTACTTTTCACTTGCTCATCCATTGAGAAATGGTCATATACAATTGCTCTACGTGAACCTAACATCTGAGCCATATAAAAGATTGGCCGCATCATAAAGATCACCTAGGACAAGAACTAGATCAGTCTAGTCATCAGGTGGGTCCATGGATTTACTCCAATTGTCTGCCAGCTCGGGGGTTGGTTTTTTTAAAACAAAAAACAAAATTCCTTCTATTTTTCCTTCTTTTCTCTCTATTTTTTTGCATGTTCTTTTAATAAAATTCTTATCTTTCAAAAAAAGAAAAAGAAAGTGTGACCAATTTGATGAGTGCATTGTTCCAATTCTCTCCACATGAAGAATCTTTCATGGCATATTCCACTGAAGAGACAAGCAGACATTAATTTTATTTTTTTTGCATGTGATAATTTCATGTCCATATGCGAAGTCTTCATTGAAATTCTCTTGATTAATGTGTAATTCTATGTATTTTTTTTTCTGAAGAAAATAAGTAAGAAAAATGAAGATCATCATCATTATCCCAAGTAATTGGATTCAGTTACATGATTTCTGTTCAATCATTTCACTCTATCACAGATTATATCCTCAGTTAAACAAAAAGAAAAGAAAAGGAAACAATAATGATAAAGCTAATTTCGATAGCATGGGAGGCTTTTGCACCCATCCTATTTGATGGCCGGCACATTTTATTTTAGCTTTTTAAAACTTTTGATAACAAGGGATCACCCTTGACTTGGGCGAGGGAGTAGGGACTTGACTCAAGACCGGACGAGTTGGTCAGAGTCCCAAAGTCTTTTAACTATGATTACAATCTGAGATTAATACTAGGGAAAGAAGCTATGAATTTCATGGTTCCTTGACTTTTTTAAAGCCGAATTTGATTTATTTGTTTTCATATGAGTTAGGTCTTTTTTTTCAATTTCGAGAGGTTTTCCGTCAATTCAGAAATGTCCATGTCATTTCTATTCTACCTGCCCATCACGGCAAGGTGGAAAATGGGACAGGGCATTTACATGTCAGGCCCATAGGCTAGAGAGACAGCTACAAGGCGTCCGGCTTGGGTTCTGACGCGCCCATACCTACAGGGCTAGGTACAGGGACATGAAAACAAAATCGGATTACGTACTGAGTTGCTTAGTACGCTGTTATCGTACGGTCTGAGTAAACTCTGTTTGGCCCACCGTGAATGTATGTGGTTTATCCACGCCGTCCATCCATTTTTCCAGATCATTTTAAGGGTTGAACACAAAATTTAAACATATCCAAAGCTCAAGTGGAACATACAGCAGGAAACAGCGGTTGGCCATTGAAACCTTCCTAGTGCCCACATTGATGTTTATTTTTCATCCAAACTGTTCCTAAGCTCACAAATACATGGATTAAAGAAAAACGAAAATACAAATACCAGCTAGATCCAAAACTTCTTTGGCCCCTTGGTATTTTTCAATGGCAGACATTCAATTCACACTGTTTCCTCTGGGTGGCCATAAAATTATCCGGTAAAATGGACGGAAGGAGTGGTTAAAATGTATGAATTACAGTGGGTCCCAAAAAGTTACTCAATATATAATCGGCTTCCCATGAAAACCCAACCGTGCAGTGGCCCAATAAACACTTGTCAGGTCATGAACAATGAAAAATTGAGAGGGATACAAAACTCAAGTGGGCCACATGATGGAAAACAATAAGGAAAAGTCTATCATTGTAACCTTCTCTCAGGTCCAAATGTGATGTTTATATGCCATCCAAATCGTTCGTAAGGTTATTCCTAGCCTAGCCTGAATCCAAAACATTTATTGCACTATGGTTGTTTTAACGGTGCATGATGAATTCCCAATATTTCATGTGGCCTGCCCCACTTTAGTTTTGGATCTGCCTCATTTATGTAGTCATATTTTAATATCAGCTGGTGAAACGGATGGACCGAGTGATGTCACAAGGACATTGCGGTGGGCCCCACGGGGCACAGGCAATTAGCATCAGGACATTTTTCTTCAAATCTGATCAAGCCAAGTTCCTCACCCAGAAGCTACTGGGCCAATATTGGGTACTTATTCTTGCTCCGTGGTAGATTCTTAGGAGTTTCAACAGCTGGTCAAGGGTTCGAGTACCTGTATGTGGTGAAATTCCACAACAGCACGAATGTGTGGGGTACGTGTGCGTGTGAAAAAAAAAGTTACTGGGCCATTACGCAAAAGCCTAAATAATAACATCTTTTCTAAATATTTTTTACCATTCAATAACATGAGAGAGATTCGATGGTTGTAATCTTCCAATTCCTTCACATTGGAACTGTTGATGCCAAAATCTGGTCGGCTCTCCCTCCACGTCGTCCACCACGTATTACCCCTAGAACCTACACCAAGAAAACAGGCAAAGGTGACCCTGGCTAAGCCGGGGGACCCTCCGATACCTAAGTCAGGAAAAGGGAATCAGGGTCTGGGTATAGAGTAGAGGAGAGCTCGATTTCACGTACCTGTACATATGGCGACGCGTATAATTTATACCCGCCCGTGAGGCGGTCTGAGTCCGATAATTTCGGCACGATCAGAGGGATTCTAGAATCATGTAGATATTGCCCGCAATCTACTGATTGCGCAACGTATCTGGTGGATCGTGCGCATCTGCGGGCGAAGTTACCAGCCACGTTTCGATATAGCAGTTTTCATATCGAGCGAGTGGGGTTTGTGCCTCTGATCATCGCCTCGGCTCGGCCAGTCCGACTATAGCCTCGGCATCCGACCCGACCCGTCAAGTCTGAGCTCATGTGGTCGGTTAAGGGTACATTGTGATCCGATCGGATGTGCCTCCTCTCCGAACTGAACTCTACCTTAAGACTCGCGTGGTATTGATGCTGAGTCCAGCTTGAATGGATCGCGCCTTAGTTGGAATGACACTCAGTCGGTTCGGAACAACCGGGCTCGGATCTTCCCATAACAGAAGCCCCCTACTCTTCGAGCTTGCTTGCGGGCTCGGAGAGTACTTATACAAGGAGTCTCCCGCCCTTGTCGCAATGATGACGAGTCTCGACTCACTCGTGCTGGTCGTTTCGGTTAACGCGTGGCGACGGTTACGATCCCGGATCTTCTCCCTGCCTATGAGAAGCTGCCACGCAGGCTTGAGGTGGCGTATTTATGATGCTCCGACTGCTGGGGAGCCGCTTCGCATATCGAGGCGCACTACCCAATGTCAGAGCTGTACCGACGGTTTGGTATTCAACCAATGCAGTGTTGCCATGTGTGCTCAGAGATCGGCTCGTGCCGATTCGGCTGCTCCCATTAAAGCTTGCCATCAATGCGAAAATCCTTCGCTGCCTATATAAGGCGCCCCGGACGTTCGTCCGCCATTTTACATTCTGATCTATAAGAGCACATCGGAGAAGGTGATTTTCGACGAGAGGCGATTCCGGCCAAACTAGAAGTTTCCGGCAGAAAGCGATTTTCGGCAATCACCCGGTAAGTCTCGCTCACCTTCATCCTTGTTTCTGTCATGTCTTTCGATCTGAAGATGGTTCCCGGATACGGCGATGACTCCGAGCCGGAGAGTACTAAAAGTGGAAGCGGGTCTTCTGAAGGCCCTTTCGAGGCCACTCTCCCTTACCCCACGCCTCGGAAGCAAAAAACACTACGTTCTAAGACTAAGCAACTCAGCAAGAAGACAGCCTCCCGACCCCACCGACCCGAGACCACTGCCACCACCGAAATGCTTGCGAGTCTGCGTACCGCAGAGGTAGTTCCCGGAAGTTCTGTCATGTCAAAATCTCAGATGGAGTGGATCCACTCAGAGTTCTAGATCCCTGACTCCGTTCAGATAAGGGTTCCCGGTCCCTTGGACGTTGCTGGCGCTCCAGCTAAGGGAGAGGTGGCCATCTTCCTCTGCGCGCTGCAGTGCGAAATCTGACTCCCTTTACATCCCTTCATCAGGAAGGTCGCGGCTCATCTCGGATTAGCCCTCGGACAGTTTACTCCGAATGCCTGGAGGGTGATGATCTCTGCTTACATCATCTGGAGGCAAGTCAAAAACTCCGAGCTGACCCCAGAGGAACTGCTGAGCCTGTACCTGGTCAAGCATGATAGCAAGGATCCATGACACTACTTTGCGACTCGGGGGAGTAAGGGGTCGGGATTAGTAATGCACCTGCCGTCCTCCAACAAGGACTGAAAGAACAAGTGGTTCTGGGCGGCAGGTGACTGGGAGGCTCCAGCGGCTGAGCTTAGGGCTTCAACGACTCGTATCCCGACCCACTTTACGAAACCAAGTCGGACTTCATCTGGTGTCCGGGTTGTTGCGTTGGTTTTCACGTGTTTTCGTAGAAGTGACATCTCTTTTTTGTTTATTTTGCATCTTTCGCAAAGGGTTTGCCGCTCCTCGACTCAAACTAGAAGAATTAGATCGCAAAAGCCAGAGCGCGGTCGGAGACACTTCGCTCCTAGGCCGATCTGATAACTGCGGCTAACCTCCACTTGTCCAGGCTCTACAAATCCCGGCCTCTGCCCACATTTCTCAGTAAGTTTCCCTGATCTCTTCAATGAATTTTTCTTCGGCTATTTAGTAACTGACAATCTTCTCTTTCGCAGGCATGGCCGAGGCGTCCAAGGCGCGGAAGAGGAAGGCCGCTCCGACCGCGGCGGAGTTACTAAAGGAAGCCCCCCGAGTGAAGATCGCTCGGAAGAAGGTAGCTCCCCCTCGAGTAGGGGAGTCTTCCGCTGCACCAACTCCAGCAGCCCCAGCGCCGAAACCCGCCGGCGCTTCCTCCACGCTGCCGACTCTGAAGCGCCCTAGCACTGTTGCGGCTCCCTAGGCAGTCTTGCGCCCATTGATACGTCCTCCACCAGGGCTCATCCAAACGACTATGGTAGGTACCCCAGTCGTGCCGAGCACTGTTGCTTCCCGAGCTCCCGCCGTCGACATTCCCCCCACTGTGGAGATGCCTGCCGCTGCCCCCGAGCCCTCCATCGCTGTCCGCTCCTCCTCCGAATGGGAGGAGGCTAATAAGATGGCTGAAAATACGCTTTTCCCCCTCTCCCCGAGGTCAGGGGAGAGGTCCGCGACGAAGGTCAAAACTCGGCCGGCAGTAGGGTAGGGGCCGAGGGGGCTAAGGCCTCGGCCCAGGTGGGCACAAGCGGCTGGAGGTTTGGGCCCGGGTATCATATGGCGTGTTTGGCTCCGTGGGCTGCCAAGCACGCTAAGGAAGAGGATATCGCTCAAAACCTACAGCGATTGAAGGGCGGCTTCCTTAACGACTTCGCCTCCGTGTGCTACATGGTATGTCTCCGAGAACTTTTTTTTATATCGTTATATATTCCGTAGATACTGATCTTTATTTTCTGTTCAAGTCATCCCAGTGCTGCTCTCTATTCGGCAGAGAGTGCGGGAGCACAAGAGGAGGGAGACAAAGTTGGAGGCTCTGCAGGCCGAGGCAGCGGCCTCGAAGGCCGAGCTGACTAGTCTGCGCCAACAACTCACGAGCGAGAGGGCCAGGGTCAAGCGACTGCAGGGAGTCGTCGTTGATTTGGAAGTCGGGGAGATGCATCTGTAAGACAAGGTCGATAACTTTAAGAAGACTGGCGATGCAACGACCGCTGATTTGACCCGCGCCAGGGCTTATGCGGACTCTTTAGCCATGGAGACCGCTCGGCTCGGTGAAGCTCTAAATCGTGCCAAGGCCGAGGCGACCGAAGAATGGACACGAGCCGTGAGTCAAGCCGTAGAAGCCCAGCAAGTTAAGGACGAAGCTTCTTTGGCCACAGCAGTTGCTGCTGCGGTTGAGAGTTTCAAGACCTCCAAGGAGGGGGACGCTGAAGCTGCAACGTTCTATAACCGCGGCTTCGACGCTTGTCTCGAGGCAGTTCTGGATTTGTATCCAGACCTCGATCTTGACTCCCTCTTGCCCGACGACTTCGAAGATGCCCCAGCCGAAGTCATCCACTCGGACCAGGTTCCTGACGCTCAAGCCCCTAACGCCAAGCTCGTCCGCCATGAAGACTATCATTTCCTCTTCTTTTTTTTTGGAAACTATCGATGTATTTCAAACAATGTACTTTTGCCCATTCGAGGGGATCCAATGAAAAACATTCTTTTTATATTGTCAATTTACTTGTGAGATGTCGAGCTGATTTCTTTATAGGTTTAGTCCGCTGTCGTTTAGTTAGTTCTTAGGGTCGATTCTCCGAGCCTCCTCGGCCCAAGTTTTAGTTGGGTCCATTTTCTTAGGATGCTCGGCTCGTCGCCTTTGTTTTGTTGTATGCCAAGCTGAATACCTAACCGGAGGGTCGGGTCATTATTAGGTATTTTTTCTCGGAAGGGATGCCTTGTCGATCTTTCGTACCATTTAATTCGTGCTTGTGCGGATAGGACAATCGGACCAGCATTCAAAGGTAGAATTGATCTTTTATTAAGAGCCTTAAAGGCTAGTCGCTCGGAGGCGTACATTTTATTATGAGCCTTAAAGGCTAGTTCCTCACGGGTAGTAGATCTTTAAGTGCTCGGCATTCCAAGGGTGAGGGAGATGACGGCCTTCGAGGTCTTCCAGGTGATACGAGCCTAGTTTGGCAGATCTGACCACACGATATGGGCCTTCCCAATTGGGTCCAAGCACTCCTGCTCCTAGCTCGGCTGTGTTCTGTAAGACCCGTCGGAGAACTAAGTCCCCTGGTCGGAAGCGCCTGACTTTGACCTTTGAATTGTAGAAGCGCGCTACCTGCTGGTGTCGAGCCGCTGTTTGGAGCTTGGAAACCTCTCTAAGTTCTTCGAGAAAATTCAGATTAGCAGCTATCTGCTCGGAGTTCTGATTTTCTTCGAAGCTCCTAACCCGCGCCGTAGGGAGTCTGATTTCTACTTACATCATTGCCTCTGAGCCATAGGATAACGAAAATGGAGTTTCACCTGTCGAAGTTTGGGCTGTGGTCCTATAAGCCCAGAGGACGAAGGGGAGCTCCTCGGCTCAATTTTCCTTTGCTTTTTCCAACTTCGTCTTAAGATGGTGCTTGATGATCTTGTTGACTGCCTCTACTTGTCCGTTCGACTGTGGGTGCCAAGGCGATGAGTAAGTATTGGCAATGTCAAGCCCTTGACACATGTCACGGAACTTGTCATTATCGAATTGGCGGTCATTATCAGAAACGATGGTTCTCGGGATCCCGAATCGGCAGATGATATTTTTCCACACAAAATCGATTACTTTCTGCTCGGTGATCTTTGCAACTGACTCGGCTTCGGCCCACTTAGTGAAGTAGTCGACCGCGACTATAGCAAACTTAACCTGCCCCTTCTCAGTGGACAAGGGACCGATGATGTAGATCCCCCATTAGGCGAACGACCATGGTCCACTCATGGGGATCATTTCTTCTGCCGGTTGTCTCGGCACGGCAGTAAACGCTAACACTTGTCACACTTTCGAACAAAATCCTTTGAGTCTTTCTTAAGAGTCGGCCAGAAGTACCCTTAACGAAATATCTTCATGGCCAGGGCGCGGCTACCCGAATGGTTTCCGCAGATTCCCTAGTGAATCTCCCGAATCACGTAGTCAGCCTCCTCCCGTCGAAAGCATCTAAGGTAAGGTTGAGAGTGCCCCTTCTTATATAGCACTCCGTCCAATATGGTGTATCATGCCACTCGGACCCTAAGTCATCTCGCTTCTAGCTTATCCGAGGGGGTTTCGCCGGTTGATAAATAATTGAAGATCGGGTCCATCTAACTAGGAATGAACTGGACGGGATTGACCTTCTCTGACTGGCCGATACTTGGGTGTTCAATGAACTTGACCAAAACGAAATGCGGGATCTTCCCCTCGAAGGCTGAGGTGAGTCTAGCTAAAGCATCGGCCCATGAGTTGTCAGCTCTGGGGATCTGCCAGATGGTGTAACTCCAAAACCTTTCGATTAATTTCCTTACTTCCTCGAGGTAGGCAATCATTCTGACCTCCTTAGCTTCGTACTCCGAGGAGATGTGGTTCACTACCAGCTGTGAGTCACAGCGGACTTGCAGAGTCTGAACGCTTAGGCTCGCTGCCAGCCTGAGCCCAGCTAACAACGCTTCGTATTCAGCCTCGTTGTTTGAAGCTTTGAATCCGAGCCTTATCGCGTACTGGATTATCGCTGAATCAGGTGCAACCAGGACAACACCGGCTCCTGCTCCTTTAATGTTGGAAGACCCATCAACATAAAGGACCCACCCCGGATCCGATGCTGCCTCTTGATCGCTCAGCGGGACAGACGGTTTCATTTCAACTTCCTTTCTTAATTGCTCTTCGTCTGGAGTTATGAATTCGGCGATAAAGTCGGTCACTGCTTGACCCTTGAGTGCTGTCCTGGGGTGGAATTGAATGTCAAATTCTCTGAGCTCTACGGCCCATTTGGTCATCTGACCTGACAGTTCGGGTCTCTGGAGGAACTGCCTCAGAGGAGAGTCTGTCAATACAACTATGAAGTAGGCTTGGAAATATGGTCGGAGTCTTCTGGTCGAAACGACGAGGCAGAGCGCCAGTTTTTTTAAGGATTGGTACCTTGTTTCAGCTGGTAACATGGCTTTGCTTACATAGTACACGGGGTACTGCTTGCCTCCGACTTCTCTGATCAGAGCCGAACCGACAGCTGAAGTCGAAACAGCGAGGTAGAGGAGCAGAGGCTCCCCTTCTTCGGGCTTGGACAATAAGGGTGGAGAACCCAAGTAGTGTTTTAATTGTTGGAAGGCATGCTCACACTCTAACTTCCAGTCCGCCTTCTTGTGGCCCTTCAGTTGCTGGAAAAAGGGAAGGCATTTATCTGTAGCCCTAGATATAAAGTGTCCGAGGGCGGCAACCCTTCCCGTGAGGCACTGAATCTCCTTAAGAGTCCGAGGTGAGTTCATGTCGAGGAGGGCCTTGATCTTATTTGGATTGGCCTCGATACCCCTCTAACTGACTTGAAAGCTGAGAAACTTTCCTGACTCAACTCCAAACGCACATTTAGCGGGGTTCAATTTCATCTGATACTCTCGGAGGACGCTGAATGTTTCCCCGAGGTCGGTAAGGTAGTTGGAGGCTTGGGTACTTTTCACTAACATGTCATCCACATACACCTTCATGGTGCGCCCAATCTGGTTTGCGAACATCTGATTCACCAGTCTCTAATATGTTGCCCCAGCATTTTTCAGGCCAAATGGCATGACCCGGTAACAGTAGAGCCCCCTGTCCATGACAAAGGTAGTCTTCTGCCTATCTGAGGGATGCATAGTGATCTGATTGTACCCAGAGTAAGCGTCCAGGAACGAGAGTAACTCGTGTCCGGCCGTGCTGTCCACCAGTTGGTTGATCCGAGGTAACGGGAAGCTGTCTTTAGGACACGCCTTATTCAGATCGGAATAGTCTACATAGACCCGCCACTTTCCGTTGGACTTCCTGACGAGCACAACATTTGCTATCCATTCAGGATAATATACTTCTTCTATGAAGCCGGCATCGAGCAAGAGTGAGACCTCCTCGACAATGGCTTTATACCGTTCGGTATCGAACAATCTTCTTTTGTGCTTAACCGGCCGGTGGTCTGGGTCCACGTTCAGCCTGTGGACCAGCACATCGAGTGAGATCCTCGACATATCAGCGTGTGACCATGCGAAGACGTCTCGGTGTTGCTTCAAGAAGACCAGTAACTCGTTCCTCCGCTTAGGATTCAGTGATAATCCGAGCTGAATAGTTTTGCTCGGGTCTGATTCATCGAGTGACACTCTTATCAAGTCTTCGACTGAGGAGCTTTCTTCCGTCGGTCCCCAAGGGTCCAAGGCGTCCACGACGAGTGTTTATTTGACAATTCTTTTTCTCACGGCTATCGCATAACACCTCCGGACCTCGCGTTGATCACCTCGGAGATAACCGATCCCACCTTCAGCCGGGAACTTCATCATCAGATGGTAAGTTGAGACGACCGCTCTCATTGTGTTGAGGGATGGTCGGCCCAAGATCACCGATGGAACATTCACAACTAAGAAGTCCACCAAAAGTGTGACTTGATGTTGCCCTTCTCCTACTGTTACTGGGAGGGAGATGGCTCCTTCGGAGATGAGTCTCTCTCCGGCAAAGCCGTGCAAGGGAGTCTTCACGGGCTGGAGCTTGGACCGTGAAATTTTCATCTTTTCGAATGCTTCGGAATACATAACATCAGCTGAACTCCCGGTGTCGACCAAGATGCGGTACACTTTTTTATTGGCTATGGTCATGGTAACCACTAGCGCATCATCGTGTGGATGCTAAATCCCGCACGCATCATCTTCCGTGAAGGTTAGGCTGCACGGAGTGACCCGGAGTTCCTTGCTAGGACGTTCTGCCAGGTGAACATGGTGTTCCGACTCGGACCTTCAGGAAAGGGCTTTCCGAGCCCTGTTTGAATCCCCTCCCCCAGCTGATCCTCTGAAGATGGTACGAATTTCGGCGGGTTCCTCTAGGGGGTTGTTCGGCTGCTCTCGTGGTCGTTCCTCCCTCCGGGCGGACTTCTCCCTCTTGGCGTAGCGACGTAGATGTCTCTTACGGATGAGGGACTCAATCTCGTCTTTCAGATCTACGCAATAGTCCGTGTTGTGACCATGATCCCTGTGGAAACGACAGAATTTTCGTTTGTCCCGATGTTCTGGGTCAGCCTTCATGCAGACCAGCCAATTGAGTAGTCTGTCTCCTCGGATATCTAGCGGGATCTGTTCTGCAGACGTATTGAGTGGTGTGTAGGAACGGAATTTCCTCTACGGCCTGCGGCTTGGTCGACCATCGCGGGAAGCGCGGTCATTGGTCCCTTTGCCAGTCGGCTGGGAGTCTTCGTTTCGAGGTCTCTTCCCTTTATTCGTTGAGTCGGACACTTGTGTGCTTTTTCGAGCGTTAGTGAACTCCTTGGCATTGGTGTACTTTTGAGCTTTCGCCATGAAGTCCGCTAGCGTCTTTGGCGGATTCTTCCCGATAGAGAAAGCGAACTTTCCTTCTTTCAGTCCGCTTAGAATGGCGGCGAGGGCCATCTTATCATCATAGTCCTCAACATGCAGCGCTTCTTCGTTAAAGCGGGCAATGTAATCCTTCAACGATTCTATCGGTGCCTGCTTGATGGTAAGTAGGTAGGTGTTGGGCTTCCGACTTTTCTTATCGTTTATAAACTGCGTAAGGAATAATCGACTCAGTTCTGCGAAACAACCTATGGAATTGGGCTTGAGTTGGCGGTACCAAATCCGAGCGGAACCTGTGAGGATGATAGAAAACCCTCTACACATCATCGCGTTCGTTGCAGTTTGTATCTGCATCCACGATCGGCAGGACTCCAGGTGTTCAGATGGGTTCCCGGATCCTGAATACTGGATGATAGGAGGCATCCGAAACCTCTGCGGCATCACTTCAGCCATGATGGCCGGGGTGAAGGAAGGCTCGGTCTCTTCCATCATTGCTTGGATCATGGCTGGAACCGTTGATTGCTGTTGTTTTTTCTCCAGTGTCAGGAACTTGTCGTTTAGTTCCACAAATCGTGCTTCCCACGGGTCCTTATTCTCTGCGACGATCTCCTGAGCACTCTCGACCTCCAGTGTTCTCCTTTATCTCCTTCTTTCTAACTGATAACGGAGGTCCGTGGGTGACAGGGCAGAAGTGGCTGAATGAACGGTTGTCGGGGCCCAAGCGGTGACATTCCGAGCAGATGCCTCGGCTTGTACGGCAGGAGGGTTTTGACTCGAACGCCGCACCCCCGAGTGTCGGGGGATTTCGGGTCTCGTACTCCTCGGTATAGAGCGAGTTTCTATAAATAACCCCACTGGCTCGAGAATGGGTTGTTCCTGTGCCGAACGTGGTTCTGGTTCTGATGTAGAACGTGTCACAGAGATATTCCCAGCATGGTTGAGCCACAAGGAGATGAACCGTGAATTGATCATAACTTTTGATCCGGGTATCGTTACAGGGCGTACAACCTATCAATCTTTACTGAAACGGGCCATCCGAGGTGAACCGACCCACAAAGTGGGTCGCATCTATCCGTTTCATCAGAAAAAGCGCGCTTTCAGCTCAAAAACGAATTTTTAGGAAAATTTTACTATTTTTAGTAATTCTGATTTTTTAATATTTTTAGAGTTTTAGATTTTCTTTTCCTTAGAAATAACTTTTAGTTATAATAGGACTCTTCTAGAGAAAGTTTATTTACAATTTTTATTTTTAGAAATTAGGCCTTAGAAGAGTTTTATTAGAATTAAGTTTTTTTTTAGAGTTGGGATTGTGCTATTTTTGGTAATTACGAATTTTAGTTTTTTTTTTTCTATATTAATGGTGTAAGGAGACACATTAAAGAATTATCAATTATTCATTAATCAATTTCGAATTTATTAGAAATTATTCTTATTTTCTACTTTCTTTCCTCATGGATTCGAGAAGTCTCTGTGAGGAGTCCAGAGAAGTTCCGTGGATTCAGAATATTTATCATCTTGAGGAAGACGATGCTCGACCTCACGTCCTTCCCTGCGTCAGTTTGGTATCAAAGCGAGGTTTCTCCTCGAATCGATGGCTTCTAACGACGGGTCGGGCAACAATCCCATGGGTGGTGCCTCGGGGAATTTACTTTTAACGGCGACAGCTTTCAAAACAACCATGTCAGAGAATCAGCAAGCCATGCAAGGGCTGCAGGCTTCCATGGACCGCATAGCGGATCTCTTGGCGGAAACCCCAGGGCAACTCCGTGTTCCTGGTGGTAATTTTCTACCGCCAATTGCTGGAATTCGTAATTATACTGATCGTAGGGCGACGCTATCAGTGAACCACGGGATCACTCCTGAGAAGGTGGGATCTAGCGACATGATTTCACAGCATCCTAGGCGAGGCATTGATCAGATAGATAGAATGGGTCAAGGATTTAAGATGAAAGTCGATCTTCTTAGTTTTAATGGTCAACTCTATTTTAAGGACTTCCTCGATTGGTTGTTTAAAGTCGAACGTTTCTTCGACTATATGAACATCGTAGAAGAAAAGAAAGTTAAACTCGTGGCTTACAAGTTGATGGATAGAGCTTCAGATTGGTGGGAACAACTTCAACTTGAGCGGACGAGACAGATGAAGGCGTCAATCCACACATGGTCGTGGATGAAGAAGTTATTGTGCATGCGATTCCTCCCTCGAGATTACGATCTGGTATTATTCCAACAAAACCAAAATTATTATCAGGATGATCGATCAGTAAAAGATTATGTAGAAAAATCTTATTATTGGTCTGCGAGCAACGACTTCATCAAAACAGAGTTGCAACAGACCACAAAATTTATCAGTGGCGAACATGTGACCTCTATAGGAATGGAAAAGCAACCCAAGACTTTTAAAGTGGAGGGACAATATCTCATCACTGAACATGCCTTTGTTAAACAATCTGAGGAAACGAGAGATATATATGCATTAGTTGAAGAGAAAAAATATGTTGAGCCTGTGAATATCCTAGAGGGTTTAGAACCAGTATCACAGGAGTTCAAGGGGGTTGTACTTGATGAACTACGTAATAAATTACCTCTCATACGAGATATACAAAATCAAGTTGATCCCGTCTTAGGGGAAAATCTGCCTAATTGCCCACATTATCAGAAAGAATATGAGATCTTGAAGGCAGCTATGAAAGAACTGATTAATACTAGTCAAGTCAAGAAAAATCTGAGGACATGTAAGGCAGATGTGAAGGAATTGATTGATACTAGTCAAGTCAAGAAAAACTTGAAGACATATATTGTATTAGCTAAAGAGCCTAATGCTAAGTACAAGAAAATGGCTAATAAATATCGGCATTAGAAGTTATCTCAGAATCATGAGGCAAGTCCCTTGAATAACTCGAGGACGAGTTTTTTTCAAGTTGAGGGGTCTGATGTAGAACGTGTCACAGAGATATTCCCAGCATGGTTGAGCCACAAGGAGATGGACCGTGAATTGACCATAACTTTTGATCCAGGTATCGTTACGGGGCGTACAACCTATCAATCTTTACTGAAACAGGCCATTCGAGGTGAACCGACCCACAAAGTGGGTCGCATCTGTCCGTTTCATCAGAAAACGCGCGCTTTCAGCTCAAAAATGAATTTTTAGGAAAATTTTACTATTTTTAATAATTCCGATTTTTTAATATTTTTAGAGTTTTAGATTTTCTTTCCTTTAGAAATAACTTTTACTTATAATAGGACTCTTCTAGAGAAAGTTTATTTGTAATTTTTATTTTTACAAATTAGGCCTTAGAAGAGTTTTATTATAATTAGAATTTTTGTTAGAGTTAAGATTGTGCTATTTTTGGTAATTACGAATTTTAGTTTATTTTTTTTCTATATTAATGGTGTAAGGAGACACATTAGAGAATTATCAATTATTCATTAATCAATTTCAAATTTATTAGAAATTATTCTTATTTTCTACTTTCTTTCCTCGTGGATTCGAGAAGTCTCTGTGAGGAGTCCAGAGAAGTTCCGTGGATTCGAAATATTTATCATCTTGAGGAAGACGGTGCTCGACCTCGCGTCCTTCCCTGCGTTAGTTTGGTATCAGAGCGAGGTTTCTCCTCGAATCGATGGCTTCTAACGACGGGTCGGGCAACAATCCCATGTGCGGTGCCTCAGGGAATTTACTTTTAACGGCGACAGCTTTCAAAACAACCATGCAAGAGAATCGGCAAGCTATGCAAGGGCTGCAGGCTTCCATGTACCGCATAGAGGATCTCTTGGCGGAAACCCCAGGGCAACTCCGTGTTCCTGGTGGTAATTTTCTACCGCCAATTGCTGGAATTCGTAATTATACTAATCGTAGGGCGACGCTATCAGTGAACCACAGGATTACTCCTGAAAAGGTGAGATCTAGCGACATGATTTCACAGCATCCTAGACGAGGCATTGATCAGATAGATAGAATGGGTCAAGGATTTAAGATGAAGTCGATCTTCTTAGTTTTAATGGTCAACTCTACTTTAAGGACTTCCTCGATTGATTGTTTAAAGTCGAACGTTTCTTCGACTATATGAACATCGTAGAAGAAAAGAAAGTTAAACTCGTGGCTTACAAGTTGACGGACAGAGCTTCAGATTGGTGGGAACAACTTCAACTTGAGCGGACGAGACAGATGAAGGCGCCAATCCGCACATGGTCGCAGATAAAGAAGTTATTGTGCATGCGATTCCTCCCTCGAGATTACGATCAGGTATTATTCCAACAAAATCAAAATTATTATCAGGATAATCGATCAGTAAAAGATTATGTAGAAAAATCTTATTATTGGTCTGCGAGCAACGACTTCATCAAAACAGAGTTGCAACAGACCACAAAATTCATCAGTGGCGAACATGTGACCTCTATAGGAATGAAAAACCAACCCAAGACTTTTAAAGTGGAGGGACAATATCTCATCACCGAACAGGCCTTTGTTAAACAATCTGAGGAAATGAGAGATATATATGCATTAGTTGAAGAGAAAAAATATGTTGAGCCTGTGAATATCCTATAGGGTTTAGAACTAGTATCACAGGAGTTCAAGGGGGTTGTACTTGATGAACTACCTAATAAATTACCTCTCATACGAGATATACAAAATCAAGTTGATCCCGTCTTAGAGGCAAATCTGCCTAATTACCCACATTATCGGAAAGAATATGAGATCTTGAAAGCAGATGTGAAATAACTGATTAATACTAGTCAAGTCAAGAAAAGCCTGAGGACATGTAAGGCAGATGTGAAGGAATTGATCGATACTAATCAAGTCAAGAAAAGCTTGAAGACATGTATTGTATTAGCTAAAGAGCCTAATGCTAAGTACAAGAAAATGACTAATAAACATTGGCGTCAGAAGTTATCTCAGAATCATGAGCCAAGTCCCTTGAATAACTCGAGGATGAGTTTTTTTCAAGTGGAGGGGTCTGATGTAGAACGTGTCACAGAGATATTCCCAGCATGGTTGAGCCACAAGGAGATGGACCGTGAATTGACCATAACTTTTGATCCGGGTATCGTTACGGGGCGTACAACCTATTAATCTTTACTGAAACGGGCTATCCGAGGTGAACCGACTTACAAAGTGGGTCGCATCTGTCCGTTTCATCAGAAAACACGCGCTTTCAGCTCAAAAACGAATTTTTAAAATTTTTTTACTATTTTTAGTAATTTCGATTTTTTAATATTTTTAGAGTTTTAGATTTTCTTTCCTTTAGAAATAACTTTTAGTTATAATAGGAGTCTTTTAGAGAAAGTTTATTTGTAATTTTTATTTTTAGAAATTAGGCCTTAGAAGAGTTTTATTAGAATTAGGATTTTTGTTAGAGTTAAGATTGTGCTATTTTTGGTAATTACGAATTTTAGTTTTTTTTTTTTTCTATATTAATGGTGTAAGGAGACACATTAGAGAATTATCAATTATTCATTAATCAATTTTGAATTTATTAAAAATTATTCTTATTTTCTACTTTCTTTCCTCGTGGATTCGAGAAGTCTCTTTGAGGAGTCCAGAGAAGTTCCGTGGATTCGGAATATTTATCATCTTGAAGAAGACGGTGCTCGACCTCACGTCCTTCCCTGCGTCAGGTTCTCTCTGCTGCTTCATCGGTTTATTTCATCACGCAGGGCCTGGATCTCGTTCTGCATGGCGCGATACTTGCTTCACCGATTGCGCGAACGTTGGGAAGGCCCTGGAGCGGACTCGGCATGAAGCGGTGATGACAACCGAGTCTGCTCATCAGGTTGCAGCTGCACCACTGCAGCTTTCTTCTTCCTCATCATTGCTTGGAAAAATGAGAACCTGACTTCTAGTTTAAGGTTCCCACAGACGACGCCAAAAACTGTTGATGCCAAAATCTGGTCGGCCCTCCCTCCATGTCGTCCACCACGTATTACCCCTGTAACCTGCGCTAGGAAAACAGGTAAAGGTGACCCTGGCTAAACCGGGGGACCCTCCGATGCATAAGTCAGGATAAGGGAATCAAGGTCTGGGTAGAGAGTAGAGGAGAGCTCGATTTCGCGTACCTGTAAATATTACGACGCGTACAATTTATACCCGCCCGTGAGGCGGTCTGAGTCCGATAATCTCGACACGATCAGAGGGATTATAGGATCATGAAGATATTGCTCGCAATCTACTGATTGCGCAACGTATCTGGTGGATCGTGCGCATCTGCGGGCGAAGTTACCGACCACGTCTCGATATGACAGTTTCCATTTCGAGCGAGTGGGGTTTGTGCCTCTGATCATCGCCTTGGCTCGGCCAGTCCGACTATAGTCTCGGCATCCGACCCGACCCGTCAAGTCTGAGCTCATGTGGTCGGTTAAGGGTGTATTATTATCCGATTGGATGTTCTTCTCCGAACTAAACTTTGTTTTAAGACTCGCGTGGTGTTGACGCTCGGTCCAACTTGAATGAATCGCGCCTTAGTTGGAATGACACTCAGTTGGTTCGGAACAACGGGGCTCGAATCTTCCCCTAACAAGAACCAATCTCCCACTGACCACGAATGGATGGCCGAAATCCAAACACTCACCCGGAACCAGAATACGGACGTTAGAGATTG
Source organism: Magnolia kwangsiensis (assembly GCA_037074715.1). NCBI lineage: Eukaryota > Viridiplantae > Streptophyta > Magnoliopsida > Magnoliales > Magnoliaceae > Magnolia > Magnolia kwangsiensis. The sequence goes on along the minus strand of CM073589.1, from coordinate 4,679,944 downwards.
GGATACTCCGTTTTCCGTCTCACGATCACATCATCAACGGCTCATTACTAAACGCATCACTCGTGTCAACTTTTTACATGTTTGGAAGATCTGGAACGTTTATAAGGTGGTCCCTCTGGTTAATATTCATTATCACAAACTTCAGCGGGGTCCACAAAGAAATCCGTAGATAAATCATATTCAAGGGTCCACGTTCAACATGCATGTGTTTCTATCGTATGATGAGTGGGAAGGTCTGATTTTTATCATTGGTAGCATGCACAGGTTGGACCGTCTGATGATCGTGCCAGATCATGCACACGCTTCATGTGCACACGTGTGGTGTGCAGTTTGGCGCTTGAAAATGTCACATCTGGAATGAGTATTCGATGTCGGGCCGGTTGCCGGTCCGCCATCTTTCAATGAAAGGTAGAAAAACTCTGATACTCCGTAGACTGTTGATGGATGATACGCAGGCACCTATAACTTACTTAGGAAATAAGTACGTTGCATATAAGTAGTCAAATAAAACTGTCCAAATTATGGAACTCATTACCGATGGAATATATAACAAAAATTAAGCTTATATGAAAATCTAAATTTCGGATTGGTAGACATATTTTGGACGGTTAATAATGAAAAAATCCAACGGTTCTATTTCTACAACCGAACGCCTGCCAATCAGAGCATAGGATTGTTAAATCAATATTATCTTTCGATTCCAACTTTGAGAAATTGCGATACACAATCTAGTCTGTTTTATTTAAGTTTATATGTGTCACGTACGCAATTTCTGAGTGCCTACGTATGAAGCATCATACACAGCCTGAGTATCATTAAAGGGACGGTATTTGATACTCTGGGCTCGCGTAGACACGTAGATATGGTACATGCTCTATATATATATATATATATATATATATATATATATATATATATATATATATATATATATATATATATATATGGTTAGCTTGTTAGTGCACACCCATGTCAGCACGCACACTCTATGTTAGCCGCCTCGCTAGGTATAGATGCCAAGACCTCAACTGTTGAGTAGAGGCATCTCTACTCAGTCTGCCAGATGAGCTATGATACATTAGCTCAAATTAACCGATTGAATTACGGAATGCAATAAGTTATATCATAAAAATTAGGTTAGTTGAAAGATCGTAACCGCTGATTATTGGACACCAGTTTCTTGAATTAACACCATTGGATATTTTTCATTAACCGTCCAAAAAGTTAACATAATAAGAGTAATTGGGACGGCATAGTTTCGATTACTTAAAATATACCATTTCTAAATGCCTGCGTATCATTCACCGGAGTCTACCAGAGTATCAAAATATTCTCTTAAAATAAAGGTAATGTCAGCACGTGTGTCAACGTTGTACACGCATGCGAGGTCACGGCATTTGATCACGTGGCATCTGGAGCCCACCATGATGTATGTGCCTTATATCTGCTCCTTCCATCCGTTTTAAAAACTCATTTTAAGGCATAACCCTAAAAATGAAGTAGATCCAAATCTCAGGTGGACCACAATGCAGGAAACAGTGGTAATGACAATTAAAAGCTTCCCGTGGGCCACGAAAGTTTTGGATCAAGCTGATATTTGTGTAGTATCTTCATCCAGGTCTTTGTGGCCTTATTTATAGGTTTGGATGACAAATAAACATTCCAGTGGCCCCCATGAAGCTTTTAATGGTGAGGATTCAACCACGACTGTTTCCTGTGGCATGGTCCACCTAATATTTTGGTCTCCTTTACTTTTTGGATCATGGCCTAAAATGAGTTGTCAAATTGGATAGACGGCGTGGATGTAAGGTAAATACATCACAGTAGGTCCCACAATTAGGGATCCACCCAAACCGCGCCCTGTAGTAGGTTGCCAGTCCGACAAAAAAGCCCTGTGGGGCCTGCCGTGACGTGTGTGAAATCACCAACGTCCGTCGTTGGCGATGCTCATGTTAGGACGTGAGCCAAGAAATTAGACTGAAAAAATCAAGTGGGCCACGCCACAGGGACGCACACCATTGAAACTTCTGGGATCCCACTCTGACGTTTATATGTCATCCAACCCGTTCATTAGCTGTCCCACCGCGACAACAGAAAAACCAAAACATAACTTAGGTGGACCCCAGGCGTCGGACGCGGATTTCCTGCGAAAGCCTTTCACAGGAAGTTCTTGCGCTGGGGTGCAAGGTGGGGCCCACCGTTATGTATATGAGAAATCCAACCTGTCCATCCATATTTAGAAATGATTTTAAGGCATGTGATAAAAAATTATGAGCACAAAAAACTCAACTGCACCGTACAATATGAAAGGAAAATCTTATCGTTGTAACCTTTTTAAGGCTTCACCGTAATGTTTATATGACATCCCGTTTATAAGGTTATTTTCACGGGAAGAAGTAAAAGTACTAGGACTTTTGGCTGATGTAAAACTTTTGTAACTATATAAATATTTCAACGGTGGTCACTAAATCTTCACTGTTTCCTCTCCTGTGGGCCAACTATATTTTGAATTTACTTTATTTTGGTTCTCACGTACTAAAATTAGTTTGAAAAATGGATGAACGGGTTTGATTTCTCACGAACATTGCAGTGGGCCCACCCAAAACACTTGCGCAGGAACTTCCTGCGAAAGGCTTTCGCAGGAAATCCGCGTCCCCAGGCGTCCCCCTGCCACTCTTACACTTGGCGTGGCCCACTTGATTTATAGATCTGTCCTTACTTTTGATCTCACATTCTAAATGAGATGAAACAAATGATGGACGGAGTGGATCTCACACACAAATCACCGTGTGCCCTGCAGAGCTTTTTGCTGCACGGACTCCCTTCCCATCCGCAGAGATATGGCTGTACCATATTCCCGTGCAACCGGTTCCACCGCATCATCCCATGAGAGGACGCGGATTGCGTGCTACTCCTACCCCCGCCCGTCTTTAGTCCCGAACGGGCAGTCTTGTGGGCGGCCCCACTGTGATATATCGGTTTATCCACGCCGTCCATCCCTTCTATCTGATCATTCTATGTTATAAATGAAAAATTGAGGTAGATCCAACGCTCAAGTGGACCACACCATATATTACCCTTACATTATATGCAGCTGGCATTTAATGCGATGTGCATTTAATGCAACCAAAGGGTTATTTGTGGTGTGGTCTACTTGAGCGTTGCATCTGGCTCATGTTTGTGATTATGGTATAAAATGATCCTAGAGTAGGAATGAACGGCATGGATAAAACGATACATTACAGCGGACACGCCCACAGAACTCACCGTTTGGGGCTAGAGACGGGGCGGGTTAGGACGCAATCCGCGGACCGCTGAAAACGTTTACCTTGGATACGCTGCCACCAGCCGATGGCTAGTGGTCGGTGCTCTGTAGGCTCCACCATAATTCATATGTTTCATCCAATCCGTCCATCCGTTTTTACAGATCATATCAAAATCTCAAGTGGACCACCTACAAGAAAACAATGTTGATTGAACGTTCACCATTGAAAACTTCCTGGTGCCAGAAAAGTTTTGTATAAAGCTGATTTTTCCTTTTATCCAGGTCTATATGAACTAAGTGAACAGGTTGGATGCCAAATAAATATTAAATAAACATTACAGTGGGCCCTATGAGGATTTTAATGGTGGACATTCAATCACTACAATTTTCCGATGGTGTGCTCTACCTGATATTTAGATTTGCTTCATTTTTTGGATCAAGCCCTAAAATGATCTGAACAAGTAAATAGAATGCGTGGATGAAATAAATACATCACATTGTAGCCCACATATCACCGACCAGTAGCCACCAAGCCAGTGGCAGCATCACTAGCCCAACCGCGGGCGCGGCTTGGGTGGATCGCCGGATCCACCGAGGTGGGTGGATCCTTGACTGCGGAGCCCAATGTGATGTATTTTCTATACATCCACACCGTCCATCTCTATTGAAAGCTCACTTTAGGGCATGATCTAAAAAATTATGCAGATCCGAATATCAGGTGGACCGAACCGCTGGAAACAATCGTGAATGAATCCCCACCATTAAAAAATTAATAAGATTCACCTGAATGTTTATTTTCCATCCAACCCGTTGATAATGTCAAAAAGACCTGGATGAAGTGACTACACAAATATCATCTTGATCCAAAATGTTTTTAGCCCGCAAGAAGTATTTAATGGTAATTTACTATGGTTTCCTTTACTATGGTCCACCTTAGATTCGGAATCATGCCCCAAAATGAGCTTTCAATAGGGATGGATGGTGTGGATGTAAGTCAAAGTACATCACGGTGGGCCCCATGTCAGGGATCCCACCCACCTTGGTTGATCCGGGGTTCCACCGAAACCGCGTCCGTATACGTTCCCTTGTAGAAGAAGCTTCCGTGAGGAACATGATTAGTGGCCCAGTAGAAGATCCAACGGCCAAAAATAAAGCAGTCCCTACTCCAACAACTGAAAAAATTAAGAAAAAAATAATGAGATAAAACACCGCTCTGCAAGCAACGTATTTGAAAGCGCAGACTGCAACTCCAAGGAAGAGCAGAAGCTTCTTTTCTGTCGTCGTTCCCAATCGCAATTGCACTTTCGATTCCTCCAAGGTATTTGTAGAAATTGCCCTATATTTATATTTTCTCCATTTCCTTTCTTTTCTCAAAATTTTTGAATTTTTTCGACTCTCTGTTGTCCAATGAATTGGGATTTGTATTGGGTTCTCCGTTTTTTTCATGTAAAGATCAGATCTCTCTTTGATTTTTTTGGGGTTTCGATCCGTTTGTTGGATTTGTAAATTTCAATGGGTTTTGGTATATCTAGTGGAAACGTTTTCACTAAAATTGTACTGCAAACGGTTGGTGTGGACCCCACCGTGACTTGTTGATGACATCCACTCCGACCATCATGTTCGTCCTCCATTGTTTGCCCATGAATTAGGTGGATCCATCATTCAGGTGGGCCACGCGAGAAGGAACAGTTGGGAGGGGGGATGCCCACCGTTGATTTGCGTTGGGCCCCACCCAAGTTTCGGAATGTGTGTCTATATATATATATATATATATATATATATATATATATATATATATAGGGTCACCGATTTTTTGATGTAAAGTTGTGATTTTCATTGAATTTCGGTAGTCTGTGGGAAGTATTCGGGGTTTTCGATTAGTTAGTTTGACTTCTATTGTGCTTTTGTTGAATGATGATATTTTTCCTTTATTTTTTTTATTTTTTTGTTTGAATTTCTATATATTCTGCAGATTTTTATTTTTATTTTCTAATGTAGAGAAGAATCTTGATATTTTGATTTAGAGCTGTGGCCTTCCATCCGTTTTTTTTTTTTTTTTTGATAACTTTTGCGGTTTTAATTGAGAGGGTTGGTTTTTTAAATTTTTTTTTTTTTTTTCTTAATATCATGTTGTTGGATGGCGACATGCCATAATTTCATTGAATTTATATAATTTTTTGGCAGAAAATATTTGTTTGTTACCATTTATTTCAATGTGGGTCTTAGCTTTATTGTATGATTAATGCATCTGAACTGTTGAATTCTGGCTTTGATCAGGTTTCGAGCTTCAGAAACCCTCACATCTAGGGTTTTTCAGGAAGTTATTTGATTGAAATTGGGGTTTATTAAGAGAGGAGAATTTTGGTTTAGAGTTTTGAAGATGGGTGATAATCTGATGGACAAAGTGAGTGCCTTTGGCGAGCGCCTGAAGATTGGCGGCACTGAGGTGGGCCGGAAGATGACAGCTGGCATGACCTCCATGAGCTTTAAAATGAAGGAGCTCTTCCAGGGCCAGAACCAGGCCGAGAAGGTTGTTGAGGAGGCGACTGCGGAGACATTGGTTGAGCCTGATTGGGCCGCCAACCTTGAGATCTGTGACATGATCAACAGTGAGAAGATCAACAGCGTTGAACTGATCCGCGGTATCAAGAAGCGGATCATGCTGAAGAGTCCAAGGGTGCAGTATCTGTCACTGGTCCTGCTCGAGACCTGTGTGAAGAATTGCGAGAGGGCATTCTCAGAGGTGGCTGCCGAGCGGGTACTCGATGAGATGGTGAAGCTGATTGAGGACCCACAGACTGTTGTTAACAATAGGAACAAGGCTCTCATACTGATTGAAGCATGGGGGGAATCGGCCAATGAACTTCGGTATTTGCCCATCTATGAAGAAACATACAAGGTATTTTCTTCCGTGAGATTTGGGTCACTGGTCAAGTTGATTTTTATTTTTATTTTCCTTTCCTGAATGCCATTTCTTGGCTTTTCTCATTGTCCATCTTTGTTTCTTTTAGAGTTTGAAATCTAGAGGCATTCGTTTCCCTGGACGTGATAACGAGAGTTTGGCTCCAATATTTACCCCACCGCCTTCAGATTCTGGTTTAGAATCAAATCCAAATCTGTCACAACAGCTGGTTCACCATGATGTTCCTGCCCAAAGCTTTTCACCAGAACAAACGAAGGAAGCGTTTGATGTGGCTCGAAACAGTATCGAACTTCTTTCCACAGTTCTATCTTCGTCTCCACAGCAAGATGCTTTAAAGGTGATTCTGTTGTATTGCATATAGTATATAATTGCATACTTTCCAGATTTATCGTATGGTTAGAACTTGGTGATGTATGATTGTTCCTCTTGCCCTTTCAGGCCGTGCTTCTAGTCTGTTGAAGTCCTAATAGAATCCTAGCCCGCTTTCTTCTACCATGGACATCACCATCAGGAAACCCATATCCGCAACCATGCTAACTTTCACTTCATAATTTGGATGCACCATAGCCTATCTGCTTGCAATTTGATGATGCATTGGGAAGTGACAAGAGATTCGGGTGTGTTTCTCTTTTCCTTCTCCTTCTATCATCCCGAGGGCTGCAGCTTGGGTGACCCAACCCAAGTTCATGTCGTCAGGTTGTCAAGGTCATTGGGTTGGAAAAAAAAAAAAAAAACCAATCTGATTTGAAATCAGGTTGGGTTTGGGTTGAGCAAATTTGGGTCAGGTTGGGAATAATCACATGTATTTGGGTCAGGTCAGGTTGGTCTAGTACAAAAAATTTCGAGTTGGGTTCGGCTTGGGCACCTTGCGATTGGATTGGGCTGTGGTTGGGTCCTCTTGAGGTTGGGTTGGGCTCGGGCTGAGCCCTCAACCCGGCCCAACCCCCTCGAGTTGCATCCCTAATCATCCCTCTTATGGATCTTCTATGTATTTTCATAATTGAAATTTGAACAAGTATTGTTTGAATGGGCTTAGGCATTGATAGCGATTTGATCAGGAACTCTTTATGTAGACGTTTCTACGTGTGCTTTAGTTACTTCTTGGCAGAACCATTTGGAGCCTTCTTACGATGACTAACTATTTTGAACCCCATTTTGCTTTTTGATAGTCAAGGTGATCTATAACAGTAATGGTGGTTATAACGGCCACTTCCGTTACTGTTATGATATGAGCCGTAATGGCCCTTTTTTTTTTTTTTTTTTTTCCTGTAACGGCCGTTACGACTGTTTTAGCCCCATAACGCGTAACAATTACCACAATTATTGTTACGTAATGGCCATGACGTCGGTTATGTATCTTCATTTTGTCATACCATGTTGATAATCAAATGTCAATTTAAATGAGAGAAAATATCATGGCTTTGAATGTTAAGGTTGGGCTGTATTAATTTCAAATGTGTCAAGAATTGTTACAAATATTTTATCAGCTTGAGAAGGGTTGGCTTGAATAAAAGTTTTTGAAAAATTCATATTTTGTTTTATAGCCCTATGGATTCCCATTAAGATACTCTCAAGTTTCTCAGGAAAAAAAACCCTCAAATCCTACGGCTAGGATTTACCTTATTAGTGTTGTTGATAAAATGTCTTTTGTTAATGTCATTCCTACAACTAGGTCTCTCCCTAATCTATAACAAATGAAGGAGAGGGTGAGAGCCACACATCATCCCTTGGAGTAGGGCCAAGGGAGACGCATGAGCCGTCCATGTAGTGGGCTCCACATGTTTGGAACATGTGATGTCAAGGTTCTCTTTTTTTCTTTTTTTTTGTTAGGGCTCCTCTCCCTCCAGATTGAATTTATTTATAAGGAATTATTAAGGTTTCATGGATGTCAATTATAGTATTCTACCACCCTATAATTTCCATATGACCCCCCTATATTGGAAGCTCGTGATCTTGCCTTATCCCATGTACCCATATCTTATCCAATCCTTCCACTATCATAGTCATTTTCCATAAACCCTATGCCCATGCAGATTAAGTAGTGGACCCCCAAGTCTAAATCCTTTTGAGTGTGATTAAAACCATTTTAAAACAAAAGTTTAACAATTGAAAATATTTTGTAAATCCTTTTGAGTGCTGAGCCCAGTAGAAAAATCACTTGATGAATATTTGATCTCCAAGATCTAAGCCATAAGTATGTTCATAGGAAATCAGTGGATCCCTTGTTTGCCCATGTGAGTTTCAACGGACCCCAACTACACCCACATTTGTTAGCCACATGGTGACCTTGTAAAGCGAGCCAAATCACATGTAATCTAGACATTGATTTCTCACACATCATCAGGTCTAGGGAGTAATTAGACTCGATACATTCTCAAGTTGATCATAGTCCAGGCATGATGGGCCTCTCAGTCTAGAGACTTGACATTGATCCACTAATGCAAGTGCCCAACAAGTCCAAACTAGGAGCCCATCCCCACTGTACACTCGATCTCCTATGTGGGATAGTGCAAAGGCATACCGACTCGTCATTACGGCCGATGGTGGGGACATTCCATCCTAACTCATCATCAATCCCCTCACATGGGATGACTACCTACAAAATAATAACCGTAGGTTTGTCCTACAGCAGGTTAGGTAGTCATGGTACGACATGGTACTAAGATCTATGGCCTACAACTCTCCCTTGGTCAGTGTCCATTGTGTCCACTCTCAAGTTCCTAAGGACAACTACATGAATCACTCTAATTTAACCTATGTTCATGTATATTTAAGATACTCCCACACATTAACTATGGCATTATAACTTGTCCATCTTGACCCACAATCATCATGATCTACAGTCAAGATCATTAATATCACTGGATACCATCCATGTCATTAATGGATAAGATTTACATTGGTTTTTCAGGGCACAACTCCAACACATATTGGGAGAAGTTGATATTCTTTGGTATAGTTTTAGATTGTGCTTATTTGGGTCTCTAGCATCTATTGAATCAAGCAGTTCTTTTCATAGTTGTTATTGGACAGGCATGTTTACTGACTGGAAAAGGATTTTATGGACACAGACTAGCTATATGCCTCCACCACCCTGAACCACTCCATTTGCTCTTTGCATAATCTATATGCTTAAAACCATAGAAAATGTGGTGATCTATATTATGTTTTCTCTAAAAAATGGTGGCAACCATCATAAAGAAAGAAGACTACGTCTTCTGTGCTTGGCATCATGTATAGAGAAATATGAAGGGCTAGATAAGACACTTTTGAATCTCGTGAACCATCTTTGAAGCTATGAGTCATGGTTGATTGCTTGTTAGATGGTCTGTTAGACAATACCAGTCCTTGCATTGCCCTGAAGTCCAATCCAAAAATTCCTGTTGTTAGATGTGAGCACAGTAGTGCTTTGATGAAGCAATTTTCAAAGTTTGAAATTTTTAACGGGGATGGGGACCCAACTCCCACTGCCTTGTTTTCAGAAGGCTCCATGGTACATGGGCAAACACCAAAATAAAAAATAGCTAGTCTGTGTCCATAAAATCCTTTTCCGGTTTAAACTTTGTGGTTGTTTGCTTACTCATACCATGATAAAATATTTTAAAACAAATTTTTTCTAAAAATTCGTTTTTGAGCTGAAAGCGCACGTTTTCTGATGAACGGACAGATGCGACCCACTTTGTGGGTCGGTTCACTTCAGATGGCCCGTTTCAGTAAAGATTGATAGGTTGTACACCCCATAACGATACCCGGATCAAAAGTTATGGTCAATTCACAGTCCATCTCCTTGTGACTCAACCATCCTGGGAATATCTCTGTGACACATTCTACATCAGACCCATCCACTTGAAAAAAACTCGTCCTCGAGTTACGCAAGAGACTTAGCATATGAGTCTGAGATAACTTCTGACACTGATGCTCATCCCTTTTTTCGTACTTGACATTAAGCTCTTGAGCTGACACAATACATGTACTCATGCTTTCCTTGACTTGACTAATATTGATCAGTTCCTTCACATTTGACACAATACATGTACTCATGCTTTCCTTGATTTGACTAATATTGGTCAGTTCCTTAACATCCGTCTTTAAGATCTCATATTTTTTCTGATAATGTGGGCAATTAGGTGGACTTTCCCCTAAGACGGGATCAACGTGATTTTGTATATCTCGTATGAGAGGCAATTTATTGGAAGGTTCATCGAGCACAATCTCCTTGAACTCCTGCAACATCGGCTTCAAATCTTTTGAGATATTCACAAGCTCCATATATTCTTTCTTTTCAACTAATGAATATATATCTCTTGTTTCCTTAGATTGTTTAACAAAAGCCTGTTCAGTTGTGAGAGACTGTTCCTCAACTTTAGAAGTCTTGGGTTGGTTCTCCCTTCCCATAGGGGCGAGGATAATCTTTTTGCCATCTTTAATAAAGAAGATAAATAAGTTATCCCGATCCCTATGCGTAGCATTAATATTATTTTGCCAGGGTTGACCAAGTAACATGTGACAAGCTTCCATGTCGACCACGTCACACATTACTTCATCCTTATAATATTTACCAATAGAAAAAGATATACGATATCGTTCAGTTACTTCTGTTTTGTTGATCTCCTTGATCCATCCAATCGTGTATGGAGATGGGTGTCTTTCTGTTTTCAGTTGTAGCTTCTCCACCATTATTTTTGACACGAAATTCTTATCGCTCCTTACATCGATGATCACATTGCAGACTTTTGTATGCAGTGCACCTTGTTCAAAAGATGTTCTCTCTGTAATTTTATCTCTACCTTTGGCATGTATAACGGCTTCTTTATAATCGAAGTGGTGGCCTGTGATTTACCATCATCTGATGGTGCCTTGCAGAAATTGGGATTGTGTCGTACAGCAGCCATAGGTGGTTGAGCATCACTTTGAGCTCGGGGTGGAATTAGCGCATCCGCAATACGGTTGAGGATTGCCTGTAGCCCTTGCATGGTCGACTGACTCTCCCGGTGGAAAGCTTCCATTCTTTCCAAAAGATAACGAATCCTTGGATCACCGTCCATAGGATTTTGATTCATACCTTTATTATTTGTCATCGGCCTGAGGGGAATCCTTGCTCTGATACCAAATTGACGCAGGGATGAACGTGATGAGGTCGATCACCGTCTTTCTCAAGGATAACTACTCCGAATCCACGGAGCTTCTCTGGACTCCCCACAGAGACTTCTCAAATCCACGAGGAAAGAAAGCAGGAAAATAGAAATAAATTCTAATAAATTCGAAATTAATTGATGAATAATTGATGATTCTCTAATGTGTCTCCTTACACCATTAATATAGAAAAAAAAATAAACTAAAATTCTTAATTACCAAAAATAGCAAAATTCTAACTCTAACTCAAATCCTAATTCTAATAAAACTCTTCTAAGGCCTAATTTCTAAAAATAAAAATTACAAATAAACTTTCTCTAGAAGAGTCCTAGTATAACTAAAAGTTATTTCTAAAAGGAAAGAAAATCTAAAACTCTAAAAATATTAAAAAATCAGAATTACTAAAAATAGTAAAATTTTCCTAAAAATTCGTTTTTGAGGTGAAAGCGCACGTTTTCTGATGAAACGGACAGATGCGACCCACCTTGTGGGTCGGTTCACCTCAGATGGCCCGTTTCAGTAAAGATTGATAGGTCGAGCCACCACTTCGATTAGTCTTCACCATTGGGGATCATGGGTTGAGATGGATTAGTCTTCACCATTGGGCATCTAGTTGCTTTCCATTCACACATGGGATTACAGATGTTCATCTATTTATCAGGACCTAGTTCTAGGTGCATTTGGATATTCATCTTGGATGGATCACGTCAAATCTCCAAACCAAGAATATTAATCATTCTTGGATTGGATTGACTTGATTATGTACTGGCTTAGACTTGTCCTTTGGCCTGAGATTGAAGAGGGACTCTGGGGATTTGATATGATGTCTTTGATGCACCTTTTGATGCTCCATTAGGGGCTGACACACAGATGTTATTGGGTTTACATATTAAGATTCAATTAAGGCCCACCGTACTTGAATACAGAATCCACTTGTCTCTAAGGACTAAGAATAGTGGCTATATCTTTCCTCATAGATGCTCCATCAAGCTTATATCAACTTTTAGCATCATTAGGTGTTTTTAAAAGGTTTATAATGAATTTCAACTGTTGCATCTTTGTTTTTACATTATATTTGTTTTTATCAAGCTTGATAGAAATGTGATAGATCTTTTGCTTTCCATTCCAGAGCTTTGCATTGGCTTTAGAGCCTAGATTGGATGCTACATTAAGTGAAAGGACATTGGTCTATTTGAGTGTAAGGGTTATGCAGGTAGATGGACTTTGATGTTGTAGGCCATATACTGAAGTTTGTATGCAAGGGTACCAAAATGTGTGTTCTTTGGAAACCCTAGAGCTCATCCCATATAAGATCTCCCCCCAACCCCCCCTTATGTTAGATGTCCCAAAGCCTGTAGAGAAAGAGGGAGATTTAGAGAGAGAATAAAGAGAGATCTCCTCTCTTCTTCTCCCATCTCCATTGAGGCCACTTTATTGATGGCTTTCGTTCATTTAAACTCTCTTTACACCCCCATAATGTAGAGAATAAGTGGATTGTGTTCTATTATTTTATTGGGGATAGATCGGGAGATAACTCCTCATTTTGAGGAGAAGCATGAAGAAACTACATCAATTCCACACGATTAAGGGCACGCGATTGTAAGGTATAATCTCAACCATCCATATTTATTTTTTTTGAAACTTAACTATATCTAGATGGGTACTTATCTTATGAATGTTTTTTTTTTTTTTTCCTTCTTTCGAACTTTTACACTTCCATCTTTTGAAATTCCAACATTGGATGGCACACACGCATGAGGAGATGGAACCTATCCATTGGATGGTAAATTAACGGTCCGACTTCTTGGACATGAGCATCTCCCTTTTTAAATGGGTTAAACTATATTCTAGATCATATATTTGGGGGTTTGCTGTGTGAAGCACTCCATACTCTTATCAGATTCTTACACTTCTGAACCTTTGCAACAAGTGCAAATGCATGTTGTACCTGAGACTGATTATGGATAGACTTTTCTTGAGTGGCTGGGAGCCCAGTCACGAGAAGGTTTTATTTTAATGCATGGGGCCTAAAAGAAACATGGAAGTCAATAGGATTTCAGGAGAAAACATGTGATACTACCACTGCCGATTTAGGCTATGGATATAATTGCTTCAAAAGAAAAGGAATAACTGGAAGAGAAAACATGGTGTCGATGCTTTGCCAGGGCTCTTGAATTCTGTGAACATCACAAAAGAAAACATGCATGATTTTGGATTTTGGGAATGAATGGAAGAGCAGAAGTTTAGAAATCAAGGTTTTCTTGTTGGTGGATGAGAGAAAGAGATGGGGCTAGGTTTCTACCCTATCTCTCATACCATGTTAACAAAAGAGTGGAAGATATTCATAATTTAGGAAGTTACCCTAATCTACTCTAACAGTGGATAATCAAGCACAATTTTGACAAAGTTGAGTTCAGGGCTCCACATTCAGAGGTGAAATGTTCTTTGGTTTCTGCCATTAGGGAGAGGAGAAGTCTCCTTTCTTCTTCTTCTTCTTCTTCTTCTTCTTGGCTAGCGATCCACCAAGAAAGAGGGTTTTTATGGGTTTTTTTTTTTTTTTTTTTGGGAGGAATAACAAAGAAGGTTGATAAAGGGTTGTTACAAAACTAAGAGTGGGCACAGAAACAAAGAGGGCTGCTTATTAAAAGAAAAATAAAAAACAAGAAGAGGGGTGTTGAATTTATTTAATTAGATAACTTTACCTTCATTCTTTGGCTATGTTGTGTATACCTTCTTAATTGTTGAATACAGTGTTAATTAATCCTATTGATGCTATTTGATGACTGTGTCATTGGAAATTGACCTCCCATGCAATTACACTTATATCCGTGTAAGTCATTCTCTTTGTGCTTAAGAGTGTGGTGGTTCAAGTATTGAGCCTGCTCTGTAGTTATGTGTGCATTCCTATCAAGCCCGGATAGGTTTCTCTATACCAAAACAGGTTGGTTGTAATCTTATAAATCCCGAAGAGTGACCAAGATCTAACTTGTAATGATCTGCAGTTTCGTGTGTATGCTTGCATTTCACAATGCTATCATGGACGATCAATGCACGTGTTGTGGTTTGAAAACAATGGGGCAGCTGTATTTGTAGGATGTTAAACATTCATTTACTTGGGTAGAGGTCAACAATCTCCCCAACACTCTTGCCGAAGAAACTTTGGCAGGTTGTCTCTTTGTTGGAAACTACCTCACATTTCTCTTCATGTAGCCTTATGTTTTCTTCGGTAGAACCAATGTTTAAATTATCGGCGATATTATCGAATTATCGCCGATAATTTCGGTATCGCTATTGCGACACCGAAACTCTCTTTTTTCGTTTCTCTTCCTAATATAGCTGATTTTTCGGCAATTTTATCGATATTTTGCCAAAAGTCCAGTTGTCACTCAGTGTTCGCAATATCGGCCGATATATTGGCCGATAGTGTCGGTATCGCAGTCCAACGATACAAAACACGTCGGAAGAAATATTCCGAAAAAATTGGAGAGAGAGAGAGAGAGAGAGAGAGAGAGAGAGAGAGAGAGAGAGAGAGAGAGAGGGAAACTTTCAACAGGGTGGATTTCTGCACCTGTAGAATAGATTGCCCTGATTAGAAGTTGTATTTGGTGGGCCATTTGAATCGAAGCTTGCCATTCGTAGGTTACCGTAAAGAAAATCTCGATTCCCTTTTCTTCTTTCTTCTATTAGATTGTTAACGAAATTGATTTAGGCAGAAAATGAGAAAAAAAAAAAATCTGGAGAAATCCAGAGATTTGGGGAAGAATCCAGGGTTTCAGCGTCTCCTGGATGAAAAATGGGGTTCGGAGCCCTTTTTTATCGGGCGCGGATGCGGTACTGACGGGTTGAGTAGCGAACTCGCTACTAAAGTGACGTCACTAAGTTGTGTGGGTCCCACCATGATGTATGTTTTGTATCCACACCGTCCATCCATTTTGAGAGACTATTTTAGGTCATGAGCCAGAGAATGATTCAGATCCTAATCTCGAGTGGACCCCACCACAGAAAAAGTGGAGAGAGTGACGCTCACCATTAAAAAATTTTAATGGCCACAAAAGTTTTCAATGAAGCTGATATTTGTGTTTTACCTTATTTAATGTTTGTGTTAACTTATGAACAGATTAGATCTCAAATAAACATTACGGTGGACCTTAGGAAGGTTTCAACGGTGGGTGTAACTCACTCCACTGTTTTCCGTGGTGGGGTCCATTATAGTTTTCGATTTGCCTAATTCTTTGGATCATGCCTTAAAATGTTCTCTCCAAATAGATGGACGGTGTGGATACAATACATACATCATGATAGGATCCACAAAACTTGGTGACGTCACTTCAATAGCAAGTCTCGCTACTCAACCTGTCATATAGATAATCCGCATCTTTTTTCATCGGGCACGGCTACATTAGGCACGTACGCATCGTTTCACATGTGTAGTGGGCCTCCAATCTGAACTGTTCATGCGATGTGGCATCGCATGAAACTCCTAGGAACCAAATTTTACCCTGATCTAAAACTTTGGTGGGCCATAGCAGAGAAAGATGCAAATCAAGGGAGAAAATTGTTTTCTTTTATAATGGCCCACTGAAGTCTTAGATAAAAGCAAAAGTTGAATCATAGAAGTTTCATGCAGTGCTGCATCACTTAGACCGTTCAAATTTTGGACTCAATTCACATATGATGAGTTCTCAGAAAGTTCTCCGGTAACTCTGCTGCTGGGAAAATCGGCGTTGGTGCAGATAGGAGCCTAGAGATGGATGGTCTGTCAGGGCTCTGTAAGGCCCACCATGATATATTTGTTTTATCTACACCGTCCATCCATTTTGATATGTTATTTTAGGGAATGAGCCCAAAATGTAGCCAGATATGAGGCTCAAGTGGTCCACACTATAGGAAGTTGTGGTGGGAATGATATCCACCGTTGAAGCTTTCGTGGGGCCCATCATGATGTTTATTTTCCATCCAATTTGTTCATAAGGTCTAATAGACCTGGATGAAGGGAAAACATAAATATTAGCTTGCTCCAAAACTTATGTAGCCCCGGTAATTTTTTTAATGGTTGCCATTCAATGATCACTTTTTCATGTGGTGCGGTCCACCTAAGATTTGGATTCGTTTCATTTTTTGGCCCATACCATAAAATGATTTGTTAAAATGAGTTAACGGTGTAGCTACCAAATCATTTTAGCTTATTATCCAAAAAATAAGCACATCCAATTATCAAGTGGACCATACCAAAGGAAAAAGTGGTGATCGACGATTAATGGGCCACAAAAGTTTTGGATCAATCATATATTTGTTTTTTTCTTTGAGTTCATTTACTTTTACGTGTCTTAGTTAATGTATACCAGCTGCATTTGTAATATATAAACTCATTTTAGTTGCTATTAAAGTGATTTTTTATGGCATCGCATGCTTTTTGGGTCCCATTAAATGAAAACTTATTATGTAATGTATTCTTTTTGTAATTTTTTATTCCTAAATATGTAAATATGTGTATTTAGCTATGTCTTGAAGTTTCATTGAAAAATTCCATCATTTTCCCCAAGTTTCCCCCCTTTTCCCTGCATTTCCGGTTATCGGTGATAATGATATTATATCTTTATCTCTGGCCAGCGAAACTTGTAGCGATACTGACAACTCGAACACTGGGTAGGACACAGAACTTGGCCACTGGTCTCAGTCAGCCATTCCAACTTCATCTCCAATCCAACTGCCACGCCAGATTTGTTATTGCCATCTTAAAAAGCCCTGTTGGGTCTTTGAGAACAAACTGATAATTCCCTCATTGGCATGTCTAGTTATGGGACAATGCACTTGAAACAATAAAGATGACGTGGGCCTCACACGTGTGGGACTCTCTGCAGGCTCTCTGTGAGCTTGGGGTGCAAAGTTGACTGCAATGCATCTTGTGTGCATACATGCAGTACAAGCTGGAATCTGCAGCCTTGGTTGCTCCTCGAGCCCTGCAGCACAACAAAGTTGTGATTATTATGGCTTTTTAGGCCCTGCAAGTCTTGGCAGATAGTAATGTACGGCTGTGATGATCTTGGCTCACTGTTTAGCTTTCTTAATCCAACATTAGAGGTTGCATACTGTGTCCATGGATTTCTGACTCGTGCTTGTCAGATGCTACTCGTCCGGGTTGTCCTGGACTTGGTTGGGCCCGACTTGGTTTGGCACCATGAGTCAGCATTGAAAATATGCCCTACCTGGCCTGACTTAGATGAGTCACCCCCTGACTTGGCTCAGGACTGGATCAGTCAGTCTGAGTTGCAGAGTCTTCAATCCATGATTGTGTCTTTGTCATTGTTGAATCCCAGACTCATGCATTTTATTTTATTTTTTAATCTAGCTATTCTGGTCTTGAATTATGGTTACCTGACCAATGTGTTTTGATACCATGGCCTCAAATTTGGATTGTCTTGGGTCCACCAGTGTAGACTAGTCTCCATGACGCCTTTGGACAAGACTGTGTGTGTGTGTGTTGAAACTCCAGAGTCTATCACTGAGGCACGGCTACACCCTTGTTCCTGCCAATGCTTTAAGGACATCTGAGTTTGCCATAGGTGGATCATTACGATTGCCTGTTGTGAAAATAGGCCATTCCGCTCATTAGGTGGGCCGCAGCATTGAAATCAATGGATGGCTTAGGATCTGAAGGACAGTTGTAACCTGCCTGATAAGTGGACGGCCTGATTTTAGCACCAGGCAATCGTCATGATGAGGCCACCTTTTGCAGGTCTCCTACATGTCACATGTGACTTGTAGCAGAGTGTAATATGTTCGGATGGTTGTATATGATCATTCTTTTCTAAATCCAAAAAAACTCAGTCTGGGTACTCTGAAAAAATGGTGTGCATACAAGAACCTTAGTCCAAATCTAACTCAACTCTAACCTTGATTGAACCCAATTCTGGTTTTTCGTTTTTAAACCTTGGCTTATACATTTGAAATTATTTTCAAACTGTTATCTGATCGAGCCCCGTTTCCATTGGCAGGATGACTTGACGGCCACGCTTGTACAGCAATGCGAGCAATCCCAATTCACCATCCAAAGAATCATTGAGACAGCTGGAGATAATGAGGCCATGCTTTTCGAGGCCTTGAATGTGAATGATGAAATCCAAAAGGTCCTCTCCAAGTACAAAGAACTGAAGAAGCCTTCTGTAGTCCCATCGGCGCCTGTGGAGCCTGCATTGATCCCCATCGCTGTGGAGCCCGATGAGTCCCCACGGGTCTCAAAGGAGGAAGCACTGATCAGAAAACCAGCATCTTCTCGAGCACGGGTTGGGGAAGATGACATGTTGGACGATCTCGACGAGATGATCTTTGGTAAGAAGGCAGGTGCATCTGAAGGGCGGGATCCAAAGAAGCAGCAGCCACAGAAAGATGATCTGATCAGCTTTTAAGCTTGTTTTTAAAATCTGAGACCGTGATGGTTTTATATAAATATTCAATTTGTTGAATTGGCATTTGTGAGGAAAAACAGAAGTTTTCTGCACATTCTGTGCAAGTAATTCCATGTTGGTGTCATTTATGCCTGAAAATGTTGTTGGAAATGTATGCTTTGGAGGTTAAGGTTAACCTGCAATGTAATGTGTGGGGCCCACTGATGTATGCATGACATCCAATCCGTCTATGTGCACTACCTCGTGTTCTTCTTGGCACCCAAAAATTAGGCAGATCCAAAACTCAGGTGGGCCACACCACAGGACAGTAGGGATAGGGTGACCACATGCTGTGTGGGCCCCCATAGTGTTTTGTATATACTATCCAATCCATTCAGAAGATGTGAGACGCCAGGATGAATGGACCCTTTGCTAAGGAGGCCATTCAAAAGCTTGAGAGGGCCACGCCGTGTGATTTTAGAGGTTTTAGACATGATTTTACTGGTGTCGCCTGCCTGAGTTCTGGATCGGCTTGATTTTTGGATATTTAAAGAATAAGAGGTGGTGTGCATGATGGGCGGATTGGATGTCATGCACGCATCATGGTGGGCCCACACATCCTGTTGTAGATTAACCTGAGTGTATGTAGTGGATCTGACCTCGCTAGGAAGGTTACGTTTCTGTACATAATCAGATGGTGCGGATGAGTCGGGTGCTGGGAGGATAACGGATCCACATCTTGTGAAATATGTGGGTCCACATGAAATCACGGCACCACAACAACCGTTTACAGTATAATCACAATGAAGCATTTCTACTGGATCATAAGGATGGAACACACACACCCATCTGCCCAGCAGATAACTTTGAAATGGGCATGGTAAAAATTCAACCCGTCAGATAGTTTGGCCCCAGCATGAGAATCATCTTGCCTAAAAATCAACGCCATACACTCATCAGGCGGACCACAGATGTATTTTGTTGTTTATCAATGGCCATACAATGTTTCCAATGATGTGCCCCACTTGATAATGGGTTGATTTTATTTTTCTTCCAAAATGTGATCCTTAATGTAGGGCCAATCCATTGGACGGGGTGGATGCCGCACCCACTAAATAAGTTGGAAGATATCCACTGGATGCACGGTAAGTTAGTCCAACTGTAGCAAAATCAGAGAAGATCTACAACTCAGATGGGCCACACCACGGGAAAAATGGGGATGAGATGCCAACCATAGGTTTGTCTGTGGGGTGGGTTACCAGAAGTTAAGTAACAAACAAATCAACCTGATCCAAAACTCAACCGGGCCACACTGTGAGCTTATGGTGTTAGGAGCAATTTACCATTTTTACCATTGGCTTGGCCCATCAGATTTCTTTATAGGTCTGATATTTTGCATGTATGGTTCAAATAAGGGTTCTCACCTGATGGACGGATTGGATTTACATGTATAACGTGGTGGGCCCACAGAGCTTGCGTTAATTTGAATGCAAAGTTCTTTAGGTAGTTACTAGGACGAAATTCCCATAACATAAGGTTTAGTAACTCTACACGCGTGAAAGCCCAGCCCAGCCCATTCATGCATACTAACAAGTATCAATTTGAGAAATGTATTAAAAGATCTGAGATCTCCATCTTAGATTTGAAACCATACATTGATCATCTCCCATCAAATGAACCAACCCACTTCACTTCTCAGGTGGGCCATAATTTATAAAACATCCAGATGGTTAAAAACAACCTTGTTCTGATCGTCCATTTGCTTTGAGCGTTGTGGCCTACTTGAGTTGTAAGATGGAATTGAAAGGTGGAATGATTATGAACGGGTTGGATGGCTTATAAACATTTTAGTGGGGTGCCAGGAAGGTTGTTGTGGTGAGCGTCCACATCCCTGCTTTTCCGTGGTGTGAGCATTTTTTATTATTGGGCTCCCGTCGAGCTTTGCAAATGATGGTCGAGTAGATGCCACAAACACATCAGGTGGGCCCCACAGAGCTTCTTCATGCACAGCTGATATCCTCAGTGACCAGGCTATAATGGCCTAATGGGTACCCTGGAACCGCCGGTACCAGATGGACCCGACCCGGTATTAATAGATCTGGGTTTTTTTCTTTTTTATTTACCGGTTAACAAAGTCATGTTGGGTGCGGGTCTCAACTGGTTGATAAGGGGCTAGGTCTAACTGAGTTGGGTCTGTTTGGTTTTGATAGTACAATGTCTATTAAACACATGTTGATTATTCTAGCAGAAAAATGAGATTTTTCCAGCCACATGAATGTAAAAGAGCCTGTTTACATGCAATGCATGTGTCAAAGTGGCACATGTGTGTGCAGTCTAATCCATCCACTCAGTGGGCCTGACTATGTAAATGAGTTTATTTTTCTGGAGCCCAACTCGAAACCTTATGAAAGGACCTTGTGCCAGACTTGGGCTTGATCACATCTCCCAGTCTTCGCCTATATGTTCGAAATTAGTCCCGTGCCTGACATGGTTAATGTCAGTAGCTTGTGAGCTTTCTAGAAATGGTTTTGTGAAATAGATGTTTTAGCTGCTTCTACAAGCCGAAGAACTGTTTTATACATAACAAGAAAGAGGGTTAGCTCGGTGTGATGATTCACGGGCACTGTGAAGTGGGCCATACAAAGAAGGGTTTGTGCATTTCGTCAGGTTGTCCAAACAAGGAATTTGTGTGGATGAGATTGCATGTTCTAAACTCATAAGTGGAGTCGATAAGGAGTGTGACATGGAGAAAGCTTGCATGGTGTTTAAGATGATGTTGGCAGTTAACCTTGTGGAAGAAATGGCAGTTACAGGAATAGAGCCTAATACAAGCATCTTATGTGTGTTGGACCGTGGGGTTTGAAAGGCTAGAAAAGTACTTTCTATTATCTAGATATACCATGAGCGATGATGTACTGTCTAATGACCTGATGGATCCCATCATTTGATGGGGCATAGCCCAATATCCCAACCATCAGTCCATCCTAGCTATCTTATGGAAATGGACGATTGCAACCACTGGTTCACATTTAATGCAGTCCAATTGGACCGTTGGAACATATATGGATGAGTAGCTACGTGTCATTCATCGTATTGAGTAGCCACAGAAGCAAATTAGAGTGGCGTTAGTCTATCATACAATGATTATTGAAAACACCCATGATTCCATGAATTGAATTCAAGACAGATAACTTCAAGAGACGCTGCTAGCGCCACACGCAACCCTTTCTTCAGGTTTGCACACTTTCCAACACATACAAAGAGATAGACGATGTTTAAAAACTTAAAGAGTCTCCCACTCAAAAGACATGTGGCCCACATAACAAGTGGTCCATCTGATTTTTTGCATATGTTCAGGTATTAGGCGCAACTGCTATGATGACATGCAATCTGTGCAGGATCTAAAACTGATGTGTGAGTGCCACTCAACGCAATGTTAGGACTAGAACAGCCTTATCCATTCCTCGGGTGAGTGACACCAGAAGGAACAATCAGGGAGGGATGTACGCTCGCCATAGAGAATTCCATATAGAATATGGGGTCGACCGTAATTTGTATGTCATCCAATCCATTCATCAAGTGCCCCCCACCAAGATGAAGGGAATCCCAAAACACAGGACATTCCAAAATTTAGGTGGACTACAAAAATTGAAAATATAGGTTTTATGGCTGATTATAAAGCGCTCTGTGTGGCGTGTTCCACGTGAGCTTCTGGTAGGGATGCTCTCTATGCATGATATATGGTCTATGATAATTAGCTTACGTGAACGGTTTGGATTCCACATCAGTATCACGGGTGGGTTCTAAACATCCCCCTGCGTAAAACGCTCAAGCCAAAAGGTAGTACATTACCATTTCCGGTACAAGTAATGCAAGTGGTGGGAAGGTCCTACGATCCAAACAGTTGATATAATTACGGCCTCAATATTGATGGAACATGCACCAAAAATCCCCAAACTGGAAGAACCCTAGCCCTCTATTACGCGGCCAAAACATAGACGGTTGAGAATTTTACCATATGGTAAGCTCTCATGCAGCCAGGATGTTTCCTTGGGAATTTTAATTACCATATGGTTTATCAGCAGTGAGGCCCATCGCATCAACGGTTTGGATCATTGAACCAAGGACCCTACTGGTAAACCTCAGTGCCACCTTTCGGGTCGAGCAATGCAAGTGGTTGTCCGGTCTTATGAGAAACGCATTCTCTTCATTTTGGCGCATGTCGTTTGGCCAACGGCCATGGACACATTCGCAAACGACATAAAAATAGATATGGTTGCTGTAAACGAGGTTAAGCCAAACATGTCTTCGGATTATAAAAATAAAATAATAAAAAAATGCTTTTAATGATTTGAGAACAAGAAAAAAAAAAGAAGAAGCTTCCAATGGGGAAAAGGAACCTGGGCTTTTTTCTTTCTTTTTTTTTTGGAGTGGATTAGGTCTTTGATGTATGTATTCTATATCTATGCCATACATCAATTTTAACGGATTATTTAAGGGCTTGAGTCTAAAAATGAAGAAAACCCTTATCTCAGGTGGACCATATTATAGGAAACAGTGGTGATTAAACATCCCACCATTAAAATTTTCATAGGACCCACTTTCCCACCACTGTTTCATTCATATGGCCCACATAAAACTTGGATCCGCTTTATTTTTGGGCCTGAGCCCTAGAATGATATAAAAAAAAATGGATGGGTAGAATGTATACAGCATACATACATCAAGGTGGACCCCACGGTAAGGGTTGCACCATCTAAGGTGATGGCAGGCCGCACCTAATCGGCTCTCATTTTTCTAATGTGGGTTTTGCAAGTAATTCGATACTATGCAATATATGTTTCATCATGCACAGGCACTTAAAGATTTGGTTTCCATTCATGGCTCAGTGGTAGGTTTACAAGAATTTCAACACTGAGACCATGGATCAAGTGCCCATGTGGTGTGAGTAGAGGTGTGGGTGTGTATAAATAAGACCACTGGATATTTATAATTTCAACTGTCCACTAAATGTCCACCAGATTAATAGTTACATGAACAAATAACTGTAATTCTTGCTTTATATGCAAATAAAATTGGAACCCGTGATTTGGTCAGCTCAAAATGAATTACTTATATGTCATATTTACAATTTCTCAGTGCCTGTGTATCGTCCATTACTCTGCCGGAGTATCAAATTCTTCGTCTTCTTATAATACCCCTCATGTTTAATTAATGATTAAGTCGGAACTATAGCCGTTGGATGTAAGGCCATGTTTAGTCATCCAAACCGTTGATCTGACGAGTTACATTGCTGATGATAGCTGCTCTGAGAATCATCAAGATTCGATCGGAAGTAGACTGTACATCTTTAACGGAAAATAATTAAATTAAGAAGGGGTTCAATTCAAATACTCTTATTTTGAGTTTTTTTTTTTTTTCCTTCTTCTTCTTCTTCTTCTTTGGGTGGCCCACATCCACGTTGAGGCCCATCATATAACTGGTTTGGATCATGGAAAAATGGCCCAAGATCCGACATCTATATTCTAGAAGTATATATCATAATAAGGGGGACTGTGGGAGCACATGAAGGAAACTTCCTTTCGCAACTTGTATAATCCATGCGGGAACCTGCATTCTGTTGTCTTTCCTCTGCAAATCTTATTTATATATTTATCTTTTTAAGCTAATATTTTATCATGAAAATTAAAAA
Source organism: Magnolia kwangsiensis (assembly GCA_037074715.1). Taxonomy (NCBI): domain Eukaryota; kingdom Viridiplantae; phylum Streptophyta; class Magnoliopsida; order Magnoliales; family Magnoliaceae; genus Magnolia; species Magnolia kwangsiensis. Next base: position 4,655,546 of record CM073589.1, on the reverse strand, counting down.
GAGATTAGATTACCAAAATGCCCCTTACCAAAAGCTAGAAGGATGCTCATGTCCTTAATTTTCGATGACAAATCTTATTCTAAGCATGGTTTTTCTTGGGAGGTTTTCAAATTTTTACATTTTTTAATATTATAAGGAAAATCCGGCTGAAACAAATATTTAAAAATATTTTATCATGAGCTAATAAATAATTTTTAAAATATAAAATAGTGCACACAAACGATTTGCAAGCCATACATGTTTCCAATTTTATGAAATTGGGGGCAGCAATCATTGAAGGCATTTCAAAATAAAATTTTAAGTTTCAAAATGATTTCTAAATTCTTACCAATCATATTTTAAGTGATAGAAAATGATGAAATGCTACGTCCTCTTTAATATATGATCGTGGTAATAATTCAATACAACTCCTGACCTACTACGGAAAAAATGCATCACATCTTTTGAAAGAGTGTAAAGAAATCATAGAAAAATGCATGCCCCATTCATGAAAAGTAAAGAAACTATATACAAATTCATGTGCATGTGGCACACACATAGCCCACGCCCTATAAACCCTAAGTTACGGTCCATTCACGTCCGGTTTTGATTGGGGTGGTTAATCATAGATAACACACTATGCTGCCTATGCATGTAGTCTCTCCACGTCCTATAATCCTTAAGTTACAGGCAATTCATATCTGGTTTTGATGGTGTGTTTAAACACAGACAACACACTCAGCATGTAGACTTCCCACGTCCTATAAACCCTAACTTACGAGACTTCTTGTAAATGATGTTTACACTTGTTATTGTTCAGTCCACAAAGCTCAAGAAATGCTGCCATGTATCGGCGTTATGTACAAATGATAGATGAAATCTCACCCCTGTTCCAAAGAATTCTCCTAGTCTCACTTCCTTTGACAACATGCAGCCTATCAAAATCAAGAAAGCTCAGAAGTAATATTCATATTTGTGGTCGAGAAAAGTAAACCACTGTAAAAAAGATACATGATTGTTATACGAATAGTATGTGTTGTTGGGTAGTGTGTTCAACAAGTTATATAAAGCCTTATCGATACTTGATCTTTGGCAATTTAAACAGGCACAACAATGCCATCTCACATACTCATGTTAAAAAGAAATAAAAATTCAAAGATGATTGGTGCTTTAATGAAGATTATAAAAAGTAAAAAAATAAATTCTTCCATAATTAGAAGGAGATCAAAACATGCAATGAGGAATTTGAGTACAATTGGGATACAGTCCCATAAGATTAGATTATGAAGCATGTAAGGAAATTTTGATATGGCCACTGTTTTTCACACTATATAAACAACACCTGATGAAAGAACTAAAGGCAATACCATCGTCAACACACATATCTCACACAACGCATTGTTGTCTAATATCTTAGTTTTAGCTTTACTTACTTTAGTTCTACTGAGCCATTGCCACAAGCAATTTGAAGTTTAGTATGGCTTATGTTCACTATTGTCCAAATGTCATTACTTCAGAACATTTTCGGATTAGCTAGTATAAATATACATGGCCTCTATTGTTAAATCTTTGATCAACTGAGTTTATATTTGGAAGATGTTATATTGTATTGTCTACTCACCTTGATTGTTTGTGTTGATGGACAGTCATAGGCAATTTATCTGTTATTTTTCTACTTTATATTTTTATTGATTGTACTAATCTTAATTCCAAATCATTAAAATTGACAACCAGTTTTTATTTTTAAATTTATTTATCAATTATTTCATTATCAAAAAACTTTAGAACTATGATCACATTGAAAGAAAAATTCTTAACTCAAGGTAAAAAAATTCAATTAAAGAACTAACTCTCGTATTCTAAATCACCTGTCAGTGCAACTTTGGTGGTTGGACAGCCAAATTAACCTTCATATATCTAATCCTATAGCTGAATTTGCACTTGAGGTTGCAAGCATTTAATCATACTTGAGTTAGTATGGCTTTGATATGTACAACATTATCTTAATCACATGATGTTAAACTGAATACAGGTCGGTCGTTCATTAATATGTGTGGTCTATTGCCTAATTAAAGAGCAACAAATGCCCATCACATTACATGGACGATCCTACTCATCTATTTAATGTTGACCCATTAAATGGGTGACTAGTTATTTATTTATTTATTTTTATTTTTATTTTTTACTGGAATCCAATTAAATCCACTGCTCTCATCAGGCACACCTTTTGTTGGAAAAGTGGGTCACTGATAACAGCTACAGCTAAATAATTGTTTCTTTAATTATTAATAACGCTAGGGTTATTTTCGTCAACTGCAAAATTAGAGCAGATTAGAATGATTCGGAAATGCCGCAATTCAACTGCTATCGACTCCTTCAAGGCGTGCACGTGCGTTGTTTGTGGACAACATGTGCTTCGAGCAAAGGCCACCAAAGTGGGCCACACATGCAATTATGTCTCCACGCGCCTTTTCCCAACGTGCAAGCACGACTGAATCTAACGACATTCTCTATACGGACCAAAGTAAGAAACTGATGCTGCAAAAACCATCCTAACCATTGATACGGAATCTTGAGTCTGGACCATTGAAGAGAATTTGGCTCAATTTCAATTCCATAAATCAACGGTTACAGTTACATTTTATGCGTGATTTTGGATCAGAGCCATTCAATATAGCACCTAGAAGATGGACAGTTCAGATTATCCGACCACTTTGCAAGTGGAAACCATGGGGCGAGACACGCCGATTACCATGACTCCTGGCAAAATAAAACTGTACTTCGATTCTTCGAATATACCTTTCCTTGACGGGAAAAGGCACGTGCTCCTCACAATAGCAAGTTCCTATAGATGGAAGCTATGTGTGGCCCACTGAGATGTGGGTGAGACATCCAGTCCGCCCATCTATTTGGTAAGCTAACAATAGTAAAAAAAAAAAATTTCAAAGGCAGATCCAAAATTCAATTGGGCCACATGACAGGAAACAATGAGAAAGGAAGCAAGCACCGTTGAATCTTTCCAAAGCGCACCATGATGTTTACATGGCATCCAAACCGCTCATACGGTTATTCCCACTGATATCAACTAAAAAAATAAATATTAGCCTGATCTAAAGCGTCCCTGGGCTCAAGAAGTTTTCAATGGTCAGCGTTCAAACCCCACCTTTTCCTATGGTGTGATCCATTTGAGCCTTTGACCATTCCCATTTTTAATTTTAGGACTATTGTGAGCTTGTGAAACTGACGGACGGAGTGGATATCCTACCGACATAATGGACGGCCCCACACACCTGTCTACGAAACATGTTGGCATTGGGGCACGGCCAATTTCCCTTGCCCTTTTATTTGTACAGTCTATGTTACACTAGTAGCTGAACCAAGTCGAGCGTGGTACAGCCCAGCCCAAGTTTGGCTTGACTTGATTCTTAAGCTTGATTGACCAGCCAGGCTCAGTTTAATCAGCACCTTAGGCCAACTCAAGCTAAGTTTGAGCCCGAGCTTCCGAATAGATTCCGAAACTGGTGCCCATGTATGAACTTATTTACAATCCAGATCATCCGCATCTGTTGGACGCATCAACAAGACAGTCAGTCAGCAATGGCATCGCCAGATCTATTAGACCGTAGATGAAATTATCATTGTTGATGCCAAAATCCGGTCAGCCCTCCCTCCATGTCGACCACCACGTATGATCCCTGAAACCTGCACCAGGAAAGCAGGCAAAGGTGACCTTGACTAAGCCGGGGGACCCTCCGATGCCTAAGTCAGGACAATGGAATCAGGGTCTGAGTAGATAGTAGAGGAGAGCTTGATTTTACGTACCTGTAGACATGGTGATGCGTCCTATTTATACCAGCCTATGAGGCGGTCTGAGTCCGACAATCTCAGCACGATCAGAGGGATTATAGGATCATGGAGATATTACCCGCAATTTACCACGTGTGTAGCGTATCTGGCGGATCGTGCGTATCTGCAGGCGAAGTTTTCGGCCACGTCTCAATGTGGCAATTTCCCTATCGATCGTGGTATGAGTCTCTGATCGTAGCCTCGGCTTGGATAGTCCGACCGGAGCGTCAGCCTGCGATCCTCCCGCCAGTCCGAATTCAAGTAGACGGTCGAGGGTATATATTGGTCCGATCGGATGTGACCCCCTCCGAGCTGAGTTCTGCTTTCAGATTCGTGTGGTGCTGATACTGAGTTCAGCCCAAATGGGTTGCGCCTTAGTCGGAACGGTTCTGAGTCGGCTCGGAATAGCGATCTCGGAATTTTTCATAACAGAAGCCCCCTACTCTTCGAGCTTGTTTGCGGGCTCGGAGAGTAATTATACAGGAAGTTTCCCGCTCGTCGCAATGATGGCGGGTTTCAAACTGCGCGTGATGGTCGCTTCGGCTTATGCGTAGCGACGATTACGTCCCCGATCTTCTCCCAGCCTATGAGAAGCTGTCACGCAGGCTTAAGGCGGCGTATTTATGATGGCTCCGACTGCTGAGGCGTCTTTTCGTGTATCGAGGCACACTACCCGATGTCAGGGCCGTACTGACGGTTTGGTATTTGTCCAATGCGGTGCTGCCATGTGTGCTCGGAGATCCGCTAGTGCTGATTCGGCTGCTGCCATCAAAGCTGGCCATTAATGCGGAAATCTTTTGCTACCTATATAAGGCGCTTCGGACGTTTGTTAGTCATTTCATTTTTGGGGTCGATTATCCGAGCCTCGTCGGCCCAAGCCTTAGTTGGGTCCGACCCCCTAAGATACTTGGCTCGTCACTTCTATTTTGTTGTATGCCGAGCCGAACACTTAACCGGAGGGTCGAGTTATTATTAGGCTTTTTCCCTTGGAGGGATGCCTTGTTGATCTTTTCATTAGGTTGGGTTCAAATTCTTTAAGGGATCGGACCATTTATTAGGCTTTTTTCCCTTGGAGGGATGCCTCGTCGATCTTGGGTTCCGATTCCTTAAAGGATCGGACCATTTAACTCGTGCTTGTGAGGATAGGGCAATCGGACAAGCGTTCAAAGCTAGAATCGATCTTTTATTAAGAGCCTTAAAGGCCAGTCGCTCGGAGGCATATATCTTATTATGAGCCTTAAAGGCTGTTTCCTCACGCGTAATAGATCTTCAAGTGCTCGGCGTTCCAAGGATGAGGAAGATGACGGCCTTCGAGGTCTTCCAAGTGGTACGAGCCCGGTTTGGCAGATCTGACCACACGATATGGACCTTCCCAATTGGGTCCGAGCTCTCCTGCCCCTAGCTCGGCCATGTTTTGAAAAACCCGTCGGAGGACTAAGTCTCATGGTCAGAAGCGCCTGACTTTAACTTTGAAATTGTAAAAGCGCGCAACCTGCTGGTGCCGAGCCTCTGTTCGGAGCTTGAAATTTTCTCTGAGCTCTTCTAGCAAATCTAAATTAGTCGTCATCTGCTCGGAGTTCTGACTTTCTTTGAAACCCCTAACCCGTGTCGTAGGGAGTGCGATTTCCACCGGCACCATTGCCTCCGAGTCGTAGGATAATGAAAATGGAGTTTTGCTCGTCGAAGTCTGAGTTGTAGTCCTGTAGGCCCAGAGGACGAAGGGGAGCTCTTCGGCCCAATTTTCTTTTACTTTTTTCAGCCTCGTCTTGAGATGGTGTTTGATAATATTGTTGACCGCCTCTACCTGTCCGTTCGACTGTAGGTGCCTAGGTGATGAGTAAGCGTTCACAATGCCAAGTCCTTGACACATACAACGGAACTTGTCATTGTCGAATTGGCGGCCGTTATCAGAGACGATGGTTCTCGGAATCCCGAACCGGCAGATGATATTTTTTCACATGAAATCGATCACTTTCTACTTGGTGATCTTTACGACTGACTCGGCCTCGGCCCACTTGGTGAAGTAGTCGACCGCGACTATAGCGAACTTGACCTGTCCCTTCCCAGTGGGCAAGGGGCCGATGATGTCAATCCCCCATTGGGCGAACGGCCATGGCCCACTCATGGGGGTCATTTCCTCTGCCGGTTGCCTCGGCACGGCAGCGAAACTCTGACACTTGTCGCACTTCCGGATAAAATCCTTGGAGTCTTGCCTGAGAGTTGGCTAGAAATACCCTTGACGAAGTATCTTCATGGCCAAGGCACGACTGCCCGAATGATTTCCGTAGATTCCCTCGTGAATCTCCCGAATCACGTAATTAGCCTCGTCCGGCCGGAGGCACCTAAGGTAAGGCTGGGAATGTCCCTTCTTATACAGTACTCCGTTCAATATGGCGTAACATGCCGCTTGGATCCTAAGTCGCCTCGCCTCAAGCTTATCCGAAGGGGTTTCGCCGATTGATAGATAATTGAAAATGGGGTCCATCCAACTAGGGATGGACTGGACGGGGCTGACCTCCTCTGACTGGCCGATGCTTGGGTGCTCAACGAACTCAACCGGAACAAAATGTGAGATCTTTCCCTCGGAGGCCGAGGCTAGCCTTGCTAAGGCGTCGACACATGAATTCTCGGCTCTGGAGAACTGCTGGATGGTGCAACTCCAAAACTTCTCGATCAATTTCTTCGCTTCTTCGAGGTAGGCAATCATTCTGACCTCCTTAGCTTCGTACTCCGAAGAGATATGGTTCACTACTAACTGTGAGTCACTGTGGACTTGTAAGGTCTGAACGCCCAGGCTCGCTGCCAGCCGGAGTCTAGCTAGCAGCGCTTCGTATTCGGCCTCGTTGTTTGAAGCTTTGAACCCGAGCCTGATGGCGTATTGAATCGTCGTTGAATCGGGTGCAACCAGGACGACATCGGCACCTGCTCCTTTAATGTTGGAAGATCCATCAACATGAAGGACCCATCCCGGATCTGACGCAAGCTCTTGATTGCTCAGCGAGACGGGTGGTGTCATTTCGACTTCCTTCCTGACTTGCTCCTCATCCGGAGTTGTGAATTCGGCGATGAAGTCGGCCACAGCTTGCCCCTTGAGTGTCGTCCTGTGCCGGAACTGAATGTCAAACTCTCTGAGTTCTACAACCCATTTGGTCATCCGACGTGACACTTCGGGTCTTTGGAGGATCTGCCTCAGGGGGGAATCTGTTAGTACGACTATGGTATGGGCTTGGAAATATGGCCGGAGTCTTCTGGCCGAAACGACGAGGTAGAGTGCCAGCTTCTCCAAGGACTGGTACATTATCTCGGCCGGTACCATAGCTTTATTTACGTAGTACACAGGGTACTGCTTGGCTCCGACTTATCTGATCAAAGCCGAGCTGACGGCTGAGGTCGAAACGACGAGGTAGAGGAACAAGGGCTCTCCTTCTTCTGGCTTGGACAAGAGTGGCGGCGATCCGACGTCCACTCCGCCTTCTTATGGCCTTTCAGCTGCTGGAAGAAAGGAAGGCATTTGTCTTTAGCCCTAGATATGAAGCGTCCGAGGGCGGCAACTCTTCCCGTGAGACACTGTATCTCTTTTAAAGTTCGAGGTGAATTCATGTCGAGGAGAGCCTTGATTTTGCCTGGGTTGGCCTCAATCCCTCGCTGACTGACCTGAAAGTCTAGGAACTTCCCTGACTCAACTCCGAACACACATTTGGCGGGGTTAAGCTTCATCTGATATTCACGGAGGACATTGAATGTTTCTTTGAGATCAGCGAGGTGGTCGGAGGCTTTGACACTTTTCACCAGCATGTCGTCCACATACACCTCCATGCTGTGTCCGATCTATTTGGTGAACATCTGATTCACCAACCTCTAATATGTTGTCCTAGCGTTTTTCAGGCCGAACGGCATGACCCGGTAACAGTAGAGTCCTCTGTCCGTGACAAAGGTCGTCTTCTGCCTGTCTGGGGGATACATTGCGATCTGGTTGTATCCGAAATAAGCTTCCAGGAACGAGAATAGCTCATGCCCGGCTGTGCTGTCCACCAGTTGATCGATCCGAGGTAATGAGAAGCTGTCTTTAGGACATGCCTTGTTCATATCGGAATAGTCTACACAGACCCGCCACTTCCCATTGGACTTCCTAACGAGTACAACATTTGTTATCCAATCAGGAAAGTACACTTCTTCTATGAAACCCGCGTCGAGCAGGACTGAGACCTCCTCGGCAATGGCTTCATATCGCTCGGCATCGAACGGTCTTCTTTTTTACTTCACCGGCCGGTAGTTTGGGTTCACGTTCAGCCTGTGAACTAATACGTCAGGCGAGATCCCCGGCATGTCTGCGTGCGACCACGCGAAGACATCCCGGTGTTGCCTCAAGAAAGTCAGTAACTCGTCTCTCCGCTCGGGATTCAGGGATGCTTCTAGCTGAACAGTTTTGCTCTGGTCTGATTCATCGAGCGGTATTCTTGTTAGATCTTCGATAGGGAAATTCTTCATCGCTTCGCGGGGGTCCAAGGCATCGACTACGAGCGTATGTTTAGCGGCCCCTTTTCTCACGGCTATCGCATAACATCTCCGGGCTTCGCGTTGATCGCCTCGAAGATAATCAATCCCACCTTCAGCCGGGAACTTCATCATCAGATGGTAAGTCGAGACAACCGCCCTCATTGCGTTGAGGGAGGGTCGGCTCAGGATCACGTTGTGGACTGATGGAACATTGACAACTAAAAAGTCAACCAGGAATGTGACTTGATGTTGCCCTTCTCCCGCTGTTACTGGAAGGGAGATGACCCCTTCGGAGATAACTCTCTCTCCGGCAAAGCCGTGCAAAGGAGTCTTCACAGGTCGGAGTTTAGACCGTGGAATTCTCATCTTTTCGAATGCCTCGGAGTACATGACATCAGCCGAACTTCTAGTGTCGACTAAGATGCGATACACTTTATGATTGACTATAGTCATGGTGACCACTAGCGCGTCATCGTGTAGATGCTGGATCCCGCGCGCATCTTCTTCCGTGAAGGTCAGGTTGCACGGAGTGACTCGGAGTTCCTTGGTGGGACGTTCTGCTAAGTGGATATGGTGTTCCGACTCAGACATCCGAGAATAGGCTTTTCGAGCCCTGTTTGAGTCCCCTCCCCCAGCTGATCCCCCGAAGATGGTACGGATTTCGGCGGGTTCCTCTGGGGGTTGTTCAGCTGCTCCCGCGGTCGCTCCTCTCTCCGAGCGGACTTTTTCTTCTTCGTGTAGCGGTGCAAATGTCCTTTACGGATGAGGGACTCAATCTCATCCTTCAGATCTACGCAATCATTCGTGTTATGACCGTGGTCCCGGTGGAAACGACAGTATTTACGTTTGTCCCGATGCTCGAGATCAGCTCTCATACAGACTGACCAATTGAGCAGTCTGTCTCCTCGGATATCCAGCAGAATTTGTTCGGCCGATGTGTTGAGCGGGGTATATGAACGAAATTTCCCTTTCGGCCTGTGGCTCGGTCGACGATCGCGGGGAACGCGGTCATCAGTCCCTTTGCCGGTTGAGTGGGAGTCTTCGTTCTGAGGCCTCTTCCCTTTATTCATCGAATCGGACACTTGCATACCCTTGTGGGCGTTAGTGAATTCCTCGGCATTGGTATACTTTTGAGCTTTCGCCATAAAGTCCGCTAGCGTCTTCGGCGGATTCTTTCCGATGGAGAAGGCGAACTTTCCTTCCTTCAGTCCGATCAGGATGGCTGCGAGGGCCATTTTATCATCGTAGTCCTCAATATGTAACGCTTCTTCATTGAAGCGAGCGACGTAATCCTTCAGTGATTCTTTCGATGTCTGCTTAATGGTAAGCAGGTGAGTGTTGGGCTTCCGACTTCTCTTACCGTTTATGAACTGCGTAAGGAATAGTCGACTCAGTTCCGCGAATGAACCCATGGAACTAGGCTTCAGCTGGCGATACCAGATCTGAGCGGATCCTGTGAGGGTGATAGAGAACCCTCTACACATCATTGCATCCGTTGCTGTCTGGATCTACATCTAGGATCGGTAGGACTCCGAGTGCTCGGATGGATCCCCCGATCCCGAATACTGGATGACGGGAGGCATCCGGAACCTCCGTGGCATCACTTCGGCCATGATGGCCGGAGTGAAGGGGGGCTCGGTTTCTTCCATCATCGCTTGTATCGTGGCCGGAACCGTCGATTGCTCCTGCTTTTTCTCCAACGTCAGGAACTTATCTTTCAACTCCGCGAACTGCGCTTCCCATGGGTCTTTATTCTCCACGACGACCTCTGGAGCATGCTCGACCTCTGGTGTCCTCCTTTCCCTCCTTCGCTCTAACTGATGACGGAGGTCCGTGGGGGGCAGGGCAGATGTGGCCGAGTGAACAGTAGTCGTATCCCGAGCGGACTCGTTCCGTGCGTATGCCTCGCCACCTGCCGCAGAAAGATTTTGACCCGACTGCGGTACCCCCGAACATTGGGGAACTTCGGGTCTCACACTCTTCGGCACGGAGCGAGTTTCCACAAATAGCCCCACCAGCTAGAGAACGGGTTGTTCTTGAGCGGGGCGTAGTTGTGGCTCCCGCTATTGTTTCATTTGATCTATCTCGTCGCGCAGGGCCTGGATCTCGTTCTGCATGGTGCGATACTTGCTCAACTGATTACGCGAATGCTGGGAAGGCCCTGGTGCGGACTCGGTATGAAGCGATGATGATGACCGAGTCTGCTCATTGGGTTGCGGCTGCACCGCTGCAGCTTTCTTCTTCTTCGCTATTGCTTAGAAAAATGGACTCGGTATGATCCTTAAAACCTGCACCAGGAAAGCAGGCAAAGGTGACCCTGGCTAAGCCGGGGGACCCTTCGATGCCTAAGTCAGGACGAGGGAATCAGGGTCTGAGTAGATAGTAGAGGAGAGCTCGATTTTACGAACCTATAGACATGGTGATGCGTCCTATTTATACTAGTTTGGGAGGCGGTCTGAGTCCGACAATCTCGGCATGATCAGAGGGATTTTAGGATCATGGAGATATTGTCCGTAATTTACCGTGTGTGTAGCGTATCTGGCGGATCATGCGTATCTGCGGGCGAAGTTTCCGGCCATGTCTCAATATGACAATTTTCCTATCGATCGTGGTATGAGTTTCTGATCGTAGCCTCGGCTTGGATAGTCCGACCGGAGCGTCAGCCTGCGATCCTCCCGTCAGTCTGAATTCAAGTAGACGGTCGAGGGTATATATTGGTCCGATCGGATGTGACCCCCTCCGAGTTGAGTTCTGCTTTCAGATTCGTGTGGTGCTGATACTGAGTTCAGCCCAAATGGGTTACGCCTTAGTCGAAACGGTGCTGAGTCGGCTCGGAATAGCGATCTCGGATCTTCCCATAACAACCATAAAAACATGTTTAGAAGATCATTGTTGCAAATCCCTAAATCTAGGGATCTATTAGAAATAAATTCAGGAAAAAATAAAGGTGGAATAGTTTTGAATTTGTAAGGGTAGGGAGGATAAATACATAGGCGGTAACTTTTGAAGATGCCTTATTTTCAAATTTGGAATTATTTACTGAAATACCCTACCTTTGATTAAAATAATCTATGGCTAAACTAAGGGTGACGGGATAGTAAGGCTCAAGCCCAGTCGAGTCGAGCTGTAGAACTCGGCACAGAATTTTTTTTATAAAACAACTTGACTCAGTTTCTAACCGAGTTTGCTTGAGGTTTTTCAAGCCGAGTCAACTGAGTTAATCGAGCTTACTTGATTGGTGAACGGAAGTCAAAGAAATCAACCCCATTGAGGAGATAAATAACAGAAATACCATGCCGTACATGCATCTCAATCCACACCGTCAAAATTATGGGTGCTATCATGGATCGTCGTAATGAAAATTTACACATGATTTACAGTAACTCTCTATTGGTGGCCACTAAATAAATGGTAATGTTGGGATGCATGTGCAGCACGTGTGCAATATTAGTGTTTCTAAGCACCAGTATTCTCTCTGATTATATAGATGCAATATATATCACTAAATTCAGCCCGTCGGATTATCAGATGGGCGTACCTAAAATCAAAACCATTGGTTTACTTGTCTTTGCTGTTCAGCAGTGTGGATTGCCTGATGAGTGGCTTGTCTTGTCACACGCCCCTGACTTCACCCGAGTCAAGTTCATTGGACATTTCTCAGCCGAAACACGAATTAGTTATCAAACCCACTTCACTGGTGCGTTGACGTGGTAAAGTTCTGTGGGTCCTTCCATGATGTGTGTTATATCCACACCATCCATCCATTTTGTGAGATGATTTTAGACCATTAATTCAAAATTGAAGCAGATTCACATCTTAAGTGGACCACACCACAGAAAGCAATGGGGTTTGAATGCCTACCATTGAAAACTTCTTATTAGTCACAGAAGTTAATTTGGATCAAGTTGATATTTATGTTTTTCCTTCATCCCGGTCCGTGTGACCCTATGAACAAGTTGGATGGAAAATAAAGATCGTGGTAGGCTGTTGGAAGTTTTTGACAGTGGCTGTCACAGTCCCCACTGGTATCTGTGGTGTGGTCCACTTGAGCTTTGGATCTATCTAAATTTTGGATCATTACACTAAAATTATCTTGTAAAATGGGTGAACGGTGTGGATATAATACATACATCATGGTGAGCTCACAAAACTTTGCCACGTTAACACACCACCTATGTCAGTGTGTCCCACGCCACGCAATCCGCGTCCGGCTGAGCGAAAACATTCGTGGTTGCCCACTATAGGAAACAGCTGGAATCAGATGAGAAGGTCCAAAATAAAAATAAAAATAAAAAAACCCTTTCAGTTTGTATAGGCCCATCATGATTTTTATTAGCCGTTCAACCCATTTGAAAGATGAAACCAACTGGGGTAGATGGAGCATCCAAAAGTCTCAAGTGGGCCAGATAACGTGTTAGTAGATGTTAATGTATGATTTTACAGACGCGGACTGCATCCTACCCCCTCCGGGTAATCCGTCCGGGCAGGGCGCGATGTAAGTATTTTATCCATGCCCGTTTATCGATTTGATCAGATCATTTTAACGTATAATCCTAAAAATGAAGCATGTCCAAAGATATAGTGGACCACACCAAAGTAAGTTGCAGTGATAATGACACCTACTGTTGAAACCTTTCCAGCGGCTACCCTGATGTTTTTACCATCCAACCTATTCATAAGGTAATGTAAACGTGGATGAAGTGGAAACACATATATCAGCTTGATATGAAACTTCTCCAGCTCCCATGAAGTTTTTAATGGTGGACGTCCAATACCCACCATGTGGTCTACTTAAGCTTTGAACCTACCTCATTTTTAGTATCATACCTTAAAATGATTTGAGAAAAACAACGAATGACGTGGATAAAACACTTAGGCGGGGTGGATAATGGATATATAGACTTGGCTTTTGGTATCCAATGATAATACAGTCCTATTTTATGGACGAGAGAATGCCATAGAGAATGATGGGCCCAACCCACGCGGGAGTAGCTTATTCTAGACGCCGATTGCTTGTTGCCGCCGCCTGGAAGGACTCGGTCCTTGCAGGGACTCTATGAAGTACACGATGATGTATGGTTTTTATTCTCTCTGTGAATCCATTTTGTCAAATCATTTTTGGGCTCATCTAAAATAGGAGGCAGAGGCCAGGCTTAAGTGGAACACATAGCAGGGATTGAATGCCCACCATTAAAAACTTCATGTAAGCTGTAGAAATTTTTGTCATCTTGATATACGACGTTATTAACAGGTACGTTGGATGACAAACACACATCACCTTGTGCTCTAGGAAGGTTTCAATGGTGGCATTGTTATCACCACTACTTCTTGGGATACACTTGATGGTTAGATCTGCCTCTTTCTCGGGTTCATGCCTTAAAGTGATCCGTCGGAATGGGTAGATAGCTAGGATAAAACACATAACTAAGGTCAACGGAGCCCCTGCCAGGACCAAGTCCCTCCTGTCAGGGGCGCCCCACGAACCCGAATCATTTTCTGATATTTTCACCGAAAGCCAGGGTCATTTTCAATTACTGTGGGGCCACCTTTATGTATGTGTCTTATATCTATGCCGTCTATTGAATATTTTAGGATATTGAGACTAAAAATGCAGCGGATCCAAATTTCCGGTGGACCACACAACAGGAAAAAGTGGTGATTGAAAGAGCTTCTTGGGGGCACAAGTTTTGGATCAAGTTTATATTTGTGTGGTCCTTTCATCCGAGTCTTTGTGACTTTATTAATGGGTTAAATGGAAAATAAACATTCCAGTGGCCTTGAAGAATTTTTAATTGTGGGTGTTCAATGACTACTGCTTCCTATGGTGTGTTCCACTTGAGATTGGTATCCGCTGCAATTTTTTATTTTTTTATTTGGCTCACGTCCTAAAATGATTATAATACAAGCAAACCTCACGGGGATCTACAAACCTCTGCCCCCGCCACGTCCTTAATAAGCAAGTCATAGTTTATCCTTATAGGACGTGGGCCAAAGCTCTGCGGGCTATTCCATGTTATATATGTTTTATTTATATTGTTTATTCATTTTTTAAAGCTTATTTTAAGGCTGGAACTACATTGTTATGGGAAATCCGAGCTCACGATGCAACTCTGATCAGAGCGCCAATCCGGGCCGAGGCGTGAGTCTTCCGACCTGTTTCGAGACGCGACCCGTCCAAGCATCCGACCCGGTTGAGGTACGACTCGGGATCATACCCCGATCGGATGACCTCTTATGCCGTAACCACACTTTGCTCGGCAAAGTCAGCCCTGCCAACTATGATGGAATCAACGGAGCCGACCAAGTGAGTCGGACCGGTTGTATATCCCATTCGCTGAGCCGAGCTGAACAGACATTCCGAGCCGAACGGACGTTCCGAGCCGAACAGCCAAATATATGCGCATACCCCACTCGCTAAACATGTAAACTGCCATAACCAAACGTGGCTGATAACTTCGCTCGCAAACGTGCATGATCAGCCAGATACGCTACGCAATCAATAGATTGCGGGCAATATTTTCATGATCCTAAAATCCCTCTGATCGTGCCTAGATCATCGGATCCGGAACGACCCACAGGCAAGTATAAATAGCCCACAGTGCAATGTCTACAGGTACGCGAAATTGAGCTCTCCTCTACACTCGACATAGACCCTGATTCCCTCGTCCTGACTTAGGCATCGGAGGGTCCCTCGACTCAGTCAGGACCACATTTGCCTTTTCTCTTGGTGCAGGCTTCAGGAACGGTACGCAGAAGATCTTGAAAGCGTGGAGGAAGAGTCGACCAGATTTTTACATCAACATACACTATGAGAAATGGCATGTGAGGATTGAACACTTATCATTAAAAACTTTTTATGGTCAGAGATGTCTTGGATGAAAATGATATTTGTATTTTCCATTCATCCAAGCTTGTGTGACCTTTTGAAGAGGTGGAGAGAGATAAACATCAGTGTGGGCCCGAGGAAGGTTTTAACCATGGATGACATTAACACACGTTTTGGTGGTTTGGTCCATTTGTTCTTTATATATGGTCCAATTTTAGCCGAGAAATTTCCAACTGTACGACCCATATATGGCCCACCAGCCTTTTGAAGCCCACTGCTTTTTAAGCTTCCAAAAATAAGTCTCTGCTGTACGGACGCCCCTGTACATGACGAAAATGCCCTTACTCTAAAAATATGACCGCAGGTACTCCCTTACACGCAAAAACACGTCCGAACTCTCCCCTCCATCCCTAATCCCTATTTTCACCCATTTTCTTCGTGAAATCTCCATAGAATCTCCGTAGAATTTCCATCCGACGATCACATTACATCTTGTATCATCTATTACTCGAGGTGAACGGTTTTCTTTTTCCGAGAGGACGTGGATGCATTGGTAAATTTGAGATCTTGAAGACTTGTCCGCAAAGAACGTGTTTCACACCATGGTACTCTTATTATTATTCTCGAACAGGATTTTACTGATACGGCGTGGCACGAGGTGAGGACGTTTAAATTCTTAACAAATTATTTAGAAATTTGAAGTAAATTTCATGCATTGCTAAGTAAATTTCACGTCTCAATCTCATGCATTGCTAAATTTTCGGGCTCGTGCCCTAAATTTTCGAGGTCAATTTTACTTCAGGCATGTTTGATTTTCTCAGGTAAATGTAAATACAGTGGAAAATGGGCAATAATTATTTCCCTGGGTAATTAGCTTCAAGGAGACTGCCAAATGTAAGTAGGGCCCACCATGATGTAGGTGGATTATCCACACTGTCCATCCATCATGACAACTGAATTTAGGCCACGAAGCAAAAAATGAGGCAGATTCAAAGTTAAAGTGGACCACACCACAGTTAAAATGTAATTAAACACTTACCGTTAAAAACTTCTTAGAGCCACTGTTTACTTTGGTGTGGGCCACTTGAATGTTGAATTTTTCTGATTTTTAAGCTCATGCCTCAAAATGTTATGGTAAAACGGATGGACGATGCGGATACGTCATATACATGACGGTGTGGCCTACAAAAATTTATGCTAGTAACTTTGGACCCATTTTTCAAAGCACGAATATGCTACTATTTTCAAACAGGTGAAATTGTAATAATTGGCTGTTTACAAGTATTTACATGCTCTTTGGAAAATCAAACAAGCCCTTAGTTCCCGGTCAATTTACTGAATTGATCGGTCAACGTCATGCACTACTTGGTCAAGTTGACGCATTTTACCTTCAAATTGTAGTGCATTTTTATAATACGACCGTCAAATTTATATTGCCTTTTTTGTAATACGACTGTGAAGGTTATATGTTGAATAAATTTGTTGCTTTCTTTGAAATTGGGAATTTCATACCAATACGATTCAAAATTTCACGGTCAATAAGACATTCATTTCAAGGTCAATTTTATGCACTTCATGGTCAATTCGCTTCACTTCACGGTCAATTCCATGCATTTTACGGTTAATTCCATACGAGTCCCCTTCACTTCATGGTCAATTCCATGCATTTCATGCTCAATTCCCTTCACTTCACGGTCAATTCCATGCATTTCACGCTCAATTCCCTTCACTTCACAGTCATTTCTATTCATTTCACGATTAATTTCACTGATTCCCCTTCACTTCACAGTCAATTCAATGCATTTAAAGGTCAATTTCATGCATTTCACGGCTAATTCCCTTCACTTCACGGTCAATTCAATGCATTTCACAGTCAATTCCCTTCAGTTCACGGTCAATGCAATGCATTTCACGGTCAATTCCATGCATTTAATGGTTAATTCCATGGATTCCCCTTCACTTCATGGTCAATTTCATGCATTTCACGATCAATTCCCTTCACTTCATGGTCAATTTCATGCATTTCACGGTCAATTCCCTTCACTTCACTTAGAAAATTTGACCGATAAGTCGGTTACATTCAAGCTAGTACAATGCTGTATTTCCTACTACTTAGTCAAATCCACCTTATACATGTGAATACTAAACAAGTTATATTATTGTGTTTTTTTTTTTCAGAAAATGTCTTCGATAATGATCCTATGCTCATATGGTGGGGAGTTAGTAAGCGAAAACAATCGATACACGTACAAGGGTGGATACTCCAAAACTACTGTTGTGGGTGTTGATACCACATATGATGAGCTTCTATCGAAAATGTACAAGATTGCGAATTGTAAACCTGAGGATTATGATATTAGGTTGAAAGCATTGTTTCCCTGCATAAATGAATCGGTTCCTCCGATTGTAATTGAAGACAATGAAGATGTGAGAATGTTGTTGGTAGCATAGTTGAAGCATTCGGATCAGTACATCCCTTTATTCATCGAGACAATAGAGCGCGTTAACGAGACAATACCCGAAGACCCGGTGGCTTTCAGTGGTTTCGAACATGACGCCCCAGCAGTAAAAAGTTTGGGTGAGGAAGATATCTTAAAAGTTGAAGTAAAGGCATCACCTTCACATATTCTTCTAAGCAACACCCCAGTACCCGAGCTGGCTCAGACATCAAACTTCATAACAAGTCAAGTGAGGGCATCGGTTGACATGAATCTCATAAGTGAATATACGACATCGCCTTCATTTACAAGAGTAGATTTGTCATCAACATCCAACACCATCAACGTAAGTGGAAGCGACATTCCATTGCCTGAGCAAGCTCGAACATCTAACTTTGCCACCGGCTTTGGAGGATGCTGGTTTCACCAATGCAGACCTGTCATTGTATTCGCATTCAGTTGATGATGTGATTGATATAGCCATTAAGCAAACGTTTAAGGACAAGAGCCAGTGTAAGTACGTGTTGAGCTAATTTGTAATTCACAACAACTTTCAATACAAGGTCTTGTATTCCACATCCAAGAAATTCACCGTAAAATGTATGGAAGATAAGTGTGATTGGAGGGTACACGCATCTAGGGTGAATGATGCAGGAATTTTCAAGATTAAGACTTACACGTCCACACATACATGTGGAATGTCATACATGAAGAGTGATCATCGGCAAGCAAGCAGTAAGCTAGCCAGTGAGCTGGTTGTCAATCGCATTGAGCAACGGCTGGAATTAAGGCCGAAAGACATTATATTGGCAATGCAAGAAAAGTATAACATTCTTATTAGCTATAAGAAGGCATGGCGTGCAAAAGAAATTGCAATCAATCGTATAATGGGGTCCTATGAAGACTCTTACAAAGAACTCCCGATGTACTTGCATGAGTTGAGGATGGCGAACCCGGGGACACTGACTGCCCTGCTTGCGGATCAACAAACTGGGAGGTTTGAGAGAGGTTTTGTTGCTCTCGGACAGTGCATCAGAAGTTTTCGAACATGTCTGCGAAGGGTCTTGGCCGTTGATAGGACGCATCTAAAAGGTAAGTATAAGGGTGTTCTGTTTGTCGCTACAGCTTTAGATGGTGACAATCATATCTTTCCAGTCGCGTTTGGTATCAGAGCATCGGAGAACAGCAGCAGTTGGAACTGGTTTCTTACCTACCTCAGTCATTCGTTAGGCGATCTACCTGGTCTTGTGATCATATCAGACCGGCATAAAGGTCTAATGAAAGAAATTCCCCAAGTCTTCCAAGCAGCAATCCATGGCTACTGCACCTACCATATATACCGAAACTTGGTGGACACGTTCAAAGACAAGTCGTTAGAAATATACTGCTGGCAAGCTGTAAAGACTTGTAGGAGGGCTGAGTTCGAAAAGCTAAGGCATGATATTAAACTTGCCAATCCCCCGGTACATGCATGGTTGAGGGAAATAGGGTATGAAAAGTGGGCATCATCGCACTTTTTAGGAAAAAGATTCAATTTAGTCACTACAAACATAACTGAGTGCGTTAATGCTCTATTCAAAGAAGCGCGAGAATATCCCGTGACTATACTGATAGAGATGATCAGATTGAAAATTCAAGAGATGTTCTATAAGCGAAGAGAATCAGCATCATCATTCGTTGGACCGTTGACACCGTGGGCCGAGAAAAAATTAAAGGATCTCATACCGAAGGCACGAGATGTCCGTTGTCATGCAATTTCTCGGGATGAATACTATATTATACGATAGTACAATGATACAGTCAAGCTTAATGAGCTTTCATGTACATGCCGCGAGTTGGAAGTACTGGGATTGCCTTGTTTTCATGTTCTTTCAGAATGTATAAACTACAACCTTCCTCATTATTCATACTGCTCCCCGTTATACACGGCTCAGAATTATCAGATCACATATGAAGATTCCGTGTACCCAGTACGAGACAAGAGCCAATGGAAAATTTCATTAGCATTCAAGGAACTGTGTGCAAGTATGATACCACCGCTACAGAGGAGGGTAGCTGGAAGACCGAAGAAGGCACGGATCCTTTCCCGTGGAGAGGAGCGAACAACCAAAAAATGTGGACATTGCAAACAAACGGGCCATAATCGTCGAAGTTGCAAATCTCTAATACATCCGGAATAATGTAATTTATTGTGCATTTTTTGTAATACGACTGTGAATGTTATACATTTGTTGTAATAGGACTGTAAATGTTATACTTTTTTTAAACAAACGACTGTGATGAATGTTATACATTTTTTGGTATATGATTGTAAATGTAATGCATATGATACGACTGTAAACAAATCAAATGCAGCAAAATCAAACTAAAATGGTGCCCGTGTGACCAAATCAAGATGCAAATTTTATACAATGGCAAAATCAAGCATTTTCTCTTTAAACACACTTTAAATGACTTGGTCTTTGGTCCCATATAGGTACAAATGATACTTTGATGTGAACAGCATGGTAAGCACAAATTGAGTGGATCTAAAAGCATAAACTGAATTGCTGCCCAATCACGGTCATTTCCATGCATTTCACGGTCATTCCTAACAATTTCGTATTCATTCACGGTCATTTCCATGCATTTCACGGTCATTCCAAACAATTCTGTGTTGATTCACGGTCATTTCCACACATTTCACGGTCAATTCCCTTCACTTCACGGTCATTTATATGCATTTCACGGTCAATTTGCTTCAATTCATGATCATTTCCATGCATTTCAGGGTCATCTCAACCAATTCCGTGTTGATTCACGATCATTTCGAGGCATTTCATGGTCAATTCCCTTCACTTCGCGGCCATTTGCATGCATTTAGCGATCAATTCGCTTCAATTCATGATCTTTTCCATGCACTTCACGGTCATCCCAACCAATTCCGTGTTGATTCACGGTCATTTCGAGGCATTTCACAGTCAAACCTCACTAATGTGAGGAGAGGTGTAGGTTATATTTCCTAACATCTGGAAAGATCGATTAACTCATTGATTGTAATCAACTCATCGATTGTAATCAACCAATGTAATATACTATTAGATAGAGCTTGATTGTAATCCACTGATGTAACAGTCTATTATGTAGAGCATGTGGGAATTTTTTTCTCCCATTACTGGTCCCAAGCCCAGATAAAGGAGGAGGATTGCGCCAGGTGGGTAGCTGGCTTCAAACTTTTGCCATACCTTTCATCATCATCATCTGGAAAGATTGATTACCTGTAAGGTGACTGATGGTACAAACTCAATGCTTATTCAGTGCCCTCAGTCCATGAAATGTCAAGATGAAATCAATTGTGTCTAGTAAAGAGGGAATCACAAGGTAGGCCTTAGATTAACAACCCTAGAAGCCACATTTAATTAGTAAAAACAAACAAGGATAGCATGGATTAGGATTTAAGCCAGAATTTGAATGTTAAGCAATATGACGACCCCCACTCTTTCAACAGCCACTATTCAAGAATGAAAGAAAATTAATACTCCGTCTCAATTTATGCTTGTCCTCAATTCTTTTGAACTCCATTACCAAAACTAGTTTGGATTCCAAGGAGGATGCATCAATTGCTTACTAGCATGCACAATCTTACTAGCAAGAGCACTTAAACATTGCAACTTTACATCTCTGGAGTTTCTGTCCTCGTAGCAATAGAGGTTGGGACATTTTCAAGTTAAAACTAATCTACCCACACCATTCGATGAATCCTTAACCCAGAGGACAATCTTTCAAAAAAGAAAATGGAAATTTTTTTCTGTGATGTAATACAATCATGACATGGAGGAGCTAGCCACCAATACATGAACCCCCATATTGATCTTTGTGAGTTTTATCTGTCTTCTCAGTTACAAAGGCCATATCAGAAGCAAGCATGACTATCCAAATTGATTGCCACTTCTGCTTTAATGGATCCCCAGTTCACTTGTATAAGTGAAATTCAACAGTCAAACATTCATCAAAGACGGCAGAACTAATCTCAAGGGATGGACAATTAACAGATTTTATATTTGACATATGGGTAAAAAGGTGGGAGCATATCAATGTTGTAGGTCTCTAAATTGCTTCTTAGTATGCTATCCAGCTTCTTTGAATCCAAAGCTCCAATCACCATATCTTGCTAGATTATGCTCTTTCAACATAGGTC
Organism: Magnolia kwangsiensis; assembly: GCA_037074715.1. Classification (NCBI taxonomy): domain Eukaryota; kingdom Viridiplantae; phylum Streptophyta; class Magnoliopsida; order Magnoliales; family Magnoliaceae; genus Magnolia; species Magnolia kwangsiensis. The sequence continues at coordinate 4,633,783 of CM073589.1, read as the reverse complement.
CATTTCATGGTTCTGAATAAACCTCTATAAATCATGGTTAGACACGGATTGGGACTGATTATTTCGCATGACTTAAAAGGATATATTCTCAAGCTTTGGAGAGTAATGTCACTCTTCGAGAACCTGGGCTTACATGCCAGATGTGTTATTATAGTAGGAACTATGCTTGCATGGAGCAGTTGTAATTCTGTGTTTCGTAATTTGTTTTCACTTGTAGAGGAGAGAAAGAGGATAAGAAGAAGACATGCAATGAACTGGCAATTAACATATTAAACATCGAATTAGAAATGATATTTGGTACCTCAAAAAGCCAATGGAACTGTCGCACAGTGTCTGCAGTCCCCTGAAACCACCTCATGCCTGCCTCTCCTGGAGTTTGAGTGGCTGCTAGAACCTGGTATAGAACAAGATTGTTTTTCTTGGTAGCTTTCTTACAAAAAGTACTAATCATAAACAGATCAATTAAAAGCTCAAGAAGTGGTTATTTAGGTTAAAAACCAATTGAGATGCTTCTCGCAAAAATAAAATGAAAAAGAAGAAGAAGAAGAAGAAGAAGAAGAAAAGGGTTTTGCATTATTTTGTGAGATAAAATTGATTGTGAGAAGCATACATGAAGCATTTGAGTTCCATCATAACTAAAATTTTGATATTTCATATATTCTATGAATCACTTCCTCAATTGTAGGCAAAGATATTAAGACCCCAATAGTATATTTTCCATAGATTTCATGTAAGACCCGTATCTTAGTCCGTACAATTCCATAGACTTTCGCGATCTTACTGGTCAAATTTCGACAACCTTTGATCTTTAACCGATAGTCACACGCGACCCTGATTCTTTCGCCGTCAACCCGAGTCGACTCAACCCGAGACCAATACCATAGCGACCGCGCCGTGGCTGCGGTTCCAATGCCGTGACTCGGGCGCCGAGGCGATACCCTGGTCAAGAGTTGTAGACCGACGTTCGGTGCAAGAAAATGTCGCACATTGCGAAACCCAAGAAAATCTCTACGATGTGTCACATCAATCACATCAATCCCATCAATCAATCATCCATCAATCCATCACATGTCAAGTACATGTCAAGTACACATCACTCTCACCCCTTTTCCCAAGCAAGCCACAAAAGTCTTCCAAACCCATACCTCTCTTACACAAAAGGCCACAAAAGTCAAGGATTTCTTACACCCCATCTCTCTCCCATCCATCACTCCATCACCCATCACACACTCTCTCTCCCTTTACAACTCTCTCTCTTTCTCTCTTTCTCATTTCAAATCTCAAGCAAAAACCTCTCCATACGTATGGAATTCTCCAAGCATTCCTAAGCTTCAAGTGGCCCACTTTCCTACCCCACCATCTCCCATCTCAACCCTCCATTCCTCATCTCATCCATTGAAGTTGAAGCTAAGGTGCCAAGGAACCCCTAGGAGCAAGAAGATCGGACAGTGGGTGCCTCTATAGGATAGTTTTTCTTATTTTTATGATGGGCCAAGTGAGGTCCACCGATCCATGGTGTGGATCTCACTTGGGACCCTAAGTTGTGGTCGATGGACCACTTGGATCATCATGATCATTCCATGATGGGGCCATTCTCCATGGACCCCATCATGATGTTTATTTCTTAGAAAAGGTCATCTAGACTGCCCATATTGGTGAGAAAAGGATCCCTACCGTTGATTCTAAATTTTGATGGTCCTATGTGTTAAAGGACCCACTTGATTGTATGATTCATTGCAAGGGAGAGCTCATAGTATCGGGGTCCCTCCATCACAAAGCGTGTCCCACTCTCCATGTCTCTCTCCCTTTTTATTTCTTTTTATTTTAATTTTATTTTATTTTATGCAATAGGTTTGTGTGGCCCACTTGAATGGACCCCACCTTGAGGTATTTTGTCCAAGTGTTCTTCAAGTGGGGCTCACCTCATATGTTGTACCACATCTTCCATCAGTGGTGGCCCACCTCATCAAGGCCCACTCAATGTACGTGACATGGTCCAGGGACGCTGGACGTTCCCTGGACACAGGAAGAAAACAAAAAAAGAAAAAGAAGAAAGAAAGAAAAGAGAATTTCATTCTTGGGTGGACCGCATGTATAGGCCCCACCTTGATGTTTGTATCCGATCCATACCGTCCATCCTATTCCTCGAACCGTTTTAGGTGTTGAGCCACGAGTTGGGGTTGATTTGAAAATCTGGTGGGCCGTAGCATCGAAGAATGCATCATTACCATTCAAGAATACTTTTCTTATTTTATTTCATTTGTTAATCATCAAAAAAATTCAAACTCTAGACTCTTTGGGCTCGTCTTGGGCCAGGGAAACTAATGGACGGAGTGGATTCTCATGATGTGGACCCCACACAATGAAAACTCCGGAAAAATGGTTTTCCTGATTTTTTGAAAGAGGCATAGCCTCTGCCTCTCTCTGTCATGAGCAGCAGCTGCACGCTGCTGCATGCAGCGATTGGGGCGGGCGGGTGCCGTGCAGCCACCCACGGCTGCTGCCGTGGGCCCCACCATGATGCATATGTCTCATCCGTGCCGTTCATTTAATGGGCCCCCTCGTCAGGTGGGCCCCCTCCCAATTTTTGTCTCAACCACTGATCAGGTGGCCCACGCCGTAGGAAACAGTGTGAATGAACATCTACCATTGAAACAAATTCTGGGGTCCACAGAAGTTTTGGATCAAGATGAAATTTATGTTTTCCCTTCATTCAGGTCCGAGTGACCTTATGAACGGCTCGGATGGCATTTAAGCGTTGTGGTGGGCCACGTTCGTGGAACCCACAGTAATGTATGTATTTTATTCACACAGTCCACCGTCCGTGGACGGTGACACCCCCATGATATTTGTGTTACCTCCACCGTCCAGCAGACGGTGGAGCCCACCTTGTGCACGTGTTGGTCTCACCACTCGCCCTCTGTTGGCAAATAAATAATACTGTGGGCCATCCCTTGGCCCACACGTTGGATGACAAATGAGCATTGCAGTGGGCCCCTCGCCAATTTGGGTGGCAAATAAACAATACAGTGGGCCTCTAGGCCCATGGGATTGGGCCCACTTGATATGTTCCAAGGCCCATGGGACTAGGCCCATTTGATGTATCTTCAAGCTCATGGGACTAAACCCGTTTGATGTACTATAAGGCCTATGAGTTTAGGCCCATTTGATTTATACAAGGCATACGGGTTTAGGCCCATTTGATGTACTATAAGGCCTATGAGTTTAGGCCCATTTGGTTCATATAAGGCCCAGGGGTTTAGGCCCATTTGACTCATGTAAGGCCTATGGGTTGAGGTCCATTTGATCTACATGTGGGGCCCAATTGGTGTGGCCCATTGGTTACATATCAGACTCATGAGACTAGGCCCAATTGATGCAATCCAAGGCCCATTGTAAGACCCGTATCCTAATCCGCACTGTTCCGTTGATTCCCGCGACCCTTCTCGTCAAATTCCGGCAATCCGCGACTTATGGTTGACGTTGCGCACGACCGTAAGTCGTATCCTATTCATTTGAGCCGGCTTAATCCAAGACTTGTATCGTTGCGACCGCACCGTCGCCGCGGTTCCAACGCCGCAACTCACGCACCGATCCGATACCCAGACGATGAGATACGGACCCACGTTCAGTTCGAACAAAAACACCGCGCGTTGCAAATCCCAAGGAATCTCTACAATATGTCCCATCAATCCCATCAATCACCCATCAATCACCTCTCATGTCAAGTACACACACACCCATGCTTCCTTTCTCCACAAGACAAGCAACTACCTAAGTCAACTAACCTCTCACTTCACCCATCACTCACCTCACCCATCACTCACCTCACCCATCACTCACCTCACATCACTCCATCTCTCATTAATCACACCTCTCTCTCTCTCTCATTTCTCAAACACTCCAACCCAAGCAAGGGAGAGCATCCAACGTCCAAGTCTCCCCATGGAGAGAAGTGCATATGTGAGGCCCACTTTCCACTCCCAAATCTCTCATCCTAGCCATCTAATTCCCATCTCCACCATCTAAGTAAAGCTCTAGGAGACCGGCTATCCAACGGACCAAGAAGATCTAGAGGTGGGTGCTTCTATAGGGTAGATTTATGTGTTTTTATGGTGGACCAAGTGAGGCCCACCGATCAATGGTGTGGATCTCACTTGGGACCTTTATTTGTGGCCGATGGACCACTTGGATCATCATAATCGTTCCATGATGGGGCCATTCTCCATGGACCCCATCATGATGTTTATTTCATTTCAAAAAGGTCATCTAGACCGTCCATAACGGTGGAGAATGGATCTCCACCGTTGATTTACATTTTTGATGGTCCTCCGTTCAAAGGGGTCCGTTGTTGTATGATTTCATGTAAGGGAGGGCCCATAATGACGGGGACCCTCCATCATAAGCCGTGACCCACTCTCCATGTCTCTCTCTCTATTTTATTTTTATTTTTAATTTATTTTATTTTATTTATTACAAAAGGATGGGGTGGCCCACTTGAATAGATCCCATCTTGATGCATTTATTTTATCTAAGTGGGGCTCACCTTTCACGCCATTCCCATGCCGCCCATCCTGTGGTGGCCCACTTCATTAGGGCCTACCATTTGAGAAGAATGGAAAAAAATATATATATATATATATATAATAAATTAAATTATATAACCGTCCAGCGTCCCAGACGCTGGACGTTGTGAAGGAAAAGAAAGAAAAAAAAAAAAAAGGAATGGAAGGAGAGATTTTGGGTGGCCTCCTTGCATAGGCCCCACCCTGATGTTTATATCCGATCCGAGCCGTCCATTCCCTTTCCCGACTCATTTTAGGCGTTGAGCCGAAAAATGAGGATGATCAGAGCATCCAGTGGGCCATATCGTCGAAAATAGTACTATTACCATTGAAAGACGCCTTGGTCATTTTATACACCAATAAAAAGGCGGATATGGGTCTCATTCTAACTGTTTCGAGGCATAGAATACGGTGGATGGAGTGGATCTACCAGATATGGGCCCCACACCTAAAAAACCCCAAAAAAATGGGTTTCCATTTTTTTAAAAAAAATTTCACACAGCAGCATTGCTGCTGTGTCAGGACGCTGGCCGCACGCCAGCGGGCGGGCGGACGTGGGTAGGGTCCCACGGCCTTGAGCTTGGGCCCCACCATGATGCATATTTTGTATCTGCACCGTCCATAAGGTGGCCCACCCTCTGAGGTGGGCCGTCTCCAAAAATGAGACACATCCAAATTTCAGGTGGCCCACACCATGAGAAACAGTGTGAAATGAACCCTTCCATTGAAGCTTTCTTTCAGGCCCACCAGAGTTCAGGATCAAGCTGAAAATTGTTTTTACCCTTCATTCGGGTCTCTGTGACCTAATGGATGGGTCGGATGTCATATAAACATTATGGTGGGCCCCCCCCATGGGACCCACAGTGGTGAACGTGCCTGACTCCACCGTTCGCCCGGACGGTGGAGCCCACTGCATGTGTGAGTGTGTGTGAGTGTGTGTGAGTGTGTATGAGTGTGTGTGAGTGTGTGTGAGTGTGTATGAGTGCGTGTGAGTGCACGTGTGTGTTTGCATGTGTGTGGGTGCGTGCGTGTGCATGTGTGTGCATGCATGTGTGAGTATACATGTGCGTGGGCATGTGTATGTGTATACATATATATATATATATATATATATATATATATATATATATATATATATATATATATATATATATATACTGTATATAATTATATAGTATATTATAATGATGGTGGCCCTCCCTGTGATCCCCGCCATGATGCATGAGTTGCATCCTAACCGTCCATCCATTTATCAATCAAAATGAAGTAGATCCATGGTTCAAATGGGCCTAGTTTTGGCACGCATATAAGGCCCATGTTGATCCATTTATGGCCATTCATTCAGGCCCACCTTGGTGCACATCTAAGGCCATGGGAGTAAGCCCATTTGGCATGTGCAATGGTCATGGGATTAAGCCCATTTGGCATGTGCAATGGTCATGGGATTAAGCCCATTTGGCATGTACAACGGCCATGGGATTAAGCCCATTTGGCATTTGTAATGACCATGGGTTTCGGCCCATTTGACATATGCAATGCCCACGGGATCCGGCTCATTTATACATAAAGGGCCCACGGGATTCAAGCCCATTGGATGCACATGGGGCGCAAATGGAGTGGCCCATTTAGTAGGTTTAAAACTCATGAGTGTAGGCCAATCTGACATATTTAAGGCCCAAGTTGTGAGGCCATTTTGATGTGTTTCAAGGCCCATGGATCATGGACCATTGCAATGTACATAAGACTCATTGGTGAGGCCCATTAATGCAACCCATTTGGTGAATGTGAGTCCCATGTAATATAACCCATTTTGATATATCCAAGGCCCAGGGATCAAGGCCCAACGGAAGTCCTTAGAGTCCATTGCAATGAACGTTTAACATGGTTCTTGAAATGATAATTATGGCAAGCCGTGCCTAGAAAATAATGTTGGTTCGACGTCCACATTGTATGTACAATGTTGGTTAAATGTCCGCACTGTGGCTCTCTTTAGGGCCCATTGATAGGTCCATACCCGTTGCTATTCATTGCCTTATAACATGCTTAGTATAACCTCATGACTCATGCCCATACGCATCATATGTATGCTTGATATGAGTAATGACTGATCATAACATACGCCATTGGGCAGACCATTTACGGGACTCGTTATGTGACTGAGTGCCCCACATGATCGCGCAGTACGCGCTGGATTGCTGTATGTTTTGACAGCGTGATTCATGCATCTCGCATACGTATGACTTGATCACTGCACGCCCTAACGACATCAGGGCCGTGGCTCCACAGGTACATCGTGGATGGCCATATTGGATACCGGAAATGCATATTCTAGCACTGTGGGCACTTAGGATGTCCTTGGGTGAGAGTCCCAGAACCTTTTTGGTACCAGGAGATGCTCCAACGTCTAGACCGAGTGGATATACGAGCGCCTGAGTGCCGAATACCAGTAGGCCGCGTCTCCCACTGTGTCGTGGTCGGTTGGAAGGGGGTGTGGCCTTATCCGCTTGAGTGAGAGGGCTATAAGCTAGGCTGAGTTTGACTAGCTCGCAAATGAGTCCGGTATCGACGAGCCGGGTAGGTATTGGCATACTACTGGTCAGGCGGATAGTGAGGTCTTATCCGCTTGCTTGACTGTGCAGCTAGGGAGGTGGCAGTCTCTGCATGTGTATTGGACCCCGGTGATATCCAGAGAGGAACTGTACTGATATACGCATTTGAGGAGTACCGACTTGCTTGGATTGCATTTCGCATATGACATTTGGCTATGTAGGCCTTGCATTGCATCGGTGTGGCCGATGGCATTCATATCTCGCATCATGCCTTGCATTACACAACCTTGGTATATTCATGGACTTACCGCATACTTCCGCATTGTTCCGATGCTGTACACTTGGCGTTTGCCTTACGCACACACTTACACCACCCTCTAAGCTTTTGTAAGCTTATGCACGATAGTTGCGTGTAGGTAGCGTTGGACGACAGCAGCGCTGAGACAGGAGTGCACATCAGGACCTTTTGGAGCTTTTTGATCACCTTGTATTTCCCTTTCTGCATTGTACTTAAAATTGTTGTTATAGTGGATATGTGGTGATGTTGTTTTGTGACTTGGTTATGTCTGTGGTTATGCTTCTTTACAAAAAAAAAATTCATTCTGAAAATCCTCCTTGTAGGATCCCAGGATTGGAATCTGGCATTAGATTATCAGAAGCCGAGAATGGGGCACTACGGAGGCTGTCGACACCGGATTCGGCAATCGGGATTCATGTGAATCCGATTTTCGGGTTCGGGGCGTGACAGAAGTTGGTATCAGAGCATAACTTGGGAATACCTGAGTAATACATCACATATCTACTATAAATAGGTTCCGAGTCTGAATGGTTTAACGATTTTTCGACGCAACGCTTAATGTATGTGCCTTCGAGGATTCTCAAGACTGATAGGCCATTGTTCCTTCCTGTAGGAGACATTATGGCTAGAAGAACGACTCGAGCGAATCCCGCTCCACCACCCGCAGCTCCTGCTTTACCAGCCGCTACTCCTACTCCACCACCAGATAGTCCTGCCTTTGAGCCTGAGGATGCCACTCATTTTCCTGAGACAGGTGCGGATCCTACCGTACCTGTGAGTGCTACTCAGCTACAGCAGATGTTGCAGGCGATGACCGCCATTCTTCAGGGGCAGAGCAGGCGTCCCACAGTGTCACCGGCCGAGGCTGAGCAGGAGCGTGCGAGCGCTCTTCTCAAGGATTTCCGACGGCACGATCCCCCACGTTTTCGGGGTGAGCCGGACCCTACTGCTGCAGAGTTATGGTGCTCCGAGGTGGAGAAGATATTCGACACCATGAGATGTACACTCAGCAGCGAGTTCCATTGGCTGTATTCCTTCTGCAGGGCGAGGCTCAGTATTGGTGGGCATCTGTGGCCCGATCAGTAGCCACCGATTTTGAGTGGACCTGGGAGGACTTTATAGACCGGTTTGACCGGAAGTTCTTCCCCTAGCATGTGCGACAGCAGCGCGCACTTGAGTTTGAGACGTTGGTCCAGGGGGACATGTCTGTGTCCCAGTATGAGGCTCGGTTCGTCGCACTATCCAGATTCGCGACGTATCTTGTTGATGATGAGGGGCGGAAGGCCCGCCGTTTTGAGAACGGCTTACGTCCTGCCCTCCGGAGCCGTGTGATCGGACATATGCTTCCGACATTTGAGGAGATAGTAGAGAGAGCCCTGATATATGAGACAGATTGGGCCAGTGTGCAGAGAGCCCGTGATCAGAGGGGAGATCAGAAGAGGAAGGCACCCTCTAGTAGCTCCCATCAGCCGCATCGTTCACAGCAGAGGCGCACGACCCGCCCAGCATTCCGAGCACCAGCAGTACCCCCAGCACCATCTTCGGGATCATTTTCAGGTACTTGCTTTGGGTGCGGTCGTACAGGGCATCGTAGGCACGAGTGTCCCCATCCGCATCAGCAGCAGCAGCCGAGGGCACCACATCCACCTCCACGACAGCCACCACAGCAGCAGCGACCGCAGCACCAGCCTCCTATACCTCCTCCACAGCAGCTGAGGCAGCAGACTAGGCCCCCACAGCGACCACAGCAGCAGCAGAGACCTCAGAGGGGACCTGCACCTCCTCAGCAGGCTCAGGGCAGATTTTATGCCGCCCAGCAGGACCCTCAGTCATCAGGAGGGGTCGTCGAGGGTACTCTTCCTGTCTCTGCATGCATTGCACGTGTACTATTTGATTCTGGTGCATCGCATTCATTTGTCGCCGATGATTTCTACCGATCGACCGGTTTGCCGTTGGAGTCTGCCCGTGCGGATTTGGTAGTATCGACACCATTAGGGAAGACCGCAGTGTTGGGCCGATTTTGCGCGTCTTGCCCAATTTTGATTGGGGATATCTTCTTGCCTGCCGACCTGTTTGTATTGCCGATGTCCGGTTTTGATGTTATCCTGGGCATGGACTGGCTTGCCGAGTACTACGCAATATTAGACTGCTCTGCGAGGACAGTCACGTTCTGCATACCCGGCGTGCCAGAGTTTCAGTTTGTTGCCGAGCCCAGAGGAGGGTAGCTTTCTTGCTTGTTATCGTGTGCCGTTGAGGAGCCAGCTGCTTTGAGTATCGACCAGCTGCCGGTTGTCTGTGGTTTTCCTGATGTGTTTCAGGAGATTCCGGGATTACCACCTCGTCGGCATACCGAGTTTCAGATTGATCTTGTGCCTGGTACTGCGCCTATTTCGAAGGCCCCGTATCGTATGGCACCACTGGAGTTACGGGAACTGCAGAAGCAGTTGGACGAGTTGCGCGAGCTAGGCTTTATTCGTCCGAGCAGTTCGCCGTAGGGAGCGCCGGTACTCTTCGTAAAGAAGAAGGATGGCTCGTTGAGGCTTTGCGTAGACTACCGCGAGCTCAATAAGGTCACGATCAAGAACAAGTACCCACTTCCGAGGATCGATGACTTGTTTGATCAGCTGCAGGAGGCGCAGTTCTTTTCAAAGATAGACTTGCGGTCCGGTTATCATCAGGTTCGGGTTCGAGATGAGGATATCCCGAAGACAGCCTTTAGGACGCGATACGGTCATTTTGAGTTCCAGGTCATGTCCTTCGGACTGACCAATGCGCCCGCAGTATTCATGCAGTTGATGAACGAGGTCTTCCGTCCGTATCTTGATCAGTTTGTCGTGGTGTTTATTGACGACATCCTGATATATTCGAGGACTCGTGAGGAGCATGAGCGACATCTTGAGATTACATTGCAGACCCTCCGTGCACACCAGCTTTACGCGAAGCTGGAAAAGTGTGAGTTCTGGCAGGAGGAGGTGAAGTTCCTCGGCCATGTAGTGACAAGACAGGGTGTCGCTGTAGATCCCTCGAAGATTGATGCCGTGCGTCAGTGGGATCAGCCCATGAATGCATCCGAGATCCGCAGTTTTCTTGGTTTGGCAGGCTACTACCGATGTTTTATTGAGGGATTCTCTCGCATTGCAGCCCCGTTGACCAGGTTGACCCGGAAGGGTGCCGAGTTCATTTGGAGCGACGCTTGTGATCAGGCGTTTATGGAGTTGAAGGACCGCCTCACGTCCGCTCCTGTCCTCACTCTTCCCTCTGGGAGTGATGGATTTATTGTATTTACTGATGCGTCACGAGTTGGCTTAGGTGTTGTCCTGATGCAGCACGGGAAGCCGGTGGCTTATGCGTCCCAACAGCTCAAGGTCCATGAGCTGAACTACCCTACGCACGATCTGGAGCTGGCAGTAGTCGTCTTTGCACTGAAAGTGTGGAGACACTATCTTTACGGGGTGAGATTCGAGCTCTTTTCCGATCACAAGAGTTTGAAGTATTTGTTCTCTCAGTCCGAGCTGAACATGAGGCAGAGGCGTTGGATGGAACTCCTGAAGGACTACGATTTTGATCTTCAGTACCACCCGGGCAAGGCGAACGTGGTGGCAGATGCCCTCAGTCGTCAGCCACGAGGCCTGGTGGCGCATATGATGATTCAGGAGTGGAGGATGCTCGAGGATATAGCAGAGTATGACTTTGAGTTTGGTTTGCAGTCATCTATCGTTCAGCTATAGAGCTTGTCGATTCAACCCTCTCTTGTCGCAAGGGTGATCGAGGCTCAACAGACAGACGAGTCGTTACAGGATTACCGAGCAGAGGCAGCATCTGAGAGTCAGACAGATTGGCAGATCGGTTCTGACGGTGGACTTCGCTTCAGAGGCCGATTGTGTGTCCCGGATATTCCTGATTTACGCCGAGATCTTATGACCGAGGCACATCGATCGCGCTTCTCTATTCACCCTGGCTCGACGAAGATGTATCGCGATATGAGACGCCAGTATCTTTGGTCAGGGATGAAGCGCCAGATAGCCAGTTTTGTGGCCGAGTGTGACACCTGCCAGCGTGTCAAGGCCGATCACCAGAGACCCCCTGGCCTATTGCAGCCGCTATGCGTTCCGATGTGGAAGTGGGAGCATATATCTACCGATTTTATCTTGGGTTTGTCGAGGACTCAGCGCGGTCATGACGCCATCTGGGTTGTTGTGGACCGTCTGACGAAGTCGTCACATTTTCTTGCGATTCGTGAGACTTGGCATACAGATCGGCTCGCTAGGATGTTCATTGATGAGATCGTGAGATTGCATGGTGTTCCCGTCTCGATTGTTTCAGACCGAGATCCGAGGTTCACGTCTCAGTTTTGGAGGAGCTTTCAGAAAGCGATGGGCACTGATTTGCAGCTCAGCACCGCGTATCATCCGCAGACCGATGGCCAGACCGAGAGGGTCAACCAGATCCTTGAGGATATGCTTCGGGCATGCGCGATTGATTTCGCGGGTAGCTGGGACGAGCACCTGCGATTGGCTGAGTTCGCATACAATAACAGCTATCAGGCGACCATTGGCATGGCTCCTTTTGAGGCATTATATGGCAGACCGTGCAGATCTCCGAGTTGTTGGACCGAGGTTGGAGAGCGGCGTCTCCTAGGTCCCGAGCTTGTGCTGCAGACGTCAGAGGCTATCGACATCATCAGACAGAGGATGCGCACAGCTCAGAGCCGGCAGAAGAGTTTTGCTGATCGTCGGCGTCGTCCCTTGGAGTTTGTCGTCGGGGACTATGTGTATCTCAAGGTCTCACCCATGAAGGGTGTAGTTCGTTTTGGGACGAAGGGCAAGCTTGCCCCGAGATTCATAGGACCTTTCGAGATCACTGGGCGCATTGGCGCTGTGGCTTACCGGCTTGCCTTGCCATCGCAGTGTCTGGCATCCACAACGTCTTCCATGTCTCTATGTTGAGGAAGTGTGGGTCAGACATCGTCCCTGTTATCGATTGGCAGCCGTTGGAGGTTCGTGAGGACGCTTCTTATGTTGAGCAGCCAGTTCGTATCCTCGATCGAAAGGAGCAGGTCCTCAGAACCAAGGTCATTCCCTTGGTGAAAGTGCAGTGGGGCCACCATAGTGTGGATGAGGCGTCTTGGGAGCGCGAGGCAGAGATCCGCGAGCGTTATCCTCATCTTTTCGATGATTGATTGTATGATGTATTATGATGCTTGATTATATATGATGTATGTTCCCTATTTCCTTTTTGAGTTATGATTAGTTGCGATGGTAACGTAAATTTCGAGGATGAAATTTTTATTAGGTGGGGAGAGCTGTAAGACCCGTATCCTAATCCGCACTGTTCCGTTGATTCCCGCGACCCTTCTCGTCAAATTTCGGCAATCCGCGACTTATGGTTGACGTTGCGCACGACCGTAAGTCGTATCCTATTCATTTGAGCCGGCTTAATCCAAGACTTGTATCGTTGCGACCGCACCGTCGCCGCGGTTCCAACGCCGCAACTCACGCACCGATCCGATACCCAGACGATGAGATACGGACCCACGTTCAGTTCGAACAAAAACACCGCGCGTTGCAAATCCCAAGGAATCTCTACAATATGTCCCATCAATCCCATCAATCACCCATCAATCACCTCTCATGTCAAGTACACACACACCCATGCTTCCTTTCTCCACAAGACAAGCAACTACCTAAGTCAACTAACCTCTCACTTCACCCATCACTCACCTCACCCATCACTCACCTCACCCATCACTCACCTCACATCACTCCATCTCTCATTAATCACACCTCTCTCTCTCTCTCATTTCTCAAACACTCCAACCCAAGCAAGGGAGAGCATCCAACGTCCAAGTCTCCCCATGGAGAGAAGTGCATATGTGAGGCCCACTTTCCACTCCCAAATCTCTCATCCTAGCCATCTAATTCCCATCTCCACCATCTAAGTAAAGCTCTAGGAGACCGGCTATCCAACGGACCAAGAAGATCTAGAGGTGGGTGCTTCTATAGGGTAGATTTATGTGTTTTTATGGTGGACCAAGTGAGGCCCACCGATCAATGGTGTGGATCTCACTTGGGACCTTTATTTGTGGCCGATGGACCACTTGGATCATCATAATCGTTCCATGATGGGGCCATTCTCCATGGACCCCATCATGATGTTTATTTCATTTCAAAAAGGTCATCTAGACCGTCCATAACGGTGGAGAATGGATCTCCACCGTTGATTTACATTTTTGATGGTCCTCCGTTCAAAGGGGTCCGTTGTTGTATGATTTCATGTAAGGGAGGGCCCATAATGACGGGGACCCTCCATCATAAGCCGTGACCCACTCTCCATGTCTCTCTCTCTATTTTATTTTTATTTTTAATTTATTTTATTTTATTTATTACAAAAGGATGGGGTGGCCCACTTGAATAGATCCCATCTTGATGCATTTATTTTATCCAAGTGGGGCCCACCTTTCACGCCATTCCCATGCCGCCCATCCTGTGGTGGCCCACTTCATTAGGGCCTACCATTTGAGAAGAATGGAAAAAAAAAAAATATATATATATATAATAAATTAAATTATATAACCGTCCAGCGTCCCAGACGCTGGACGCTGTGAAGGAAAAGAAAGAAAAAAAAAAAAAAAAGGAATGGAAGGAGAGATTTTGGGTGGCCTCCTTGCATAGGCCCCACCCTGATGTTTATATCCGATCCGAGCCGTCCATTCCCTTTCCCGACTCATTTTAGGCGTTGAGCCGAAAAATGAGGATGATCAGAGCATCCAGTGGGTCATATCGTCGAAAATAGTACTATTACCATTGAAAGACGCCTTGGTCATTTTATACACCAATAAAAAGGCGGATATGGGTCTCATTCTAACTGTTTCGAGGCATAGAATACGGTGGATGGAGTGGATCTACCAGATATGGGCCCCACACCTGAAAAACCCCAAAAAAATGGGTTTCCATTTTTTTAAAAAAAATTTCACACAGCAGCATTGCTGCTGTGTCAGGACGCTGGCCGCACGCCAGCGGGCGGGCGGACGTGGGTAGGGTCCCACGGCCTTGAGCTTGGGCCCCACCATGATGCATATTTTGTATCTGCACCGTCCATAAGGTGGCCCACCCTCTGAGGTGGGCCGTCCCCAAAAATGAGACACATCCAAATTTCAGGTGGCCCACACCATGAGAAACAGTGTGAAATGAACCCTTCCATTGAAGCTTTCTTTCAGGCCCACCAGAGTTCAGGATCAAGCTGAAAATTGTTTTTACCCTTCATTCGGGTCTCTGTGACCTAATGGATGGGTCGGATGTCATATAAACATTATGGTGGGCCCCCCCCATGGGACCCACAGTGGTGAACGTGCCTGACTCCACCGTCCGCCCGGACGGTGGAGCCCACTGCATGTGTGAGTGTGTGTGAGTGTGTGTGAGTGTGTATGAGTGTGTGTGAGTGCACGTGTGTGTTTGCATGTGTGTGGGTGCGTGCGTGTGCATGTGTGTGCATGCATGTGTGAGTATACATGTGCGTGGGCATGTGTATGTGTATACATACATATATATATATATATATATATATATATATATATATATATATATATATATATATATATACTGTATATAATTATATAGTATATTATAATGATGGTGGCCCTCCCTGTGATCCCCGCCATGATGCATGAGTTGCATCCTAACCGTCCATCCATTTATCAATCAAAATGAAGTAGATCCATGGTTCAAATGGGCCTAGTTTTGGCACGCATATAAGGCCCATGTTGATCCATTTATGGCCATTCATTCAGGCCCACCTTGGTGCACATCTAAGGCCATGGGAGTAAGCCCATTTGGCATGTGCAATGGTCATGGGATTAAGCCCATTTGGCATGTGCAATGGTCATGGGATTAAGCCCATTTGGCATGTACAACGGCCATGGGATTAAGCCCATTTGGCATTTGTAATGACCATGGGTTTCGGCCCATTTGACATATGCAATGCCCACGGGATCCGGCTCATTTATACATAAAGGGCCCACGGGATTCAAGCCCATTGGATGCACATGGGGCGCAAATGGAGTGGCCCATTTAGTAGGTTTAAAACTCATGAGTGTAGGCCAATCTGACATATTTAAGGCCCAAGTTGTGAGGCCATTTTGATGTGTTTCAAGGCCCATGGATCATGGACCATTGCAATGTACATAAGGCTCATTGGTGAGGCCCATTAATGCAACCCATTTGGTGAATGTGAGTCCCATGTAATATAACCCATTTTGATATATCCAAGGCCCAGGGATCAAGGCCCAACGGAAGTCCTTAGAGTCCATTGCAATGAACGTTTAACATGGTTCTTGAAATGATAATTATGGCAAGCCGTGCCTAGAAAATAATGTTGGTTCGACGTCCACATTGTATGTACAATGTTGGTTAAATGTCCGCATTGTGGCTCTCTTTAGGGCCCATTGATAGGTCCATACCCGTTGCTATTCATTGCCTTATAACATGCTTAGTATAACCTCATGACTCATGCCCATACGCATCATATGTATGCTTGATATGAGTAATGACTGATCATAACATACGCCATTGGGCAGACCATTTACGGGACTCGTTATGTGACTGAGTGCCCCACATGATCGCGCAGTACGCGCTAGATTGCTGTATGTTTTGACAGCGTGATTCATGCATCTCGCATACGTATGACTTGATCACTGCACGCCCTAACGACATCAGGGCCGTGGCTCCACAGGTACATCGTGGATGGCCATATTGGATACCGGAAATGCATATTCTAGCACTGTGGGCACTTAGGATGTCCTTGGGTGAGAGTCCCAGAACCTTTTTGGTACCAGGAGATGCTCCAACGTCTAAACCGAGTGGATATACGAGCGCCCGAGTGCCGAATACCAGTAGGCCGCGTCTCCCACTGTGTCGTGGTCGGTTGGAAGGGGGTGTGGCCTTATCCGCTTGAGTGAGAGGGCTATAAGCTAGGCTGAGTTTGACTAGCTCGCAAATGAGTCCGGTATCGACGAGCCGGGTAGGTATTGGCATACTACTGGTCAGGCGGATAGTGAGGTCTTATCCGCTTGCTTGACTGTGCAGTTAGGGAGGTGGCAGTCTCTGCATGTGTATTGGACCCCGGTGATATCCAGAGAGGAACTGTACTGATATACGCATTTGAGGAGTACCGACTTGCTTGGATTGCATTTCGTATATGACATTTGGCTATGTAGGCCTTGCATTGCATCGGTGTGGCCGATGGCATTCATATCTCGCATCATGCCTTGCATTACACAACCTTGGTATATTCATGGACTTACCGCATACTTCCGCATTGTTCCGATGCTGTACACTTGGCGTTTGCCTTACGCACACACTTACACCACCCTCTAAGCTTTTGTAAGCTTATGCACGATAGTTGCGTGCAGGTAGCGTTGGACGACAGCAGCGCTGAGATAGGAGTGCACATCAGGACCTTTTGGAGCTTTTTGATCACCTTGTATTTCCCTTTCTGCATTGTACTTAAAATTGTTGTTATAGTGGATATGTGGTGATGTTGTTTTGTGACTTGGTTATGTCTGTGGTTATGCTTCTTTATAAAAAAAAATTCATTCTGAAAATCCTCCTTGTAGGATCCCAGGATTGGAATCTGGCATTAGATTATCAGAAGCCGAGAATGGGGCACTACGGAGGCTGTCGACACCGGATTCGGCAATCGGGATTCATGTGAATCCGATTTTCGGGTTCGGGGCGTGACACCCATGGGTTTTGACCCATTGCAACGCACTTAAGGCCCATTGGTGTGGCCCATTGATGTGACCCATTGATGAATAAAAGGCCCATATGATAGAGCCCATTTGATATATTTAAGGCCCAATGGGATGTACCTAAGGTCCATTGCAATGTATGAGCCCAACACGGATTATGTAACGATATTTGCGACGATCGTGCCTTGGAAGAAATGTTGGTTTGACGTCCACATTTCGAGTGTAATGCTGGTTGGATGTCTACATTACGACTCTCCTTAGGGCCCATTATTAAGCTCGTACTTATTGTGTATAGGCAGCCAGGCCCATCTACATTGTAAGGATAGTTCATCTCATTGTAACATGTTTAATATAGCTTCATGACTCACGATCATACGCATCATATGTATGCTTGACATGAGAATTGACTGATCATAGCATATGCCTTCGGGCAGGTTATTTATGGGCTCCCGATTAGGCGGTGTTGCCCTACATGTGCGCACGATATGCGCAGGATTTGTTGCATGACTGGGTAGCGTGATTCATGCATTTCACATTTGTATGACATGGTTATTGTACGCCCTAGCGACATCAGGGTCGTAGCCTCCACAGACGCATTGTGGTTGGCAAGATTGGATACCGAAAATCTTGTTCTACATGGGGTGCTATAGATATTCCTGGGTGAAAGTTCCTAAACCCTTATGGTATCAAGAGGTTGCTCCAACGTTTAGACCGATTGGGTAGATGAGCGTTGAGTGCCGATTACCAGACGGTTACACTCTCCACTGTGTCGTGGTCGGTTGGAAGGGGGTGCGGCCTTACCCGCCCGAGTGTAGGGGGCAATGTTAGGCTGAGTCTGACCAGCTCGAGGAATGGGTCCGCTATCGACGAGTCGCGCCCGATATTGGAAGATGGATAGTGAGGTCTTTTTCACTTACCTTATTGCGCGCGATGTGGCGACAATCTAGTTTAGAGTGTACTAGACCCCGGTGATATTTCATATTTGAGCTGTATTGATGTATGGACATGATGAGGATCTGTATGCTTGAGTTGCATTACATATCGCATGGCCTTGGGATGACCGATACCATTCATGTCTTGCATCGCATAGCCTTGGTACGGCTCATGATATTATGGATCCATCTGCATATTTCGCATTACTCTAACATTGCATGTTCATATTACTACCTTGCGCACACACTTTCACCACCCTCTAAGCTTTCTATAAGCTTATGCACGACTGTTGCGTGCAGGTGACGTTGGTTCGCAGCAGCGCTGAGGCAGGAGCACGTTACAAATTATTTTGGAGTTTTTAGTTCTTTACCATTGTATTTCCCTTTATGCTCATTGTACTTGTAAAGTTTTTGAACATAGTGAAAATGTAATGGAGTTCTTGGTTGTTGTTTGTGGGTTATGCCATTGGTTATGCTTATTACGAATCAAACTGACGTTGAAAATCCTCCTCATAGCATTCCAGGATCGGAACCTGGCGAATGGGAGCTAGGAACCGAGAATGGGGTTCTACGGAGGCTGTCGGTGCCGGATTCGGCGATCGAAAATTTTGTGAGCCCGGTTTTCGAGTTTGGGGCATGACATTTCATAACCTAGTGACTCAAGCAGATGTCAATGCACGGGCATTGCTGAGTGGACCCAAACTGCAAAATGCATGCAAATGACCGTGAAGTGAAGGAGTTTGACTGTGAAATTCCTCTAAATGATCGTGAATCAACACGAAATTGTTTCGGACGACCGTGAAATGCATGGGAATGATCATGGTTTGAAGTGAATTGACTGCGAAATGCATGCAAATGACCGTGAAGTGAAGGAGTTTGACTGTGAAATGCCTCTAAATGACCGTGAATCAACACAGAATTATTTCAGACGACCGTGAAATGCATGGGAATGATCATGGTTTGAAGCGAATTGACCGTAAAATGCATGCAAATGACCGTGAAGTGAAGGATTTTGACTGTGAAATGCCTCGAAATGACCGTGAATCAACACGAAATTATTTCGGACGACCGTGAAATGCATGGGAATGATCATGGTTTGAAGCGAATTGATCGCAAAATGTATGAAAATGACTGTGAAGTGGAGTTTGACTGTGAAATGCCTCGAAATGACCGTGAATCAACACGAAATTGTTTCGGACGACCATGAAATGCATGGGAATGATCATGGTTTGAAGCGAATTGACCGTAAAATGCATGCAAATGACCATGAAGTGAAGGGAATTGACCGCGAAATGCTTCGAAATGACCGTAAATCAACACGAAAATGTTTTGAATGACCATGAAATGCATAGAAGTGATCATGAATTGAAGCAAAATGACCGTGAAATGCATGCAAATGAAATGAACGAAATTCACCGCTAAGTAAATGAAATGGATTTTCGATCATTGAGCTGATGAAATATTGGAAAATAACTAGATTGGTTGGTTAAAGTAGCTTCTCCTACCCCAAAATCATATAGGGTACATCAAGTAACTAATTTTAGTTTAGAAGATATTCTTGTTAAATGAATAAAGAAAGAAATAGAAAAAAAGAGAAAAATTTATATGCTTATATATACATATTTATATAAATATGTGTTAGAAAAAATTATAAGTAGAATGAAGTTCTCCATGTACAAAAAAAAAAAACACAAAAAAAAATTCAAAAAAAAAAAAACAGAAAAAAACCTATTGCTACGGATTATAGCTACGATTATTATCCGTAGCCATAAAATCACAATATGGGCGGGGGCGGGCCAGATCGGTGTGGCCGCGCCAGACAGTCCAGAGAGTGGCGCGGGGGGGCGGCTAGTTCGGCGCGCCCACCCCGGGTGTACTCTATTGCTACGGATTATGGTATCTATGGCTACGGTTATAATCTGTAGCCATAGGTCCAACCGTAGCAAATGTCATTACTATTCTGCTTTATATGTCTACCGTTGAAACCCTTTCAGGGGTCACAGAAGTTTTGGATCATTAGGAAATTTGTTTTTCCTATTCATCTAGTTCTTTGTGACCTCATGAATAGATTGGATGGAAAATAAATGTTATGGTGGGCCCTATATGTGTTTCAACAGTGAAAATCAATTTTCTTCTACTCTTTGTGGTGTGGTCCAGTTGATCTTTGGATATGATTTTCTTTTTTTTTTTTTTTTGTGAAAAGGCTCCGAAATGATCTCAAAATATGGATGAACGTTGTAGATATAATAAATACATAACTGTGGAGCCCATTATCAAATCCCAAAACCTATAAACCGAAACCGAAACCGAAACCAAAACCTATAACCTAAACCCGAACCCATTATCAAATCCCAAAACCTATAACCTAAACCGAAACCAAAACCTATAACCTAAACTCGAACCCATTATCAAATCTCAAAACCTATAACCTAAACCTAAACCAAAACTTTAACTTAAACCTATAACCTATAACCTAAACCAAAACCAAAACCTATAACTTAAACCCATACCCATTCTCAAATCCCAAAACCTATAACCTTAACCTAAACCTTAACCTAAACCTATAACCTATAACCTAAACTAAAACCTATAACCTAAACCCGAACCCATTCTCAAATCCCAAAACCTATAACCTAAACCAAAACCTATAACCTAAACCAAAACTTATAACCTAAACTAAAACCAAAACCTCTAGCCTAAACCCGAACCCATTCTCAAATCCAAAAACCTATAACCTAAACCTAAACCTTAACCTATCCAACTAATGTATGGGAATGATCATGGTTTGAAGCGAATTGACCGCGAAATGCATGCAAATGACCATGAAGTGAAGGAGTTTGACTGTGAAATGCCTCGAAATGACCGTGAATCAACATGGAATTGTTTCGGACGACGGTGAAATGCATAGGAATGATCATGGTTTGAAGTGAATTGACCGCGAAATGCATGCGAATGACCGTGAAGTGAAGGAGTTTGACTATGAAATGCCTCGAAATGACCGTGCATCAACATGGAATTGTTTCGGACGACGGTGAAATGCATGGGAATGATCATGGTTTGAAGCGAATTGACCGCAAAATGCATGCAAATGACCGTGAAGTGAAGGAGTTTGACTGTGAAATGCCTCGAAATGACCGTGCATCAACACAGAATTGTTTCGGACGACCGTGAAATGCATGGGAATGATCATGGTTTGAAGCGAATTGACCGCAAAATGCATGCAAATGACCATGAAGTGAAGGAGTTTGACTGTGAAATGCCTCGAAATGACCGTGAATCAACGCGAAATTGTTTCGGACGACCGTGAAGTGCATGAGAATGATCATGGTTTGAAGTGAATTGACCGCAAAATGCATGCAAATGACCGTGAAGTGAAGGGAATTGATCGCGAAATGCCTCGAAATGACCGTGAATCAACACGGAATTGTTTCGGACGACCGTGAAATGCATGGGAATGATCATGGTTTGAAGCGAATTGACCGCGAAATGCATGCAAATGACCGTGAAGTGAAGGAGTTTGACTGTGAAATGCCTCGAAATGACCATGAATCAAAACGAAATTATTTCAGACGACCATGAAATGCATAGGAATGATCATGGTTTGAAGCGAATTGACTGCAAAATGCATGCAAATGACCGTGAGGTGAAGGAGTTTGACTATAAAATGCCTCAAAATGACTGTGAATAAACACGGAATTGTTTTGTACGACCGTGAAATGCATGGGAATGATCATGGTTTGAAGCGAATTGACCGCGAAATGCATGCAAATGACCATGAAGCGAAGGATTTTGACTGTGAAATGCCTCGAAATGACCGTGAATCAACACGAAATTGTTTTGGACAACCATGAAATGCATGGGAATGATCATGATTTGAAGTGAATTGACCGCAAAATGCATGCAAATGACCGTGAGGTGAAGGAGTTTGACTGTGAAATACCTCAAAATGACTGTAAATCAACACGAAATTGTTTCGGACGACCGTGAAATGCATGGGAATGATCATGGTTTGAAGCGAATTGATCGCGAAATGCATGCAAATGACTGTGAAGTGAAGGAGTTTGACTGTGAAATGCCTCGAAATGACCGTGAATCAACACAGAATTATTTCGGACGACCGTGAAATGCATGGGAATGATCGTGGTTTGAAGCGAATTGACCACAAAATGCATGCAAATGACCGTGAGGTGAAGGAGTTTGATTGTGAAATGCCTCGAAATGACCGTGAATGAACACGGAATTGTTTCGGACGACCGTGAAATGCATGAGAATGATCATGGTTTGAAGCGAATTGACCACGAAATGCATGCAAATGACCATGAAGTGAAGGGAATTGACTGCGAAATGACTTGAAATGATCGTGAATCAACACGGAAATGTTTCGGATGACCGTGAAATGCATGGAAGTGATCATGAATTGAAGCAAAATGACCGTGAAATGCATGCAAATGAAATGAACAAAATTGACTGTTAAGTGAATGAAATGGATTTTCGATCATCGAGCTGATGAAATCTTGAAAAATAACCAGATTGGTTGGTTAAAGTACCTTCTCCTACCCCAAAATCATATAGGGTACATCAAGTAACTAATTTTAGTTTAGAAGATATTCTTGTTAAATGAATAAAGAAAGAAATGGAAAAAAAAAAGAGAAAAAAAATTATATGCTTATATATACATATTTATATAAATATGTGTTAGAGAAAATTATAGGTAGAATGAAGTTCTCCATGTACAAAAAAAATAATAAATAAATAAAAAATGAAAAGAAACTTATTGTTATGGTTTCTAGCTACAGTTATAATTCATAACTATTGGAACCACAATATGGGCGGGGGCACGCCAGATTGGCGTGGCCGCACCAGACAGTCCAGAGAGTGGCGCGGGGGGGTGCTAGTTCAGCGCGCCCACCCCGGATGGACCTTATAGCTACGGATTGTTCTGTCTATCGCTACGGTTATTATCCGTAGCTATATGTCTGACCGTAGCAAATGAGTTTGTCATTTTGCTTTGAACGTCTACCGTTGAAATCCTTTCAAGGGACACGGAAGTTTTGGATCATTAGGAAATTTTTTTTTCCTATTCATCCAGGTCTTTGTGACCTCATGAATAGATTGGATGGAAAATAAATGTTATGGTGGGGCCTACAAAAGTTTCAACAGTGAAAATCAATTTTCTGCTACTCTTTGTGGTGTGGTCCAGTTGACCTTTGGATATGATTTTATTTTTTATTTTTGATAATGCTCCGAAATGATCTCAAAATATGGATGAACATTGTGGATATAATAAATACATAACTGTGGAGCCCATGTAATGTTGATCTCTTTTGAACCGTTCGTATAACTCGGAGTTCGAGGAGCGTCAGCGTTTGTCTTCGAACAGCAGCCGATCCGCTTGAAGGAAAAAGTAGGGGCATTTTTGACCTTTGGGAAGGCATCTGTACACCTGGGGAGTATTCTTGGAAAGTAAAATGGGGTGGGCTTCATCTCTGGAATGGGCCATATACTGGTCGTACAGATGGAAACTTCTCTTGATCATGAATTGAAGCGAATTGACTGTCAAATGCATGCAAATGACTGTGAAGTGAAGGAGTTTGACTGTGAAATGCCTCGAAATGACCTTGAATCAACACGAAATTGTTTCGGACGACCGTGAAATGCATGGGAATGATCATGGTTTGAAGCGAATTGACTGCGAAATGCATGTAAATGACCGTGAAGTGAAGGAGTTTGACTGTGAAATGCCTCAAAATGACTGTGAATCAACACGAAATTTGTTGGGATGACCGTGAAATGAATAGAAATGATCATGAATTGAAGCGAATTGACCGCGAAATGCATTCAAATGACCGTGAAGTGAAGGAGTTTGACTATGAAATGCCTTGAAACGACCGTGAATCAACACGGAATTATTTGGGATGACTTAAACCTATAACTATTCTCAAATCTCAAAACCTATAACTTAAACCTAACCTTTCCCTAAACCTATAACCTAAACTCACTTCCCTAAACCTAAACCTTAGCCTAAACCTAAACTCAAATCCCTAAACCTTAACCTACAACCTAACCTAAACCTATACTTATAACCTAAACCCGAACCCATTCTCAAATCCCAAAAGCTATAACCTAAACCAAAACTAAAATCTATAGCCTAAACTCGAACCCATTCTCAAATCCAAAAACCTATAACCTAAACTTAAACCATTAATCTAAATCAAAACCTATAACCTAAACCAAAACTAAAACCTATAACCTAGACCTGAACCCTTTATCAAATCCCAAAACCTATAACCTAAACTGAAACTAAAACCTATAACATAGACCCGAACCCATTATTAAATCCCAAAACCTATAACCTAAACCGAAACCAAAACCTATAACCTAAACCCGAACCCATTATCAAATCCCAAAACATATAACCTAAACCAAAACCAAAACCTATAACCTAAACCCGAACCCATCATCAAATCCCCAAACCTATAACCTAAACCCGAACCCATTATCAAATCCCAAAACCTATAACCAAAACCAAAACCAAAACCTATAACCTAAACCCGAACACATTCTCAAATCCCAAAACCCAAACCCAAACCTAAACGTAAATGTAAAACCTAAAACCTAAACCTAAGCCTATGACCGTGAAGTGAAGGAGTTTGACTGTGAAATGCCTCGAAATGACCGTGAATCAACATGGAACTGTTTCGGACGACCGTGAAATGCATGAGAATGATCATGGTTTGAAGCAAATTGACCGCGAAATGCATGCAAATGACCGTGAAGTGAAGGAGTTTGACTGTGAAATGCCTCGAAATGACATTGAATCAACACGGAATTGTTTCGGATGACCGTGAAATGCATGGGAATGATCATGGTTTCAAGAAAAATGCATGCAAATGACCGTGAAGTGAAGGAGTTTGACTGCGAAATGCCTCGAAATGACCGTGAATCAACACGGAATTGTTTCGAATGACGGTGAAATACATGGAAATGATCATGGTTTGAAGCGAATTGACCGCAAAATGCATGCAAATAACCGTCAAGTTAAGGAGTTTGACTGTGAAATACCTCGAAATGATCGTGAATCAACACGGAATTGTTTCGGACAACCGTGAAATGCATGAGAATGATCATGGTTTGAAGCGAATTGACCGCAAAATGCATGAAAATGACCTTGAAGTGAAGGAGTTTGACTGTGAAATGCCTCAAAATGACCGTGAATCAACATGGAATTGTTTCGGACGACGGCGAAATGCATGGGAATGATCATGGTTTGAAGTGAATTGACCGCGAAATGCATGCAAATGACCGTGAAGTGGAGTTTGACTATGAAATGCCTCGAAATGACCGTGCATCAACACGGAATTGTTTCGGACGACGGTGAAATGCATGGGAATGATCATGGTTTGAAGCGAATTGACCGCAAAATGCATGTAAATTACCGTGAAGTGAAGGAGTTTGACTGTGAAATGCCTCGAAATGACCGTGCATCAACACAGAATTGTTTCGAACGACCGTGAAATGCATGGGAATGATCACGGTTTGAAGCGAATTGACCGCAAAATGCATGCAAATGACCATGAAGTGAAGGAGTTTGACTGTGAAATGCCTCGAAATGACCGTGAATCAACGCGAAATTGTTTCGGACGACCGTGAAGTGCATGAGAATGATCATGGTTTGAAGTGAATTGACCGCAAAATGCATGCAAATGACCGTGAAGTGAAGGGAATTGATCGCGAAATGCCTCGAAATGACCGTGAATCAACACAAAAATGTTTCGGACGACCGTGAAATGCATGGGAATGATCATGGTTTGAAGCGAATTGACCGCGAAATGCATGTAAATGAAATGAACAAAATTGACCGCTCAGTGAATGAAATGGATTTTCGATCATCGAGCTGATGAAATGTTGAAAAATAACCAGATTGGTTGGTTAAAGTAGCTTCTCCTACCCCAAAATCATATAAGGGACATCAAGTAACTAATTTTAGTTTAGAAGATATTCTTGTTAAATGAATAAAGAAAGAAATGGAAAAAAATAAATAAATAAATTTATATGCTTATATATACATATTTATATAAATATGTGTTAGAGAAAATTATAGGTAAAAAAAAAGCTCTCCATGTACAAAAAATAATAATAAAAAATAAAAAATAAAAAATAAAACCACAAAAAAAAAAATAAAACACTTATTGCTACGGATTTTAGCTACGGTTATTATACGTAGCAATAGGGACCACCCTATGGGCGTGGCCTTGCCAGATTGGCGTGGCCGCGCCGGACAAGTCAGCAAGTGGCACGGGGGGCACTAGTTCGGCGCGCCCACCCCAGGTGAACTCATTTGCTACGGATTATGGTATCTATGGCTACGATTTTAATCCGTAGCCATAGGTCTGACTGTAGCAAATGTTTTTATCCTTCTGCTTTGAACATTTACCGTTGAAACCCTTTCATGGGTCACGGAAGTTTTGGATTATCACGAAATTTGTTTTTCCTATTCATCCAGGTCTTTGCGACCTCATGAACAGATTGGATGGAAAATAAATGTTATGGTGGGCCCTACAAAAGTTTCAACAGTGAAAATCAATTTTCTGCTGCTCTTTGTTGTGCGGTCCAGTTGATCTTTGGATATGATTTTTTTTTTTGGGATAATGCTCCGAAATGATCTCAAAATATAGATGAACGTTGTGGATAGCATAAATACATAACTATGGGGCCCATGTAACGTTGATCTCTTTTGAACCATTCATATAACCGGGAGTTCGATGAGCGTCAGCGCTCGTCTTCGAGCAGCGCTCGATCCGCTTGAAGGAAAAAGCAGGGGGCATTTTCGACCTTTGGGAAGGCGTCCATACACCTGGGGAGTATTTGTGGAAAGTAAAATGGGGTGGGCTTCCTCTCAAAAATAGGCCATATACTGGTCATACAGTTGGAAATTTCTCATTTTAGCCTCGTGACCTAAAACGAGCTAATAAAATAGATGGATGACATAAATAAAAATGTGTGTGTGTATATATATATATATATATATATATATATATATATATATATATATAGCACTTTGATACCAGCAAGCTGGCTGGCATTGGGATCACCAGCCAAAGTGCGTCCATGTTAACAGTACCAGTGCACACTTGACACTCCTACTACGTTACGCCAGAGAATGGACGGTCTATAAAAACTTGCAGAGTGTCCACTCAAGGGACTCACGTGACCACGTAACGAGTGGCCGGTCTGAATTTTTGCATATGTTCGGGTATTAGGCGCAACTATTATGAATTTATGATGACATGCGTCTGTGAGAGACCCAAACTAATGTGAGGACCACTACTGTCACGTTGACGTGCCTGCGCCAGGCCCAAAGCAGTGTTAGGCCTAGATCCCAGAAATCCAGCATGATCCGTTACTCGGTGAAACACAACAAAAGGAACAATCGGGAATCGCTCGCCAATCTGGGGGTCGACTGTGTTTTGTGTATCCAACCCATTCATCAGGTATGACCCACCAAGATGAGGGCAAATCCCAAAATGCAGGCCTTTCGGAATTTTAGGTGGGTCACAAAAATAAATGAAAATATAGGTTTTATGGCTATTATATACAGTGCTCGCTGTGTTGTGTTCCACCTGAGCTTTTGATCGATAGGGATGATTCCTGTGATGTACAGTCCATGATTAATAGCTCTAGATGCACAGTTTGGATTCCACATAAATATCACAGGTGGGTCCCAAACACTACCTTTCGACTCGAGCATTGGATGGTATCTATGTGCTTGTCTGGTCTCACGAAGAGACGTGTTTCTCCCCACTTCGGCACATGTCATTTCGCCAATGGCCATGAACACGTTCGTAAACAAAATAAAAATAGATGCGATTGCTGTAAACGAGGTTAAAGCCAAACATACCTTTGTATTGAAACAAAAGGGGGAAAAAGAAATCTTTCGATGATTTGAGAAACAAGAAAAAAAAAAAAAAAAAAAAAAACAACAACAACAACAAATGCTTCAAACGGGAAAAGGCCCCGGCCATTTTTCTACGACGCGGATTGCCTCCTACCCCTGCCCGTCTCCAGCTGGGAACGGGCAGGAGCTTTGAGTGGTCACCATGATGTATGGGTCTTATCCACACCATCCATCCAATTTTTTCTTATCATTTTAGGTTATAAGGAAAAAAAAAGAGAGAGATCAAAGACTCAAGTGGACCACAACACAGGAAACAACGGTGATAATGATTCTCACCGTTGAAACTTTTCTAGGACCCACCTTGGTGTTTATTTTCCGTCCAACCTATTCATAAGGTTACATAGACCTGGATGAAGAGAAAACACAAATATCAGCTCCATTCAAAACTTATGTGGCCCCCAAGAAGTTTTCCACGGTAAGAGTTTAATCTTCATTGTGTAGTCCACTTGAGCTTTGGATCTGCCTCGTTTTTTTCTAATACCGTAAAATGATAAAAATAAAGTGAATGGACAGTGTGGATAAGATCCATACATCACGGTGGCCACTCAAAGCTCCTGCCTGTTTCCAGCCGGCGTGGGTAGGACGCAATCCGCGTCCTTTTTTCTAATGCGGTTTAGCAAGTAACTCGATACTCAGCAATGTATGTTGCTTGATACGCAGGCACAGAGAGATAGTAATGCAGCATACACTATTTCAAAACTAAACTTCCTGAAATGTTGACGCAGGGAAGGACGTGAGGTCGACCACCGTCTTCCTCAAGATGATAAATATTCCGAATCCACGGAACTTCTCTGGACTCCTCACAGAGACTTCTCGAATCCACGAAGAAAGAAAATAGAAAATAAGAATAATTTCTAATAAATTCGAAATTGATTAATGAATCCCTAAAATCGAGTTCACAACCTTTTAAATAAGGGAACCAAGCAATAAGAAAGAAATCAGACTCAAACTACAACTAAAAGTCCTAGAATTCGCAACTTACTATAAATAGTAAACTTACTATTTATAGACGGTCATGATGTCTACTAGTGCGCAAGGTTTTCGGTCAAAAATAGTAAGTGTAAGACCCGTATTTTTAGTCCATACTGTTCCGTAGACTTCCGCGGTCTTAGCGGTCGAATTCCGGCAACCTTCGACCCTTAACCGATATTGACGCGCGACCCTGATTCATATGTCGTCAACCTGTATCGACTCAACCCAAGACCAATACCATAGCGACCGCGCCATCGCTGCGGTTCCGATGCCGCGACTTGCGCGCCGAGGCGATACCCTGGTCAGGAGATGTGGGCCAACGTTCGGTGCGAGAAAAACGCCGCGCATTGCGAAACCCAAGAGAATCGCTACGAGATGTCACATCAATCCCATCAATCAATCCATCAAATATCAAGTACATGTCAAGTACACATCACTTTCACCCTTTCCCAAGCAAGCCACAAAAGTCTTCCATGCTCATACTTTTCTTACACAAATGTCACCAAAGTCAACAAAATCTTACACACCCATCCCTCTCTCATCCATCACTCCATCACCCATCACACTCTCTCTCCCTTTACAAGTTTTTCTTTCTCATTTCTCAAATTACTTCTCCAAGCAACAAAAATATCCCACGTATGGGATTTCTCTAAGTCTTTCAAACCACAAGTGTGGCCCACCTTTCCACCCCTTGATCTCTCATCCTAGCCATCCATTCCTCATCTCGTCCATTGAAGTTGAAGCTAAGGTGCTAAGGAACCCCTAGGAGCAAGAAGATCGGACGGTGGGTGCTTAATCATAGTAATTTTTCATGCTTTTAAGATGGGCCAAGTGAGGCCAACCGATCAATGGTTTGGATCTCACTTGGGACCCTAAGATGTGGCCAATGGCCCACTAGGATCATCATGATCATTCCATGATGGGGCCATTCTTCATGGACCCCATCATGATGTTTATTTCTTAGAAAGGTCATCTAGACCGTCCATTTTGGTGGGAAAAGGATCTCCACCGTTGATTCCTTGATCTTGGTGGTCCCATGTGTTAAGGAATTCGATTGATGTATGATTTGTTTTACAAGAGAGGGCTCATAGTGGCGGGGCCCTCCATCACAAGCGTGTCCCACCCTCTATCTCTCTCTCTCTCTACTTCATTTTTCTTTTTTATTATTATATTGTGTTTGTGTGGCCCACTTGAATGGACCCCACCTTGTAGAATATTTATTTTGTTCAACTTTATTCAAGTGGGGCCCACCTTATATGTTGTACCTCATCATCCATCAGTGGTGGCCCACCTAATCAGGGCCCACCTCCATGTATTTGTTTGGACAAACCATCCAGCGTCTAGGACACTGGACGTCCCTGTAAAGAAAAGGAAAGGAGTTTCTTTTTGGGAGTGGGCCATTGTGTAGGCCCCACCTTGTTGTATGTGTTCAATCTAAGCCGTCCATCCTCTTTCCCTTATCATTTTAGGCGTTGAGCCAAAGAATGAGGTCAATTCGATGATTAGGCGGGTCATACCTCTCAAAACAGCGACTATCACCATTTAAATGAATTTTAAATTTTCTACAAATCTAAATGGGATCAATAGCGGACTCGTTGGGCTTGTTTCGAGACAGGGAAGCCAATGGACGGAGTGGATCTATGTGATGTGGGCCTCACACTCTAAAATTGTCGAGTCAGCGATTTTTCAAAAAAAAAAAAAAAACAAAGCATAAGGCAGAGCCTCTGCTCCCTGACAGCGCACACAGCTGCTGCTGCGTGCAGCGGGCGGCCAGGTAACGTCCCACGGCTGCTGCCGTGGGCCCCACTGTGATGTTTATTTGTCATCCAACCTGTTCATGAGGTGGGTCCCCTTCTCAGGCGGGTCCTCTCCAAGTTTCAGCTCGATCTAAAACTCAGGTGGCCCACACCACATGAAACAGTGGAACCGCACTTCTACCATTGAAACTCATTTTTGGGCCCACAGAAGTTTTGGATTAATTTGAAATTTGTGTTTTCCCTTCATCCAGGTCTGAGTGACCTTGTGAACGGGTTGGATTTCAAATGAACATTTCGAGTGGGCCCCACATGGGACCCACAATGATGTATGTATTGCTTCCACCGTCCGCTGGACGGTGGAGCCCACTTGATGCATGTGTTTTATGCACGCCACCCTCAGCGTGCGTGCAACGTGTGTGCAGAGTGTGTGCGTGCTGTGTGTGTGTAGTGTGGGTGTGCATGCGTGTGTGTGTGTGTGTGTGTGTGTGTGTGTGTGTGTATACATTCATATATATATATATATATATATATATATATATATATATATATATATATATATATATATATATATATATATAGATATATACTTATATTATATATATATACTTATATTATATTGTATATATATTATATATATTGTTTATATACTATATATTTATACAACATTCACAATGGTGGGCCTTCATGTGGGCTCCACCCGTGATGCAGATGCTGCATCCAATTTGCCCATCCATTTTAAGCAACTCATTTGTGAAATGAGTCAAGGAATGAGCCAGATTCACAGTCCAAGTGGACCCCATCTTGGCATGATTGGAGGTCCATCTTAATGTAATTGTGATAGCTTGTTGGGGGCCCACTTGATGTGGATGTAAGGCCCATGGGATTGGACCATTTGATATATTCCAAGGCCCTTGGGACCAGGCCCATTTGATTCATATAAGGCCTTTGGATTTGGGCCCATTTGATATATGAGGCTTATGGATGTAGGCCCACTTGATAGATAAGACCTATAGGATTAGGCCACTTGATATGTTCCAAGGCCCATGGGACTAGGCCCATTTGATGTATTTTAAAGCCCATGGGAGTAGGCCCATTTGATATGTATAAGGCCCATGGGTCGAGAACCATTGATGCATTCTAAGGTCCACGGGTTATGACCCATTGCAATGCACTTAAGGCCCATTGGTGTGGCCCATGGATGTGGCCCACTTAATGAATATAAGGCCCATAGGATATGGCCCATTTGATATATTTAAGACCCAATGGGATGTACCTAAGGTCCATTGCAATGTGTGATCCCAACCTGATGTATATAAGGATATTCTCTAAGGACCATGCATTGGGAGCAATGTTGGTTTGACGTCCACATTGCGAGTGTAATGCTGGTTGGATGTCCGCATTGTCACTCTCCCAAAGGCCCACTAATAGGCCATATTGTAGTATGTAGGCTATCTAGGCTCATCTTCATTAGGATCAGGGCCCATCTGTTTATATTTTGGCCCATGTGATAGGGCCCACCTTGTAGCGTGTTGCTCGCACCGTTCATTCACGTGGCCCCGACGTGATGTACATGTTTTATCTAAGTTGTCCAGTAATGGGCCCCTATGGAATAAATAGGGCTCAACCCATTGTGATGTATTCAAGGCCTTGGGTTATGGCCCATTACAATGTATGTAAGGCCCAATTGGCGTGGTCTATTAGATATATACATGAGGCCCATGTGAGTAGGCCTACCTTGATGTACCTTGTGGCCATCCGTTAGGCTACTTTGATTTATTTGTAGTCGTCATTGAGGCCCACCTTGGTATATATAAAACTCATTGGAAAGGCCCATGGACACAGTCCACTTGATGAATATGAGGCCCATTAGTGCGGCCATTGATGTAGCCCAGTTGATATATATAAAGTCCATTGGTGCGGCCCATGGGCGGGGCCCACCCATTTGCATTGTTAGGCCCATGTTTAAGACCCATGTCTGAGGCCCATTGTAATGTATATGCTGCCCGTGTATGGGGCCCTGCGGCCCAGAGATGAGGCCCATTTGTGCGGCTCATTGATGAAGCCACTTGATGTGAATAAGGCCCATGTATAAGGCTCACCTAGTGTATTTGGAGCTCATGGCCGAGGCCCATTGTGATGTATTCGATGCCCATGGGACATGACCCATTGTGATGTATTTGAAATCCAGATATGAGGCTCAATATGATATGTATATTAGGCCTTATGTGAGGCCGTGGGCCACTATATGTTTTACTTCATTGGAGCAATGTTGGTTGAATGTCTACACTGATGGGCAGTGACGGTTAGAGGTCCTCATTGTGACCTTCCCTTAGACCTTGTTAGGCCCATTCTCTTCGTAGGTTAACCTAAATAAATGGGCCTCATCCACCATAGACGGATGACTCCATGCTATTGGATTTGGTGTAACCACGGCCAAGAGCCGATCTTCACATTGTGGTTGATTGTTATCCATCTATGGACCCCGCCTTGTATATATGTGGGTGGTCGGTGCCGATTATCAAGATTGATTATCGGTGCTAATTATTATGCCCGATTATAGATCGAGGCCAATCATCGTGGCCGATTGTGGATCCCGATTGTGATGTACATTCTGCCCGCATTTGAGGCCCATTGTGATATGTTTATGGCCCATGAGCGAGGCCCGTTGTGATATGTATTAGGTCATGATGCATGGCCCATTTGATGTATTTAAGACCCATGTGTAGGGTCCACATGCCATGGATTCAGGGCCAATGAGCAGGGCTCACCTGTTGTGTACATGTAACCCTTGAGTAAGGGTCATTGTGTTGTATATTTGGCCCTTGTGTGAGACCGCGGGCCCATTATATGTTTAGATCTATGTGGGTCATTCCTTGGGGCAATGTTGGTTAAATGTCCACATTGTCGATGCCGAATTTTGATACCGACTATGAGTCTGTGACAGTATAGCATCATGATACATGCCCATACGCATCATCTGCATGTTTGTTATGAGACGTGATTGACCATTGCATATGTCATTGGGCAGGATGATATGAGACTCCCTGATAGGCGGAGGTTATCCCACATAAGCGCACGATATGCGCAGGATTGGTGCATGACTGGATTGTATGACTCATGCATCTTGTATTGTGTGTTGTGATTACTGTACGCCCTAGCGACATCAAGGTTGTAGCCTCCACAGGCATATCGTGGATGGCCAGATGGGACACCGAAAATGTTTGGTTCGATCATCGGGCTGCTATAGATGGCCCTGGGTGAAAATCCCTAAACACCTTCTTGGTTCCAAAGGATGCTCCAACGTCTAGACCGAGTGGGTAAATGAGCGTTGAGTGCCGATTACCAGATGGCTGCGCTCTCCACTGTGTCGTGGTCGGTTAGAAGGGGGTGTGGCCTTACCCGCCCGAGAGAGTAGGCATGACTAGGATGAGTTTGATCAGCTCGAGGAATGGGTCCGCTATCGACGAGCCGGGTAGGTATTGACAGACTACTAACAGGCGGATAGTGAGGTCTCTTTCACTTACCCAGTTGTGCGCGTGATTGGGGCGGCAGGTGGTGTGAAGTGTAATAGACCCCGGTGATTTTCCCCGAGAGGAACCATACTGATATGAGGACTGACATGATATTATGACACCCCGTCACTGTTGTGCATGTGGGAGGGAGCACGTGGGCCGACGCTAATGTGGACGGGTGTGATGTGGGCGGGGCTGAGGCCTGGACGAGCTACCACACTGGACGAGCTACCAGCGGTTGGCAGGCTACTGTGCTGACAGACTACTGAGTAGGAGTTGCATATTTATTCAATCATCCATTCACTATCCACTCGAGCCAGTGGTGCACAACTACTTGTTGTGTATCTTCATTATGGTAAGGATTTCGGTTGGGCGCGCGACTAACCTGAGATCAGGAGTTCACAACGTTGAGTCAGACTATCCAAATTTAGGTATGAGACTGGTTTGGATAAAGGTTCATTGTGGTGGACCCCGTAGCCTGCGATACTACGTACTATCATCCCAACATCACACTCCAGCATGGTCATTCCATAGCACCATATACTGCATATTCCATTACATCCTTGGCGGGTGGCATTGTGAGTTGTTATGTTTCTGTATTCCTGTGACTTAGATGAGAGTAATGATATTTGTTAGCTCTTTCGAATTGTGTATTACATTATATCCTTGTCATTCGACATTTGATTATCTATGACTCATCATTTGCATAGCTGTCCTATATTGCGTATTTTGATATTGATTAACTTATGGACTTGATCATACTTCTGCTTATTCAATCATTGTATGGTTTATGGATTAATAGCTTTCCGATATTGTATGATTATGATATTGTGTTGAATACTTGACACTTATCTCGTGCACACACTTACACCACCCTCTAAGCTTTCTATAAGCTTATGCACGATAGATGCGTGCAGGTGATGTTAGGTTGCAGTAGCATTGAGCTTGGAGCGTGCAGCTGTTTTCTGGAGTTTTGATTTTGACATATATATTTCCTTTCAGTATTGTATTCAAATGATTATTTTAGTGGATATGTGATGATGATGTTGTTTTTATGATTTGGGTAAACTTGTGGTTATGATTATTACTAGTTAAATGTACAAAAAAAAAAAAATCCTCCTTGTAGGGTCCCAGAATCGAAAATCTGGTATATGAATGCTAAGAGCTGAGAATGGGGTACTACGGAGGCTGTCGGCACTGAATTCGAAGATCGGGATTCCTGTGAATCCGATTTTCGAGTTTGGTGCGTGACAGTAAGTGTCCTATTTGGCTTCACCAAACCGTTCTCCTAATTATCCTAAGCACTTTTCATGTTGGACACAACTCCTAAAGCCCAACGGATGAAAAGTTATACTCAAACTAAAACTTACTATTTATAGTAAAAACAAAATTAAAACGAGAAAACGACCGTCGATCAGGTGGTTTCTCGCAAATCCGGGCTGCGCAACCTGCCGTAGCAAGATTGGTTAGCTAAAGTAGCTCGTTTTATCCCAAAATTATATATTTTACGTTGGATAACTCATTCCGGATTGTGAGATACGCCCGATCTAAGGTCCGATGGTCCGGATCACTTCTGTCGCCGACCGTGCCTTTTCTGATCCATCTTGGCCATGAAATTGTCCGCAACCCGCTCTACATCAATTGTGGAACCCGTTGTAGATAATTCACGACCCCAAAATCATATTGGTTTAAACAATTCTAACATTTGATTCATGGACACATGTTTGTTGATCTAACATTTGAATCATATTGGGTATTTTTCAGTTCAACTGTCCACTAAATATTCCCCAGTCTAATAGATATATAATCAAATAATTCTAATTTTTTGCTTTATATACATCTAATATTAGGACCTGTGATTTGGTCGGCTCAATATGAGTTACTTATCTTCCATGCATACAATTTCTTAGTGAACTGGCCTCAGCTTTACTTGGCTTGGCTATTAACTGACCTCAGCTTGAACTTGGCTTGGCTCAGTCCTTGAGCTTGATTGGGCAGCTCTGGCCAGTTTAAGCCAGTTCTTGAGCTTGACTCGGCTAGGCTCAATCAGCAGCTCTGGCCAGTTTAAGCCGAGTTTGAGTTAAGATCAAGCTAAGTTTACCGGTGTAACATTTTCACAAACACCTAGACTACATCTTCAAAATCTCACTGTATTTAAGACTGCAACAATCGTTTTATCGATATTTTATCAAACACCTGAGCAACATAAAAATTAAGAAACAAAGGGCATTGGTTTTATATGCATACCTTCCTTGCCACTAGCCACATTTCGTTGGGTTATTTCATCAAATACTTAGCAAGCAATATCAATATCAAAGTAATCGAGTCATTAAACTAGCTTGATCCCAGTTCGATTCGAGCTGGGTTTGATCTGAGTCGAGTTGAGCTAGGGCCCAACTTTAACTCAGCTCCGATTCATTTTTTAGCTCAAAAAATCAGCTCAACTTAGCTCAAACTCAACTCCGAACAAGTCAAATTGAGCTTTTTCGGGTAGATCCGAGCAAGCTAAGCAAGTGTACACCTCTAATAAAAATCTTCCTCTTTAAATAATACACCTCATGTTTTATTAAAGATTAAGCCGGGACAACAGCCGGTGGATGTAGGGTCATGTTTGATCATTCAAACTGTTGATCTGACGAGTTTCATCGTCACAATGATTCAATCGGAAGTAGACAGTACAACTTTAAAACAAAAGCATTAAATTAACAAGAGTTTCAATTTAAATACTCCCATTTGGAGGTTTTCTTTCTTTCTTTAATTCTTTCTTTTTAGCGTGTCCCATCTACAATGAGGCCCATCATATAACCGGTTTGGATCATGGAAACATGGCCCCAGACCCAACAGCTATATTCTAGAAGCATGTATGAGAGTAGGTGGGTGTATGTTGCAGGAAACTTCTTTTTTTAAAAAAACTTGTATCAGGGAATGATTCCACGCGGGAACCTGCAACCTGTCGTCTCTCCACGACCAGAATTTTATATATTCATTTATTCGTTGTAAATTAATATTTTATATTGAAATAAAAAGATATCGCCCCATGACAAAAATGCCCCCTTCCAAAAGATGGCAAGACTTATAATTCCGTGAGATTAATGGGTGGCAGTCCTGACTACAGGAACAAATGTTGTTCTCGTCAAGGGTACTTTTCCCTCCAAAATTTTCATATTTTTGCATTTTATTGCAATAATATTAAGGAAATCTCACTGAAAATAAATATTTATAAATATTTTATTAAGGGGAAAATGTACCCGAGGTCAACCTCGTGGGAAGCTTCCCATGAGGTCAAGCTTTGTGGTCCCATCGCGATGTGTGACGGACATCTACTCTATCAATCAAATGAACTCTTCCATTGGGCGATGGTCCTAAAAATCAGACCAATCCATGACTTTGCTCGGCCACGCCATAGACAACAGCTATGAGTGGATATCCTCCCATAGAAATCTTCATGATCATTTATAAGGGCCCACTGAGATGTGGTATATAAATCCAGCCCTTAGATTATGTGCGCCCACTTGGATGACGGGTCACACCACGTTTAAGTCGTATCCAAAGCACAGGTGGGCCCTAATGAGTGCTTTTAGATGTTTTAATCATGATTTCACACTGTTTCAGATGTTGTGGCTCACTTGATATCTGGATGCGGCTGATTTTTTGTATATTCGATAACCTATATGCGACTCACAAAATGCACGGTGTGGATGTTCGATGCACATCGCAATGGAGCCTACATAGCTCAAACTCAAAGAAAGCTCCTGTCATAGTACCATTTCTTGTTATTATGAATTAATAAATAGTTTAAAAGATAAAATATGGGAAGAGATTAATTAGAGTAAAATTTTAAATATTTATTAAGTTGAAGTCAGTGATAAATTATCAAAAAATTAAAAATTGTCCAATATGTTGAAATCATACAATAATTTGTGATAATTTCATTGTATGAACATTATTTCTGTGAGAATATTGAGAATATTTCAAATGAACTTTTTTGCCTTTCAAGTAGAGGCAGATGATGAGAACTTTTTGAACTACTCCGTCCTGTTTTTCACATGTGAACATAGTAATAGAGTCAATGAAAACATGTAGCATGGGCTTTGAAAAACATAAAAGAGGACATGGTAAATATTACATATACGCACGTGGAAATATACACAACCTATATGCGTGTTGCACTCACATGGCCCCGTATCGGAGTTACTGGCAATTTGCATGAGATTCGATCAGCCTGCTTAATCACAAACTACGCTTTGCAAATGGACTGTCCATCTGCTGGGTACCGTGTGTAGGTGGCCATCACATCAAGTGGACGATCCTAGCCATCCGTTTAATGTTGACCCAGTTGATGAGCTGACTAGATTATTCCTTTTTTATTTTTATTATATACTGGAATAATAGTCTACATCCACTGTCCTCACGAGGCACACGTTTCGTGCGAAAGCAGATTACGAGTCACACTCGCAACTACCCTTAAATAGTTGTTTTTTTCTTCCTCATTTTTTTTTTGGGAACGCTATTGTTATTTTCGTCGACTGCAAAAATAACGCGGATTAGAATGATTAGGTAATGCAGCGATTCTGCCACCATTGACACTTTCAAGGCATGCACGCGTTGTATTTGGACAACGCATGTGCTTCGTGCAAAGCCCAACAAGACAGGGTTTTGTTTTTGCGACGTGCAAGCACGAGTGAATCTCCCGACATTCCCTGTGCGAGGCGAGGATTTGGTGGATCACTGAATGTGGGCCCACCCACGATGTATCTGCCTTACATCCACGCCGTCCATCCATTTTTACATCTCATTTTCGGGTACAATCCCGAAAATGAAGTGGATCCAAATCTCAGGTGGAAACACCACAGGAAACAATGGTGACTGACCATTCAAGTTTCTTGTGGGCCACAAAATTTTTGGATCAAGATGATATTTATGTGGGACTTTACTCTATGTCTTTGTGACCTTGTCAACAGCTTGGATGGCATATAGACATTCTAATGGTCCCAAGAAGTTTTTAATGGAGTATTCAATCACAGCTATTTCTAATAGTGCGGTCCACCTGAGATTTGAATCCACTTTATTTTTGGGATCATATCGTTAAATGATTTGTCAAAATGGATGAACGGCATGGATGTAATGTATATACATCATGGTGGAGCCCACATTCAGGGACCACATCGAGACTGCCCTTGACCAGGATACCCCATTAAAAGCTTCTTGGGGCAACTAATGTTTATTTGCCATCCAACCCGTTGATAAGTACACAAAGACATGGGCCGCATAAATATCAATTTGATCCAAATCTTCTCAAAGTACACCAAGAGCACATCATGATGTTTATATGCCATTCAAATGGTTGATAAGGTTATTTCCACTAAATCGACTGAAAAAATAAATATTAGCCTGACCGCAAACTTCCGAGGTCAGCGTTTAATACACACCTTTTTGTGTGGTGCGGTTCACTGGGGTTTTTTACTTTTTACTTTCTTTTTTTATATTGGTTTTTGTACGGTCAGTAGATTGGTACAGCTTGTGAGACTACGGGCCCGTTTGGCTGGGTGGGTGGCATGAATTTCTAAGTAAGAATGGTGTTGTCAGTGGATTGTCTTTGGATCCATGAGATTCCTATATTTTTGGATTGCTATATCCATACCGTTTGGCACACCCGGCCAACCCACGAACCAAACATGTTCGGGGCAACATTGAACGGATTAGGGTGGATTGGATGGGATTTAAAGGTAATAATGGTGTTGTCAGTGGATTGTCTTGAGATCTATGGGATTGGATCCTATCACCGACTCTGCTTGGGTCGCGTGGCCATTCTAGGGATTCAACTTCCAATCCCTTCCAGTACCATCCAATCCCTTTCAATCTGACCGGCCAAATGAGCCCTAATGGACAGAGTGGGTATTTTAAAGACATCACGGTGGGCCCCACAAAGCTTCCGTCAAAAGAAACTTCTTACCGGGGAATATGAAATGGGCATATCTTTTTTCTTTTAGCTGATTCCTTCCATGAATGGAAATTGTTTTTTCAATTCAATCAAATTAGGCTAATCATATGATCAAGGGTCTATATTTGGTTTCTATGTGTGCATAAAATTTGTGGTCTTGTCCAAGTATATATTTAACTTGAAGTTTAATGGAATCACTAGTGTTTTCCTCCGTTGAGCTTAACAAATTATAGACCAAAATCAAAGATCAATGGTCCTTTTAACCATTAATATTTGCACTTACGTTGTAGCGACTTATGAAAGGGTATAGCTTAGCCTTTTAAAATGAATTTTTTTTGCCTTGTGACTATAAACATAAGTTTATAGACTTAAATATTTGTTCTTTCACCAACGCTTTAAGATTAATATACTTATCAAAAGGATAAAGATACACATACAAATTGAATAAGACAAATTGCTGTTGATTTCATTAATATTTGTAAATGATACTAATTATAATTGACAAGTTGCAAGGCAACCATATAAAATAATAAAAATAAAATAATAAATACATAATGCCCTTATTGAAATTGACAATCGCAAGTGTGACCAGCTAAACTAGAACTTAAATGATTATGGTCCGACAACTTAAGGTTGTAGAAATTTGCTTTTATTTCTAAGGTACTATAGTAACAGTCGCTAGGTAATAACTATGTAAAACTAAGCTATACTAAAATAAATAAATGAAAGATCATTTAAAAAGATAGGTTAATTTGATTATTATGAGGCCTCGAGTTCTTTTTTGATTACTTATTTTATAGATTGCCGGGGTGGTGAAACTTTTATTAGGGTTTCTTATTACTTTAAATCCTTCGTGCTCATGCCATGGTTTTAGAAATGGGAATCCCTTTGATTGTTTTCGAACTAACGACTTAGATTGTAAAAAATGACTTCAATTGAATTCATACTACCTGACTTCTAGGATCTTCTCCTCGTAACTGATTTGTCACGAATGTGTTGTGGTCTACTAATGACCAGTCGTAAATATGTTAAGATTCATATGATAAGACAACTATGTCAAGGGCTAGATTCAACCAATCATGGCTTGTCAACACTTTTGTTGATGGTTTACTTTATCAACTTCAATATGTTGAGTGCTCTAAATTAAATGAAAAAATGAAGCAAATTTGATGTAGAGCGGGTCGCAAACAGTTTCATGGCCAAGCGGATTAGAACTTAAAACGGATATATTTCACAAACCGGAATAATCTATCAAATGTATCATGTATGATTTTGGGGTAGGATGAGCTAATTTAGCCACCTAACCCGACTACACAGGCTGCCCAAGTCAAATTTGCAAAATGCCATTAGATCGACGGTTGAAATTCCGTTTATTTTCATTTTTATTATTTTTAGTAACTTTTAGTTTCAGTATAACTCTTCATCCATTGAGTTTTAGGAGTTGCACCTAACATAAAAAAGTTCTTAAAATAATTAGGAGAACAACATGGTTCGGCCTAATATGCCACTTACTACTTTTGGCAGAAAACTATGGGCACTAGTAGATATCACAATCATTTATAAATAGTAAGTTTACTATTTATAGTAAGTCACAATTTTTAGGAGTTTTAGCTATATTTTAATTCCGAAACTTCTATATCCCTATGTAAAGGATTATAAACTTGTTTATT
Source organism: Magnolia kwangsiensis (assembly GCA_037074715.1). Lineage (NCBI taxonomy): Eukaryota > Viridiplantae > Streptophyta > Magnoliopsida > Magnoliales > Magnoliaceae > Magnolia > Magnolia kwangsiensis. The sequence continues at coordinate 4,591,887 of CM073589.1, read as the reverse complement.
TCAATCATCTATTAAATTACAAATTTTATAGAATTTATTTTTTATTTTTTCTCATGAATTTGACGTCTCTACAATGAGTCAAGAGAAGCTCCATAAATTCAGAGAAGTTATTCGGAGGAAGACGGTAATCAACCTCATAACACTTGTCCTGCATCAAAGTTTATTTATCAGTTGGACCATGCCATGAGAGGCAGTGGTGATTCAACATCATCTCATTAAAAATTTCTTAGGATGCACCTTAATGTTTAAAGTTCCTGTAATATTTATTTGTCATCAAATCTATTGATAAGGTCACCTGAACTTAGAAGAGAGGAATTTTTTTTAACAAAACCCCATATCAGCTTGATCCAAAACTTTAGTAGTTCATTAATGGTCAATTACCACTGTTTCTTACCGCATGATCTATCTGATAATTGAATCTGTTTCATTTTGATGATAATGCCCTAAAATCATAAGAAAAAAAATGTATGGATGGCGTCATACATAATACATGCATCAAGGTGGCCTCTTGGAAGGATGTCACCGTCTTGCGTGAGTCCGGGTTCTCACCTAATCCGCTCCGGCATGATCAACGCGCTCCGTACATACACCTCAATCTGCACCGTCAAAATCTGGGTGCCATAGAACAGGGTCATAGTCATGATGCAAATTTTACGCGTGAATGATAGTCGCAATGTAAGACACGTGTGCAATGGTAGTGTTCGTAAGCACCAGTCTGCACACTGATTATGTAAATGCCCCATCTCAAAATTCAGCCGTCAGATTATCAGATGGGTGTATATAGAATCTGAACCATTGATTTACTTCCCTTCACTATTCATAAGTGGGGATTGGCAAACGAGCGGTTGTCTTGTCACGGGCGTGCCTTCAGCTCGAGTCAACTTCATTGGCTAATGAGCCGTTTACTTCTCTTCACTATTACCAAACCCACATGCGGTTCCTCCGCAACCTGTATAGGATGAGGTTTCTCTACAACTACGTGCGGCCCACCGTGATGTAGAGCTCACATCTACTCCGTTCATAAGGCGCGCTTTTTAAAGTTCGTTGCGGTTCCCAAAGATATCCAAACCACAGGTGGCTGCCCACCACAGGAAACAGCTGCGATGGGAACGTCCGTACTCAAAAGCTTCTAATAGATTTTTGTAGCCCACAGTTATTTTTATATACCATCCAACCCATTGGAAAGATGAAACCCAGCTGGATCGATGCAGCAATTAAAAACGATGCCATACCAAAACTAAGGTGAGCCATACTACATGTTTTAGAGGTTAATTACACGTAATACATTGTGCCCGTGTACTTGTGAATCTCATTAGACTAGTTTATTCTGCCCTCGAACCTTAATCGTTTTTTGATATTTTCACACAAGGATATTTTCGGATTCAAGTCCCCTCATTCAGGACGCGGATTGACTAATACCCTCGCCGGGGAACGGACAAGGTCTCTGTGGGGCCACCATGACTTTTTCATTTTTATCGACACCGTCGTCCATTTTATAATATCATTTTAAATTACGAGCCCAAAAATAAGTTATAACTGGACCACCCCATAAGAAGCAGCGGTGAAATGACACTACTGTTTAAACCTTCTTCAGGTTCATCGTGATGGTTATCCAGAAACTTCTTTTTCCCTTAAAAGTTTTCAACGGTAGACGTTTAATCTCCACTGTGTGGTCCACACCAGCAATGGATTTGTGTTATTTTTGGGCTTTGACGTAAAATGATATGGAAAAATGTATGAACGGAGTGGATGAAACCCATACATGAAGGTGACCCCTCAGAGCCCTCTACGTTCGCAGTGGGACAAGCGCAGGCGGTAACTAATCCGCGGCTAGCACACTCCCGCCACGTCACGCAAGCAACCCTGGACGCGGATTGCGTACCACCCCGCCTGTTCGGAGCTCGGGACAGGCAGAGTCTCTGAGGGTCCACCGTGATGTTTTCATTTTATTCAAACCGTCCATCAATTTTTCCATATCATTTTAGATACTTAACAAAAAAAGAAGAAGTCAAAGGCCTAAATGAACCACAAATTGAGGATTAGATTACTACCGTTGAAAAACTATCGGGGACCACAGAAGTTTTGGATCAAGATGATATTTGTTTTTTCAATACACCCAAGTGTATATGATCGTATCAACAGGTTGGATGGAAAATAAAAAACACGGTGGACCCTATGAAAGTTTCAACGGTGGGCATCCTTAGCAACGCTGTTTCCTGTGGTGTGGTCCAATTGAGCGTTGGATCTGTCTTATTTTTGATTTAAAATACTAAAATGATATGTAAAAATTGATGGACGGTTTGGATAAAATGAAAACATCACGGAGGATACTCAGTGGCCCTCAGAGACTCCGCCTGTCCCGAGTTCCGAACAGGCAGGGGAAGTACCTAATCCGCGCCGAACTCAAACTGGACACGTGTCATCCTACGGCCTACATAACTGTACACTACATATGTTCTCATCCCTAAAGTTCCGCCATTTCAAACGCGGAAGGAAATTCGAAAAAAGAAACCACCAAATTCCGCTTTCCTCGACTCTCTCACTTCTTTCCATCTCTGTCCGAAATCCCCAAAACCCTAAATACGGAGTCGCGTTTCCGAGACTTCTCTGCAAAAAAAACGCATATCCGGAGCTCTGAAGAGCTTCGAATCCGCTGTCGTTTCAACACTCGCGTATAAATCCATCTAAAGCACGCCATCCTGACTTTCTGCGAATAAAAAAAAACCATAGTGATGGCGTCGTAGGCTTGGACTTTTGGTTCGGACCGAGTCGCTATGACAGCTTCAGACAGTCGGATTTGAAAGTTTCAGATACTCGTTTCCAGCTCTTCTTGTATATCGTGCCGGATCTGTATAAAATAGGTACATTTTACAAGCCTCATTTCTATTCTGGAAAAAAAAAATGATGCGATACGGTAAGAAACTAGCTCGAGTTTGAGGCAAATCAGCGTTTGGACGGAAATTTCCGGATTTTTTTTTTTTATAGAAAATTTCATTGTTTTTTACTGTTTTTTGAGGAGATTGTGGAAATTTCTCCATCTTGAGTTCGTTTTTCTGGAAAGATGCTTCATCTTCGAAAATTTCGGCTTATTCCTTGATCGGATCGTTTCCTACTAAATCTCGTTTTTAAGCTGCCGTTTCATGCGGATTCTGCTTTTTTCAGAGGCGTTTGGTTATTTCTAGGTTTTTTGTTTTGAGTATTCGTGCTGTAGCTTCGACGTTCGGTGATTAAGATCTTTGATCCGAGGTTTGGACTGCTTTATTCGTTTCCATTTTTCATGTCAATGGAATCTGTTTGGATTCTTGTTTTAGGATTTTGCTTTCCGAACTAACCTGCAGTTTCTGCTTCTTCTGCTTTTTTTTTTTTGGGAAGCCTTTTATGATTTCTAGGTTTTTGATTTAAATATTCATTCTAAAATTTCAAAATTCAGTTGTCGATCTTTAGTACATTTGATTCAGTTCCATGTGTGATTTCACATGAGTCTGGCGTTTTTAGTTTTAGCAATTTCTGTTGTAATATTTGACAGTTTTGATTGAGGTTAAATTGCTTCTTTTCTGTGAAATTTTCAGCATCCGACGGTTGATTCATCTCTGCAGTTTTTAAAATGGCTTCTAGTTCTTTCAAAGGGAGCCGCTTTTCTCGATCGGTAGTGTCGGATGTGGAATTGCAGCAAGGCAATCCTCAGTCCCCTCGGACTGTTGCATTTGGCCGTAGAACTTCATCTGGTCGGTACATCAGTTTCTCAAGGGATGATCTTGACAGTGAAATTGGTAGTGGTGAATATGCGAACTACACAGTCCACATCCCGCCAACACCTGACAACCAGCCCATGGACCCATCAATCTCAGCAAAGGTCGAAGAGCAGTACGTTTCTAATTCTCTCTTCACTGGCGGATTCAACAGCGTGACCCGAGCTCACCTCATGGACAAAGTGATTGATTCTGAGACAAACCATCCCCAGATGGCCGGTGCCAAGGGGTCTTCGTGTGCGGTCCCCGGATGCAATTCCAAGGTTATGAGCGACGAGCGTGGGGTGGACATCCTCCCCTGTGAGTGCGATTTCAAGATCTGCAGGGATTGTTATCTGGATGCCGTTAAGACGGGAGGAGGGATTTGCCCAGGGTGCAAGTATCCCTACAAAGAGATGGATTTGGATGAGGTGAGCATGGATGCAGGACGGCCACTTCCATTACCGCCGCCGAATGGGTTGTCAAAGATGGAGAGGAGGTTGTCTGTGATGAAATCAACCAAGTCAGTGTTGATGCGGAGCCAGACAGGGGATTTTGATCAAAACCGCTGGTTGTTTGAGACAAAGGGGACTTACGGATATGGTAATGCTATCTGGCCAAAGGAAGGGGATTTTGGAAATGGGAATGGTGATGAGGCTGGAGACGCACCTTCTGAACTGATGAACAAGCCATGGAGGCCACTCACACGCAAATTGAAGATCCCTGCAGCAATTATCAGCCCATATAGGTATTGCCTGTTTCCTGATTGTTTTATCTTAGCTTTTCTTTGTTCTCTGTTTTCTTTTTTCTGTTTTGGATGATGAAGTTCAGACGAGAATTCCACAAAATACCTGCATCTAATGCTCCTTGGACAATTTATCTTTGAATTTTCAAATTGCTGTACATTACTTCTTCAGTAGCCCCTGGATTTATTACCACCCAACAAAATAACGTGTTTCCAAGATCTCTCTAATTTCCAACCCAGTGGATAAAATACACCCTTTCATGTGTGTACGACATCCAACCCGTCTAGTAGGTTGGCCCCACCATCAGGATCACCTTGTGCAAAATTCAGCCATATTGACTAACCAAGCGGGCCATTTTTTCATTTTGCTGTTTATCAATGACTGGGCATTGTTTTCTATAGTGGGGCCCACCTGATGAGTAGGTGATCTTAATGGTGTTGTCAACTTATTGGAATGGTTGGATGTCACATGCAATTAATAGGTTCGAAGTTATCTGTTGTGTGTACCATAACTTATGGTCCAACCGGTTGGACTTGAGACCTTCTCTTTTATAATTATGCATGCAATTCATCGGGCAAGACTACTATTTCAAGTAAATGTTGCTGCATTTGTATTCTTTGGTAACCATGATCTTTGCAACAAAATCATTGTTGCTCATCACCGGTTATCCAGAAAGTCCTGGCCACACAAATCTTGTGGGGAAATGGTGAGTATAAACCTGTCTTTGCTCAAAATTCGCAAAGGTTTAATGATCTTCACCCATAAATTCTTGGAATCAAGGTGTATATCACTGGTCCTTGCATGATGGCAAAGGGTTACTTTAATCAACATGTGTTCCCTGTGGTGAATTGTGAAATTCCCCTTCTATAATGGATGCTATTGTCTTGTGATATGAGAAGTGTAAACTATATCCTCTGTTTGTCTGGAGAAAGTGTAACTGTCCTATCCATTGACTGTATGTTTGTGTGTCAACTTTATAACTTACCAGTCATGTTCAAATGGTGGTCAAGTGTCAGGTCCATCGCATCCTCACATCCGATCAGGTTTTGGGCTTGACACCTGATCTTGATCTTGTTAGGAATGGACAGTGGTGATTTGATCATAAAACTCGGCGTTGTCGATCTGTTCTGGGTCTTTCTTACAGGAGAATGGGCTTAACTTTTTCTTGATCACAAAGACACTTGTCAGGAAGAATCTAGAATCACTTTGTGAGCTAGTACTACCTGAATGGGTTTAAGTACATGGTCAAAGCAAGTCTAGGTTGCAGAGTTTGTGATGCAGGGATGAACGTGATGAGGTCGAGCACTGTCTCCCTCAAGAGGATAACTGTTCCGAATCCACGGAACTTCTCTGGACTCCTCACAGAGTCTTCTCGAATCCATGAGAAAGAAAACAAGAAAAATAGAAAATAAATTCTATAAAATTCGAAATTGATCAATGAATCAAATAAATGAGTTCACAACCCTTTAAATAGAGATACCAAGCAATGGGAGAGAAATCAGAAGCAAACTACAACTAAAGCTCCTAGAATTCGCAACTTACTATAAATAGTAAACTTACTATTTATAGACGGTCGTGATGTCTACTAGTGCGCAAGGGTTTTGGCCAAAAATAGTAAGTGTCCTGTGTTGGGCACAACTATTAAAGCCCAACCGATGAAGAGTTATAATCAAACTAAAACTTACTATTTATAGTAAAAATGGTATTAAAATAAGGAAACGACCATCGATCCAAGGGTATTTCTCAAATCCGGCTTGTGCAACCCGGCGTAGTGGGGTTGGTTGGTTGGCTAAAGTAGCTCATTCTACCCCCAAAATCATATATTTTATGCCCGATAACTCATTCCGGATTGTGAGATACGCCCGATCTAAGGTCCGATGGTCCGAATCACTTCTGTCGTTGACCGGGCCTTTTCTGATCCATCTTGGCCATGAAACTGTCCGTGACCTACTCTACATCAGTTTGGCTTGACAATTTGATGATTAGAGAGTATGCCTAACCTCGACTTGAAATCAATTCAACATTACTATGTAATTCTATTGAGATCAATTTGACGTTGATTGTTATATTTCTTTGCAATTCTATTTTGACTATGTAACAGGAGACATAATGTTAATGTGTACTATTTTTTCAAGGTGCTTTATATGACCATGGCAGTTTGTTGAATAGAGTTGAGTTCGTCTAACCTCAATGTGGACTCAATTTGACTTTGCGAGTTAACTAGGTGCTTTATAGGACTGCATTTTAGCTTAGTCCATCCTAACACAAAAGTTGCTAACTAGTATGAAACTACACATTTGATAGGAAAAGTACCTATAACATTAGGTTAGTTGTTACTTTTTACGCAACTGTGCCTGAATGCAAGGTTTGAAACTTTGAATATAGAAATTGAGTCACTTTCACTTGGCTGGTTGAAAATTCAACTTGCTGCAGACGCAAGTTTTGTTGGCTCACCAACTCGGTTTTTGTCAAACCAAGAGCGGACTTGGTCTTACCTACTCTTTGTTGAACTTGGTTCGTTCTCAGTGTAATATTTAAACATTTTATTGGCTGGAACACAATTTTTTTTCCTTTGACATGGCCAAGATAGTTTACCTGTAAATGCCATTCAAATAAAAAGCATTGTGCGCCTGCAATGATAACTATAATAGCAGTAGACTGAGCCCTTCCACGTTTGACATGGTAAGATCTTTGTCTGAGTTTGAATGTCAGCCTGATTCCGTGTTTTTCTAACCTTGAATATGTTTTGGTTTTGAGGGATTTTTTTAAAACCACCCCAGGATTGGATACTTTCTTATTCTAAGACAGCTGGTTGTTGATTTGGTAGACAAGGCTACTGTTCTGGTGTTTACACATTTTATTGGACACTAGCCAAGTCCCTGCAACCTCCCCAGATTATGCCGTCATTTCAATTCGTTGTCAGTGCATCTTGACATCTCAAGTTGAACTTCCAGGAAGTTTACTATGGGAATGTCTGCATTTTTCTTTTCTTTTTTATTTGCTTTTCTTTCTTGAATGCAGCTGTATGATCTGGTTTACCCTCTTCGTATCAGTAAAATTCGTGTTTTTGCTCTATTTGATGACTTAGAAAAATGTCACGTCTCTGTTATCTTTTGTGCCATTTCCGAGCTTTTGTAATGTCAAAGTACTATCTCAGACATTCATTCCACCGCTGACTATATATCTGTTACGGCAGGCTTCTCATCTTTGTTCGGATGGCTGCCCTTGGTTTGTTTCTTGCATGGAGAATCAACCACCCGAATGAGGATGCAATCTGGTTGTGGGGAATGTCTGTTGTTTGTGAGATCTGGTTTGCTTTCTCTTGGCTGCTAGACCAGCTTCCCAAGCTGTGCCCTGTTAACCGTGCCACTGATCTTGCTGTCCTGAAAGAGAAGTTTGAAGAGCCGGGCCCTCACAACCCCACTGGGAAATCTGATCTTCCGGGAATAGATGTCTTTGTTTCTACTGCTGACCCAGAAAAGGAACCTCCATTGGTCACTGCAAATACCATACTATCTATCCTTGCAGCTGATTACCCTGTTGAGAAGCTCGCATGCTACGTTTCAGATGATGGAGGCTCCCTTCTGACCTTCGAAGCAATGGCTGAAGCTGCGAGCTTTGCTGACCTGTGGGTTCCCTTCTGCCGGAAACATGAAATTGAGCCCAGGAACCCTGAAAGCTATTTCAATTCCAAGAGCGATCCTTACAAAAACAAGGTGCGCCCAGATTTTGTCAAGGACCGAAGACGGGTAAAGCGGGAGTATGATGAGTTCAAGGTCCGGATCAATGGGCTACCAGATTCGATCAGGCGACGGTCTGATGCTTTCCATGCTCGAGAGGAGATCAAGGCCATGAAGCTTCAGAGACAAAACCCAAGTGATGAACCAGCTGAAAGAGTGAAGATCCCAAAAGCTACTTGGATGGTTGATGGCACTCATTGGCCTGGTACCTGGTTGGTCCCTTCACCTGAGCATACTAGGGGTGACCATGCTGGAGTCATACAGGTAGTTATTTCGATTGCCAACTGACATGATACTATTGATATTTTTTGTCGCACATGCTCTGGATAGAAGGGAAAAAACCAATGTTTTTTTTTAAAAAAAATAAAAATAAAATGAAATCTACAGGTGATGCTGAAGCCTCCAAGTGATGAACCATTGAAAGGGACCGCTGATGACACCAGGCTCCTTGACCTCACCGACGTCGATATCCGTCTGCCGTTGCTGGTTTACGTCTCCCGTGAGAAGCGCCCTGGCTATGACCACAACAAGAAGGCAGGCGCCATGAATGCACTTGTCCGTGCCTCTGCCATTATGTCCAACGGGCCATTCATGCTCAACCTCGATTGTGACCACTACATTTACAACTCCCAGGCCTTGAGAGAGGGCATGTGCTTCATGATGGACCGTGGTGGGGACCGCATCTGCTATGTCCAGTTCCCACAGAGGTTCGAGGGCATTGATCCCTCTGACCGTTATGCCAACCACAACACCGTTTTCTTTGATGTCAACATGCGTGCTCTCGATGGACTCCAGGGCCCTGTCTATGTCGGCACTGGATGCCTTTTCCGTCGAATTGCCCTCTATGGTTTTGATCCACCTCGCTCGAAAGAACACCCTGGTTGTTTCAGCTGCTGTTTTGCCCGTCTCAAGAAGCCTGCGTCCGTTGCTGCAACCTCAGAAGAGAATCGTGCACTACGAATGGGAGACTCCGACGAAGATGACATAAACCTCTCGTTGCTGCCTAAGAGATTTGGTAACTCAGCTTTCCTTATTGATTCGATCCCAGTGGCAGAGTTTCAAGGCCGGCCTCTTGCTGACCATCCAGCAGTGAAGAATGGCCGGGCCCCGGGTGCTCTCACCATCCCTCGTGAGCTGCTTGATGCATCTACAGTTGCAGAGGCAATCAGTGTCATTTCCTGCTGGTATGAAGATAAAACTGAGTGGGGCCAGCGTGTTGGGTGGATTTATGGGTCTGTGACGGAAGATGTGGTCACTGGTTATCGGATGCACAACAGGGGATGGAAGTCGGTTTATTGCGTGACCAAACGGGACGCCTTCCGCGGCACTGCTCCAATCAACCTCACCGATCGGTTGCACCAGGTGCTTCGCTGGGCCACTGGCTCGGTTGAAATATTCTTCTCTCGCAACAATGCCCTCCTCGCCAGCTCAAGAATGAAGTTCTTGCAAAGAATCGCATATCTAAATGTTGGAATTTACCCATTTACCTCATTCTTCCTAATAGTCTACTGCTTCCTCCCAGCACTCTCACTCTTCTCTGGCCAGTTCATAGTCCAGACGCTCAATGTCACCTTCCTTATCTACCTTCTGCTCATCACCTTGACCCTCTCCATGCTGGCGGTGCTTGAGATCAAGTGGTCGGGAATCGATCTAGAAGAGTGGTGGCGTAACGAGCAGTTCTGGTTGATTGGAGGTACGAGTGCACATCTTGCTGCTGTCCTTCAAGGGCTTCTGAAGGTGATTGCTGGGATTGAGATCTCCTTCACCTTGACGTCAAAGTCGGGGGGTGATGATTTGGATGATGAATTCGCCGACCTCTACATGGTGAAGTGGACCTCACTCATGATACCGCCCATCACCATCATGATGACCAACCTGATTGCCATTGCAGTCGGGGTCAGCCGCACCATATACAGCACGATACCACAGTGGAGCCGGCTCCTGGGTGGTGTCTTCTTTAGCTTCTGGGTTCTGGCACATCTCTACCCATTCGCTAAGGGGCTGATGGGGAGGAGAGGGAGGACACCTACGATCGTCTTTGTCTGGTCGGGGCTCATCGCCATCACAATCTCGCTCCTTTGGGTGGCTATCAACCCTCCGTCAGGGAATAGTCAGATCGGAGGTTCATTCCAGTTCCCTTGAATCCATCACGTGGGGCAGTGACGATGCTAGATGCAGATGCACAGGATTGTGGGACCATTCTCGGGAGCCTGGATGGCTTTGGACTGTCAATTCTTTTGCCGACAAGTTGATGCCAGTCATGTTTTTATCAGTAGGCACACGGGTGAGCAGCCCATGTATGTATGGAGGTATGCAGGTAAGGATGATATCTGAAATTATTTTGTTTATACTAAATAATAATTTAAAAAAAAATCGTTTCTCCATTTGAATTTGATGCTTAACACAGGAGGCATATGTGGATGTACTCAAATAAGGTATTGTAGATGATGGCCGGCTGATGAGCAGCAGTATTTGTTTTGTAATTTAGAGGTGAGGATGGGAAACTGAACTAATTGGTGGCAGTCATGGTTTGCTCCATGGGATGCCTGGATTTATTCTTGATTTTTGGGTGTATGCACAATCATTTGAGGTTTCTCTGAGGGGTCGTTTGGATGACTGCAATTTTTATTAGTTGCGGAGCATTTACAATAATTCACTTCCTGGTGGTATTTGGACAGGAAATTTCACTTGTAACTGAGTTACCAGCCGTAAGTCAAGTACAGCTTTTCGGTGCATTTGAAATCCTGATAAAAACAAGTGATTTTAGCTTACATCTGAAACTCGTTTTCGGGTTTCAGGTGCAACTTGCTTACAGCTTAGAAAGTTACAGGCAACTCCTGAATGTTTTTGGACGGTGTTTGGGTGGGGGCATTGAAAGCAGAATCCACATCCGGTAGTTAAATCATTTCATTTGCTTAAAGCCATATCCTGGCGGTAAATAATTTAATCTGCTTGGGCAGAAAACAGTTTTGCTTTATGCTGTTGTGGGCTGCACCCAAACACGGCCAGACAAAGCAATGCAAACCAGTTGTGATCATTGGCCTGGTTTTTAGGGCCTTGAAATTATGAGGCCTAAGGGTCCCGTTTGGATGCTGGCAAAATTCGAGGTCGACTCAGCCTTTGCGTGTTTCACTTTTGGCATTTCAGGTCTCATATTTAGGGCCCGTTTAGATACCACCAAATGAGTTACTTTTTCTACTTTCAACGGTAGATAAGTGACTTATTTTAGATAAGCAAGCTTGGATTATGTAACTTTTTTACTTAAAAAGTATGTAATCACTTCACTTTTTTTTAAGAGAGGCATCCAGAGAGATGAAAGAGAGGAGAAGTTGATAAGTAAACATATTTATCTTCTTAACTAGTAGAAGCTAAGATAAGTTACGTGTCAAATAAGTAGCTTATCTTAAGCATTAGGCCGTTTGGATCTTACGTTACTTTACCTAAGCTACCTTTGCCTCTTAAGTAGCTTATCTGGGTTTCTACTGGTTCACCAATTAAGTATGTTAGGCAAACAACATAATTATCAGCCAAAATGTAGAAAAGGTAATTGTCCCTCAAGTTTGTTTGGTCCACTCGGCCTGTTCACTATGTTGGCCCACTTTTAATGCGGACCATCCATCATGTAATGCCCAACATTGAAGTGGGCTGTTCATCAAGTGGGGCCTGCCTTGGATGTGGGTCATTCATCATTAGGGGCTGACCTTCTATGTGAATTGTTCTCTTTTGGGCCCACCTTGATATGGGTTGTCTTTCATGTGAGGCCCACAATCAATGTTATTGTCCATCATGTGGGGCACTCCTTTAATATCCACATCCCATCATGTAGAGCTCAACTTTGATGTAAACTGTCTATCATATGGGCTCCACCTTTGATGTGGGTCGTCCATCATCTGGGCTCACCTTGGATGTGGGTCATTCATCATCGGCATCTTTGATGTAGACCCTCAATTATATGGCCCCCACCTTAATATAGGTCATCCATCATGTGGGACCCACCATCAAAATAAATTGTCCATCATGCGGGGCTCACCTTCAATATCTACTGCCCATCACGTGGAGCCCATATTTGATGTCGACCATCCATTATATGGGGCCCACCTTAATATGGGTCATCCATCATGTGGGGCCCACTATCAAAATAAATTGTCCATCATGTGGGGCCCACCTTCAGTATCCATCACCTATCACATGGAGCCCACCTTTGATGTGGATTGTCCATTATTTGGGCCCCACCTTTGATGTGGGTTGTTCATCATGTGGGGCTCACCTCCGTTGTAGGCCATTCCTCATTAGGGGTCAACCTTTGTTGTGGGTTGTCCATTATGTGGAGGGCACCTTGGGTGATCCATTATGTGAGACCCACTTTCAACATCTAATACGCATCACGTCAAGCTCACCTTGGATATAGACTGTCGATTGTTTGGGATTCACCTTCAATGTGATGGGCCTTACCTTGATGCGGAGCCACCGTCCACCTTTCATTTGGACCGTTGATTGTGTGAGCCCCACCTTTAATGAGGGTTGTCCATCATGTAGGGCTTGCCTTGGATGTGAGCCATTCATCATTAGGGGCACACCTTTAATGTGAACCATCTATTATGTGATCTCATATTAGTATGGATCATCTATCACGTGAGACCCACCTTTGATGTGGACCATCCATCATCCCAGCCCACCTTTGATGCGTGGACTGTCCATAATGTGGGGCCGCTTTTGATACGGAGATCCATCACATGGATGAGAAGGGGAGAGAAGTTGAAAAGTAATATGTGAAAAGCCAAGAACAAAAAACTTAAGTGGATAAGTAACTTTTGCCACATGAGTTAGTAGTGTTTACCAAAGAACCCGTGACCTTGGTTAAAACTCTTGTGAGTCTAAATGAGGCACGGCCAAAGGTGCAAACTAATTTTTTTTAAAAAAGAAAAGAAAAGAAAAAAAAAAACTTATTAACTAAACGTAAGTTAAAAAGTAACTTATTGAATGTTATCCAAACAGGCCCTTAAGATCAACCAACCATCATATAGATCACCTTTGTACGTGAAAAATGAACGGTTAGAAGTATCTGTGGCCTGTTACATTCCATGGAAGTGTAAGTTGATAACTGGAGCAGCCTAGTTTTTGAGGATGGTGTGTTAACGTTTAGCCTCATGTGAAAACATCCGTAGTGCAAGGCCCACATGAAAACGTATTAAAATCACGCAATTAACCTAAACAAGAGATGAAAGGGTGGATCTTGAACGGTGGATTGGACATCCGAATAGCATAGACCCGTTTATCTACCTTACATGTGGCAGGGTTTTGTGATGCGTCCATCCATTGAAAGGGCCCTATCGTGGCATCTACTTAACAATCCCATCCATCTTATCTGTAGCCATCAAAATGATGGAGGAAAGCAAAAACATAAAACTAAAGACACTCAGGCCCATTTGGATCTTAAGTTACGACTCAAGTTACTTATTTCTACTTATTAACCTAAAGTGATTAAATGACTTTAAGTAAAAAAAATTTACTTAGAATTAATCATAAATCAAACTTACTTATGTCAAATAAGTTATTTATCAATTGTTGAATATATATATATTTGGGCACACCATGTTGAGTATATGCCGTCCAACCCCTACATTACAACCTCTTCCATATTGATGGAATTCCTCAAAGGTTTAGGCCTATAGAATGTTGTCCAATATCTTAAATATGTCTTTTATAGAGTTTTTAGCTATCATTAATAAACTACTTGATTCCATTGAACAGATGTCAATACTGTCGACATATGCTTATTTTCATTAAAAAATTCTGGAAAAATCTTTATTGATTGTTGGACAGTTTTGGAGTTCAATATTCGATAGCATCGAAGGTTCTTAAATGACATTGAATGGTCCTTGATGACTATCGATGTTATTGAAGGTCACCTCGAAGGTGTGCACAAAATTGTGTAAGTGCACAATTTATTTTTATTCCGTTTGTGATAGTATGTATACCTTGTGTAATTAAGATTAGAGCAAGAATTATGGTTCTTTGAGCATGTTTAAGGGTTTGAGAGGGTTTTAAAAGGCAAAGGCTACGACGGTTCTTTTTGAAGCTTTGATCAGTAAGGTGTCATCTCTTATAACTTGGATTTTTAATAGTACATTCTTGCTCTGTAATGTGTTTTTTTTATGTAAAGATTTTTCCACACAAATTTAGATTGCTCTCTACTTGGATTTATTCGTGTGATTGTGATTATCTTGTATGAGAATCATCAAATGGGCCGCACCATAGAAAATAACGAACAGTCGAGGTTATTTCCAATCCTTACCATGAATCGTTCCTGCCCATTTTAGGGTAAGGATGATTTATCTCAACCCCACTTGATGTCCATGGCATGGCCCATTCATCGTAGGGTCTAGAGTGTCTGCTTGGTTGACTGTACGAAAAATGCACCAATTAAACAATCCAAGCTATTTCATTAGGGGGTTTCCATCAGATGATTGAAAAATGTTATAGGCTTTTATAAAAATGGAGGAAGAGTTTCCTGTTTTTGGACAGATGTTGTATGCATAGCTTCTTCATAAATGGTTTATTGAAAGGCATTGATCTGACGGTTCCCATCATAGATGGGCCATACCTAAACACCTAATCCCTTATAACTCATTCATACTTATAGCAAAAAAAAAAAAAAAAAAAAAACAATACGCACCTTCAAATATCTGAGACTTTACGTGTGGCACACTTGATGATTGGATAGAATCGTTGGACTGTTTCTTGTGATTAGCATCTTTTGGGGTACCTTTTAGATGAGTTAGATGCCATGCGTACACCACGTGGGCCCCACAGTGCCCTACTCCACTTTCTTCTTTCTTTTTTTCTAAAATCAACTAATTCACCCTCGAAACAGAGTCATCAACAACATCGCTTTCTTGTCTAGAACCTCGTTTTGTGTATGGGAAATCATGCTCTGGCGTGTATGACGCTTGATACACATGAATACAGAAATTATTTTCCTGACCTACATTAACTCAATTTAAACTGAGTCCGTCTCTGACTTGTGGATGTTTGCTGAAAACTTGATATATATATATATATATATATATATATACAGTCTAATCAGTGTCCACAAATCTGATAATCATGTAATCAAATAGGATGTAATTTTTGGTTCATGATACATATAAACTGAGAATCATAATTTCGACAGTTTAATTTGACATGTTTTCTAAATGTGCGAATTCTAAGTAACTTTTAAGTGCCTGCGTATCATCCATCATGACCAGAGTATCGAAGTTCATGAGAAGATAAGGTCAAAAAGCAGCACGCGGGCCCACCGTGAGGTATGTGTCTTATCCATATCGTCCATCTGTTTTTCCAGCTCATTTTAAGGCATGAACCCAAATTTAAGTACATCCAAAGCTCAAGTGGACGAAACCAAAGGAAACAGTGGGAGAATGATGTCCACCGTTGGATCCTGATGCATTAGAACATTAATGGTATCGTGCTGCAGCACCTTGTACATGTAGCGCCAATTGTTCAGAGATCCTGACCGTTTATCTGAATGAACCCGCAATGGATGGCTGATGACTAGAAAACCACCCAGATCAGAGTGTTCTCAGCCCAGTATCCTATGAGTGGGGTTAGTGGGAAACATAGTAACGGTCAGAAATAATGGTAGATGTGAGATGGGTAGGATCATCTGTGATGGGATCCACCACATCAATAGCCTACGATAACATAGATATATAATGTCATCAGATCTCATTAGATTTGGTGCTTGGATTCTGTCCAACATCATGAATTTGAAGTCGTTGGTTGATGTCCATGTCGGGTTTTCTTACTCTAGTAAAAAGGTACTTTTCCAAAAGTCCAAGCCATGCCTCTAGATTCATTTCCAATCAGGAAATTCGACTTCAATCTATTAGCTGAGCAAGTGATTTTTAACATTAATTAATATAATTGAATAAGTCAATGACAATGAATAGATTAATTATGTTATGGTCCACCTCTGATTACAAATCAAAGGTGTGGTTTAGAATTTTTAGGATTTTGAATTTGAATCTTTGATTTAGGAGTTGGTAAGGTCTGATTGGGGCTAGATTAAGTCCGATGGGCCTGGATTGAGTTGGCAGCGGACTTGCCTCGACTTAAGATAAGCTCCCATGAACTCAATTTACTAGCTCGTCTTAAAATGTCCAACAAACAAGCCGAAGTCCAATGGTAAGCTTGAAGGCGGATTTTAGTTGGAAGAGGTTACAAGCGAGTCAAACCAAACTTAGCCCACCTCAAACTTGCTCGGGCCGACATGTTAAGACTTGAACAAGAGGCGAGTCAAACCAAGCTTAGCCCACCTCGATTCAGCTCAGGTCAACATGTTAAGAGTTAAACAAGTCTTATATGCCTCTTCCGAGTCAACTCGGAATCAATAAGACCCGATCTAGTTTGATATCATGAACCGCCTATCTGAGTCAGCCCGTCTCAGCCGTCACGGTTTAATTCGAATGAGTCCTGACTCGTCTCAGGGCCTAACGAGTGGACCCAGGTCCCCAATTGTGTACCTATGTAAAGAAATATAATAAAATAGAGATAGAAGAAATCATTTACTTAGCATGCATTATTTCGGGAATTGGTTAGAAACCCAAATGGATATTAGTTTGTTGACAAGAGGGTCCGTTGGTCCCCTGGAGGATGGCCCACCACCCGTGATTATTGGTATGTATTGTCTATTAATAATAAATCTAGCCTACCTATCTAAGTATATTAAATGTTTGATAATTCCAGGATTTATGAAATGAACATGACTTTTAAAGAAAAGAAAAATGGAGAAATTCTTTAGCGGAGTGTGATGATCCATACGCATGCACGAAACTGCAGTACACGTGTCATACTTTTGACTCAAACTAAAACTTCCAAATCAGTGGCCCCAATGTAGGTACATCATAGGCCAAAAATAACAATGAAATTATGATCTTAACTGGTTGATTGAAAAATGTTCAATGGTCCAAAGTCAAGAACAAATGGTCATTGATCAGAAGCTAGGCTCATCTAATTAATCTGATTTTTCGGTCATGCCCCATCTACATGATTTAACACTGTTTGGATGGTTTGGATTTAGGTGCATGAATGGCAGAGTGTAAAATAGCGGAGTGCATGAGTATGGCTCTCCTACTCAGCCAGACTAGCAAATAATCGAAATAATAGGGACAAGTGGCCCCCACTTCTACAGGCTGAAATCCGTTGAAGACGTTCTTATTGACCTAGATGTTAGGATTGTGCACTGTAATCTCGAGCCTCGAGTATCGACAAGTGGGCCACACGGCTCGGTGATTAATGACCGTCGGTCGGGTGGGTTTCAATGCAGACATAGCATGCCATGAAGAAACCCCTACATTTGGCAGCTCTAAACTCTAATCATCCAATGAAATGTATTTTCTTCGTCAAATGTTTGACCGCCGATGTCTTCTCTTTTTGACCATCGTTTTGCGGGCCACCAAATGGTGTTATGGATGTTTATTCAGCAGAATATTTGTACAACTCTTCATCCACGGTGGGGCCCACCATATTGACGGTTTGGATCACCAATAGAGGGTTTTCCTTATCCGAACCGAAAGCTCGAGCAAAACTAGACCTCTGCCCCCACTTTTCCGGCAGCTTTAGCCTAAAGATTAGGGGTATTTTTGTTGATAACTCTATTTTTGTACTCTAAAATCTCCTTTTATAACCTAAGTTTTCGGGAGAGTCAACAAAGGCATAATACAAAAGAATTTACTGTGCTAATTTTTCCTATTTCTGGTTACAGAAATAAGATTGCGTCTCATTATGATCTTATCGTACTGAGTAAACTCAGTTGGGCACACTGTAAATGTATGTGGTTTATCCACACCGTTCATACGTTTTCCAAGCTCATTTTAGGCGTTGAAACAAAAATTGAGGCTTATCCAAAGCTCAAGTGGACTATTCCACAGGAAAGAGTGGAAATAATGATTTCCACAGTTGAAACCTTGTTAGGCCCCACGGTGATGTTTATTTGTCATATAAACTTTTCATATGATCAAAAAAACATGGATTAAGGGAAAAAACAAATATAATCTTGATCCAAAACTTCTGTGGCCCTCAAGAAATTTTCAATGGTAGAAATTCAATTCTCACTGTTCCTGTGGTGTGGTCCATTTTAACCTTGTATAAGCTTATATTTTGAGCTAAACCATAAAATTGTCTAGTAAAGTGGATGGACGGACTGGATAATATAAACAAATCACGGTGGACCCCACAGAGTTTACTCAGTACACTTAGTGTACCGAGTTACTCAGTACGCAATCCGATTCCCTGATTACAAGGGTATAAGCTCCATGGTTTGGTGTTCCACGGTTAAATGATGGTCCCAAAAGTGGACGGACCAGATTTTGTACAAAAATTCCCTTAGTTAATAGATCCTAGCCGTCGAATCTTTGACCAATTTTTGGTTGAACATGAACCATTGTTTTCTTTCTCTATGTTATGGTGCAGCCTCTGTTATGGTCTTCGATGGTCAAGAGAAATTGGTCAGTGGTGCACGTTCAATGTAGCTTTTACCTACTTGATAATCGGATCAGTCTAATCTTCTAGACAATAAATCTAATAGGTGGGTCCCACCGGATGCACGGGTTGGATCTATGACAGGTGTGCCATGTGGCCGCTTTACTGGTTGGGATTTAGATTGACACCTTATTCATCTTCTATCTGCCATTCTCTCCTCTAAAAGAGTTGATTTGGACCGTCCACTAAGGCCATCCCACACTTGGCAGGCCACATGTTAAAATCACAATGTCCATCTCACATTCAGCGGACCACTTGCTAAGATCACAATGATTAGGCGGTTCTGACCATTGGATCAAACGCCCATGAAAGGAACAGTAAAGACAATGATGTATTACCTGCGGTTGTAAGGAACCATTCTAACCTTCCCATTCAGTGGTTGGAAATTGGATGGATATAAACTTAAGTCCAAAATTTGGATGGATAGGATCTTCCAATTCGTGTGATCTTTGTGCCATGGACAATTAAGAGTATGGAATTACAAGACTATAAAACACCCCATCAATTCTAAAATAATTATAATATTTTTTTTATTGATTATGAAATTTGACTGTTGACTGCATTAATTAATGAAGTATTTAACCTTAATTTCATGAATATGAAAAACAAATAAAATTCTATTGATATATTTTAAAGAGCTTTTTGTTATTTGGTTACACTAATTTTTCATTGTAATATTTGCAAGTCATATTCAAATTAAATTTTCCGTTTCAATATGAAAAGAGAAATGATGGATGTATGGAAATCATTATCGTGGGTATACTTATCATTTTTCTTGGTTCCGTTAGTTTCAAAAGTAAGATGTTTATAGCACGAGAGAAAAAGAACAAGAAAAGAAGAAAAAGGTAAGCCTCTTTAGCTTTTCAATTACATAATTAACTGGTTATAATTAGGTAATGGTTATTTATGCTTATAATTGTATAGTGAATTCACTTATATTTGACTGCAATAATAATTTAGTCATTTTATTTGTTTAATCACATGATTATAAAATGATAAATTTATAATATAAAAGTATAATAATTATAATTTATCTTATTTATTTTCTTTATAATTATATTCAACTTTTGATTTGAGTCATCATTCATGTTATGGCCCGTATACTCTACATTTCATAAAAAATTGAAAAATCAAACAAAGGATGATAGATGGTAAGATTTATCATATCTTTTTATTGGAAGTAAATAAAATATGAATGGTACATTGATAAATAGGCCCAATTATAATAACCTAAATAACCTACCTTATTTTCAAAATCCTGTCAAATGTTCCTTTAAATTTAATGTTCATAACCATCTTGCATAATTAATTTAATAGGTAAAGTAGTCTAAAGTTATGATAGCCATGTAAAAAGTTATACAAGCTTATGGAGTCAACATGAAATCTCCAAATTTGGACATAACACATCCATATCAATAGCTTTGGAACAGGGAGCACTTGACTCTACCCACCCGGACTCAACTCAACTTGAGCAACATATATATTAAAGAGGCGTTTGGATCATAAGTTATTTAAGATATGCTACTTATGTCTCAATTAGCTTATCTAGATTTTCATTTATTAAACTAAAGTGATTAAATAAGTTTAAATATAAAAAATTACTTATAATTAATCTTAAATCAAACTTACTTATCTCAAATAAGTTACTTATTTAATGTTGTATGTATTTTCTTACTTGAAAAATCTATGAGCATTTTTGTTATTTTTTTCAGTTTTTTAACTTTTCATGAGTTACAAAAGAGAGGCATCAAGAGATATAAAATAGAGAAAAACTACGTAATTAGTATGTTGTTCGCTAAATGTATATATCTTCTTAATAAGTAGAAATTAAGATAAGATATTTGTGGAATAAGTTGTCCATCTTAAACAACTTACCATCCAAGCACACCCTAAGTGATGAAATGTCAATTATTAAAAAATTCGGTTGAGTTGATTAAAGACTTTGTGAGCCTTTTATATGGATTTCAGTATAGACGCTCTATTGGATCATATCTCCTCTTCCAATGGATTACTCAATGTCAAAGTCACGTATTAAAGGTTTTTATTTATTTTTCTACTTACCCTAGACCCTATGCCCTGTTAGAGGACGCACATTTCCTACCTGCTAGTGTCTATCAGGTGGGCCACACTGCTTAGATCTCTTGCCCCAAAAATCAGGCCGCTTCACCCTTCAAGTGGGCCACTGTATGCATACAAGACAAAATGGACGTGGCCTAGATCTCAAATGGGCCTGATTTACGTGAGAAGACCTAAACAAGATGGAAAGATCAATCTTGCTCACGTGTTCAATACTGGCACATGTGCCACCATGTCGATGGTGGGGCTTTGCACTATGTGTAGATATCAAACCTCTCAACAACGATAACAACAATGGCCCCGATTACTCTACGATGGGCCCGGCTTGCTGTAGAAATATTGCTCGCGCGCGCCAGCATTGGATGATACCTCTAACATAAAATTATAAACACCAACGTTACATCAGACCGTTTGTTAGGCAACCCAAATCCGTGGCCCGCCAATTGGATGCTCCTTGCGTAGTGCGATTACTAATGAGAGCGGCAAATAAGGGGAGAAAAGCAAATAAAAGTAAAAACCAATGGCCCA
This sequence comes from Magnolia kwangsiensis, assembly GCA_037074715.1. NCBI lineage: Eukaryota > Viridiplantae > Streptophyta > Magnoliopsida > Magnoliales > Magnoliaceae > Magnolia > Magnolia kwangsiensis. The sequence continues at coordinate 4,570,527 of CM073589.1, read as the reverse complement.
TAACCAAAACTTACACCGATAAGACAATCCTAACCACTCAACCAAGGACTTGTGAGGTTGCAAATGAACTTTTTAGAAACCCTAAAACGGAAGTTGTATACTTGTTCTGATTAGACGGTTAGGATGGTCCAATTCATGCAATTTCGGAAACATGGCCCATCCATAGTGAGAACTACCTAATGAATGGTGTGGATGGAGTTAACAAAACACCACGGTACACTCAGGTTATCAGTTTGGACAGGTATGGCCCATGGTCCTGTTATCCAAACCGTACCATTTATAGGATAGTGTCGATCCTCATGCAAAAAATAATAATAATAAAATAAAAATGTTGCACGATCCTAGCCATTGAATGTTTAGCCGTCTTCAGTCTAATATGGACCATCAAAATATCTTCTTTGTTAACTATCTATTTGCTGACTACCCATTGAAAGGTCATGATTTTCTCATCCAGAGTGGGAACACCATATCACTGACCATCAGCCGAGCTCAAAAATCCGAGCAGACTTAAGTGGGCCACTTTTGGACCAGCTCAGCTTAAACAGGAGATCTTCTTCATTAAACAAGCAATAAATACGCCAGGTCAGCTAAGGTTGTCTCCAACCAGCTGGCAACAACTCAACCACAGCCCACCGAAACGCCAAATGTCTCCCATCCCAGCTTTATAGATAAAAAAAGGGAACATACCATAAATAGAAAGTATGGGTGGGCCCACCCCATCAGCCTCCGATGCTCCAATCATTCAAGCATTTGTATTTTCAGAAGAGCATGGCCCACCACTTTTCATTCTTTTGCATGAAGGGAGGAAATATTCATATCAGCAGATGTTCTACTCCCTTCATTCCTTCCTTAAAATTGCACCTCTTTATCTGTAGAGATACGTGCCCAGTCAGTGGACAAGTGGGGCCCACGGTTCAGTGATCCAGACCATTGATATGATGTAACCAATATTCCATGGACCATCCCTAAAAGTCTCCCACACTAGATGTTGATGACCCATGATTGTTGGGTAACCATCAGGTAGGCTATACCGTGCAAGAGTTGGGGCCAAGAAAGAGTCCAAACCGGTCATCAGGTGAGTCACACGTGTATAAGAAAAATGGACGGTTAAAAACAACCGATGGGCAGTCCACATTCGACATGCATGTATTGCCTACATGATGACGCCGCAATACGGTAAGTGCCTTGGAAAGTGGATTCCTGGAATTGATTCCATCCTGAAATACAAAAGTTCGTTTTGGTCTTACTGCTAAAATTACCAAATGGGGCTGGTATGCAGCTATGGTTAGATGATAGGAACCGTCCATCTACCTGGCAAGGCTGTGGTGGGCCACGGTCTACAAGCACAACTGAAAGGGAGTTCTAAACTAATTCCAAATTCCAACTACCCAAATAAATACGATGATGTGTATGGTTATGAATGTAAACTGCGGACGCTGCAGGGGATTTCAATCGTTTAAATTTATTAACTCTTCTCGTTTGTTCACTCAAATCAACGGTTTCCCTTTATCAAAGGAGAAGGGTTTACAAAAAATAATATCTATGTTTTATCCAGTTCAATGAATTAATTTATAAGTTACATGGTTTTAGAAGGTAATAAGATTTAACTGGGCCATATGGTGCTGTCAGGAATTACTATGTATTTAAGCATTTTGAAAATTGCAAAGAAAGTGGCTTCAGTTAATTTTGCCTGCAGAGCCATCCATGATGTGTAAGTATTATATTCAAGGTGTTCATCTGTTTTGAAGACCAATTTATGGTATAGGCTCAAAATTGCAGCGCATTTAAATCTCAAGTGAACCACACCACTAAAAACTACAGTGATTAAATGCCTGTCATTAAAAACTTTTTGAGGCCACCCGAATATTCAACCTTTGTAAGGTCACAAAGACCAAGATGAAAGGACCACACAAATATCAGCTTGATTCGAAACTTTGTCACTGCTTAGAAGTGTTTCTCGGACGAATCGCAGTTTCTATAGTATAGTCCACCTGACAATTGTCCGCTACATTTTTGTGCTTGTACCCAAGAAAAAAAAAAAGACTATCTGGCGAGATTGAAGGACAGCATAGACATAGGGCACAATAATCACCATCTCCCTTTAGAGGAATCCATCAATCTTGGTTGATTCACAGGAGCCGCATCCTTGAGCCCTTGATGTAAAACGTGGCACAGTAACCAAGATTATACCATGAACTGTGTGGTGGGGCTGCCATGCAATTCTACACCTCAAGTTGTGAGTTCCTATCTCAAACTCCACTTGGACAGAGATTATCTTTCTGATATTTATCCAAAATCAGTTTATGGGTGAGAGAATCAAAATTAATACTTAATCCTTATCATGTTTTTCATGCCACGTGTCTAACAAGATAAAGAAATGGGATCGCGTACTGAGTTACACGGTAGGCTTTTATTTTACTGAGTTGGGACTACTATAAATGTATGTGGGTTATCCACACCGTCCACTCATTTTTTTCGGATCTTTTAGTGGTTGAGTCCAAAATATAAGTATGCCTAGACCTCAATTGGACCAAACATGAATATGAGTTTCATCCAAAACTCCTGTAAGAAATTTTCACAGTAGAATTTCAATTCGCACTGCTTCCCTTGGTAAGGTCCACTTGAGATTTGGATACAGTCCATTTTTAGTCTCAGGCCTTAAAGTTATCTATTAAAATTAAATTGATGGACAGAATAGATAAAATGTTTAAATCACGGCGGAGCCCACAGAGTTAGTGAGTACGCAATCCGCTTCCCAAGATCACCTGTTAGTGTGGCTTTCAAAAACGGCCCATCAGAGGTATTATTCCTCATTAAGCCTTTTCACGCCACGTGTCTAACTAGGCCACGCCACACCGACCATCTGAGGTTGTATTATTGTATTAAGCGAGAGAAATGATATAGTGCTAGTAGTTGTACCAACCCAACTGATCAATACATACCGAACGTAGGTCCAGCACACACTCCATTAGCTACCATGAAAAAAAAATATATATCGGCCACTGACTATCATATGGATTCGTAGATTTACCTTATTTCATGTATACGTCTGAGTTACAAAAGCCACGGATCACAAGTATAGATTTGTTTGATTAAAATGATTCATTGGTGGTGAAATTCCACTACGGTGTGAGTGTGTGGCGGTGTGTGCGCGTCCGTGTTAAAAATAAAAAAAATAAAAATAAAAAAATCGTTGGAACCATAGGCACGAGCAATCCATTCTCGGCTCCAAAAAAATAAAGCGATCAGATTGTTGATCGTACACATTTCTCCTCAAGTAATCTTGACCATCCAATTTACAGACCATTGATCGGATGGATACAAATATTCGACCAACGTGAATTTTGTATGGCATCTCATCAACCCGTCAGGTTTGTCCGAATAAAGTGATTCTTCCAATATCATCTTAACCCTCCACTTCATAAGCATTTTGATTGGACGGCTAGAATTATGGGATCCAAGCAATTTTCGCACGGTATCTAATCAAGTCTGTCCTGGACAATAAGTATAGTCCAAATCGAATAACTGACCGTCAGATTTTCACAACTAGGAGCCCCAGTTCATTTCTTATAAAGCAATACAAACAGACGTGTTCAGAAAAACCAACCCATTCTGGATGCAATCCAAACCATCAAAATCCATCCATCCATCTATTTAACACAAACAAATAATCAATCATATATTATTCCAATAAAATTCAATTTGCCTTTTCATCATAAACATAATAATATAAAAATAATAACAGCATATCCACAATACCGAAATTCAATATCTGCTACCATCAAACCAATATCAAAATGTATAAATCGATTTCACATATCGGCCGTTCTCTCCTGCCTCACCGACCCTCTCCGGCTCTGGCTCCGCTTCGAACGATGATGGCGGCGATGGCGGTGGTAAGCAAACTTCAAGTGACCACTGTCCTTGAACAGCTTCTTCTCCGCCGGCACTATGACGCACTCCGGCGGTGGGACCGGGTACCGCAGAATATCGTAGCAGTACGAGTAGATCATGTACTTCTCCCGGAACTGCTGCATGGCGACCCGCCTCTCTGGCGTCACCTCAGCATAGTCGGCATCCGAAAGGTCGGCATTAGGCCCGGAGCATTTGGGGGTGGGGAGCTGCTGGATGGGATCGATGGCGCAGCCATGGAGGACGAGATCTGTGAATTCGGAAACGAAGGGTGCGTACTTGTAGTTTACCTTGTACCGGCCACCCGACGTGGCCCATGTCGATCCATCCCATATGGTGGCGTAGAGGGACATCGGCTTCGATGGGTAATCGCCGCCCATCTCGTCACTGCGGATTACTTCCCGGATCGGGACCTCGTCTATGTAGAATCTGATGAAGATCATGGACAGAAGTTGCATATTAGTACAAATTCGTGCTATCACGCACTATCATCAATAAATCCAGATCGTAAATGTCCAAAGAAACTGCAATGATCAGACAATCGTAACCATCCAATAACAGAAAGTCGTATCTGGTGCCTTGCGCTTTTTTTTTCTTTTTTCAAAAAATGAGGAACATTGCATGTGAACTTTCACATCCACCACTTTACCGAATCCATTAAGTTGGTTGTCCATTGATTTCAACGGTTCAGCCAACCGTCCTTATGAGTGGGCCATCCTAATTTTCATCATATATGATCTTTTTATTGGGCCCACCGTTTGAACGGCTAGGATGTTCACCACAGGTTACACATGAGCCAGAATTGTGGTATTAGTCTAGAATCTAGCGTGAGTTTGTTAAAAAACGGGTGGCTGGACTTTTTCGTAAAACAGGCACGTATTCAAAGGTCGGTAAGTTGGAAAATGTTGACTTTCTCGCCCCACGGGCTAAGATGAACCCATGGGGTTCACAACGGTTAACTTGCGCCCCAAGCTTTCTCTAGAAAAGAGAATCGAAGGGAAGACAGACAGCTACCCCTCGTGCTTGTAACCAAATTGACAAACCACATGGAACAGGGTTAGGATAGCAAGGGCATTTTTGGCACTTTCTTATCGACAAGTGGGACCCACTTCCAGATACTGGTGTGGTGATCAGTTCCATCCATCGATACGCTGATCCAACGATCCTCACCATCCAACTCTGAAGCTGAATGTGAACCCGTTCTTCAGCGACGTATTCAGACCGTTCGTAATATTGATATCCATGCATGTGGGACCCACAGGACACCAAAATACCGGCAAACAGGGTCGAAATTTTCAAGGTCAAGAGCAGGTTAACCGTTCCCAAATCATCGTAAAATCAGAACCGTCAGTTAAAGCGGGGACAAGAAGTAAACAATAAAAAAGGAAAAAAAGAAATCAACGGCTCACATGACGTTTTTGTGTGTCCAGAGGATGCTGTATCGGTGGAATTCCTTGGTGGGATCGAACCACAAGACATATCTCTCTTCCCTTCCACGGCTCACGCTCCCGTTTCCGTACAAGTTCGTTTGCACTCTCCATGGCTTTCCTTGTATATTCCCTAGAAATTCAAAATCCAATTCGTCGTGCGTCTTCTCGAATATATCCCCATTCGATGTCTGCAACAAACACAGATACATCATACATACATACATACACATACATCCATGCATGGGTAACGTGCAGAGATGATAGAATGATCGGAACCATCTGTCCTCTGAGGTAGACGGATAACGCTTGATCTTATACATCGAATTACGAAAATTTTGGACAATGGCCCACAGACGATATTGTACACATGATGTACAGTTCGATTAACCATCCATCTTTGCATGTAGGCCCGACGAAGCAATGTAGGCCAAACGATTTCTATATTTGGCGCGTAAAGCTGGCATCGCGGGGGAAGCGAGGGACGCAACGTAATTCGGAAATGACGAAAAAGCCATTCAGCATAGGTATTAAAAGCCTTGGTGGGAAAGGGCGATTCGGTCATTTTTCAAAAAGCGAAGCCGTTACGGAAACCGTTCGAGGAACGAAATCATATCGATTCCCGAATCCCGCAAACAGAAAGGAAATCGAAAGCAATAAACTGAAATCTTTTCGAACAAAAAGCTCGAGAAACCAATCGAAATTACAGAAAAATCAGCGGCGTCACTCACGTAGAAGGCGACGACGACGCCGGCCGTATATTCCGACGGCAGCTTGATGGAAGCGCTGAACAATCCGTGCTGGTAGGGATCCGAAGATATGAAACCTGACCCTAAAAAAAAAAAAAGATAAAAGATAACAATAAAAGATAACAGGAGTTAAAACGGAAAAGATGACAGAATCAGAAGAACGGACGGCGTTGAGGATAGATTGATAGAACAGAATACCGGTATAACGGTCGAGGAGGAGACGAACGCTCTTTCCGTCAGGTGAACGGACGAGATTGCCGTCACCGAAGAGAGGGGAATAAGCTTCGTCGAAAGAGAGCGTGGAGACGTTGAAAGAATGGGTCAAGGTGGCGACGCAGGAGAGAGAGAGAAGGAAGGAGAGAAACGTCAAGGTGGAAGAAAGAGCCATCTTCTTTCTTTTGGCTCCTCTCCCCACCCTCTCCTCAAGAAATACAAGAGGGGATGAAATAGGGGATAGGGACAGGAAGAGAGAGAAAGCGACGGGATGAGAACCGTTGATCTGGCTCCCACCGTTTATGTGCTGGTGGAGGGAATGACCCCGACTTTTCGGGAAATAACAGAGATGCCACAGGTGGTAGACCATTTTCTAACCTTTTAACTATTTTAGGAAGGAGCGCGAATTTCCCACTCTGATAGGGTGTTCCTGGAGGGCACAGCTTCGGTGTATCCCTAACCGTGGGGCCCACCTTGATGTATATGTCATATATCTACTCCGTCCATCCGTTTTTAAAGATCATTTTAGGCTATTATTCCAAAAAATATGGAGATAATAATCTCCAGTGGACCATATCACAGGAAAAAAAAATTTAAAACCTCTTGGGGGCCACCTGAATATTTATTTTCCATCCAAGCTGTTGATAAGGTCACATAGATCTGAATGAAGGGACCATATTAATATCAGGATGATCCAAAAAAATTTGGACCCTTAGAAGTTTTTAATGGTCAATCATCACTGTTTTCCATGATGTGGTCCACCTGAGATTTGGATCGGGTTAGTTTTTGGGATAGTATCCTAAATTATCTGGTGAAACGGATGGACGGTCTGAATATAATACACATACGTCAAGGTGGGCCCCACAGCAGAAATCCACTGACTTTGGTGGATCCAAGGATGTACCGAAGCCCGCGCCTGCTCCTGCAATAAATCACAGAAAAGAAAAGGTCTGTAGGCCCACCGTAGATTGCGTGTGGAATCCATTCCGCCCATCATCTGTGCCAGCTCATTTTAGGATTTCGGACCCAAAATAAGATCGATTCAAACTTTAGTGGGATACGCCACAGGGGAAAGTGGAGTTGCAGATGACCTTCACTGAAATTATCTTGGGACCTACTGATGTTTTGGATCATGTTGATTTTAAGATTTTAGCTTCATCTTGTTGAGATTGAACTTATGAACGGATTGGATGGAATGTAAGCATCACGGTGGCCCCAAAAATGTTTCCCTAGTAGGCCTTTCCAACCCAACTGTTCCTTGTGATGTGTGATTCACGTGAGATTTGGATTAGCCTGATTTTTTGGATTTCAAACGGGCGCGGATTAGGTGGGTCCGGGGGAACAGCTTAGAGGGTGAGTACTTGACAGTGGGCTCACTTTGATGTATGTGCTGTATATCCACTCCGTCCATAAGTTTTTTCAGCTCTTTGTATGGCATCTTCTTAAAAATGAATAAGATTCACATCACGATTGGACCACACCACAGGAAACCGTGGTGATTTACCATTAAAAACTTCCTGCGGGCCACAAATCTTTTGAAACGGTCCGGATCACCTCATTCTCAAATCAAGCCTTTTTTGGTCCATCTTATCCTTGAAATTATTCGGAACCCGCTACACATCATTTTTGCAGTGCAATCTATCCTAATTTTTAGCTCAAACCTTGGCGAGCTTGACAAATGGAGGGACGGTGTGAATATAACGTATATATAATGACTAATGAGAACCACGTACGTTAGTGACATCAACAGCCACGTCGATGGTGTGTGGTAAACCAGCCAATTCGCTTCTGAAATATATGATCGGGCTCGGAACTTTGCCACGTCAACACAGTAGTCACTCGGAGCCGTATTCTCCACTGCTCAATCAGAGTCCGTGATGTAACCCGATGACTCCGGTGCTAGTTTTGCATCATTTAAAGAAAAAGGAGGTGACTCTTGAAAAATACACAGAGCATAGTTCTTCAGGCAATCCAGACCGCACAACCATTGATCCAACTAGGGATGTAGCACAATAAGAAATTTGAATTAAAAATCTAGCATAAACCATCTGATTTTATTTATTTATTTATTCATTCGATTTTAGACCGTTCGCTGTTCTACTTTTAACCATCACTTTTGTATCCAGATATGAAAAGGTCAACCCTCTGCATGTCCAATATCAACAGGAATATCCTGTAAAGACCGTAGATTTAGATATTAATCTGATGGGGCGAGAGCATCGGAATAATAATTAAGAATAATAAAAAATAATCTAACAAGAGTATTTTTTTAGTGCATTGCTGGTGGGTGGACGATGGTTTGGATTACCAACCCATGGACCAGCTCCAAATAAACTAGTGTACTCATAGTCATCCAATATTTCCCTAATTCATTCATTACAAAGAAGATAATAATAATTTTAAAAAATAGAGTTGTTTCACTGATATCTTGCACGTCATCATGAAGATAACGATGTCGACAGCCGAAAATGTTATTTCCTGCCATTCATTTGTTTAGTCAACAACGGGCCATTCGATTGGAAAGCTTAGAGGTTGCACCTCCTTATATATTTTTGCGAATGAGCTTGGCGTAGATGGATCGGTAGGCGTGGGAGCTTAACAAATATGTTTCATTAGGTTGCATTGGGATCACCATGATCCCAGTGTTAAAGATGTTGCTTCTGTGCTTCAGATTCTGTTACATGTGATGTGTATGTGATGTGTACGAGCATAGTAATCCCCAGTACTAAGATATATCAAACTTGATTGTATGTAACTGATATCTAATGAAATTGGTCCATTATTCATACCATAAATAAGACGTTTTAAATATTAAGGCGATTATTAGAGAGTAGGGATAAAGCAGATCCAATTTTTATGTGGACCATACCACATAAAATAATAGTGACCAAATACCCGCCGTTAAAAACTTCATGGGGCCATGAGAATGTTTATTTACCATCAACCTCTTGATAAGGTAATAAAGACCTAGATGAAGAGATCACACAAATATCAACTTGATCCAAAACTTTTGTGGCCACAAAAAGTTTCTAGTGGTCAATTACCACTGTATTATGGTCAATTTGAAATTTGGATCTACTTCTGTTTTTTAGATCATGCCTTAAAAAGAGCTTTAAATGTGAATGGACCGCGTGGATGTAGTCACATACATTGCAGTGGGCCCCACAGTCAGGGGTCCCACCCTGGATCCGGGGTGTAACAACTCCTTTTTTTGTGGGAACTAACCCCACAGTCCACTTTCATGTGGCCCACCTGAGTTTTGGATCGGCCTAATTTTTGGCCTTATGTTTTCTCTTGGCTTGGCCAAGATGATGGACGGAGTGGATTTATATGGGACCCAACGCATCTTTAAAAAAATAAAATAAATAGAAATAGATAAAAATTAATCTTTCACAACTAAACCACTTCTTCCACTTTCCTCTTTTTTGTACGGTAATGGCCGCCAAACCCTCCCACGAAATAAAACTTCCCACGTCTCCCACTCTTCCACCTTATTCCTCACATCCATTAAAAAGGAAGGAAGAATATAAACAAGTTTTAATCGTATCAAAAAGAGAGAAAGAGAACCGGGTAGATCAAGAGAGAGAGAACTCTGTAGATCAAGAGAGGGAGAGAGATTAGAGCGAAACCGGATCATCAAACTTTAAGGTAGGTGATTTTATCTTGAGATTTAACATTTTCGATTAATTATTATGCTAATTGTCAGTTGATTATTTATTTATGAATTTCTTTTTTATATATTTCTAGTATTATGTTGAAATAATTTATATATATATATATATATATATATATATATATATATATATATATATATATATATAAAATAAATTTATAGAATAAAATAAATAATTTATTTGGGTTTTATATTTCAATTTATAAACTCTAAATATAAAAAAATATTTGTGTTATCATATGCCACATTTACAAATTTCAGAGTGCATATCATCATACTCTGGCAGAGTATTAAATAACTCCTCATGAGAAGCCAGAAGATGCACCGTAAGGAATTATTATAATGGAGAAGGTTTCAAGTCCATCAAGCTGGATCACAAGTTAAGGTCCACCCAGCAATAGATTTATGACCTAATAAGTTCATACAAAATCCAACCTTTCTAATACGTTTAGAACCACATGAAGATCACTTTAATGAAAAATCATTCTTATATACTAGTCAAGATATCCATAAAAATATAAAAATAATTTATAACTATTGATAAATAATATTATCCATTTAATTAGTGATTGTAAGTGTTTCTTGCAAGTGATCCTAATATTATAATAGACCTATTGAATGGGTTAGATTTTTATACTTATATTAAAAGTTAGAAATTATTTACTTGGTGGACCGTAATGTTTCCAACTAGTTGAACTGGACATTTTTTTTTAATGCGATTCTACTAGTGTGAGAAGTGCGAGTATGATTATAATCTTACTCGTCTCCACAGGTGAAATATGCCACACGTGTGTAAGTCTGAGAATCTACCATACAATCCACACTTTCAACATGTCTAGATAAAATAATAATAATAATAATAAATAATTTTACTAAGTTTATATTCTAATTTAGAAGTTTTAAAATCTCTCTTATCAAGATCAAATTAAATCATTATAAGTTTAATTTAAGTATTTAGAAATTAATATGATTTAATTTGGATAATTATTTAAATTATTTAAATCAAAATTTAACTCAATGTTAAATTAAACCTTCAATTCATACTAATTTAAACTCTGATTTAGAAAAATAAAATAAAATTGAATATAAGGTCCATATAATTATTTTGTAAATTATGAAAATTAGAATTTAGAATGAAATAATTAATTTATATTCGTACATAATTAAATAAATAAATACATTATGATTTTAGGATATACATGATATTTCAACGATATCTATAAAAATAAATAAATAAATAAAATTTACAGCATTGTTACAGGAAGCAACTTGATGTTTCAGTAAATTTCAAGAATTTAATTTTAATGACATCGGTTTGCTACACATTTTGTATGAAAATTTGAACAATAAATCGTTTGCTACTGATTTTATAATAACTCATGACATTCATTCATCTATTCTGATTATGGAATTATGGAAATAGGAAAGGAAATAAATGAATGTTAATGGTATCAACAAGTAGAGCAATTGTGTCCCTTGGGTGAGAGACCCTAAAGCCAGCAAGTAGGACAATTATGTCCCTTGGGTGAAAGACCCTAGAACCTATAGGATCCTTTGGAGTCTCCTTTGTGTACGGCGTATGAGTACAATTGTGTGCGCGGACATACGTCAGATGTACAACTGAAGCAGTAGTCTGACCAGCTAACGTATAAATGGGTCCATCACCATGAGGTACCAGTGCGTGGGCGTTAATGCGACGTGACAATCCACTTGATACGGTGTTGTAAGAAATAATATAAATGTTATGAGTATTCATAATGGAAATATCGCATGCATCGCATTTTCACACTTTTGTTGCTAAATTTTATTAGCTGTATTTTATTTTCTCCATTGTTATAAAATTGATATTATTTGAACATGTTGAATTTTGGATAAGAGATGACCCTACTAGGCTGTTATGCTCATCCTACTAAACAAATGCACAGGTGCAGAGCTGGAATATTATGAACAGTCGGGCCTCTACTATTAGCGTTATTTGTAGGAAAATTTAGTTTAGTTTTAATTCAATTCAGATTTATTTTATGCTGTTTTTTTTTTTTTGAATTTTGTTATTTAGGTATAGTTTCTGTTCATAATTTTGATGTAGAAATGGAAGCTATCAAAGAGTTGAATTTAATAAATATTCAGTTATATTTCTTTTAGATGACGTTGATTATTATTGAGCTTGATTGAATCATCTGGACTGAAATAAATGAGAATAATTTTATAACTCACACCCTGGAATTCGGGTCCTGAATACCTTATTCGGGTACCTAAATTTTGGCACGTGACAAGTTGGTATCATAGACAAGTTGAGATTAAAACTGTGGACCTAGGGTTGTCTTTAAAATTAGTGACCCAAATATAAATCCCATTACTTTTATGATAGAAATAAAATAAAAATATAAACTTAGGGATCATTGTATTATATTGACATCAGATATGATCTTATTCAGGCTTGACATTGATCAAACAACCCAAATCTAGACCCTAAGGAATTTTTAAAAATTTTAGCATACTACATTAAATTGGACAGTAATAGTAAGCAGAAAATACTTAACTTGCAAAAGTCATAACTAATTAATTAAAACTCCTTTTTAGTTGATTCAAAATTTTAGTCGTAGATTAACAAGTATAGCTTCAGTAAAAATTAATTGAAAAATGTAAAACTAGGTTTATACTTTACTAATATTAAGTTATTTGTATACTAGTTAGAAATCATTTGTTTCTGAACAGATCTAATTATCCGAATTTTAGAATTTTATGTAAACTTTTTATTAGGCTGAAATTTTATAGAGTTATAGTAGACTCATACATGTATCCTTATAAAAAATTTTAGATCAATCTGACACCTATAAGTATCAGAAACATTAGCAGGAATAGTATCCTAAGAATATAAATTTTCTTCACTACAACTTTGATACATGTCACTGACTGAATTCTCTTAATATTTATGTGTTAAATTATTTTTTTTTAGATCATCAAATATTTCTTTCAATCCAATAAATTCTTCATGCTCATATAGATCTTAAATAGTATGCAGTCCATTAATGATATTTAGAATTCAATTTAGTTACTACAACCAACTTTAGTTATCACACACTAAGATTACATGTTTAATTAATCGTAGATTATGGCGAATCAAAACATTGATGTCGGAGCCACATCAGGAGCTGCTGGTCCTGATACCAATGAAAACGAATTACTTATGGGTGAAATTCTTAGGGTCATAGGTAATCTTACGGCTCTTGTGGGCTATCAGATAAGACAAACTCAAGCGCAAAGTCAAACTCAAACTGTTCACGTAGCTAACGATGGGATAGGAACTTTATTGGAGAGGTTCAAAAGATAGAGGCAGCCTGTATTTAAGGGTGGGCCTGACCTATCAGAGGCTGAGGTGTGAAAGAAACAGATTGACAAGATATTCACGGTTATGAAGTGTAATGAATACCAGAAAGCAGAATTGGCCATTTACATGCTAGAAGGGGAGGCAGATCATTGGTGGGACTCAGTCGTTAGGATGAACCCGAGAGTTGAAGCCTGGACCTGGGCCTAGTTTTGTGAGAATTTTGATGATAAATACTTCCCTTTGTATGTGAAAAATCAAAAGGCAGGAGAATTCATGAAATTAGAGTAGAGTGATATGACAGTACGCCAGTATGATGCTAAGTTCACCGAGCTATCACGATTTATAACTTTTCTGGTGTCCGATGAAACCCATAAGGCACAAAAATTTGAGGAAGGTCTGAGGGCCTCTATTCGCAGCCGATTAGCCCCTTTTGTACAGAAGACCTATACTGAAGTGTTGGAGCGTGCCTTAGCTGTGGAGAAAGACATCAACGAATATTGGAAGAATCGTGATCAGAGGAAGGACGTAAAGAGTGGTGCTAGAACTGCTACACATATATCTTCAGCTCAACAAGATACAGTTAAGAGACAGAGAACAACATCGACATCGATGGCCAGACCGACGACAACACATCCTGCAACACGATTTTCAGGATTTTACTATAATTGTAGACTCGAGGACCACACTTCTCGTTTTTGTTTCAAACCTCAGCGTAATCAATATCCACAAAGGTCAGGACCTCCACATCAGTCTTTCAGGCCTCCCCAGCAACATGCGCCACCGTCTATGTCACAACGACCTCCACTACATCCTTCCGCCTTATAGCCATCCCCGAGATCACCTCAGCCATATCCACAGAGATCGTTACAGTCGTACCCGAGGCCACCACATCAAGGACCTTCATCGGTATATCAGAGACCACCTCAGCAGCCGCCGCCACAGGTTAGACCTCAGCAGTACCAGCAGTAGAGGTAGGGAGTTCAGGCATCACGACCACAAGCTCAAGGCCAAGTCTACGCCCTAGTACAGTCAGGATACGACACAGTGCAACCGTACGAGAACTTGACGCAACAATACGATGGCTTAATTCAAAGTTATGATGTTCCAGCACAGTCTGGGGATGGAGCGACTCAGACTTATGATGATGTCGTACCCTTATATGAGGATTCAATACCGCCAACAGATGACATTATTCAGCCTGACATCGAGGCTAGCAGTGATGTAGTCGAAGGTACCATCGTCATTTATTCATCTTTAGCTAGAGCGTTATTTGACTCTGGAGCATCGCATTCATTTATATTTTACTGTCTTTTATGCTCGCTGGGGTTATCTCCTACTTCCTTAGATAAAAAGTTAACGGTTGCAAACTCCCTTGGTAATTCAGTGGACTTAAGTCAAATTTGTAAATCTTGTCCGATCATGATTGAGAACATAAATTTACCAGCTAATCTTTTAGTTATGCCGATGCCAGAATATGATATTATATTGGGGATGGATTAGTTATCTTTATATCGGGCAAAAATCGATTGTTTTAGGAAGATAGTCTTATTAAACATCGATGGGCGAGCACCGTTACAATTTCATGGGATGCGAAGGAATGAAGCATCAGTTAGTTTGTCAGCCATCTCGGAAGTTGAACCTCAAAAAGTAGAACAAATTTCGATTGTTAATGAATTTTCAGAAGTATTTCAAGATATTCCTAGATTACCGCCAAAGAGAGATGTTGATTTCACAATCGATCTGGTACCTGGGACTGCACCAATCTCCAGATCACCATACCGTATGGCACCTATTGAATTGAGAGAATTAAGGGAGCAACTTAAGCAGCTCCAAGATCAAGGCTTCATTAGGGTTAGTACGTCGCCGTGGGGTACACCAGTGTTATTTGTAAGAAAGAAGGATGGGTCTTTGAGGCTATGCATCGATTACCGTCAACTTAATAAGGTGACTATCAAGAACAAGTACCCACTACCGAGGATAAATAATTTATTCGATCAGTTGAAGGGAGCTAAATATTTTTTAAAGATAGACCTACGGTCTGGATATCATCAGTTGAGGATTAGAGATGAAGATGTACCCAAGACTACCTTTAGGACTCGGTACGGCCATTATGAATTTCTAGTGATGCCCTTCGGACTAACGAACGCTCCAGCAGTATTTATGGACCTCATGAACAAGGTCTTCAAACCGTATTTGAACCGATTCGTGATAGTGTTCATAAATGATATCTTAATTTACTCCAAGACGCAAGAAGATAATGCTGAACACCTTCGAATAACTCTTCAAACTCTAAAGAATAATCGGTTATATGCCAAAGCTTCAAAATGTGACTTTTGGAAGAATAAAGTAAAGTTTTTGGGGGACGTGGTATCAGAAAAGGGAGTGTCAGTAATCCATCGAAAGTCGAAGCAGTGTTAAATTGGGAGCAGCCCACCAATGTGACAGAAGTGCGCAGTTTTCTCGAATTAGTTGGTTATTATAAAAGGTTCATTGAGGGATTCTCTAAGTTAGCAAGCCCATTGACTAACTTGACCAAGAAAGGTACTTCTTTTAAATGGAATGAAAATTGCGAGTAGGCTTTCTCTTAATTGAATAAGCAATTAACGGAATCCCCAGTACTTTCTTTACCAGCAGAAGGGAAAAAATTTGTGGTATATACTGATGCATCTTATCAAGGATTGAGATGCGTGCTGATGCAAAGTGGTAAAGCAATAACATTTGCGTTAAAGCAGTTGAAACCTCATGAGCAGAATTATCCCACTCACGACTTAGAGCTTGCAGCTGTAGTGTTTGCCTTAAAAATTTGAATGCATTATCTTTATGGTGAGCAGTTTGAACTGTACTCGGATCACAAGAGTTTAAAGTATCTTTTTAATTAAAAGGACCTAAATATGCGGCAAAGGAGATGGATGAAATTCTTGAAGGATTATCATTTTGATATCTGTTATCATCCAGGTAAGGCGAATATTGTAGCCGACGCGTTAAGCAGGAAGACGCGCAAGCTGGTGGTGAGTCTAATGATTAAAGAATGGGAGATGCTTGATGTAGTTAAGGATTTTGAAGTTAGACTACGCATCAATGAATCTCGGGCTTATATCGATAATTTAGTGGTGCAACCCACTCTGGTAAGTAATTTCTTAATTATCCATTTAGATTAACCCTTTAATTCTCATATTAGGATATAATTATTTAGGATTTTCTTTTATAGGTGCGACGAATAATAGAAGCGCAGAAGAATGATGCATGGCTACGAGAGAAAATATCAGAAGAAGCGAGAAAGGACAACTCAGAGTGGCGAGTAGGATTTGATGATGGGGTCAGATTTCAAGGGAGGTTATGTGTTCCAGACATATCTGAATTAAAGCAAGAAGTCTTAGATGAGACACACCGCACAAAATTCACCATCCGCACAGGAGGAACCAAGATGTACCAAGATGTACGACGTCAATATTAGTGGAGTAATATGAAGAGGGAGATAGCTAACTACGTTGTAAGGTGTCTTATTTGTCAGCAGGTTAAAGCGGAGCATCAGAAGCCGTCGGGACTTTTACAAGCACTACAGATCACAGAATGGAAGTGAGAGCACATATCGATGGATTTTATTGTCGGACTACCGAAAACAAGCCGTCATCATGATGCGATATGGGTGATCGTGGATAGGCTAACAAAGTCAGCACACTTCCTTCCTATACGTATTTCTTCCTCCCTAGACGAGTTAAGCAAACGGTATATCAAGGAGATCGTTAGGCTTCATGGCATTCCTGTATCCATAGTATCCGATCGAGATCCCAGGTTTACATCACGCTTTTGGATGAGTCTTCAGAAGGCATTGGGAACGACGCTAAACTACAACACAGCTTTTCATCCGCAGACTGATGGACAAACGGAACGGGTAAATCAAATCCTCGAAGACATGCTTCGCAGCTGCATTCTTGACTTCAAGGGAAATTGGGATGACCATCTCTATTTAGTAGAATTCGGCTACAATAATACTTTCCAGTCCAATATTGGCATGGCACCATTCGAAGCCTTATATGGAAGACCCTGTATATCACCAAGTTGTTGGACTGAAGTAAGTGAAAGAACATTGTTGGGACCAGAACTAGTACAAGAGACATCCGAGAAGATTGCCGTCATCAAAGAATGTCTACGTACCGATCAAAGTCACCAGAAGAGCTACGCGGACAATTATCGAAAGAACTTGGAGTTCGCCATACGAGACCATGTATTTTTGAAGGTATCCCCGATGAAAGGAGTTATGCGATTTGGGAAGAAAGAAAAATTGGCACCGCGCTATATTAGACCATTCGAGATCTTACAGAGAGTAGGCCTCGTAGCATACAGACTATCCTTACCTCCTCAACTTTTTGGCGTCCACAAAGTATTTCATGTATTTATGCTTCGAAAGTACGAGAGAGACACATCGCACATCATTAATTGAGAGCCATTGGAATTCCGTGAGGACGTTTCATACATATAACAACCAATTCGCATCCTCGACAGGAAAGATCAAGTACTTCGATCAAAATCAATACCACTCGTGAAGGTTCAATGGGGGCATCATGGCGAGGACGAAGCTTCGTGGGAGTGAGAGGATGAAATTCGAGAGAAGTACCCTCATCTCTTCTTATGATAGGTATGTTAAATTTTGGAGACGAAATTTTTGTTAAGGAGAGTAGAATGTAACAACCCCTTTTTTGTGGGAACTAACCCCACCGTCCACTTCCGTGTGGCCCACCTGAGTTTTGGATCGGCCTCATTTTTGGCCTTATATTTTCTCTTGGCCTGGCCAAGATGATGGACGGAGTGGATTTATATGGGACCCACCGCATCTTTAAAAAAATAAAATAAATAAAAATTAATCTTCCGCAACTAAATCACTTCTTCCACTTTCCTCCTTTTTGTATGATAATGGCCGCCAAACCCTCCCACGAAATAAAACTTCCCACGTCTCCCACTCTTCCGCCTTATTCCTCACATCCATTAAAAAGGAAGGAAGAATATAAACAAGTTTTAATCGTATCAAAAAGAGAGAAAGAGAACCGGGTAGATCAAGAGAGAGAGCGCTCTGTAGATCAAGAGAGGGAGAGAGATTAGAGCGAAGCCGGATCATCAAACTTTAAGGTGGGTGATTTTATCTTGAGATTTATCATTTTTGATTAATTATTATGCTAATTGTCAGTTGATTATTTATTTATGAATTTCTTTTTTATATATTTCTAGTATTATGTTGAAATAATATATATATATATATATATATATATATATATATATATATATATATATAATTTCTAATAATTAATGTTAAAATAATTTACATATATATATATAATAAAATAAATTTATAGAATAAAATAAACAATTTATTTGGGTTTTATATTTTAATTTATAAACTCTAAATATAAAAAAATATTTGTGTTATCATATGCCACATTTGTAAATTTCAGAGTGCCTATCATCATACTCTGGTAGAGTATTAAATAACTCCTCATGAGAAGCCAGAAAATGCACCGTAAGGAATTATTATAATGGAGAAGGTTTCAAGTCCATCAAGCTGGACCACAAGTTAAGGTTCACCCAGCAATATATTTATAACCTAATAAGTTCATACAAAATCCAACCCTTTTAATATGTTTAGAACCACATGAAGATCACTTTAATGAAAAATCATTCCTATATACTAGTCAGGATATCCATAAAAATATAAAAATAACTTATAACTGTTGATAAATAATATTATCCATTTAATTAGTGATTGTAAGTGTTTCTTCCAAGTGATCCTAATATTATAATAAACCTATTGAATGAGTTAGATTTTTATATTTATATTAAAGGTTAGAAATTATTTACTTGGTGGACCGTAATGTTTCCAACTAGTTGAACTGGACATTTTTTTTTAATGGGATTCTGCTAGTGCGAGAAGTGCGAGTATGATTATAATCTTACTCGTCTCCACATGCAGAATATACCACACATGTGTAAGTGTGGGAATCTACCATACAATCCACACTTTTAACATGTCCAGATAAAATAATAATAATAATAATAAATAATTTTACTAAGTTTATATTCCAATTTAGAAGTTTTAAAATCTCTCTTGTCAAGATCAAATTAAATCATTATAAGTTTAATTTAAGTATTTAGAAATTAATATGATCTAATTTGGATGATTATTTAAATTATTTAAATCAAAATTTAACCCAATGTTAAATTAAACCTTCAATTCATACTAATTTAAACTCTGATTTAGAAAAATAAAATAAAATTGAATATAAGGTCCATATAATTATTTTGTAAATTATGAAAATTAGAATTTACAATGAGATAATTAGTTTATATTCGTACATAATTAGATAAATAAATACATTATGATTTTAGGATATACATGGTATTTCAACGATATCTATAAAAATAAATAAATAAATAAAATTTACAGCATTGTTATAGGAAGCAACTTGATGTTTCAGTAAATTTTAAGAATTTAATTTTAATGACATCGGGTTGCTACACGTTTTGTATGAAAATTTGAATAATAAATCGTTTGCTACTGATTTTATAATAACTCATGACATTCATTCATCTATTCTGATTATGGAATTATGGAAAAAGGAAAGGAAATAAATGAATGTTAATGGTATCAGCAAGTAGGGCAATTGTGTCCCTTGGCTGAGAGACCCTAAAGCCAGCAAATAAGGCAATTGTGTCCCTTGGGTGAAAGACCCTAAAATCCATAGGATCCTTTGGAGTCTCCTTTGTGTACGACATATGAATACAATTGTGTGCGCAGACATACGTCAGATGTACAACTGGAGCAGTAGTCTGACCAGCTAACGTATAAATTGGTCCATCACCATGAGGTACCAGTGCGTGGGCGTTAATGCGACGTGATAATCCACTTGGTACGGTGTTGTAAGAAATAATATAAATTTTATGAGTATTCATAATGAAAATATCGCATGCATCGCATTTTCACACTTTTGCTGTTAAATTTTATTAGCTGTATTTTATTTTCTCCATTGTTATAAAATTGATATTATCTGAACATGTTGAATTTTGGGTAAGAGATGACCCTACTGGGCTGTTATGCTCATCCTACTAAACAAATGCACAGGTGTAGAGCTGGATTACTATGAGCAGGCGGGCCTCTACTATTAGCGTTATTTGTAGAAAAATTTAGTTTAGTTTTAATTCAATTCAGATTTATTTTATGCTGTTTTTTTATTATTATTTTTTTATTTTGTTATTTAGGCATAGTTTATGTTCATAATTTCGATGTAGAAATAGAAACTATCAAAGAGTTGAATTTAATAAATATTCAGTTGTATTTCTTTTAAATGACGTTGATTATTACTGAGCTTGATTGAATCATCTGATCTGAAATAAATAAGAATAATTTTATAACTCACATCCTAAAATTTGGATCCTCAATACCTTATTCAGATATCTAAATTTTGAGGCGTGACACGGGGTCTCACCTGCCCCATTCCCATTGTAGACGGCCCAAAGTTTCATAATCACATGGTGGTGCCACTGAAGTGAAAATATAGTCATTGAAGAGAGATTGGGTATTGTTTGCTTGTAGGCGGCCGTCCTTTTTAGTCATTTTACTCCAAAAACGTTTCGGAATTAGCTGATTCAACTGTTCTTTTTTTTTTTTTGGTCATTTTACTCCGAAAAGGATTTTGCGTCTATCCGAAGCCGGATACTCTACAACGTTTCCTAATAAGCTGATTTCGACAGTTCCTTGTGTGGGCACTACCCCGTGGTGGCCTCACACGCGTAGCTCTATAATAAGCTTATCCACCGCATATGCTGAGGAACCGGCTTCAAGCCGCTGTCGCATGTCGGAAAGTGACTGAAGTTCGACTGGGGCGGCTGATTGACTTTAAATACCCTTGACAAAAATTGTAATACGCAGGCAACCGCATAAGATTTGGAAACGGATTGGCTACTCCCCTGGTGCTCTGTGGGCCCCATCATGGTGTATTTTTTTCATCCATGCCGTCCATTTATTTTTCTAAATCATTTTAATATGCAAGACCAAAAATGGGTTACATTCCATTCTCAAGGGGACCACATTACAGTAAACAGTGTTGAATGAGCATCGACCATTAAAATTTTTTTGGGGCCATAAAAGTTTTGGATCAAGATGATCTTTGTTTTTTCCCTTTATCTGTATGACCTAATAAATGGATTGAATGTCAAATAAAAAATACAGTGTGCCTGAGGAGGATTTTAATGGTAGATATCCAATCAGTATTGTTTTCCTGTGGTGTGATCCACCTAAGATTCGCATCCCTCTAACTTTTGGGATAAGGCCATAAAACGATCTTTAAAAATGGATGAACGGTTGATGAAACAAATACATCATGGTGGGGCCCACAGAGCACCGACCATCAGCCACGGGGCTGGAGGCGGGGGAGTAGCAATCCGTTTCCATAAGATTTCTATCCAGATCTGTACACGTGGCAGCCACGTCTTGTAATCAGAACGGTTGTTCTAGTGGACAGATTGGTAGATATCCCCATGTGAAATATCAAGCGAATGAAATTGTCTTAGATATCAGATCATTGGTCTAAATTTAGGGTTGTCAATAGGCCGGGCTCGAGCCTGCAAAATCAGAATTTTAAATAGGGCCGTTCCGATGGCCCCGCCCGAAACAGCTCAAAATCCACGCCAATACTAACCCCAAGCCCGGCCCGTTGACAGCCCTACCTGTATATTACATCCAGTGCGTCTAAAATCTGGCCCCGTCAGGAGAAACACCCCGCAAAAATCAGTCATATCTACTTCTCGAGTGGGCTAAAACAATGGAAATGGGTGAGCTGCTGATCTGATCCAAAGGACATGATGTGAACTATTCAGTTAATGGATCTTCCATTTTATTGGTACAGATGATAATTGTGGTGAGGTCAACCTTTTGGACCGGTTAGATGTCGTACAAAATGGACAATTTATCAGTATAGGGCCCGTTAGAACGTTTGATGTTTTGGCAAAAACAATTGGAAAAAAACGATAGAGAAGGGTGTTTTCGTAGTTATCCTCTCCTTTGGGGGCTGTCTGGTCGAGTTGTCGTAGATGTCTCCCAGCCACGGAAGAATAGAAAGTTTCTTCCTGTCCCAGGAAATCCGAGACCGAGAGTACTGGTGACGTGATAAATGCCACGCTGGCATTTACTCGCGTATCTCTTCTGAAAGTCTCTGGTTCATCGCGATGAATGGATGTTAGTTAAGTGAGATTCATCATCGTACACTTAGCTTTATGGACGGTGAATCCAGATCGTCCCCCATATGAGCCCACCACGGATAGCCCACTGTAAACATCCACATCGTGATTCAACTAATCAGTCCGATCTGTGGCCTTCAGGATTCAACCGTATGACTAAACTCCAAGGGATGACTATCCACATTCAAGGGGCGAAAGTTTTAAAATGTAAAATGTAATGATTACAAGCTTTAGCTATCCAACAAGTGCCACAACAGATGGTTGGTCTAGAGTCAATGACTTACACCATCACAACTCCAATGGTCAGTCGCAACGAACCAACAACCATGCTTGTTACGAACATGGACATCCTGTGGACATGAAGATTCAATGCACGTGATAGGAAAGTGATTTTACGCTTAATTCGTCAACCGATTTTACCAAAAGATGCATCCGCGTTTGATAAGAGTCACGTGCTTTCCAGGGGATGTCACCCTCGTTTGCTTTTCTTAACCACGTGGGTTGTGTGTGACATCCAACGCGTTGGATAGGTACACCTGATCATGATGAGTAGATAAAATAAAAATCATGTGAATCCAACGTCAGGTGGGCCGCACTTGAATTTACAGTTTTTTGAGAAAATTATCACTGTAGATGCCACCTTTTATCCAGCGTCCTTTATGCGCAGTGCAAAACTTAACTTACCAACTTAGACCTTGTACTTACGGACAGTATTTAGAGGACGAAAATACCCCTGTCCGTACGTACAATGCGTGGAAAGGCAGGTGTATTTTCGCCCTGAAATGCTCTGTCCGTACGTGTAAGGTCTAAGTTGGGACCGCAAGTGTCCGACTCTTCATAGAAGACGCTGGATAAAAGGTAGCGTCTACAGTGGTAATTTTCTCTAGTTTTTTTTATTGGTGTGATTTTTTATTTTTTTTCTGGTCGTGGGCCACTAATGATTAGATCACTTTTATTTTTTATTTATCTCATTTCCATGATTGGGTACACCTCTTTGGACGGTCAGGATGCCTTACAAACAAAAGTGGTCCTTAAAATCCTCCAACTCTATAAAGCAATTATGGTAACTTCGAAACGTATCGTAAAACCGTAATTTCCAGTGAATTACGCGTTAAAAATCCCATAATATAATATAGAATTCAGTAATGATCCAGTGCTTTCGGTTACTTCAAGTTATAGTGCTCCTTAGTTGCATCGCGACGCTTGGACTCTCGATTGGTCCTGACTGTCCAATCGATACCATGAAAACATCGCACAGCTAGATTATAAACTCCCTCCACAAATCGATCTTCTTTTGATAGTCGTCTATATTTTGACCTTTGATTGGATGATTAGGATTGACAAATTTAAGTGATTCTTTAGAACACAAAGGAAGACGATGCTGATGCCGCCAAAAAATTCTTAAAATTGCCTATTTTACTTGAGAAATATTCTTATGTAATCTCGACCATCCATGTTATACACAATCGTATGGGCAGACCTATTTGAAGGATTATACAGTATGGTACGTGTGCAGTGTGCTAGACCTAATAGCCGGTCAAAATAGGCTAGTTGGACTGTCCAAGGAGCGTGTCTCCCGAAGCGCGCCTAGTTGCACTAGGATACTAGAACATTCCATTTTGATCATATGGTCCGTCTGTTACGTCCAGCTGCCGCATAAAATCACACCAATCGGACGATTCTAAACGTCCAATCAATGTCCTATGAAAATGACGGTCCGGATTGCTTTTTATGAAATGGGTGCAATGAATAATTCTTCAAACCGGGTCCTTACTCTTGCCCGGGTGGTAGACTCTCATGAGTTTCAACTCCCGGTCAAGGGTTCGAGTACCCACAGGTGGTGGCGTGAGTGTGTAGGGTGTGTGTGCGTGTGTATAAAAAAAAAAAAAAGAAAAAAAAAAGAATAATTCTTCAAGCCATTTATTTTGTGGGCCTCATCATGGATTTCTTAAGTCTTAAAGAACCAATTTCATTAGGCAATCCTAACCATATAGTATGAATGTCATACAAGAAAACAGATCTCAATAAAGTAAAAGGCCAGCTTAGGATACTATCAATAACACAGTCCATTTGGTATGATCTTTGAAACGTAGCCCATGAAGCGTGTGTATTTGCAAATCGGATGTGGGGTTCAGATTGAGTGATTCCACTGTCTAAGTGTCCCAATACAACTACGAGCATTGCAAGTGACAGTACTCCATCGAATACGCCAGGTAAGCTTAAGGTAGTGCCGCGAAGACGAATGGCCCACGTAGCGTATGCATCATATCCAAACTGTACATCGAATGCGTCCTCTCCGGATAAACCAAGGGCTCAGAAATCAGCTCAATATAAAAATCAGGTGGGCCACAACACATTGAACTAGATGGGAGGGGAGGGTCACCCTCAAATTTCACCGGGACCCACATGATTTTCAGAACAGCCTGTTTTCGTCCTTATCGTTCGTCGATGGCAGATGGAGTTTCTGTACTGCCTGAAATCAGTATCTGCAACTTGGTGGTTCGCAAGACAAATAAGGATGGGTGTCCCCTCTCTACTTGTATACTGGACCATAGCTTACTTGAGTCTCCGGTTAAGCAGATGTTCAAGGCATGTGGGTAACAGGAGGCGATACATATGATGGACGGATTGGATGAAGTGGCTATAACACGTGGGCTCAGTTCTGCCTGCTACGATTATCGTTTACGGTGGTAAAGGTTCCACCGGAGTGCACTCCAGAAAATGTATGTGGGTTGATCATGTCCGTCCACTTGTACGCCAAAAGCCGTTGGCTACCCCTGCCTAATATCAGTAATTAAAAATTGCCGTCAGTTTCCAACGTTGACGACATCCTACCCTTGCCGTCATTTGACAGGGACTCGTGGATTCCGTGCCAGAACAATCCACTTGTGGGACCCGTAGAGACGGCAAGATGAGGAGTTATTTAATACTCTGGCAGAGCGTCGCGCTTCATACGCAGGCACTGATAAATTGCACACGTCACATTTGTTAGTCAACTTCAACCGTCCAAAATATGGACCACACTGTCAATGGGCCATGATTGAAAGAAAATATTGATTTAGCAATCCTAATCTCTGGCACATGTTTGGTATGTGTAGACTATTGGATTCTCTTCATTTCAACCATCCATTAAATGTCCACCGAAGGGCTATTTAGGCAGTCAAGTCAAATAATTTTTTGTTCATGGTCCATCGGGTCTCTCATTCTTGTTTTTAATTTGAGTTGTACGCAGCAAACAATTTCAATAGTGCCTGAGTATCAACCATAGCGCTCCGCCAGAGTATCAAAATTTCCGCCAACGGGACGCGAAGTGCCGGGTGCACCTCTCGGGTTGAAGCGGATTGGGTGGTGACCCAACACCACCCAGCTAGGTGGTGGTGTTGGGGGCCACCGTGATTTATGTGTTTTATCTCCATTGTTCATCCATCGTTCATCCATTTCGCAAGTTCATTTTAGCCATAATCTAAAAAATAAGTTATGAATGTTGATATCAAAATTTGGACTACCCTCCACTCATTACCGTGAACTTTCGACGAAACCTAGTCCTACACAAAGGAGTGAGCAAAGGAGACCCTAGCTCAGTTGAGGGACCCTCCGATGCCTATGTCAGGCTAAGAAATTTGGGTCTAATTTGAATGCAGAAAGAGAGTATGAGGTCTTGTGTACCTATAACAATGAGGTCTCCGTGTATTTATACCTGCGTATTGGATGGTTTGCGTCCGTTAATCTCGACACGATTCACTAAATTCATGAGATACTGTGATCATAGAGATTTTATATGTAATTCAAGGATTGTACAGCGCATCGTGTCTTAGAAGAGCGTATTTACAGACGAGATATCCGGTCGTACCCACATAAGGTAGTTTCCTAGTTCATCGTCTGGAATATATAGCCTCAGCCTCGGCTTTGGGTCTCGAACTTAGGCACTCCTGACCCCAAGCCTCGAAGCCAAGACTGACTTCGGCCCAGGCCGAGGGTTTAATTGGCCCCACTTGTCGATCATGCACCTCTGACGTCTTCCCTTCGAGCTCTAAGGTAAGTAGCGAACTTAACTCATCGAGTTGAATTTTCTCATAATAATGAAGCTTTTGTGTTTTCTTTTCATCGGGCTCTGTGTGACTTTATCAACAGGTTGATGGAAAAGAAATACTACAGTGGGCCCTAGGAACGTTTTCAATGTGGTTTCATTATTCCCACTGTTTCCTATGGTTTGGTCCACTTGAGATTCATATCCATTTAATTTTGGAGCTGGTGACCAAAAACGAGCTTTCAAAACAGATGTATGATGTGGATATAAATCATATACATCAAGGTGAGCCCCACAGCGCCCAACACTACCTAGCTGGGTGGTGTTGAGGTAACCACCCAATCAGCTTCCCGCCAATAGCACAATAACGTCAGGCTACCTACTTGGAAACGCCTAATGCACACGTGGCTTAGATATACCTCTATCCAAACCATCAAAATCAGTGGGCTCATTTTAGATCAGTCATCACAAAAAAACAGACGCAAAACATTAGCAATAAAGGTCGTTCGGGTGGCTGGTAAATGGATGGTTGAAACGAAGAAGATCAAAATGGTCCATCGACTGGAGGTTAGGACCTCGGATTACTACAGAGGTTCACGATTCTGATGGTTGGATTCACATTCTTGTTAGTATAGTATTTTCCAGCATGTGTATGAATGTTTTTACTCCGCCTGAGTATCAAGCGTTCTTCTACCTAATATAATAAGTGTTACTTAAGAAGCTTATAGTGAGAATACGAACCCCTACGAAGATTCCCAAACAAGAAATAAAAGAAAATTAATATCAAAAGAGAATAAACAAAAGCGAAGAAAAGAATCTAACGGCTGGAAGGGCCACCATCTCACCATCCCAGGAGTCAAGGATTCTCTGATGGTGTGCCCCACAGTAGCCGTAGAAATATTGGAAACCGGACGCGGATTAGCTACTGACAGGTTGAGTAGCAAGACTCCAACGTAAGTGATGTCACCCAGTTATGTGGTCCCCACTACGATGTATGTATTATATCCCCACCGTCCATCCATTCTGAGATATCATTTTAGCACATGAGCCAAAGAACGAGGCAAACAAAAATCCGTAGTTGAACCCACTACACAAAAAAGTGAGGAAAGTGATTCCCACTGTTGAAACTATTCTAAGGCCCACCATGATGTTTATTTGAAATCTAACCCATTTAAAAGTTAAAAAAGACATGAAAAAAGGTAAAACACAAATATCAGCTTAATCTAAAACTTGTGTCCTTTAAAAGTTTTTAATAGTGGGTGTCAGTGTCCCCACTCTTTTCTGTGATGGGGTCTGTTATGGAAAATCTGAGCTCACAATACAACGCTGCTCCGACCCTCTCGACCTGTTTCAAGACGCGACCCGTCCGAGCAGCCGACTTGGTTGAGGTCGGAATCCGGATTATAATCCGATCGGATGATTGTCTACGCTATAGCCGCCCTACTCTAGCCTACATTCCAAGGCGAACGACGTTCCGAGCCGAGCATACAGTCCGAACAGAGCGAACGTTCCAAGCCGAACGCATGTTCAGATGCGCATATCGCACTCGCTGAACGTAGAAACTGCCATAACCAAACGTGTCCGATAACCTCGCTCGCAAATACGCATAATCCGCCAGATACGCTACATGATCGATAGATTGCGGAGGGTATCTCGACGATCCGGTAATCCCCCTTATCGTGCCGAGATTATCGGATCCGGACCACTCGACAACCAAGTATAAATAGTACATCACGCCATATCTACAGGTACGCAAAATCGAGCTCTCCTCCACACTCTACTCAGACCCTGATTCCCTTGTCCTGACTTAGGCATCGGAGGGTCCCCCGGCTTAGCCAGGGTCACCTTTGTCTGCTTTCCTGGTGCAGGTTTTAGGGATCATACGTGGTGGTCGACGTGGAGGAAGGGCTAACTGGATTTTGGCATCAACATTTTTTGGCGCCATTTGTGGGAACCTGAAACTACAAGTCAGGTTCTCATTTCCCCTAAGCAATGGCAAGGAAGAAGAAATCTACAATAGTGTAGCCACAACCTGATGAGCAGACTCGGTCGTCATCACCGCTTCATGTTGAGTCCGCTCCAGGGCCTTCTCAGCGTTCGCGTAATCGGTCGAACAAGTATCGCGCCAGGCAGAATGAGATTCAGGCCCTGCGTGACGAGATAAATCAGATGAAACAATAGCGGGATCCAAAACTATGCCCGGCTCAAGAACAACCGTTCTCGAGTCGTTGGGGCTGTTTGTGGAAAGTCGCTCCACGCCGAGGAGTGTGAGGCTCGAAGTTCCCCAACGCTCAGGGGTACCGCAGTCGGGTCAAAATCTTCCTGCGGCACGTGGCGAGGTATCCTCACGGAACGAGCCTGCTCGGGCTCCGACAACCGTCCACTCAGCCACATCCGCCCTACCACTCACGGACCTCCATTATCAGTTAGAACGAAGGAGAGAAGGGAGAATATCGGAGGCTGAACATACCCCAGAAGTCGTCGCTGAAGACAAGGATCTCCGAGAAGCTCGCTTTGCGGAACTGAAGGATAAGTTCCTGATACTGGAGAAAAAGCAAGAACAATCGATAGTTCCGACCACGATCCAGGCGATGATGGAAGAGACCGAGCCTCCCTTCACTCCGGCCATCATGACCGAAGTAATGCCACAGAGGTTCCGGATGCCTCCCGTCATCCAGTATTCGGGATCGGGGGATCCATCCGAGCACTTGAAGTCCTACCGATCCTGGATGCAGATCCAGACAACAACGGATGCAATAATGTGTAGAGGGTTCTCTATCACCCTCACCGGATCCTCTCGGATTTGGTATCGTCAGCTAAAACCAAATTCCATATGCTCATTCGCGGAACTGAGTCGACTATTCCTCACGAAATTCATAAGCGGTAAGAGAAGTCGGAAGCCCAACACCCACCTGCTCACCATTAAGCAGACCCCGAAGGAGTCGTTGAAGGATTACATTGTCCGCTTCAACGAAGAAGCATTGCATGTCGAGGATTACGATGATAAGATGACCCTCGCCGCCATTCTAAGCGAACTGAAAGAAGAAAAGTTTACCTTCTCCATCGGAAAGAATCCACCGAAGACGCTAGCGGACTTCATGGTGAAAGCTCAGAAGTACACTAACGCAGAAGAGTTCACCCACGCCCGAAAGGGCACGCAGACGTCTGACTCGACGAACAAGGGGAAGAGACCCCGAAACGAAGACTCCCAACCGGCTAGCAAAGGGACGGATGACCGTGCTTCTCGCGATCGTCGTCCAAACCGTAGGCCGGAAGGGAAATTCCGTTCCTACACTCCACTCAATACATCCACCGAGGAGATCCTGCTAGACATCCGAGGAGAAAGGCTACTCAATTGCCGGTTTGTATGAGAGCTGATCCATAACACAGGGACAAGCGAAAATTCTGCCGCTTCCACCGGTACCATGCTCACAACACGGACGACTGTGTGGACCTGAAGGACGAGATTGAGTCCCTCATTCGCAGAGGACATCTACGTCGTTATGCCAAAAAGAAAAAATTCTCTCGGAGAGGAGAACGACCGCAAGAGCAGTCGAACAACCCCCCAGAGGAGCCTGCCGAAATTTGCACCATCTTCGGGGGCTCAGCTGGGGGAGGGGATTCGAACAGGGCACGGAAAGCCCATTCCCAGATCTCCGAGTTGGAACACCACATTCACCTGACGGAACGTCCCAGCAAGGAACTCCGTATTGCTCCGTGCAGCCTGACCTTCACAGAAGATGATGCACGCAAGATCCAGCATCCGCACGACGACGCGCTAGTGGTCACTATGACCATAGTCAATCACAAAGTGTACCGCATCTTGATCGACACCGGGAGTTCAACTGACGTAATGTATTCCGATTCGTTTGAGAAGATGAGAATTCCACGGTCCAAGCTCCGACCTATAAAGACTCCCTTACACGGCTTTGCCGGAGAGAGAGTCATCTCCTAAGGAGCCATCTCCCTCCCAGTGACAGCGGGAGAAGGGTAACATCAAGTCACGCTTTTGGTTGACTTTTTAGTTATCAATGTTCCATCAGCCTACAACGTGATTCTGGGCCGACCCTCCCTCAATGCGATGGAGGCGGTCGTCTCAAATTATCATCTGATGATGAAGTTTCCAGCCGAAAGTGGGATCGGTTAGGTTATCTCCAAGGCGACCAACACGAGGTCCAGAAGTGTTATGTGATAGCCGTAAGGAAAGGGGACGCCAATCAAACGCTCGTAGTGGACGCCTTGGATCCTCGAGGATCGGAAGAAAGTTCCTCAGTCGAAGATTTGATAAGAATGCCGCTCGATGAATCAGATCCGAGCAAAACTGTTTAGCTCATATCATCAATGAATCCCGAGCGGAGGAACGAGTTATTGGCCTTCTTGAACAACACCGGGACGTCTTCGCATGGTCACATGCAGATATGCCGGGGATCTCGCCCGATGTGTAAGTCCATAAGCTGAACGTG
This sequence comes from Magnolia kwangsiensis, assembly GCA_037074715.1. Taxonomy (NCBI): domain Eukaryota; kingdom Viridiplantae; phylum Streptophyta; class Magnoliopsida; order Magnoliales; family Magnoliaceae; genus Magnolia; species Magnolia kwangsiensis. The sequence continues at coordinate 4,539,510 of CM073589.1, read as the reverse complement.
GACCTAGACCACCGGCCAGTTAAGAAAAAAAGAAGGCCGTTCGATGTCGAACGATATGAAACCATTACCGAGGAGGTATCCATCCTGCTCGATGCGGGCTTCATAGAAGAAGTATACTACCCCGACTGGATAGCAAATGTCATGCTCGTCAGTAAGTCAAACGGAAAGTGACGGGTTTGCGTAGATTACTCCGATCTGAATAAGGCGTATCCCAAAGATAGCTTCCCGCTACCTCGGATCGACCAACCAGTGGACAGCACGGCCGGACACGAGTTACTCTCGTTTCTGGACGCCTACTCCGGGTACAACCAGATCGCCATGCATCCCCCAGATAGGCAAAAGAACACCTTTGTCACGGACAGGGGACTATACTGTTACCGGGTCATACCATTTTGTAAGCCCCGTATCCTAAACCGTACCTTTCCATAAACTTCCGCAGTCTTACCGGTTGAATTTCGGCAACCTTCGACCCTTAGTTGATATTTACGCGCGACCTTAATTAATATGCTGTCAACGTGTATCGACTCAATCCAAGACTATTACCATAGAGACCACACTATCGCTGCGGTTTCGATGCCGCGACTTGCGCGCCGAGGCGATACCCTGGTCAAGAGATGTGGGTTAACGTTCGGTGCGAAGAAAACGCCGCGAGTTGCGAAACTTAAGAGAATCTTTATGAGGTGTCACATCAATCCCATCAATCCATCAATCCATCAATCTATCACATGTTAAGTACATGTCAAGTACACATCACCTTTCACCCATTCCCAAGCAACCACAAAAGTTAAGATTTTTTTACAAGCCCATACCTCTCTTACACAAAAAGCCACAAAAGTCAAGACTTACACACCCATCATTCACCACATCCATCCATCACACATCTCTCTCTACAACACTCTCTCTCTTTCTCATTTTCTCATCTCTTTCTCCAAGCAAAATTCCATACGTATGAGCTCTCCCTCCATTTCAAAAAAAACTCCAAGGTGGCCCACTTTCCAACCCCACCATCTCCCATCTCAACCCTCCATTTCTCATCTCCTTCATTGAAATCCAAGCTAAGGTGCTAAGAAACTCATAGGAGCAAGAAGATCGAACGGTGGGTGCTCCTCTAGATGTAAAAAAAATCTGATTTTTATAGCCTATATGTTTTCTTTCTTTCATGAGGGAAGTGTAGGACCCACCAATCAATGGTGGAGATCCCACACAATTGCATGGTTGTGGCCTAATGGCCTACCTTATGCATGCATGATTCATGCATGGGGCCTTTCTCTATGGGCCCCATCATGGTAGTTTTATTTCATATCATTTTATGTTGAGTCATCTAGACATTATAACCATAGTGGGAATGACATCCTCACAATGCATTTTAATTATATGTCATGTATGTGCAAGATCCATATTGTAAATGTAAATCTAGGTATGATGTGCGGGTGTGATTGATCTTGGGAGGGCTCAATAGTGGCGGAGCCCCTTTCCTTATGGCCGGATTGTCCTTCTATCTTTCTTTTCTCTCATTTTATTTCCTGATGTGTGTGGCCCATTAATGTATATCCCTTTTTATTTAACTTATATAATAAATTTTATCTAAGTACATGTTGCTGTCCAGAATTTTCTGGACAGTTTCTGCTTATTTTTGGACTAGATTTTGAGACTTTTTGGGGGACTATTCATACCTATTAAATATAATTTTCTGAAAGGTGGGGATCTCATCTTGATGTTCCCCAAATTTCATCCCCAACTGACCTTCATTGGGGTCCCAAAGGTGTGGTCCAAGTGAGGTGGACAGTCTGGATTTTCTGCACTGTTCCAGCAACATTTCACCATGTACAGTTTAATTTTTTTAAAATTTATTAAAATACTTATGGGTGTTTAAAAATTATAAAAATTTTCAGAGGGGTGGTCTACTTATGGTAGGACCCACCTACAAAATTTTGGCGTCAATGGACGCCTGTACAAACCATGGTGATGGCAGGACCGACCCATTATAATATGGTGTCCAGATCAGTTCGATTTTTAGGACAGATTGATTTATGTAAATGAATTAAAATATTTACAAATGCCTAAAAATTCTGAAATTTTTTTAAGAGTGTGGTCCACTTATATTAGAACCCACCTACCAAATTTTAGAGCCAATGGACCCCTGTACATACCGTGGTGAGGACCGAACTGGCCCACCACGTTGGGACGTTTAGGTCGGTCCGATTTTTCTAAAAAGTTTATTTTGTTTAAATTAATTAAAATACCTAGAGATATCTATAATTTGGGTATCCAAAAGATTGGGTCAAGATGGTTGGACTCCCATATCAAGAATGGGCAATATGCCTTGATAAAAAAACCATAATTCAAAAATATTTCTTCTGATAGTGGGCCACCTTTTTGGGTTTCCTCTCATTGTATGCATGATGAGGGACTTTGGCCCTCAATTTTCAGAGTTTTAGAGGCCTTGGACCCACTCCAATGGAGTGCCCAAATTTTCGACAGCAACATGTTATAATTATGCTGGCCTTGGGCTGAAATTTTGAGTGGGGCCCACCATATTATAAAGATCTTAGAGGAAATTATTTATACATTTAGTTCCTTAAATGTTAGGCTTAATGAATGCACTTTTGAGGCCCACCACAATTGAATTTAATTGGGTCCATGAATGTAGCTAGTTGTTGAACTATGTAAGGCTCATAGAGTGAACCCATTTGATGTGTTCCAAGGCCCATGGAATTAGGCCCATTTGATGTGTTCCAAGGCCCATGGAATTAGGCCCATTTGATATATTTAAGGCCCATAGAGTGGACCCATTTGATGTGTTCCAAGGTTCATGGGATTGGACCCATTTGATATATTTTAAAGCCCATGGGATTAGGCCCATTTGATATATTTAAGGCCCATAGAGTGGACCCATTTGATGTGTTCCAAGGTCCATGGGATTGGACCCATTTGATATATTTTAAAGCCCATGGGATTAGGCCCATTTAATATGTATAAGGCCCATGGGTCGAGAACCATTTGATGCAATTTAAGGCCCACAGGTTATGACCCATTGCAATGCACATAAGGCCCATTAGTGCGGCCCATTGATGTAGCCCATTTGATGAGTAAAAGACACATATGACATGGCCCATTTGATGTATTTAAGGCCCAATGAGGTGTACCTAAGGTCCATTGCAATGTGTGATTCCAACTTGGTTTACGTAATGTTATTTACCACGGGCTACACCTTGGGAGCAATGTTGGTTTGACGTCCACATTGCGAGTATAATGTTAGTTAAATGTTCGCATTACGACTCTCCGTAGGGCCCATTGGTAGGCCCGTACTTGTTGTATGCAAGCCATCTAGGCCAGCTGCGTTGTAAGGTTAGGGCATTACTTTATAACATGCTTAGTATAACTCCATGACGCACAGCCCATTTGTATCGGTCCATTTGATCGGCCTGATCGTATCGGCCATTTAATTGATTTAGCCCATATGATTGATTAGGCCCATCTTTATATATTTGTGGTCAGTTGCTAAGGCCATATATGAGGCATGTTGTTGAGGCCCACCTTGATGTGTATGAGGCCTGTTGTTGAGGCCCACCTTGATGTGTATGAGGCCCGTTGTTGAGGCCCGCCTTGATGTGTATGAGGCCTGTTTTTGAGGCGCTCGTTGTTGAGGCCCACCTTGATGTGTATGAGGCCCACCTTGATGTGTATGAGGCCCGTTGTTGATGCCCACTTTGATGTGTATGAGGCCTGTTGTTGAGGCGCCCGTTGTTGAGGCCCACCTTAATTTGTATGAGGCCTGTTGTTGAGGCCCACCTTGATGTGTATGAGGTCCGTTGTTCAGGCCCACCTTGATGTGTATGAGGCCTGTTGGTGAGGCGCCCGTTGTTGAGGCCCACCTTGATGTGTATGAGGCCCGTTGTTGAGGCCCACCTTGATGTGTATAAGGCCCGTTGTTGAAGCCCACCTTGATGTGTATGAGGCCGGTTGTTGAGGCCCACCTTAAATATGTATGAGGCCTATGTTGCAAGGCCCATTGTAATGTTTGCAAGGCCCATGGGTCATGGCCCATTGCAATGTATGTAAGGCCCAATTGGTGCGGCCTATTCGATATATTTATGGGGTCCATGTCATTAGGCCCATCCTGTTGTATTGGTGACCCGTCCATTGAGACTCACCCGTGGTATATATTTGAGGCCCATGTGTAGGGCCCACCTATTGTGTATTTAAAGCCCATGGGTTGTGGCCATAGTGATGTATATTAGGCCTATGTAATGTAGCCCATACCGATGTGTATTAGACCCAAGTATGTGACTCACCTTCGAAGTATATTTGAGGCCCATTGTGATATATCTGAGGCTCATGGGTGCGACCCATCCAAATGTATTTGAGGCCCTCCTGGACATGAACTCGCCTCGGACTCTTAAGGTAATACAGTGTCTCACAGGAAGAGTCGCGGCCCTCGGACGTTTCATATCTAGGGCTACCGACAAATGCCTTCCTTTCTTCCAGCAGCTGAAGGGCCACAAGAAGGCAGAATGGACGCCGGAGTGCGAGCAAGCCTTCCAGCAGTTGAAATAGTACTTAGCATCGCCGCCTCTCTTGTCTAAGTTGGAAGAAGGAGAGTTCTTGTTCCTCTACCTCGCCGTTTCGACTTCAGCCGTCAGATCGGCTCTGATCCGAGAAGTCGGAACCAAGCAGTATCCCGTTTACTATGTAAGCAAAGTCATGCTACCAGCAGAAATGAGGTACCAGTCCTTAGAGAAATTGGCGCTCTACCTTGTCGTCTCGGCCAGAAGACTATGGCCGTACTTTCAGGCCCACTGCATAATCGTGCTATCGGACTCCCCTCTCAGGCAGATCCTCCAGAGACCCGAAGTGTCAGGCTGAAAGACTAAATGGGCTATAGAGCTCAGAGAGTTCGACATTCAGTTCCGGCACAGGACGACACTCAAGGGACAAGCCGTAGCCGACTTCATCGCCGAGTTTACAATTCCGGACGGAGAGCAAGATAGGAAGGAAGTCGAGATGACACCGCCCGTCCCTCTGAGCAATCAAGAGTCCGCATCAGATCCGGGGTGGGTCTTTTATGTTAATGGATCCTCCAACGTTAAAGGAGCAGGAGCCGGTGTCGTCCTCGTTGCGCCGGATTCAACGACGATCCAATACGCCATCAGGCTCGGGTTCAAAACTTCAAGCAATGAGGCCGAGTACGAAGCGCTGCTGGCTGGGCTCAGGCTGGCAGCGAGCCTGGGTGTTCAGACCCTGTAAGTCCGCAGCGACTCACATTTGGTGGTGAACCATATCTCCTCGGAGTACGAAGCTAAGGAAGTCAGAATGATCGCCTACCTCGAAGAGGCGAGGAAATTAATCGAGAAATTATGGAGCTGCACCGTCCGGCAGGTCCCCAGAGCCGAGAACTCATGGGTCGACGCCTTAGCAAGGCTTGCCTCAGCCTCCGACTGTAAGATCTCACGTTTTGTTCCGGTTGAGTTCGTTGAGCACCCAAGCATCGGCCAGTCAGAGAAAGTTAACCCCGTCCAGTCCATTCCTAGTTGGATGGACCCGATTTTCAATTACCTATCAACCGGTGAGACCCCCTCGGATAAGTTAGAGGCGAGGCGACTTAGGGTTCGAGCGGCTCGGTAAGCCATATTGGACGGAGTGCTGTACAAGAAGGGGCATTCTCAGCCTTACCTTAGATGTCTCCGACCGGATGAAGCCGATTACGTGATTCAGGAGATTCATGACAGAATCTGCGGAAACCATTCTAGCAGTCGCGCCTTGGCCATGAAGATACTTCGTCAAGAGTATTTCTAACCAACCCTTAAGCAAGACTCCAAGGATTTTGTTCGTAAGTGTGACAAGTGCCAGCGTTTTGCTGCTGTGCCGAGGTAACCGGAAGAAGAAATGACTCCCATGAGTGGGCCATGGTCGTTCGCTCAATGGGGGATCGACATCATTGGTCCCTTGTCCACTGGGAAGGGACAGGTCAAGTTTGCTATAGTTGCGGTCGACTATTTCACCAAGTGGGCCGAGGTTGAGTCAGTTGCAAAGATCACTGAGTAGAAAGTGATCGACTTTGTGTGCAAAAATATCATCTGCCGGTTCGGAATTTCGAGGACCATCGTTTCTGATAACGGCCGCTAATTCGATAATGATAAGTTTCGTAGCATGTGTCGAGGGATTGGCATCGTGAACGCTTACTCATCGCCTCGACACCCGCAATCGAACGGACAAGTAGAGACGGTCAACAAGATCATCAAACATCATCTCAAGACGAAGCTGGAAAAAGGAAAAGGAAATTGGGCCGAAGAGCTCTCCTTCGTCCTCTGGGCATACAGGACTACAGCCTAGACTTCGAAGGGCAAAACTCCATTTTCGTTATCTTACGGCTCGGAGGCAATGATGCCGGTGGAAATTGGACTCCCTACAGCGCGGGTCAGGGGCTTCGAAGAAAGTCATAACTCCGATCAGATAGCAGCTAATCTGGATTTGCTCGAGGAATTTAGAGAAGTTTTTAAGCTCCGAACAGCGGCTCGACACCAGCAGGTAGCGCGCTTCTACAACTCCATAGTCAAAGTCAGGCGCTTTCGACCAGGAGACTTAGTCCTCCGACGGGTTTTTCAGAACACGGCCGAGCCAGGGGCAGGAGCGCTCGGACCCAATTGGGAAGGTCTATACCGTATGATCAGATCTGTCAAACCGGGATCGTACTACTTAGAAAACCTCGAAGGTTGTCATCTCCCTCATCCCTGGAATGCCGAGCACTTGAAGATCTACTACCCGTGAAGAAATAACCTTTAAGGCCCATGATGCAATGTATGGCTCCGAGCGACTGGCCTTTAAGGCTCCTAATAAAAGATCGATTCTACCTTCGAATGCTTGTTCGATTACCCTATTCGCATAAGAACGAGATAAAATGGTCCAATCCCTTAAGGAATCGGAACCCAACCTTATGAGAGATCGACGAGGCATCCCTCTATGGGAAAAAGCCTAATAGATGGTCTGATCCTCTAAGGATCGGAACCTAACCCCACGAAAGATCGACGAGGCATCCCTTCAAGGGAAAAAAGCCTAATAACGATCCGACCCCCCGATTAAGTGTTCAGCTCGGCATACAACAAAATAATGGCGACGAGCCGAGCATCCAAAAAGATCAGACCCATCTAAAACTTGGGCCGAGGAGGCTCGGACAACCGTCTCTAAAAACTAACTAAACGGCAGCTGACTAAACCCATAAAGAAACCACATTGACATACAAATAAACAATGTAAAAAGAATGTTCTTCATTGAATCTCCTCGGAGGGACAAAAGTACATAGGTACATTGATAGCTAAAAAAAAGAAAAAAAGAGAAGCAAAATGATAGTCTTCAGGCCACAGGAGGAGCTTGGGCATCAGGAGCCTAGGCGTCAGGAGCTGAATCCGAACGGACGACTTCGACCGGGGCATCTTCAGAGTCGTCAGACAGGAGGGAATCAAGGTCAAGGTTTGGGTATAAATCTAGGACTGCTTCGAGGCAAGCGTCGAAGCCGCGATTGTAAAATGTTGCGGCCTCAGCATCCCTCTCTTCAGAAGTCTTGAAACTTTCGATTGCAGCAGTAACCGCTGCGGCCAAAGAGGCCCCATCCTTTACCCTCTGGGCCTCCACGGCTTGATTCACGGCTCGTGTCCGCTCCTCAGTCGCCTCGGCCATGGCACGATTCAGAACTTCTCCAAGCCGAACCGTCTCCACGGCCAAGGAGTCCGAGTGGGCCCTTGCACGGATCAGCTCAGCAGTCGCTGCGTCACTGCTCTTCTTAAAATCATCTGCCTTATCCTGCAGATGTACCTCCTTGGCTTTCAAGTCCACGACGACTCTCTACAGTCGCCTGAACCTGGCTCTCTGGCCCGTAATCTGTTGGCGGAGGCCAATCTCCTCAGACCTTAAAGCCTCCACCTTGGCCCGGAAAGCCTCCAACTCCGCCTCCTTTCCCTTGTAATCCCGCACTCTTTGCCGAATGGAGAGCAGCACCGGGATGGCCTGAATAAAAAATAAAGATCAGTACCTACGGAGTGCATAACAACATTAAAGAAAGGAGGTCTTCTCGGAGACATACCATGTAACATACGGAGGCGAAGTCGTTAAGGAAGCTTCCCTTCGATCGCTCAAGAATCTGGGCGATGTCTTCCTCCTTTGCATGCTTGGTGGTCCACGAAGCCAAGCACGCCATGTGATAGCCGAGTTCGAACCTCCCCCAGCTCGTGCCCGCTTGGGCAGAGGCTTCAGCCCCCTCGGCCCCTACCCGACTACCGACTGAGTTTTGACCCTAGGCGCGGACCTCCCCTCAACCTCGGGGGCTGCGTACCTCGACAGGTGAAGCGACGCCCCGGCACTCGGGGCCATCAGGCGCACGCCTCCTGCCTGCGTGGCGACTTCTCATAGGCTGGGAGGATATTCAGGATAGTAACCGTCGCCACGTGTTGGCCAAGGCAGATAGCGCGCGTGATTCGAGATCCGTCATCATTATGGCGAGGATGGAAGATTTTCTACCTAAGTACTCTCCAAGCTAGCAAGTAAATTCGAAGAGCAGGGGGCTTCTGTTATGGAAAATCTGAGCTCACAATAAAACGCTGCTCCGAGGCCAAGTCCGAGCCGAGTCACGACCCTCTCTACCTGTTTCAAGACGCGACCCATCCGAGCAGCCGACTTGGTTGAGGTCGGACTCCGGATTATGATCCGATTGGATGATTGTCTACGCTATAGCCGCCCTGCTCTAGCATACATTCCGAGGCGAACGACGTTCCGAGCCGAGCATACGGTCCGAACAGAGTAAACATTTCAAGCCGAACGCATGTTCAGATGCGCATATCCCACTCGCTGAACGTGGAAACTGCCATAACCAAACGTGGTCGATAACCTCGCTCGCAAATACGCATAATCCGCCATATATGCTACATGATCGATAGATTGCGGAGGGTATCTCCACGATCTGGGAATCCCCCTTATCGTGCCGAGATTATCGGATCCGGACCATTCGACAGCCAAGTATAAATAGTACACCACGCCATATCTATAGGTACGTAAAATCGAGCTCTCCTCTACACTCTACTCAGACTCTGGTTTTCTTGTCCTGATTTAGGCATCGGAGGGTCTCCCGGCTTAGCCACGGTTACCGTTGTCTGCTTTTCTGGTGCAGGTTAAAGGGATCATACGTGGTGGTCAATGTGGAGGGAGGGCTGACCGAATTTTGGCATCAACAGGATCTACTGAAGTTTTGGATTTAACTCATTCTTTCGATCTTGCGGTAAAATTATCTTTCCAAATAGATGGGCTATAAATCATGGTAAGACCACCAAACTCAGTGACGTCACTTCATTATTGCCTCTCGCTACGCAACGGTAGCTAATCCGAGCCCTAAGGGACGCAGATTGCGTACTACCCCGTCCGTGGGCAGGACCATTGTGGTATAACTATAGGTTCAAACTGTTTAACTATTATTTTATGGCATGAGCAGAAAAATAAGGTAGATCTAACGATCAACTGTACTACACCGGACTCTTGCATTTAATGCAACTGACATTTAATGTTTCGAGCATTTTAATGCCACCAAGCTTATTATTTGATGTAGTCCTTGAGCGTTGGATCTACTTTAATTTTACGTTCATTCCTAAAAATAATATATGGAAAGGGATAGGCATTTTGGATGTACAAATACAGCATGTAGACCCGCCCATAGAACTGCCCGTTCGAGGGACGGGCGGGGTAGTGCGCAATACGCGTCCCAACCTAGGAAGCCGTGGGCGGGGCGACTCCCAGGGAAACGGATTGACTACTCCCCCTTACACCGGCCAATGGCAGGTGGTCGGTGCTATGTGGGACCCACCGTGATTTATGTGTATCATCCATGCCGTCCATCTATTTTTAAAGATTATTTTATTAAGATAATTTAAAAATGAGGTATATCCAAATTTCAAGTGGGCCACATTACAAGAAACAGTGTTGAATGAGGTTCGACCATTAAAAACATTTTAGGGGCTATAAAAGTTTTGGATCAAGCTGAGCTTTGTTTTTTCTCTTCATCGGGCCTGTATGACTTAATCAACAGAGTGGATGTCAAATAAATAGTATAGTGGGCCTTAGGAGGATTTGAATGGTGAATATCTAATCACTATTGTTTTCATGTTGTGTGGTCCACCTGAGATTTCTATCCCTTTAACTTTTAGCGTAAAGACATAAAATGATACGTAAAAATGGATGTACGGAATGGATGAAACAAATACATTATGATGGTGGCCACGGAGCACCGACCAGCAGCCCGGGAGCTGGTGGCAGGGGGAGTAGCCAATCCGTATCCGATTCCCAGCGGAAAAGAGCTTTATTCGGCAGTGCGTCCTTCCGTGCGTGTCATAGAGCGGTTGGCGACTGGCGAGTACCGCGTAAAACACCCGAGCTCCGCATTATACATGTAAAATCCACTCCGTCCATCAGGTTTTATTTTCGATTATATTTTCTTGAGAAAATTCAATTAGAAACATTACCAGCATGAGCCACACCACATGTAACAATGGAGATGGGATGCAAAAGCATAGGTTTTTGAGTGGGGCCACCTTGGCATGCCATGTATATTTCATCAAACCCGTTAATCAGGTGTAAATCATCATAGTGAATTAAATATAGCCAAAATCAACATGATCTAAAACTCACCGGGCCACACTGCATGTAATTAGAGGATTTTAGGAGCAATTTTACATTGTTCCGACTGTTGTAGACTGTCAGTTCTGATCTTTTGTATACACGGTTAAAATAAGGGTTCTCACCTGATAAACTAATTGGATCTACATATATAACATAGTGGGCCGCAGACAGGTTGGGTGTTTAACACCCTGCGTAAAACAGGTGCTGTAGACGATTCCTGTCCACGGGCGACAGGGCGAGGCCCTGCGTTGAAAATGTGTGATAGGTGTCACGGTAATGAGGTTACACGCGTCTTTCTATCGTATGCCACCGGCTTAGCTAGCCGCACTTCTCGTCTTCTAGCAGCAGACGGACCGGAATACTCGTGGTTAGGCTTTAATGGGGCACATGCACTGGGAGCGGATTAGGTCTGGTGAAACGAAGACTTCGGTCAGGCTGTGACCGTGGGCCCACCTTGATGTATTTTATTTTTATTTTTGTATATCAACGCTGTCCATCAGTTTTTTCAGCTCATCTTAAGAAATGGGCCCGAAAATGAAGCGGATCCAAATCTCAGGTGGACTACATAGGAAACGGTGGTGATGGAATGACCACCATTAAAAACTTCTCAAGGGCTAAAAAAGCTTTGGATCAAGCTGATATTTGCCCTCCATCGAGGTCTGTGTGACCTTATCGACAGGTTGGATGTCATTAAACATTACGGAGGCCCAGGAAATTTTCAATGTTGCTCCTTCAATCACCAATGTTTCCTGTGGTATGGTTCACCTGGGATTCGATCTACTCTATTTTTGCCCTAAAATGAGTTGGCGACAAGGATAGACAGCGTGGGTGCATCAGAGTGGGCCCACGATCATGTCCAGACCGAAGTACTGGAAGAAATTCCATGGGCCACGATGATTCATGTGTTTTATCCATGCCATCCATTCATTTTTTCAGATCATTTCATGGCATTAACCCCAAAAATGAGGTACATCCAAATCTCAGGTGGACCACGCCACAGGAAATTGTGTATACGTGTGCAAAAAAATAAAATGGCCCCACATAGGCGTGGCAAAGGGTTTAGTGAATGGGCCAAGAATTGAAGCCCAAATCCAAACAAAGTCAGGTTACCTGTGGACCATCCCACTTAATATTTATTAAGCCTAGGCCTGACCTACCATTAAATGGCAGTTGAATCGGACTTGAGTGAGTGGTGCACCTGAAAGCATACAAAACATACGAGAGCACTTGGTGGGGTCCACCTAAGTTTTGAAAGGGCTTGAAATTTAGTGTGATGCCTCGCTGTGATGTATGCCTGGCATCTACCCCGTGCATTTGATTGATCCTCTCTACATCATGAGATGTCCCAAAAACCTAATTTCATCTAGAAACAACTACTAAAAAAATCTCACTTTATCCTTCTTTCCTATTGGACTTGAGTGAGTGATGCACGACAATTAGCTGCTTTCTTAAAAGCTTGGGTGATAGATCATGCCGAATTACTCCATTTATCTCGTAACACAAGACTCATGTCCCATTAGTTAGGATCTCGGCTGAATTCTTCTCGTGGGCTCCATATTACATAAGTAACACCTTACATGAGCCACTCACCTCACATGGGTCACATATATCATGTATACCCCTGCATCCTATAGGATACCTTACTTGAGCTTAGTGTGAAAATGCCCATACATTACTAACCCTATTTTATCAGCTACATCTCAACTTTGGATTGAAAATGTAATACGGCAAGGCTTACTGATTACACTAGGGTGGCAATGGATTTGATTTGTTTCAGCGCAAGCCTAATAATTTACCAAACTGTTAAACTATTACTGCCCAAACTCAAACCCAGAATAGTCAGCCTGCGCCTAACCAGATCTACTTAAAATTCACCAAACCCAAGACCTATCGGATCCAAAATGGAATATAACCCGACCCACTTAAAATTCACCGAACCCAATACCTATCCGACCCGAAACGGAATATGTAGCTAAGCGCATGCCCACTGCTGACAAATTAGTCCATGTGTGGGATGTGGATTGCAGACACTGCTGTTCTTCCTGCGGTTGGAAGCTAGATTGGTATCAGTGTGATGTTTTCCAGCAATCCATCCTGTCCATCCGTTTTGCCAGCTTATGTTAGAACATGAGCCTAAAATTGAAGCAGACCCAAAACTCAAGTGGCCCACACAACAGGAAAGAGAGGGAAGGAAATGCCTACTGTTGAAACCTTCTTGCGTCCACTGTGATGTTTCTATACCATCCAAACCATTCATAAGGTCATTCCCACTTGGATGAATTGAAAACACATAAAAAATGCTTAGCCCAAACCTTTTGTGGACCCACAAGCATTTCAATAACAGATGTTCAATTCCCTACGTTCCCTGTCGTGCGGACCACTTGAGTTTTGGCACTTCCTCAATTTCGGGCTCATGGCTTAACAAGATCTGACAAAAGGGATGAGTTTCTAGTACACATCACGGTTCGCCCCACCTAGCCTTTTCGAAATTCCCATGATCTCAGGGTCGCAGGCAATCCACTTGGCATCATTTGCAACCCATGGGTCAACCCCATACGCAATATACCATGCACTATAACGCAAATGATTAGCAGATATAGCAAAAGGACTATTGAAAATGGGCCGGGTCGGGCTTGGCTATCCCTCCCAAATGCTTGTTAGCTTTGTAGGCGGACTTAAATTCACACCTACCTCCTAAGATCAGCCGTTGATGTCCATTAATGGGTGTGAACCCGAACAGGTTTGAATATCCCTCACTGTTTATCCATTGGGACGGCCTTAAATTCATACCTAACTCCTAAAATTAACTATTAATGTCCATAAATGAGCCTAAACCCGAACAGGTTTTAATAGCCCTCCCTGTTATCCATTGGACCCTAAAATATGGGTTAGGGCCCAGTCCCAGACTGAAGTCACACTCACGCCAGCTGGAAAATTCTGACGATCTAATCGTAAGATCGATGGCCACAATCACAAGTAGTTGTGGGACAACCGACATCAACGGTCCATTGCAATTTTTATTTTTTATTTTTATTTTTTTTAAGGGATGACAATTTCTCGTGCAGATTGGATCGTCCAACCATTGGACGCATGGGAGTGTGGGCCCCATCATATTGTAATGAAACAAACGGATGCGTGTACACCTCCCCATCATTGATACCACATTGGAGGCGATTGATGACCATAACATATGCATCCTTTCGGGACGCGTTTTATTCGTCTATTATGAGAAAATCTCAATAGACGCAATAGATAACAAGTACAAACATGATTCAAGTTATAGAAAGCACAGCAAGAGAGAGAGAAAGAGAAAGAGAAAGAGAAAGAAGGTCCCACAATCAGACGGCACAGATATATCTAGGAGGATGAAGCCAATTTGGCTCTTAAATCTTTTCTCAAAATCTTTCCTGAAGGGGATTTTGGAATGGCATGAACGAAGTAGACCTTGTGTAGCCTCTTGTAGAAAACCACCTGTCCCAACACACATCGAAACATTCCCTCCATTCATTAGCTAACAAAAGCTATCCCATTACCATATTTCTTGAACGTGTGCCACACAGGACCGAGTGAACCTCCAGAGTCTACAGGCACATCTAATTTCCATTTTCGTATATGTGCTTGCGTGTGTTCACGTTCGGCGCACGTGTACGTTATCCGGGCATCTCATCAGTGGGGCCCGCTCTGAAGCTCACGCTGCCCCAGAAATAAACAAATTTCAACCGCATATATTTTTTTCGTGCATGCCGTCACACTACGGTTGTTTGTTCCAGCGTGATTTTTGGGCCAGCTCATGTTGATGGGATCCTCGCATAATGACTGGCACGGATGCCGTACACGTGCATCGCGTTGGTCAGTGTGCAACTTCTGTCAGTCAAAGACCGCAGCCTTTTTCGGAGAACGGTGCATGTGTGTGTGTATATATATATAAAAACTCCTATTAGGTCGAGTTGTGTGGGGCCAACCTGTCGTGTGTTTAACATTTATCCCATCAGCCAGATGCACCATTTCATAGTAGGCCGGGGCTTAAAAATCAAACCATTCTATGACTTGGGTGGGACACACCACATAAAACAGTTGAGGGTTACATTCCCATTAAAACATTCATAATCATTTATCAGGCTCAATGAGATGTGGTTCACAAATCTAACTCATCCACTGTGCATGTCTCAATTGGATGAGGGGTGAGACCGAGTTTCAGCCACATTCAAAACTCAGGTGAGACCCATAAAATACTTTTATATGTTTTAAATATGCCTTCATATAATTTTTTATGATATAGCCCAACAGAGTTCTATATCTGGCTGATTTTTGAGATATCTTAAAATTTAAGAGGACCCATCAAATGCACGGTGTTGATGTTCAACACACATCAAGATGGGGTCCACGCAGCTCGGCATCATGAGATGTTCCCATGAGGTCGACCTTATAAAATCATTTCCCACACACATATATATATATATAATACTCTGGCTGATTATAACGCTACATACACAGGCACTACGAAATTTCTACATGAGGCAAACATTAGCTCAAATAAAGCCAATGAAATTGTGGGATTCATTTTCACTAAGCTATGATACCAAAATCAGACTTATCGAACAATCTTAACCTTTGATACGTGGAAACTTGTTTATTTATTAAATGGGACCGTTGGATATTTTCATTTTAATCGTCCAACCAACGCCCACCTTATCAGATAAGAGTAACTTCTGGTTCATGATGCATCTGAACTGGTGCCAACAATTTGGACAGTTTACTTTGGATTATGTGTATTCTACGCGTGCAATTCTTAAGTGATTATAACTGCATGTGTATCATCCGTACACTTCGCCAGGGTATCAAAGGATCTCATCCTGAAAAATAAAAAAGCCACTTCCCTTATTAATTGGACGTGTAAGTGTAACGACCTCGTTAAAGCGGGGAGATGACCAGGAAGATCCCTCTGGCTTATCGTTTGGGACTGTCCAACGAGTTCTCCACGTCACGAATGATAAATGGGACAAAGTACACATAAATCGGATGATCTGGCTATTTGATCCGTAGCCTTCAATGAGCGGTAATTAACGGTTCACATTCACTCTCGGAAAGTAATGATAGGCAACGGTAGTTAGTAGATGGGGGGTGCGGTTTGGGTGGATCCCCGGATGCACCGAACTCGGTGGATCCCTAAATGTGGAGCCCACCTTGATGTATATTCCTTACATCCACACCGTCCATCCATTTTTAAAGCTCATTTTAGGATATAAGCCCAAGAATGAAGCAGATCCAAATCTTAGGTGGACCATACCACTGGAAAGAGTGTTAAATGAATCCCCTCCAGCAAAAACTTCATAGGGCCACCAGACTGTCTATCTGCCATCCAACCTGTTGATAAGGTCACAAAGACCTGGATGAAGATACCAAAAAAATATCAGCTTGATCCAAAACTTGTGGCCCACGAAAAGTTTTTGACAGTCAATTACCACTGTTTCCTGTATCATGGTCAAGCTGAGATTTGGATATAATTCATTTTTGGGATCGTGCACTAAAGTGAGTTTTCAAAACGGATGGATGGCGTGGATATAGAACACATACATTACAGTGGGCCCACGGCCAGGGATCCCACCCACCTCGGTGGATCTACCGAAGCTGCGCCAATAGATGGACGGTGCTGGGAACTGCATCATCACAAAGTCACGTGAACTCTGTGGAGATGGCTCGGATACCGCAACCATATCATCACCCTTTAGAGATAAAAACTTGATACTCGGCACCTGTGTGACGGTTGATACACTGGCACCTAAGAAATTATTAACGTGGCATACAAGTACCTCAAATCAGACGGTCCAGACTGTAAACCCCAATTCATATGTACCCCAAACAATAAATCACTCTGATTCAGTAACTAACTGGCCTGCTGCTAGAAATCTTAAAAAATAATAATAATAACGGTCACAGTTCAGCAAACAAATATCCACGAATCAAAGTCTAGGATTGTTTAACCAATCTGATATTTATCTGACCACCAATCTACAGTGGGTCCCGCAATGTTAACGGTCTACTTTAACTCTTTAAGTTAAATATGTGACAAGAATATAATTAGTGTGCCTGCATATTAACCAAACAACACTTAAGACAATCCAATCATCAATCTGGACCGTCCATTCATTCCAAATAATTATTAAGTAGCCATGAAAAAGCATTAATTAGACTATCTAACCATCCATTCAATATCAGCAAAAATGGATGATTAAGATCGATAAAAGGTAGGTATAACTCATCTTTGGAACACTTAAATAAACCCTTTCCCTTCCATTGGAAATGAGCAAGTGCAAGAGTTTTCAGTACATTGTGGTGCAAAAGAGTGCTGTAGACCCATCATGACATCCACTCCTACAATCTTACACGTCTTTTCTCATGTAGCCATGTATCCAAAAATCAAAACGATGGTGACCTACATTAGTAAGAACAGTTGAGAGTGGAGACCCGCCATTGATTTTCATAGAGGGCCCACCGTGTTGTGTATAAGCCATCATATCTATTTATATGAAACATCTGTCCCATATGATGGCACACATAAAAATAAAGACGTTCTGAAACTTGGGTAGGCCCAACAGAAATCAACAGTAGGTGTCTCCCTCCGAACTATTATTGCTTGTGTGGCCCACCTGAGTTATGTATCAGTCGGATTTTTTGGACCCATGGCCAAACGTAATTTTACATTGAAAACGTTTTCACTAGATAATATCAGGGGGCTAGAATCATTCAAGTGGTGTGAATATGCTGTGATTCTAATTATTTTTAGATCATCATCTAACTACAGCAGTATGGAATGAATGGACAATCCAGACCATTGATTGGACCATCCCACTTGTCATTTAAAAGCTTTTGCTAATGTTCCCATAAAAATCTCACCCACAACAAGTTGTAAATGCAACTAGTTATTGAGTTGGGTCCACCGAGATGTATACATTGCATGTAACCGGTCCAACTTCGTTTCCCATCATGAAAATGGGTGCCCCAAAAATCATGATGGTCCAGCTATCAAGTTGGCACCATGTTTTCTTTTGATTTTTGGGCCATCATATGTCGCAGCCTGCAGTCCACTGTGGGCTCCACATGCAGCTAATTGGATGTTTTTTCATCTAAAATATATGAAAATTTCCCCTGTTTGAGAATGAGATTTTATTTCAACTCACCTGTTTAGCTATGAATTCTTTAACAGCGTCCTCCGTAAGATCATAGGCATTGGATTGAACGATGAAAGCAACCGGAACCTCTCCAGCAGCTACATCTTTTTGTCTAGTGACAAACATTAGTTGTAACAATCAGTAACACATTTCGTGAGACTTTTGTTATATGAATTTTTCTCAATTATAAAGCTAATCACACTCACGGTACAACAGCAGCATCTCCAATGGACGGATGGCTGACTAGGAGAGCCTCAAGCTCAGCTGGCGGCACCTGCAAGCACATTTCCAATGAAAGAGATAATTTAGTCAATTGTACATGGATAAATGTGTGAATATAAGAAATAATGTAGTCAGTCGTCATACATAAATAAATATATCTTTTAAACATACCTGAAATCCTTTGAATTTGATAAGCTCTTTTACCCGATCTACGATATAAACCTCTTCATCATCATCCACATACCCAATATCACCGGTGTGTAGCCAGCCTTCGGCATCAATTGTAGATGCGGTTGCTTTTGGGTCATTTAGATAACCTATGAGAAGATGACACATGCAGCAATCATGTTAGCTTATTATTATTTATCTTTGCAAACATACACACACGTAGACCACATGGTCCATAGAGTGGGTCTTGGCCTAACCTTTCATGATCTGAGGACCCCGAATGCAGATCTCCCCAGGCTGGTTATGCTGGAGGGAGAAACCGGTCTCTGGGTCGATGACCTTGAGATCGGCATTCCTCACGACAGTCCCACATGAGCCGGACTTGGTTGGGAAGGGCTGCTTGGCAAAACCGAGGCACATTGACAGTACGGGCCCGGCTTCGGTCATTCCGTAACCCTGCAAAAATCACATTAGTAATCTATAGTTTAAACTTTAAAAGTTTTTTTTTAAATTATTATTTATAATAATAATGTTCTAATTGTACATACATTTCATACATTTAAGGTGTTTTCTTATTGTTAGATGGTCCACATTCAATCACGCACTATCGATTCCATGTCTACTATGTATGTTTTCATTTCTTTAGTGGGCACGACTTCAGTGCACCCGCAAGTCACTGAATGTTATGCACCCATTGTCTTTCACCATTTAAAATGGGTGGTGGGAATCTCGAGGATACCAATATATTGAATTTTTAAAACGTGCATTTTAAAAAGCGTGTTGAGATTCCAATCCGCTATTTACGGATCGTGGTAGGAATGAGCACGCTGACTTTTGGGGGAGCGGATTAGATAAGGTACTGGCCTCATCCAGAACGGTGGGCCACCTTCTTGATGCGTCGTGTATTCTACATCCACCGTCCATCTGCTTTGCCAGGTCTTTAAGCATGGACCCAAAAAAGAGTAGATATAATTATCAGGTCGACTACACCATTTGGAAATATTGGGGATTGAACACCCCACGATTAAAAACTTCCCAAGGCCAATTGTGATATGCTCGCATAAACTTAGATAAACGGGAAAAATAAATCATCAGCTTGATTGAAAACTTTTGTGGCCTATGAATGATCAATCACTACTGTTTCATATGCGCTAAAATGATAAGAGAAAATAGATGGACTGCGTGGATACAGAATATATGCATCAAGGTGGGCCCCATGGCAAGAACAGCAGTGTCTTGGGTGAGGCCAGGGCCTCACCTAATCCATTTTCCAAATTTTGGAGGACGCTTGTTGCACCGCACCTATCAGCAATATTCAAACACTACAAAAGGATATGAATGGTTGAATCTAACTAACATGAATGGTCATATGTAAACCGTTTCTTTAAAAATTCAATCCTGTGTGGCCGTTTGTTTGGCAAGTTATGGAAACACGTCACCATTACTATTTTTATGGCCCCCAAATCCAACAAATGAATTTGTATTTATTAAGAGAATGAATTTATACGACATCTTCTTAGCATTATAATGAAAATCGTGAATCTAAAAGAACACATTAGTAATTATGAAGATGATTTGATATTAAAATATTGTAAAAATACTATTATTATAGTTTTACTGTGAATAAACCAAACACAGTAACAGTAATCAAATATAATCCCTGTTTATTATCTCCACTGTAGGTAAGGTGGGTCCCACAGTCTAGATAATTTAACTCAGAAATCAGGCCATTTTACCACTGATCATGCCAGGCCTGCCCGCTTAGCATTAGTTCCGAGTCAGACTCATCTTATTCACAGTTCAGATGCAAGGACAAACCTCCACGCGTGTGATGGTATGCTTGGGGACAAACCTCCACACGTGTGATGGTATGCTTTTGGGTTAAGTTGCAATTTTTTATTTTTTTATTTATTTTACAAACAAACACTCACATGCAACACATTGAAATGCAATCTGCCAATCAGTAGTTAGAATAGGCTTTAGGTTGAAATTTGTAGAGTTACTGCCTACTATAGTTTGCAACAATAAGTTGAATGGGGCTTTCTGGGATGTTTGTGAGAAATTCACTCCGGCCATCTATTTTACCCGATCATGTTAGCACATGGGTTAAAATGCAGCAAATCCAAAACTCAATTGAGCCGCATTCAAGAAATGAAACTCATTCGAGCCACATTTAAGAAATGATGAGGATTGAACATCTACTTATGAACGATTAACATGGACAAAAGTTTTGTATCTTCTTTTGAAAATGACATATGGTATGACAATGAAAAAAATATAGAATGCTAATTATATTTGAGAATATTTGGAGTGCTTTTTAGGGAATTATTATTGATAGGATAACAAAACATGAATCACTTGGTCAACAAAGGAAAGTAAGCCGTTAATAGTTGTACGAAAGCGAAATGAATGGTCGATAGGAGTCTAGAAATAGACCAAGTGGTTGAGAGATGTCTAAAAGCAGATCAAACGGCCAAGGAAAGCTAAAAATAGAATGCGGCAGAAGAGCTTGATCGATCAGTTGAAACAAAAAAATGCTAAGTGGTCAAGTAGAGTACAAGCAGGCGACTAATAAAACATATATTACCAATGTATAGCCAATGATCAATTAACGACCAAACATAGAGCTCGACGGAGAGAAGAGGAAGAGTTAGGAAGAAGAAACATGATAAAGAGAAGCGAAATAGCCTAAAAGAAAAAATATAATAGAAAGTAGGATATATATATATATTACACACGCACCCACCACACACCCACGCGCGCCATAGTGGGATTTCACCACTTATAGGTTTCGAACCCAATACCTCGTATTGAAACTCCTAGAGTCTACCACTCGGGCAAGGATTGAAACCTTATAAATAATATTTCGACTATTATAACCATTTTAATAATGAAAGAAGGACAAGAAATACAAAGCTAGGATCTATAAATAATAGAGGAATTCAATAGAAAGTATTCAAGGAATAAAAAATCACAATCAAATCTCAAAACCATTAAATCAACAATTAAAACTATCTTATCAATATCATTTATCTCAACTTATTCTGAGCATAACGATAATCCATTAATAATAATTCTTAATTATAATATTGAATGATCAATTGTGAATTTTTCCCTTTGTGGAAGGTACAAAGTAATCCATAATTGGGGATGACTCCGCTTCCCGATTGTGACCATTATCGAATTCTCAATCTTGTCAAAATCTGGTCAACATATCAAATTATTCACTTGCGATTAAAGTTGATCGATTTAACTTGAGTTGCTATGAGAGGCATCCCTGAGATTTTTTATTTTTTATTTTTTTAAAACGACCTATTTATAAATGACCCCAACGATGTTTCAAGAGTAATCATTTTCCCTTATTTTGTTTGGGTGCGGCCGTTTAAAGTCTTAAACCTGCCAATTTTTGGGCCATGTCCTAACATCGTCCGTCAAAACGGACGCCGGGGGTGGATTTCTCACCAACCTCAATGACCCACCTAGCTGACAGCCTGTCGCAGGCAATCTGCTTGCAAGGCTTTTGACCAATTCTCGGGCAGAGTACATCGCCAACTTAAAATGACCATCAAATCTAGAAACGCTCGATTATATCCCAATGTATTCAAATAAAATACGTAAACATAATCTTTATAGAATTGAAGTCTTCAGATTTTCAGACTGAGAGTTATTTTGCGAATCCCCTATCCAACAGCAGTCCTATCAAATAAACAGTTTGGATCATTGATAGGATTCCAAATCCAGCGTGTAGTCTCTCGACTTACCTTATTGTAATACGTCGGGATGTATACGCGCAAACATCCGAACGGAATATAGACTAGATTGCGTTTGCCACTACCACGCGAGTGTAACCCAGCTCACTTTCACGCAGCACATGTACGAAGACAGTCTAAACGTATGAGATCCAAACCGTCCATCACCTGGGCCCCACCATGAATCTACGTAGGAAAAAGTTAAATAAGGCTGATCCGCTCATAAGGTGCCACAAACACAGTGCATGGAACAAGTGGCCTGTTGAAACAAAGTTCTTTACCAATTAATTTTCGCGAACACTGTAGTCTACGTGATGAATGGATCAAGCTGATTATTGGGTTAGGGTATCTACATACTGGGACCCACTTGATGAATGGTGTAGATCTTCAGATCACATGCCAGATTTGCATTTGCACGGGCATGTATATCAGGTTACACATGCTGGTGGCATCAACAAATCCCAGCCACTTAATAAGACAAATAATTATCAAACGGGAATTAAGACTTAAGAGGACAACACCACAACAGTCAATTTCTCTACAGTCGCCTTTCATTTGCGTATGGGGCTCACCGTGGTATGCATCAGATCCAACCCGCACATCAAGATTGAATCTAGTGCATGCTTATCTCACATGTCGTTCACGTGAATGACCCGTGGAATAAGTTTATTCTCGAAAATTTAAAAAAAAATAGTAAAATACGACGTACCTGCCCGAGAAGCGCCTGTGGGACCCGGCTCCTGAGGGCGTCCTCTAACTCCTTCCCAAGCGGGGCAGCTCCGGATAAGATGATCCGGATCGAACTCAAATCGAAATTCTCGACCGTTGGATTCTTAGCCAACGCCAAGACCAACGGCGGAACGACCATTGCCACCGAGACCCGATACCTCTGAATCAGCTCGAGCAGCGTCCCGATCTCAAACTTCTGCATGAGAAGAACTCCGGAGGCGGCTCGAAGAGAGCAGAGCAGAACAGAATTCAAAGAGAAGATGTGAAACAGAGGCAATACACAGAGCACGACGTCCTCAGTCGTCAAGTGCAAGTTGGGATTTTCACCGTCGATTTGCTGGGCCACGCTCGAGATCAAGCTCCTGTGGGTCAGGATCACGCCCTTCGGTAACCCTGTCGTCCCCGACGAGAATGGAAGCGCGACGGGGTCGTCCGGCTCAATCGAGACCGACGGGACTTCCCTCTCGTCGGCGCTCGAGATCACAGAGAAATGCAGGCAATTCTCCGGCGGGTCGTCGATGGTGATGACCGGGAGCTCGTCCCCGATCGTCGGGAACTTCTCGCCGGCGTCCCGCAGCTTATTGACGTACTGAGATTGGGTGATAACGAGCTTCGCAGCAGAGCTCGAGAACTGCTTGTAGATCTCTGCAGCCGTGCAGAAGGGGTTGGCTGCGGTCGACACGGCCCCGATGATGGACGCGCCCATGAAGGAGAAGACGAATTCGGGCGAGTTTTGGAGGAGGATCATGATCACGTCGCCTTTCTTGATGCCCAGCTTCGATAGCCCAGCTGCCGTCTTCTGGCAAATGAGGTGGGCCTCGGCGTACGAGTAAATTCTACCGTTGGATCCGGTGATCAGACACGGACGGTCCGGGAACTCCGACGCTTTCTCGAAGCAATACGTGTGAAGAGGGAGATGGTTGGAGAGGGAGATGTCAGGAAGCTTCGATCGGAAGATGTAGGTCTCCGGAGGCGGGCCTTCTGGGGCGGGGGTTGGAGGCTGGGTGTCGGGAGAAGCAACGGATAACATGATTTCAGATGTGGAAATCTCTACGGAATGAAAACAGAGGATTGAAATTTAGAGACACTGAAATCGATCAAAAACCCAACTCTCCTGCTGAGATCACAGCAGAAACGTGATAGAAATCTATGAAAGTAGAATCTACAAACCGTCGCAGTTTGAACCAAGAAACCACTTTTTTTTTTCTTCTTAATTCTCTAACAAGAACAGAGGAAGGTGTGAAACTGAAACGCGAACTGGAACCGAAAAAAAAAATATCTGAAAATCCAATCAGGAACGGATTCAGATCCTTTCAAATGCAGAAACTAGAAAAAACCCAATACTCATACAGCAAAGCCAAAACAGGAAATCTAATTTTTTTTTTAAAAAAAACACGAAGTTCAAGCAGCCAAACACATATACAGTCGTTTCAGCAAAGACCCAATTGCTGGAGAACTAGAATCTGAGAAAAATGCAACAAATTTTCAAGAGAAAAAGAGCCTTTAAAGAAGATAAATAAGACCAAGAAACACAAACAATACTCTCTCTCTCTCGTGTCCACGCATAGGAGAGAGAGAAATAAATACAAGAAAGGGAGAAGGGGGTAGGTAGGGGAAATAGACGTACGAAGCGGGGTAGCTGTGAAAGATGAGGTGTAGAAAGGAGCACGCTCATCTCACTTTCAAGAAACCCAGGCCCTTTCTTTTCCAATCAACGCTCACCTACCATTCATTCCCACCCCCCTTTCTCCAAACGTCCCATGCATGGTCCCGATTCCCTCTTCCGTACACAGTAACACATTGAGAAGTGCATGAGAACCTCCCCATCCACATGGTCGTACGTGGACGATCAAACGATCCAATCCATCCAGTCAGTACCTTAAAAATTAATGGCTGCATCGTTATTTGAAGGTAGGTCTTTTTTTTTTTAACACACACCCACACCCGCATGCAACACAGAGCCCATGATCCTAGTGGTTCGATTTCTTTAAATTTTTTTCACAGAAGTGGAAGAAGGGCAGACTGGATCCAATGAACGGACCGAATGAGTGGTTTTTAATGCAAAAGATATTAAATGCAGCCACATGGATCTAAAGTTTTTGTGCACTTTTAAAGATTGGATCATCTCTCTTTTACAAATGCCACGGTTCACCGTCACAGACACACATATCCGTAAAATCCAAACGGATGCGTTTTTGTAGGTTTTGGGCTCAAAAACCACGAACCGCCTACATCAAACCAATTTTCTTTTATTTCTTTTAATGAATGTTTTTCGTTTAGTTATTTTTTCTTCCCACATTTATTCATTGACTCAGTGTTGGATATGAAAATCTTACCTAATTAACTTACGTCGACGGAAATAACAAGGGTGGGGCACCTATTACTCCATCCTCTCTTTCTTGTGGACCACTTATATGCATACAGTGTTCACATTTTTGTGTTCATGACTTTAGTGGATCCGGTTGAAAAAGATGTACTAAAAATAGTAGATATTAGGGATTTTATATATATATGCCTCCTTTTCGGCAATGGACCTAAAACCTCTCGCTTTTTACCTATTTTTGGGAACCCGGCCATAGTTTTCGCCATTAGGATTTGCACCAACAGTTGTTAGTTACACATTAGAATAGATTTTTACATTTTCGTATTAAAGAAACTGCCCTCCCATTGCTGCACTTGGCAATCTCTCCTCAATACATGATCACGTGCCAACCTAACCCCGACCACACGTGGAGCCCATCTTGATGTTTGTGACAAATCCACCCCGTTCATTTGTTTCTCCAGCTCGTTTCATGGCATGAGCCCAAAAATGAGACGGATCCAAAGCTCAACGTGTGCTCCAAGATGGACCCAATCTATTTCAACAGTAGGAGTTTAATCCCACTGTTTCCTATTGTGTGGCTCATTGGATATTGGTATTGGCCTCGTTTTTGCGCCTATGGCTTAAAATGAGCTGAAAAAACAGATGGACATAGTGGATTTTTCACAAACATTCAATGCCCCGTAAATGTTTCAACTGTGGGCATTCAATCCGCGTTATTTCATGTTCGTTGTCCCACTTGAGCTTTGGATGGATCGTCCTCATTTTTGCGCCCATGCCCTAAAATGAGATAAAAATACGGTAGATGGAATGGATTTATAACAAACATAAGATGTGCTGGAAAAAATAATAATAAGATTAAAAAAATAAAAATAAATAAATAATAAAAATAAAGTAAGAAAAAATAACTTGTTGTTTGAGTCAAGGCGTTATTGGGTCCCTCAGCTTGAAACCAAATTTGCCTTCCTTGGATCATGCTCCAAATGCAACAGGAATCTTGGATAGTTGGTCTTTAGGATATAACGAATACAACCCAATCCACTACACTCACTGTATACAAGCTCGAATGAACATGAACTTAAACCGAAGTGAACTGACTTAACAACGAACTTAGTTGATTGAGCAAGAGACTTATTTTGAAGAACCAGAGAGAAATTGTTGTATTAAATGGAGGAAATTGAAAAAAGGAATAGGTCTATATACAAACCACGATTAAGTGCTTAAAACACCATTTCAAATGGGTTTGGTCCTTTGGGTTTAGTGTGACGACCCGAACAGACGTGTCTCTGATTTGAAAATTTGCGCAAAATTGTTAGCGCGAGTATACTTGCAAAGCATGGAGTAAAATCGTTAACACAGAACAAAACCGTTAGCGTTAGCGTACTCTCAATCTACTCATAGACCCATACCCATACTTGGACCCATCCAGGCCCAACGTAGCTCTGTTCAGCTCATTGTGTGTGTGTTTGGCCAATGTCATAGGTTCGGGCTAATGGCATACCCCCATTGGACCAAATTCACACGTAGGCCTCTTAATGGGTCGGAGCCCAAAGATGTCTCGTTTTAACACTAAGGTCTTGGTTTCGATCCCTAGTGGGGGTGACTAACAGTGAAGTGTGAACTGACAGTGGGGTGTATTAACAAGTTAACAAAAAAAAAGAAGACCAGGGTGGATTTGGAACCAATCCGATTATAAACAAATCAACATCTTAAGATCCAGACCCGCCCTGTTAACCGGTATAGTGGATCTAGACCCGCTCCGTCGAATATGTGAATGCGTCGGAGTCGGATCGGATATGTTAGCCACCTATCATCCCAAGGTCGAGAGTAATTTAAAATTCTAAGAAAATCTATTAAAAATCAACTTCATCAAGTCAAATTGATAAGTTAAAAGTAAACTAATACAAAAATGAAACAAAGTCATGAAACTCTATCAAATATCAATTCGAAGAAAATATCATACACATTTTTCTTACCAAGTTGAAGAGACTAACTGTGACAATTCTAACTTGTGCTAGTACTCATACATATGATAGGAGAAGAAACACCTAACATATACATGAAAATAGTAATTAGAAAATTTGGTATGAAAAAATAATAATAATAATTAAAACTAAATAAATTTAAAATCTACTTACTCTTTTTTAGATGTCGTAATCAATCTTATCCACATATTAAAGTTTCTACGACTTCTGGAAGTAAGCAACTACGAGTCTTATCAAGCACTTTATTATCGCTAGAATCTGGTCAAATAGATGTAATCAATCGCGTAGGTAATCTCATCAATGAACCTACACAGAAATAGAAAATTGTAGACAATGGGGGAGCCGACGACGGCCCTGGCTTTGGAATAAAGGCTTGAGCTCAAGTTTATTTACTTATATACCTCTCTTCAATTGCAGTTGGTGTACTTCTAGGGTCTTTAGGCGGTGTCAAAACCCGCGTATCCCCTTGGGATCTGTTGGATTCGCTGGAGGGTCCTTATTTGGATGTGAATCTATTCTTGAAAATATCGTCGAGCCTGCCTCGGTCGACATGCTCTTCGGGTTAGATCATACTGAATCTTTCCCTTCTTGGTTCAAGGCGAGATTTTCTCCGAGTTTCTCGTCCAACCTCTGGCTGTAGTTGATCTGGTTAGCTCTGGTTAGCTCTGGAAGATGATCCACCCCCCCCCCCCCCCCCCCCCCCCCCCCCCCCCGGAGTTTTGCCCTTAAGTGGCTCAGATCGAGGTCAGATTAGGGTCTATCTCTTCGTTAAGAGCGTCACTTACTATATCTTCCGAGCTATGTGCCCTATTAGCTCAGGAAGCTCGTCCTACTACTCTAGTCAACTCAAGTTTAAGATATTTTTCTTGTGGTCGATTTCTCTTTCTGTGCCATTGATTAATTTATTTTTACCCACAACATACTCTACCACCAGTATTAAATGTTGATTTTGATGCAACAATAGAGACTAAGATTATCGAAATGTCATGAGCCATTTCTCAAAGCATTAGGAACTTTGGATTGTTGATTCACCACCAACTTAATATATTAAACTCTGGTTGCGAGAAAATAGTGGCTCTTTTAAAAATTGATCTAGTTCTAATTTTGGAAGAAAGCTTCACTACCATGACATGCATAAGAATACCACTTATCAAATTCTCTAAATTTATTTTCAGCATTATCAGAAACACCACTAGATAATGAAAAACTGTTATTATAACTACTTTCAACAATGGTTGAAAAAGTTGTCATTGATTTATCCAAGTCAACAACTTTATACTCTTAGAAAACGTCAACCATTGTATGTTGAATTTTGTTAATATAGAAATGAACATCACCACCATAGATTTGATAATAGTAGTACTCCACCAATTTCATTTTAAACCGAGGATCAAGAGCTAATGACATAACTAAAACCAAACTGCATTCATGTCTTTACTTATCAAACTTTGATTTTATTCTATTCACCATTGATTTAACATAATCACAATAACTTTTATCCATTTCAACTAATTTGAGATGAATTTCACAAACATCGGGAAAATACATATTAATACTTGGATACTTAGAAACTAAAAAGTTATTGGTAACTTCATTAAAAAAAACCTTCAAACAGTTACTAATAACCTTTCCCATCTTCTATTTTTCATTGGATGGATTTATCTTGAAGTCACGATCACATTGCTCCAATTGAGAAAGTGCTTCTCTAAAGCCCAAAGAAGCCTCGAGCATGAGATGTGTCGAGTTTCACCTTGTTAGAACATTCATAAGTAAACTCTTTTTCACTAACAATTTTACTTGAGTCACTGAAAATTAGAACTTTTTCTCTTTTGATGGTGATGAATTAATGTACTTCACACTTTCTCATATTTTTTAGACTACACGTACAATCTCTTGTAAGTCATCTTGCATAATTAAATTAAGAATATGAGCAGAACAATGGACATGAAAACAACTCCCCAGATAATGCGAGCAATCCTCAATCAAGACAACTCTTCGTACTTTTAATCATAACGTCATTAGTGGAAGCATTATCTACAGTGATGGCGAATAATTTTTTATCAACATCCCACTCTAGGACTATATTTACGACAATTCTACATAGATTCCCTACATCATGAGGAGTTTTTACTGTTGTAAAGGCAAGAATTCTCTGTAACATCCTGAATTTTTGCTGTTTTTGGATTTTCAAAAATTCTTAAAATTTTTTTATTACTTAACTTATAATAACTCTTAATGAGCATTAACACTCAATACCAGTTTATACAGGGGTGGTACTAGTAAAGAACCGCACAAATCCGATCAATCAACCATATGAAGCCAACGAATCTGCTAAATCACTCAAATATCGAGTTTAGCCTCATGATTTACTCACGTAGGACCCAAATCTAACCGATCCATCGCTAATAAATTAAGACCATCATAACTAAATTAAAGATCCAACCAAAGCCGAGTCAGACGATGCCCGGATCTTGGATAATAGACCAGATGAACCCCGATACTCTTTTAGCCTAAAACTAATGGCTTAAAGTAATCATGACCAAATTTTCACTTTCACTAGTTATAAATAGGTCATACTATAAACATAGTTAATCCAAACCCTAATCAGTGCCCACGAGAAATCTCACTACTTAATTCATTCCAGAAATGCCCCGATTTTTCGAACAAGCTCTAGATCGCTCATTGGTGGGCCACGAGTTACAAAATTATAGAGTAATGTCTGTCTCACTGGGCTTGTGGTCCATCGCGGACCATGGACTCAGTGGACATCTAGAAATTAATTATCCACACCGTTCCAACGGCACTTGCCAAATGCAACCCACCCAAGGCCAGGACGAAAATCTGACATGTGTCAATGAAATTGAGATATAAGACTTTTCAGCCGTCGGATTTCTTCAAAATTTATGGTGAAGGTCTAATGTAGTGTCCTACACCCATTCACAAAATCTGAAACCCGATCATGCCATGGTAACTGTTGATCGCAAATTGGATCCGTACGATCAAATCCCATATCCGATCGTTCTCAAATTTTGCATGACCCTTCATCGGGCCATGGAGCACCTATCCTGCGATGTATATCAATATGTACACCCCATAGTGGGCCCTAGATCTTAGAAAGATACTCTCATAGGTCTAGTATAGTAAAAACTTAGCCTTTAGGGTCATTTACACCAATTTTGACATTATAAAAAGGCCTTCTTTTGGGCACCCCTCTCCCCATACGATTTTTGCCCTAGGAAAAGAAAGAAAGAAAGAAAAAAAGAGAGAAAGAGAGAAAGAGAAAGAGAGGAAGAAAGAGTGAAAGAGAGATTGAAGGAGAACTAAGGTGAACCTTGGATCGAGGTGGGGCCCAATGAAAGAAACCCCCACATCTCCCTACCTCTTCTCTAAGAAGAATCACTTACCACCACCACCACAATCATTCCGTTGATCATCTAGGTATGATCCTTCACCCCTTTTTCTTGAAATTCATGTATTGAGAAGAGTTTGCATGGATTTCTAATATGCAAGTACATGTTTTAGGGATTCTGGCCGATCGACCCAAGAGCCCTCATTCTTAGGTCAATTTTTGAGTCTCCAACGATTCATAGGTGAGAATTATTAATCTTAGGTGGCCTAGCACCACTTACACCATGAATCTAATGATTTTGCTTGATTGGGTGAGACACTTGTAGAATCTAGAAAGACCCTAGGATTTGGGTGATTTATTTGGGGATGGATGAAATCGTATGTTGTGTATTACTTTTATGATGTTATTTGTGCTGCTCACATGCTTAAGTTATAGTGGATGATTGTATATTCATGTGTTGCATGATCTTCTCATATGTTGTTGTCTATGTCATGTTTGATGTTTTACCCTTGTACATTTTCATTCCTTAAAATGTAGGAAGTGTTTCACTTCCTCACTAATTCACACTACTCACACACATCTTGATTATGATGATGTAACATGATTGTTGAGAATATTTGAACTGTATGATGGAATGTATGCAATATGCTACTATAGGCTAGTTAATAACCTTGATGTTGGCATGCTATGAATCATTATCAACCCTTGATTGAGCAGGAACTTGAGGTGAGACGGTAGTCCCATTGGTTGGACTACCCTAAGACTAAACCCGCGAGTTGGGCGGGTGCAAATGGGCGGTAGTAGTTCGACTACATGGGTCTCTTGTACCCGATGTCGCTCGTCACGTGCTCGCCTGACTCGTGCAGACTGGATTACTTATTGCCAATTCCGATTGTTAACCATGTTTTCTCACATATTTATGGAACCTAGAACACCCTACCACTGTTGTAGCCCACCGACAATCACTTGAAGTTGATCTACTGCCTCGTGAGCCGGGCATGGTGGAATGAGACATTGTGTCCGAGCTGTCGGCCTACGCTGGAGTGACGCGCCTCCCCGTAGTGATCTCGAGCAATTCCAGTTCTCAGCACTCCCCATGTGCTTGAAGTCGGGGATGGAAAATCCGACGGGTTCAAGGATCGTGGGGACTTGGCCTCACACGTTGGGGGGTCTTGGCCTCGCAATTAGTTTATGGCGTTTGATTTGTGGATCAGATTTCTAAATCTACTGGATGAATGGACTTAACTAATAACTCGGCTAACACGATCGCACTGCATCGCATTAGTTAGGGTGGCGACTCGGAAGTCGAGGTCGCAATGAGGGAGTGTTGGCAGACGCGATCGTTAGATGGAGTCGCTCGAGGGAGCGTTGTTGTAACACCCCAGATTTTTGCCAACCTGGAGTTAGACGTCCTTAGGCAATGGGTCAACCATAACACCTTGGTAACTTCTCAGAACCCAATTCCAAAGCCAAAGAAATCACTTAGGATTAATTCCTTTAGAAATTAAGCGTAAGTTAACTAGCGCTACGTTGGATTAACTGTAAAATTGTCCCTGATTGCTTTAAATACGTTCTGCAAGATCCAAAACTTGTAGAAACAAGGACGCTACAATACCCTGAAATCTAGGATCAAATCTAAACCCGTTTGCTCTCAGGAACCCTTTGAAACTTTGTATTGGATCTAGATCGCGCGTCGAAAGTCCGATACCTACAATCTTATACCATTGCGACCGCCTTGTTAGACTTGACAATTGTTTCGAAAATCAAGCCCAACTGACGTTCAGAGGCTATTTCATTGAGCCTGGAGTGAAGAGAGTGAGAAATGAGTTAGATTTGGAAATTTTAATCCAAATCTGGCATGTGACTTGGCGCGTTATTATTAAGCGTTCTGACCATCAGAATTCAGCCAAATTACACCCTCGGATCAGGAAAAATTTCTCTTTCATATCATGAGACTTGTAGACCTGATCTAGGTATGATGACCGCTGAACTGAAACTGGACTGCCACGTGCGATCT
Source organism: Magnolia kwangsiensis (assembly GCA_037074715.1). Lineage (NCBI taxonomy): Eukaryota > Viridiplantae > Streptophyta > Magnoliopsida > Magnoliales > Magnoliaceae > Magnolia > Magnolia kwangsiensis. Next base: position 4,507,146 of record CM073589.1, on the reverse strand, counting down.
ACGAACTCTGCCGGACTGAAAACTGGGTGTGAGCAACATCCAGTGACCATGAGCTTAAGTCCGACCGCGTTCATCCAGATGCCTCCCGAAATACTCTTTTGGATATAAAAAGTCCCGTTTTGGTTATAACTTAAGTGTACCCTGTTCCCAAGCCTAATTTGGGAAGGTTTTAGCCTATATAAGGGCTTTAAACCCTCACATATCTCACCCATCCGAATTTGCTAGAAACCCTAGCTAGAGAGAGAGAGAAAGTGAAAGATTGTGAGTGAGTGTGAGAGAGATCTTCCCTCCACTTGTACTAGTTCTTACACGTGCTAAAGCAAGGCGTTCAAATCACTTTTCCGGTGATTCCAACGCACTTCTAGGTAAGGAAAACCCTAACCACTTGCTGATTTGGAAATTTCTTCAATTCAAATAGCAAAGTAGCTTATGTACTTGTGCATTAGGTCGTATTGACGCTGTTGACAAAGCGTATTCGTTCCGTTCGAAACGATACACATCTAAAGCGAAAGGTGAGGATTTTAGACGCTTTGATTGACTGATTTCAAAGCTTTCAATGTCGTTTAATAGTAGATTATCGACGACAACGCCGTTTGACATGTACAACATGCTGTCCATTTTTCGTTTCGTAAACGTACGAAAAATATGAGATTTAGGGCATTTTAGTCATTTGTAGGAAATACTGTTTACATCGACATTTTGTTGAAATATTTTCCATGGCTATATGTCGTGTTATGATATCAGGAATGCGTGCATGATCGGTTTGGCGAAGAGATTCGCCCAAAAGCGCACTTTGAGTCGACATACGCTATGTGGACTAAAGTGTGCAGACTAAGTGTTTGCATAAATGTTTGTATTAGTATGTATTGAGTAAATGGTGTTGTGAATGAGTTTTGAGATTGAATTCTCAAGTAATATGCTGATGTAAATGATTTCCATCATGTTGGCTATATGTATTGATTTCATTATATGTATGAAATGCATGTGTTGGATGATTTGCTTAAGTTGTATGTTATAACATGTGTCAACATGCTTACAATGTTGTATTCATTTCTGTTTCTCACATATGCTTACTGATGTTGACACACAAATGCTTGGGGCTATGACCTAGTCCAGGCAGTCGGCAATGGATTGAACTCGTGGTTGGCTTCTATTTGCCACGAAGGACGCGTCGATGAACGCGAGTCGTGTTTTGAATTGGCGGCAGTGGTTAGGCCACACGAAGTGTTTCATGCACTTCATGTCATTCGACTTGAGATGCGCTCGTACTAGTCGAGCCCGTCAAGTAACCCGACTGGCCGATGATTGTTCACCTTGTATGAGTCATAACTGCTTGAACTTAAGGTACTGAACTTACCATTGAAAACCCTGTTAACCATGGTACCTTGATCCATAAAGACTCATGAGCCGGGAATGGTGGTATGGGACACCGTGGTCGAGCTATCGGCTTACGCTGGGGCCTCAAACCTCCCCGTAGTGACCAGTGAGCACATTTGACTCGCGAGTAGATTATGGTGGTATGAGACACTATATTCTTGTTGTCGGCCTACACTGATCAGGTGACGAGCCCTTTGTAGTGACCACGAGCGTATTCTGAGTCTACGGGAGGCGACGACCCTTCCGTAGCGACGAGACTACATTAGGCCTGTATTGATGTGATGGGGGAGCGGTGCATCGAGTGTAAGCAACAGCCCTGACAGCCCTTGCAACGACTTACAAACTATAACATCGTATGTGATTTCTAGGAGTGACGACCCTAGACAGGATCTGTGTTGGGATTGATATAAGCGAAGTACCTTAGATTTTCAATCCTGATGTATAAAAAGGACTAATAATAACCCGGTAATCATTATTCATATCGCATTGCATGTGCCTGGAAGATGTGAAGCACTGTGGGAAGAAAGCATGCCGCGGGCGTGAGATGGTGCCATATGAGGGAGTATGTCAGTGAGGGCATCCATCATGTCATTTCATGCATACATTAATAACAATATCTAGGAATGTTTGATTGTTCGCTTTACTATTAACGCGTGATTGATTTGATAACATGCTAATCTTTGCTCTATTATTCCACTGAGTTGATCACTCACTCCCACGATACGGGATGGTGTCGCGCATACCAACCAGTCCCTGTTTTAGTTGCAGATAATGGCGTTGCTCGTGAAGTGGAGCCGGACTTGATGATGAGGAGGAGGATTTCTCCTATATGCGTGTTCTGACCGACGGGTTTACAGGGAGGTTGATTAGACGTCATGACACTTGTCATTTTATATTTTTAAAGCACTCATGTATATCCTTTATCATTTTTGGAGTATACATGTATATGTTTAACCTGGTAACATGTTCACACTCTGGAGACCCACAACAGTTCATATATTTTATATATCTATTACATTCTTCCGCTTGCTAATTTAACTGTCTCTGGAGTATGATATGCTGTTTTGGTTTAATCCCACTCATGTTTTCTGTACTAATATGAAAAACATTCATTCATATTGAAAATGTTGCATAAATGATGTTCTGGAACTCGGGAGTGGAGTTTTTGCTCGACCCCCGATTTTTGGGATGTTACAGTTGTGGCGAGGGTATGCATCATATCATCTCGCATCCATGCATTTAATTAAGAGTTTCTAAGAATTGATGAATGACTGTATTTCATTAAATTGATATTATAATTGATGCCTATTGTAACTTAAGACTAATAGTACCCACTGAGTTGATCACTCACTCCCACTCTGGGACGGTGTTTTAAAACACCAACCAGACTCTCTCGTAGATGCAGGAGATGCGGAGCAGAGGGAACATGACGATGCTACTCTCAACGAGGAGGAGCTGTCATACTTCCAGCTGATGGATGGTTCTCCGCCAGCTTGAGTGGCGGGTTTGGATCGCTGCGAGTGGACTCAGCCTCATATTCTTTTTGGACTTATATATTTTTTTGTGATTTTGATGGGTGATGCCATGAGCGATCCCTTTATTCTTTTGGACATGTATATACACGTATGTTAATCTCTTTCATTTCAATGGATTTGTTATTATGTTCCATGACTTAAGAAAATTTCACGTTGCGCAATTAAACCGAATTAAATGCTTAATAATGAAATCAGTTATAAGTGATTCTTGGGAATTCGGGAGTTGAGCGTATGTGCGACCCTCGATTTTCAGGGCGCTACATTCTCTTTTATAATTTCCATGCATCATCAATGAAATGCAAAGTTATACAACAATACACGATATTTTACTAGATGTCCACAAGTCAGTAGTAAGGCCAATTTGGGAAGAGTGCTTATCAAAGTACTCATAAAGGTTTTCTTTCTCTTACTTGTAAACATGCATCGCATCGGATGTAATTGTGTTGCGGGAAATCAATTTAAATCTGAGTTTGAGATTGTTCACGAATATTTGAAAATACTTGTGTTCAACCATATTAAATGGGTATAATTACTTCATTATCATTCCACAAAGATCCAAACGACTTCGTTCTTGATTAAACTTGAAGTGCTTCAAACAATGTCTTTTTGCCCACATTCTTGATCAATTATATTAATTATTGAGAAATATCCATATGCTTCTTCCTCAAACATCTTGTTAGTGCTTATTCAAATGGTTAGTTTCACTATTACAACCTCCTACAAACTTTTCTTTACTATGCTTGTAAATAGCCACTTCCTCACCACTTGAGGATCGATGTTTATCAAAGTCATTTCATACTTTAGATGTCAATTTCCATTGTCTAGAAGAATAACATTGCCTTGACACCTTAACAATATTCTCATCAATAGGTTAACTGGGTTCAGACATAACAATCCAACAAATTACTTGCAATAATTCCTAATGCAACATCAATGAAATAGCATAAAAATGAGTAAATGAACAATACACATTATATTTTTCAAGTTAAGCACAACAAACGAATTTTATTTTATTTTTTGAAAAAAAAAAAAAAAAAAAACTTCAATAACAATTTAATTCTCTCCCTATAAAAAATCATGAAATGAAAAAAACAAAATAAAAAGCACTACAACAAAGAAAAAAACGTTTGAAAGAAAAAGAATGTGTTGAAGATAATACAGTGCTTTTCAAGTTGTGGATTTTTGGATTCTTTAAAAAATGAAAATCCCAGATAAATTTATGCAATTGAAGAGAAAGACACCTTTGATATGTTGAAGAAAACCCACAAAAAATGAGAATAAGATTGAGAAATAAAACAAAAGGAAAATAACTGAAAGGAGAGGAGAGGCATAAGAAGTTAGAAGGAAAAGAAAAACCATCTGAAATCAAATATTAGAAGATGTGGGCATGGGCAGGCAGCTTAGGTCGTGGTCCATGCAGAAAATGAGAGAGAGGAGATAGATGGGAAATAGGGTTTTTTTTTTTTTTTTTTTTTTAATGGAATGCCAACTATGGAGAGAGAGAGAAACGACGGAGTTGGGAAGAGAATAACTTATGGTTTTTTGCTTTTAAGTTTTTTAGATGGGGTTGCCGGTTGTGGAGAGAGAGAAACATAGTGGAACTAGAACCAATTTGTCGGACTCGTATTATGATCCAAACCCGCTAGAAATGGATCAAATCGCCAGGCCAATCTCATCTATTGACACACTTATTCACATGTCCATGAGAAGGGACTTAAGCCCCATACAAAACTCATCTCTTATACACGAGTTTTTTTTTTTTTTTTTAATCTTTTTTGATGTGGGACAAGATAAATACACTAAAAACAAAACATTTTTAAGGTAAAAGAAACAATGAGAGAAAATGAATTTTGAAGCATTATTTAAAAAAATCTTTTAAATATAACAATCCGCCATATGTTTCAAATTCAAAATACTTCGGTATCAGATAACAAAGTTATATAATAGTGTCAATGTATATCCGACTTTAATCGACATTTAGAATAAACAAGATATGTTTATTGAAATCAGGTGATTATCGGTCATTAACCTGACCCTTTAAGCATAAATAGTTATACATGTCACTCACACAATTTTTTCGTTACAGCTAATTTTACGATTTGGTGCTTTTTAGTCATGCAACTTTACATGTATTTTCATGAGTGCTCTAGAGAAATTGCTTATATATTTTCATAGGAAATGGCCTCACTTTCACACTTATATAAGTGAATTCTATTTAGTGTACACGACAACTAGATACATCATTAAATTTGGTTATGGATTCATTAAAAGTTTAAAAACTTATCCTCCATTACGTTGATGCTTGCACTGCCTACGCTATAAGAAAGGACTAGTTCTCACCAGTGCTTTTCAGTTACGTAATGTTGTATTTTTTACCCATTAAACTTATCGCATGTGATTTCTACTTGTATAAGTTGTGTTACCGATACTAGTAACTCATTTGGTTAGGCTCAGCTCCATTCCTTTCAATGTTTTCATGGCTGATCCTTTAGATAGCCTTTTAATCATATAATTTGTCAAATTCTTTTCTGATCATACGAAATCAACAAGTATGACTCCATTATTTAATAGGTGTCTTACAATATTATGTCGAAGTCCAATATGCCTACTTTTACTAGTTACCATTTTGTATCTTACTTTCGTCTTTGACAATAGTTACTTGACAATCACAATAAATAAATATAGTAGATATAGGTTTTGACCACATAATTATATTTATTAATAATTTTTTAAACTATTTAGCTTTTGAGCCTATCTTTTCTAAGGCGACCAATTCATACTCTATAAAAAATCAATCTCACGTAACCTAAACTACCGTGAGAGAAATGATAAAGATGGGACACCTGTTACTCATCCTCTGTTTCATATATATACATACACACACGCGCACACATGTATCATTTACATTTTTGTATTCATGGCTTTAGTGGATGCTTTATTGTAGTGTACCATGATATATGTGCCTTACATATCCATCGTATCCATTCATTTTTACAACTTATCTTAGTGCATGCTTTGAAAAATAAATAAAAAAATATAAATCTCAAGTGAATTACACCACGGGAAAAAAGTGGTGATTGATCGTTAATAACTTAAAGTGGACCGCAAAAACATCAATCTGATATTTGTGTGGTCCTTAGTGGTGATTGACCGTTAATAACTTAAGGTGGACGAAAAAAACATCAATATGATATTTGTGTGGTCCTTTGTACAAGTCTTCGTGACTTATTCAACAGATTAGATGGCTAATAAACATTCAGGTGGCCTGGAAGAAGTTTTTAATTCTGAGTACTAAACCCCGGCTGTTTTATTTATTCATTTATTATTATTATTTTTCTTATAATCTGTTCCCTTATGAGGTCCTGTGTATCAAGCGTCATCCTCTGCCTGTTTATCGTATAACCTAATGGGAGCGGATTCGCTGGTGCCCCGCACCCTAGCTATATAGCTGTCGTATCTACGCAGCAAGTTTCATGGGTCACATCATGAGGTATGTGTTATATCCAAACTCTCCATCCATTTTCCAGCTAGTCTTAATTCTTGAGCTGAAAATATAAAGATAAGTGAACCATACTACAAAAACAGTGGGGGATTGAACTTTTACCATTGAAACCCTTCTAGGGGTAATAGAAGTTTTGGATGAATATGAAATTTGTTTTTCTTTTTCATCCAAGTATTTTTGACCTTATGAATAAATTGGATGGAAAATAAATGTTATGATGGCCCTTTGAATTTTTTTAAAGTTGAAAATCATTATCCTACAGCTATTTTTGGTGTGGTCCATTTAAGCTTTGGATATGATTATTTTTTAGATAATGCTCTAAATAGATCTCAAAAATGAATGAACGGTTTGTACATAATAAATACATTACCACCTATGGATACTCGAACTGTGACCGGATGTTGAAACTCCTGAAACTATACCACCCGACCGGGTGTTTAAACACACCACACAGGTACACCAGCCAATCCGCTTCCAAAATGTGGTGTTGTGAAGTATGAACTAACAAAGATCTGATTCGTGTTAGACGATTAGCAGGTGTCATCCCCTACCGCCCACGTGCAAAGATGATGGGAAGATTTGAACTCCATACGGTAGCTGATATTTATTTTGAATAGGCTATGACTCAATAATAAGCGTGAGGAATTGATCCTGACCTTTGATTCATTGTAAAAATTCATTCCAACGGTCCACATTCATCCAATCAAAATATAATTTTAAACTAAGATAGGATCTAAAATAATGGACAGTCATGATAATCGGGCATCTTTCCATGTGCGCACACCGGGACAATGATAGAAACAAGTAGGGCTGTCAATGGCCGTTAAAGCCAGTCCAACCTCTTCCCAGGCTCTGTCAGCATTGTTTAACATACACCTTAACCCGTGACAAGCTAAAATAATCCAGCTGGCACACGTGTCAAAATATACCACAGAGTAAATAAGGGAATATTTATATATTTTGTATATTTACCTTTAAAATCATATGGCTCATATTGGACTAGGCTAGGTCTGGGTTTTGATTGCATAAACAGCACGTGCATACACATGGAGAAAAAGAGAGTGATTTGTTAAACGTGGGAGAAAGGAATAGAGAAGGATGGAAATTTATTTGATACTCTGATTTAGTGTCACAATTGATACTCAGGTGCTGTGAAGTTGGTGACATAAGTTGACTTAATTGGGCTGTCCTAAGGAGCAAAACACGCTTTAGATCAATTATTGGCAGATATTCAAGTTGAATGGTGAACCTAACCTTTAATTAATATGGACATTGAGTTGGACCACTATTATTCATATTTTAGTAGCCCATAAAATATTAACTAAGAAGTTAGTTAGAAAAGCAAAATAATGTAAAATTCTGAAATTTATAGCCGCTTAAATCATGCCCTGCAATTTGTACAATTAAAATTCAGTTCATTATATATATAGTCATGTTCCCCTGCGCACCTATGCACATGCGCACCTTTGCACACGTGCCATGGGTGTCTAATCTGAACGGTTCATGTGATGCGGAATCCCATAAAATCACATGAGACAAAGTTTCACCCCAATCTAAAATTCTGGTGAGCTATAACAAAGAGAAATGCAAATCAAGGAAGGAAATTATTTTCATTTTTCATGGCCCATAAAGTTTTAAATCAAAGTAAAACCTCGGCCTTGGGGGTTTCACGAGGTGCTGCTTCACATGAATAGTTTAGATTTTGGATCCACATCACGTATGATGAGTTTTCAAAAAAGTTCGTACTACGGTTTGTACGCAAGTGAGCGATCCGCTATATATATATATATATATATATATATATATATATATATATATATATATATATATATATATATATATATACACACGCACACGAAATCCCTCACTTGCTAACTAGTTTGTACGTATCACGTACGAACTTTTTTGACAGTCCATCATACATGATGTGGATCCAAAATTTGAACCGTTCATGTGAAGTAACACCTCGTGAAACCCCCGGGTCTAAGTTTTACTTTGATCTAAAACTTTAATGAGCCATGAAAAATGAAAATAGTTTTCTTCCTTGATTTGCATTTCTCTTTGCTACAGCGCATCAGAATTTTAGATTCGGATGAAAATTTGCCACATGAGGTTTGTTGGGATTCCACATCACATGGACCGTTCAAATTAGGCACCCATGACACATGTGCAAGGTACGCATGTGCATAGGTGCGCAGGGGAGCATGACTCTCTCTCTCTCTCTCTCTCTCTCTATATATATATATGTATATATATATATATATATATATATATATATATATATATATATAGATAATACATGAGTTATTTAGTAGTGCTTGCATATCAATATCGTACTCATTTCGAGTTGGAGTTTCATCCTTTTTAAAAGCATAAGAGTCTTTAACATTTTGACTTTTTTTAACTAATTACTTAGGTACGTGGATGATTACTTTACCTTTCTCATGTGAAAACTACGGAGCATTGGGACCACGACAACCCAATGACAGCCTGTCGCAGGAAGCTAGCTGGCGCCACCATGATGTTTGTGATAAACAAGATCATGTCCTAACATCACAGTGGGCTCCAGCTAGCTTATATGGTTGAGATAACAACAACCACGTAAAATAACTAGCAGTATTATGTCAGATGATGTGCGTGATGGTTGAGAAAAAACAGGCATTATTCAGCCAGCCTATTTTTGGTACCGATCATAACAGCCGTTGATTTTTATAACCTTGCACCCTACCGAGGTTATCACACAAACCCATTAGTCTTGTTGCTCGTGTGCTCCTGAATCGGTTGGCTTTTGGACTTGGTAACAAGGGGTGCACACGGTTCAACTCGGTCAGGTTCCAGGGTGAAATTGGAATTGAACCATTCCTAATGGTTCTAGGAAAATCAGAACCGAAACTGAACCGTTTGCACCCTAGAAACAAATCGGAGCTGGACCATTAAAACCAGATTAGTTCCAGTTCCGGTTCAATTCTACAGTTCCGGGCTTTTATAATCCAACCTTACTGTATGTTTTTTTTTTTTTTCTTAAATTACAATTCAGCCTAGGTCTATTTGTGTTGTGATCCATTTGATGAATAATATAGATATTGTATAAGGCGTGCAATAAGATATCTATGGAAATAATTGAACGGTTCAATGTAAATCATAAATAATAAGTCAAATAGGCAATGAAAATACATTGTAAACTGGGTTCAATTAAGTTTGGTTCCACAGACCAAATCTAAGTTTGATTTCAACTTTAGTTTTATAGTACAGTTCTACGGAACTCCAAACCGAGAATCGGGTCAAACTAGCTAGTTCTTTGATTTTCAAAATGGAAACCAGTGCACTTTACAATTAGACTAAACCATGCGGCTTGATTGATTTTGATCTGATTTACCAGTTCTATCATGTCCTTGTTCACCCCCACCAGTAAGTGGACGTGGCCTGGGCTTGGGTCTTTACCAATTCAGGACAATACATCAGGTCAAATGGGCCTGATCCCGGTATTAGCTCAGGGTGTGGGAACCACAATTCAGTGATCCAAAAACTGAAATAGTTGGCCTTAAGTGTGGTCAGCCTCACTTCAATTGAAAGGGTTAGGAGTCTTCCATAATAGACATTGGTAATGCACGGAACATACATGGTGGGGGCCATGATATCAACGTTTAGGATCATGCATAGTAAAATGTCTCCCAGGCATTGTTTAATACCTCTTTATGTAATTCTCAACTAAAGAATATTTACAATTTGCTATGATTAGTCCCACAGTTCAACGATCCAAACCAATGGTATGATGGCCGCTCCTCGTGTGCCCTTAGGCATAGAAAACTTCCCAAGTGGGAAGATCCTAGTTTTAGTCAGGCCTTAAAAAAATAAAATCTTTGTTTCCAATTTTGCCCTTGAAATGTTGACCGAATGCTTATTAAAACAATCGGGTCGTAGGTTAAGTTGGGTCATAATCAGTTGTAGGTGATCTGCTTTCCAATATGCAATGGATGTTTCCAGGCTGTACACGCAAGCCCAGTTAGCCCTACCTCACTAAACTCTTGAGCGCTGCTGGGACCCAGTGCTAACCCAGGAAAGGACCCTGCCTTACAGGGTGGGCTGGCCTTGTAAATAAAAGAGAATAAAAAGATGGGTCCATATGAGTGTCCAACGTCTAAAAAATATGTCTATTTACTAATTACGTGGACAGCTAAGAAAGTTAAGTTTTTTTTCCCAACCATTTCTGTTTTGAGATATTTTTCTTCTTACTTTTCTAGGGAAAACGGGTTATCGGTTTACCCAAACGCCGCAGTAGGTAAACTCAGTTGAAACTCAAAAAAATAATAATAAATAAGTAAATAATGAATTTAGATATTTATTGCATCTATGGTAGTTTGCTACATCTGACGAAGACATGTAAACAGCGGCTCGTGCACTGTCCACGTGGCATGACATTTGATTAATGTCACGCCTGATTAGATGATCTTAAGGGCCTGTTTGGCCGGACCGATCCCACGCTACTCGGAGGGATGGGATTGCAATATCCCGGGTATGCATGATGAGTGAAACAAACCCGGTGAACTTGTCTCGGGATATAAGCAATCCCATGGATCTTAAAACAATCCACTGACATCACCAACGTTACCTTAAAATTGATCCCATCTCTTAGTTTGGTAAATAAAATCCCGAGATATGTAAGGGGTGCCAAACAGACCTGAACTTATCCAGAGATATAGCAATCCCATGAATTTTCAATCAATCCATTGACATCACCATCATTACCTTAAAATCCATCCCATCTATGAGATTCGCCTGGCCAAACACAAACAGGCCCTAAAATATCTTATTCAACCCCGTTAAACTTCTGTCATCGGGCCATATTATTTAACCGTCCATATGATGAGAATCAAATAGACATTTGGGATTCTCTAATCGTTCCTACAATGGGGCAGATCATTTGGATGGCTTGGATTGGTTTGTATGTGTGCCAAAATCAATAAATTACACAACTCAGATGGGACCCACTACATGATACCAGCCATAGGTTTGTGTACATCATTCATTGAATCTGAGGACGAGGAAGAGATACAAAAATAAGCCTGATACAAAACTCAATTGGGCCACCGTTTCAACTAGGCAGTTTTTCAAGGAGGCCATTTGACCAGTAGCTGCTCAACGGTGCTTTGCGGTGCCTATCATGATTTATGTGTTTTATCTGCACTGTTTATCCATTTCCCGGATCATTCTATGGTAAGAGATTAAAATTGAGGTGGATAAAAATCTCAGGTGGATCATACCATGGGAAACAATAGTGATTGAACACCCACGGTTAAAATCTTATTGGGGGCTGAGAAGTTTTGGATCAAGTTGGCATTTGTGTTTTCCAATGTCAAGATAATCAATAGGTTGGACAGAAAATAAACCTTATAGGCTTAAAAAGTTTTCAAGGATGAGCATTTAATTAACACTGTTTTCCAATGACGTGGTCCACCCAAGATATCTATCTGCCTAAGTTTTGGGTTCATGGCTTAAAATAATAATCCAAATTAAATGAACGGCTTGGATAAAGCACATACATCATCATAGGGCCCACGGTGCGCAATCCACGCCCATTTTCAAACTCGTTTTAAATAATTCCAATTGGTGTGGCCCACGTAAGTTCTTAATCAGGCTCAACTTCTGTGCGTATGCTCCAAAGCAATGGATTTTACTGCTGAGCTGAGTGATTTTTATAAGTACATCGTGGTGGGCCCCACAAGTTTGAATACTTTATGTGCGGTGGAAAATAATTTTAAAGTAGCATGCAAAAGTGCACATGGAAAAGGTGCCTGTACGCTACCTAACCCCTTTTGTTAACTGTTCTCGGTTTGCGTACCATCAATTGCACCGTCACTTCCCAGCTCAGGTTTGCAGGGGAAGCAAATTGGCTGCTGTGGTACACACCACCAATGTAGCTGGTGTGTGATAACGTCATAAAGTTATGTGGTTCCATGACGAGGTATGTGTTGTATCCAGACTGTCCGTCCATTGAAGAGCTGGTATTAAGGCTTGAGCTGAAAAATAAGAAAGATTCAGTGAACAATGGACTACACTGCAAAAGGTAGTAGGAGATTGAACGTGTACCATTAAAACTTTTTTACGATCGTATAAGTTTGAGAAAATGGCCACTGTAGACAAAACCTTTTACCCAGCGGTTTTTATCGCGGAATACAAACTTAAGTTACCAACTTAGACTAGCACGTGCGGATAGCGACTTTGAGGACGAAACTACCCCTCCTTTTTACTGCCGCTGCTTTTCCTCTCTCTCACTTCTCTCGCTCCATTTTTTAAAAAAACAAGGATGAAAACTCCACCGCTACATCCGTTGCTTGGATCGCACCACGCTCTAGCTGGATCCTACCCTCTGTATTCATCAACATTAGGGGTGTACACGAACCGAGCTAGGTCGGTTAGCTCGCTCGACTCGAGTTGAAAAAGCTTGATTCAACTCGGTTCAAAGCTAAGTTCAAGCTGAGTTGAGCTGATTTTTTGAGCTCGAAAATGAGTTCGAGCAAGCCTCAGCTCGACTCAACTTGGACAGAATCCAGCTCGAATCGGACCAGTTCAATGAATCGGTTACTCTGCCATTGATGTTGCTCACCAACTGTCTGATAAAATGACTCAACGAAATGTGGCCGGTGGCAAGGAAAATATGTACATGAAACAAATACCTTTTTTCTCTTTGTTTTTCTTGGTTTTTATGTTGCTTAGAAGGTATTTGATAAAATACCTATAAAACAGTTGCATTTGTTTGTAAAATAGTGGGATTTTGAAGTTGCAACTCCGGTGTTTGTGAAAATGCCTCAATGGCGAACTCGGCTCGAGCTGCTGACTAAACCAAGCTGAGATGGCCAGTCAGGCTCAAGGACCGAGCCTAGCCGAGTTCGAGCTGAGGTCAGCCAGTGGCCGAGCCAATTCGACATGAGGCCAACTTTACTCGGTTTGACTCGATGTACACCCCTAATCAACATTATCTCGTTTTTCCTGAAAATGTTCCCTCTACGGAAGACAATACGCATGACAGGTATGATATACATTTACGTAAACGGCATAAATTTTTTGTGGGCCATTGAAATGCCGAATGAAGCTCCCATCTTGGTTTTCGGTTCATCCATGCAAAAATCATCCTATGATGGATTACAAGTAAAACATCATTGTAGGGGCATAACAAGGTTTCCACGGTGGAAACAATGTTTCCTGTGATGTGATCTACTTGATATTTCAATATGCCACCATTTTGGACTGAAACCCTTACTTTAGATGGAAAAATGGATGAACGTCATGGATAGTCCACATACATTCAAGGTGGGCCCAACTCAATATTTTTAATTTTTTAATTTTTTTAATATTTTACTATTAATTTTTTAAAAAAAGTTTTTTTAGGTTAGCTTGTTAGTACACACCCATGTCAATACACACACTCCATGTTAGCCACCCCCGCTAGGAATCGATACCAGGACCTCAAGTGTTGACATGAGGTATCTCTACTCAGTCTGCCAATTGAGCTATAGATCTGGGTATGCCAAACTTAGTTAACTCAACACTATAAGTGCGTACTGAAAATTTTATGAACCGCTCGGTCAATTTCATTAATTGCTCGATCAAATTTATCGAAGAGAATTTCATGTAAATCTCGGTTAATTTCATTAACTGATCGGTCAAATTCAACAAAGCAAATTGTTAGGCTAGGTCAATTACATTTAAAGTTCATTCCAATTCATGTTAGCCTCACCTAATTTCAAGCTTGCCTCGCTCAAATTGATGTTTTCCTTGCTCAATTTCTCGGTTGCTTCGTTGAATTTTTTTCATTGCCTTACTCAACTCCTAAGTTGCCTCGCTCAATTTCTAGGTTCCCTTGCTCAATCCTCGCTCCAATTTCTATGTTGCCTCGCTCGCCTCGCTCAATTTCTAGCTTCCCTCGCTCAATTCCTAAGTTGCCTCGCTCCAATTTCGATGTTCCCTCGCTCAAATCCTAGGTTTCCTTGCTCAATTTCTAGCTTTTTCGCTCAATTCGTAGGTTACCTCTCTCAATTTCTAGGTTCCCTTGCACAATTTGTAGCTTCCCTCGTCTCGCTCAAATCCTAAGTTGCCTTTTACAGTGTGGTCCACTTGATAGTTAGATCTATCTTATTTTTCGTCCCAAGCCTTAATATGAGCTCGTAAAATATATGGACAGTTTGGATATAACACATACATCATGATGGGACCCACAAAAGTAGCATAGTAAAAAAAAAAAAATTCAGTTTGCCCCGTTCAATTTCTAGTTTGCCCCGCTCAATTTCCAGTTTGCCCCGCTCAATTTTCAGTTTGCCCGTTCAATTTTAATTTCCATTTTGCCCGTTTAATTTCAATTTCCAGTTTGCCCCGCTCAATTTCTAGTTTGCCCTGCTCAATTTCCAATTTACCCCGCTCAATTGAGCGTTTACCCCATTCAATTTTCAGTTTGCCCCGCTCAATTTTCAGTTTGCCCTACTCAAGTTCCAGTTTACCCCGCTCAATTTTCAGTTTGCCCCGCTCAATTTTCAGTTTGCCCTGCTAAATTTTCAGTTTGCCCCGCTCAATTTCCAGTTTACCCCACTCAATTTCCAGTTTGCCCCGCTCAATTTGCCCCGCTCAATTTCTAGTTTGCCATGCTTAATTTTCAGTTTGCCCCGCTCAATTTTCAGTTTGCCCCGCTCAATTTTCAGTTTATCCCGCTCAATTTCTAGTTTGCCCCGCTCAATTTTCAGTTTACCCCGCTCAATTTTCAGTTTGCCCCGCTCAATTTCCAGTTTACCCTGCTCAAACTGAAATTTTTTCTCTCTTTTGTGGGTCCCATCATGATGTATGTGTTATATTCAAACCGTTCATATATGAGTGGGGCAAACTGCAAATTGAGCGGGGAAAACTGAACATTAAGTGAGGCAAACTGAAAATTTGGTTATATGTTTTGGTTTAGGTTTAAGTTAACATTTAGGTTTAGGTTTAGGTTATAGGTTCTAGGTTATAGGTTAAAGCTTTAGGAAATTGAGAATAGGTTAAGGTTTAGGTTTAGGGAATTGGGTTCAGGTTTGAGATCGGGTTTAGTTTGGATTTTCAAGTTTAGATTTAGGTTAAGGAGTTGAGATTAGGATTAGGTATAGGTTTAGGTTTAAGGATTTGAGAATATATTTAGGTTTTAGGTTTAGGTTTAGGTTTTAGGTTTAGGTTAAGGTTATAGGTTTAGGTTAGGTTTAGGTGTATGTTATAGGTAATAGCTTTAGGGAATTGAGAATAGGTTAAAGTTTAGGTTTAGGAAATCAAGTTCGGGTTCGGGATAATCCTTAAAAAAAAAAAAATAATAATAAAAATAAAATAAAAATAAAAAAGTGCATTACATTGACCCGGTCGACCCCAACTCGCTGGCTTCTTTTTCATTTTTTTTTTTCCTTTTCCCTGTTGTAATCCCCGCTGGGATTTGAGTTTAGGTTATAGGTTTAGATTTAGGTTATAGGTTATAGGTTTAGGATAAGGTTTAGGTTTGGGTTTAGGTTATAGGTTTTGGGATTTGAGAATGGGTTCGGGTTAGGTTATAGGTTTTGGTTTTGGTTTAGGTTATAGGTTATAGGTTTGGGATAAGGTTTAGGTTTAGGTTTAGGTTATAGGTTTTGGGATTTGAGAATGGGTTCGAGTTTATGTTATAGGTTTGGGTTTCGGTTTAGGTTATAGGTTTTGGGATTTGAGAATGGGTTTGGGTTTAGGTTATAGGTTTTGGTTTTGGTTTAGGTTATAGGTTTTGGTCTAGGTTATAGGTTATAGGTTTAGCATAAGGTTTAGGTTTAGGTTTAGGTTTAGGTTGTAGGTTTTAGGATTTGAGAATGGGTTCGGATTAGGTTATAGGTTTTGGTTTTGGTTTAGGTTATAGGTTTTGGAATTTGGGAATAGTTTTAGGTTATAAGTATAGGTTTAGGTTAGGTTATAGGTTTTGGGATTTGAGAATGGGTTCGGGTTTAGGTTATAGGTTTTGGTTTAGGTTATAGGTTCTGGGATTTGAGAATGGATTTGGGTTTAGGTTATAGGTTTTGGTTTTGATTTAGGTTATAGGTTTAGGTTTAGGTTTGGGTTTGAGTTTTGAGATTTGAGAATGGGTTCGGGTTTAGGTTATAGGTTTTGGAATTTAAGAATGGGTTTGTGTTTAGGTTATAGGTTTTAGTTTTGATTTAGGTTATAGGTTTTGGGATTTGAGAATGGGTTCGGGTTTATGTTATAGGTTT
Organism: Magnolia kwangsiensis; assembly: GCA_037074715.1. NCBI lineage: Eukaryota > Viridiplantae > Streptophyta > Magnoliopsida > Magnoliales > Magnoliaceae > Magnolia > Magnolia kwangsiensis. The sequence continues at coordinate 4,490,497 of CM073589.1, read as the reverse complement.
GGTTTTGGTTTAGGTTATAGGTTTTGGGATTTGACAATGGGTTCGGGTTTAGGTTATAGGTTTTGGTTTAGGTTATAGGTTCTGGGATTTGAGAATGGATTTGGGTTTAGGTTATAGGTTTTGGTTTTAGTTTTGATTTTAGTTTAGGTTATAGGTTTAGGTTTAGGTTTGGGTTTGAGTTTTGGGATTTGAGAATGGGTTCGGGTTTAGGTTACAGGTTTTGAAATTTAAGAATGGGTTCGGGTTTAGGTTATAGGTTTTAGTTTTGGTTTAGGTCATAGGTTTTGCGATTTGAGAATGGGTTCGGGTTTATGTTATAGGTTTGGTTTTGGTTTAGGTTATAGGTTTTGGGATTTGAGAATGGGTTCGGGTTTATGTTATAGGTTTAGGTTTCGGTTTAGGTTATAGGTTTGGGGATTTGAGAATGGGCTTGGGTTTAGGTTATAGGTTTTGGTTTTGGTTTAGGTTATAGGTTTTGGTCTAGGTTATAGGTTATAGGTTTAAGATAAGGTTTAGGTTTAGGTTTAGGTTATAGGTTATAGGTTTAGGATAAGGTTTAGGTTATAGATTTTGGGATTTGAGAATGGGTTCGGGTTAGGTTATAGGCTTTGGTTTTGGTTTAGATTATTGGTTTCGGAATTTGAGAATGGGTTCTTGGGCTTCATGCACTCATTTATAGCCTGATTCATCAACTCATTTGTGTAACTGATTGACTTTTCCTTATTGCAACAGATCCTAGACTTTTGTAACTAATGCACATGCTTGTGAAGTGATGCAGATCGATGGATGGTTGTGAAGTGATTCATTGACTTGTTCTGTGATTGCAATGATGGATTGTAGGTTTTTGTGAAGTGATGCACATTAATGGTTTTTTTTCCAAATCAATGGTTACTTTTCTTTCTTACACTCATTTGTAAACTGATTCATGCACTCATGTGAACTGGATTGTATCATGTGATTGCAGCAGATCCTAATCTAATTTGTCAACTGATTCATAGACTAAACTCCAGACAAATCTGTGAACTGGAACTCATTTGTGAACTGAACTTGAACTGGAATGCGGACTGTAGCTTGAACTGAACATTTTGTTGAAGTCCATACCATTGGAATTTCAGGTGGATGTTGCATGTGGGAGGATTGGGGCTACATATTTCAGATTCAAGCATCTAGTACGTCTCTTGTCAAGAATGCACATGTATAGTTATCATTGTGGTTATAGTTATTCATTATGTGACAGGTTTTCAGGTGAGATGAACGAGTTTCAAAAGAAAACAGTCTGCAGTTTTGAGAAGCGATTCCCAATGCCATTTTATGTTTAAATGCATATTTCAGATTTAAGCATCCGGTACGTCTCTTGACTCAAGAATGCATATGATTGGAGTGGTCTGACCATTTGGACAGACTGTGTTTATTATTTGCTCGAAATTGATGGAGCAGACCCGGATGTGCGTCAGAGCTATCCGGAAGAGCGGGGGTCCGTGGAAGGTGGGAACCGCTGTTATGACCATGATGAAGCTGTCCATTTCCTATGGACAACATTGAAAGGACGTGGCCATTTGGACAGACCGTGTTTATGTATTTGCTCGAAATTAATGGAGCAGACCTGGATGTGCGTCGGAGCTATCCGGAAGAGTGGGGGTCCTCGAAGGTGGGAACTGCTGTTATGACCATGATGAAGCTGTCCATTTACTATGGACAACATTGGAAGGGCCTGGCCATTTGGACAGGCCATGTTTATATTTGTATTTGCAGGTACCATATCCTTAACCTAAATCTGAACCGATTCTCAAACCCAAAAAACTAAAACCAAAACCAAAACCTATAACCTAAACCCAAACCCATTCTCAAATCCCAAAACCTATAAACCTAAACCAAAACCAAAACCAAAACCAAAACCTATGACCTAAAGCCGAATCCATTCTCAAATCCCAAAACCTATCACCTAAATTAAAACCATAACCAAAACCTATAACTTAAACCCGAACCCATTCTCAAATCCTAAAACCTAAAACCTAAACCTAAACCTTAGCCTAAACCTATAACCTATAACCTAAACCCGAACCCATTCTCAAATCCTAAAACCTATAACCAAAACCAAAACCATAACCTAAACCCGAACCCATTCTCAAATCCAAAAACCTATAACATAAACCTAAACCTTATCCTAAACCTATAACCTATAACCTAAACCAAAACCAAAACCTAAGACCTAAACCCGACCCATTCTCCAATCCCAAAACCTATAACCTAAACCGAAACCAAAACCTATGACCTAAACCCAAACCCATTCTCAAATCCCAAAACCTATGACCTAAACCCAAACCCATTCTCAAATCCCAAAACCTATAACCTAAACCAAAACCAAAACCTATGACCTAAACCCGAACCCATTCTCAAATCCAAAAACCTATAACCTAAACCTAAACCTAAACCTAGAACCTAAACTTGAACCCATTCTAAAATCCAAAACCTATAACCAAAACCAAAATCAAAACCAAAACCTATCACCTAAACCTGAATCGATTCTCAAATCCTGAAACCTATAACCTAAACCATAACCAAAACCTATAACCTAAACTCGAACCCATTCTCAAATCCAAAAACCTATAACCTAAACCTAAACCTTATCCTAAACCTATAACCTATAACCTAAACCAAAACCTATAACCTAAACCAAAACCAAAACCTAAGACCTAAACCCGAACCCATTCTCAAATCATAAAACCTATAACCTAAACCAAAACCATAAAATCATAACCAAAACCTATAACTAAAACCCGAACCCATTCTCAAATATTCTAAAAACCTATAACCTAAAGCTAAAACCTCATCCTAAACCTCTAACCTATAACCTAAACCAAAACCAAAACCAAAACCAAAGACCTAAACCTGAACCCATTCTCAAATCCTAAAACCTATAACCTAAACCAAAACCATAACCAAAACCTATAACCTAAACCCGAACCCATTATCAAATCCCAAAACCTATAACCTTATCCTAAACCTATACTTATAACCTAAAACTATTCCTAAATACCAAAACCTATAACCTTATCCTAAACCTATAACCTAAACCTAAACCTAAAACCTATAACCTAAACCCAAACCAAAACTTATAACTAAAACCCGAACTCATTCTCAAATCCCAAAACCTATAACCTAAACCAAAACCTAAAACATATAACCTAAACCCGAACCCATTCTCAAATTCTAAAACCTGTAACCTAAACCCGAACCCATTCACAAATCCCAAAACCCAAACCCAAACCTAAACCTAAACCTAAAACCTAAACCTAAACCTAAACCTATAACCTAAACTCAAATCCCTAAACCAAAATCAAAACCAAAACCTATAACCTAAACCCGAATCCATTCTCAAATCCTAGAACCTATAACCTAAACCAAAACCTATAACCTAAACCCGAACCCATTCTCAAATCCCAAAACCTATAACCTAACCTAAACCTATACTAATAACCTAAAACTATTCCCAAATCCCAAAACCTATAACCTTATCCTAAACCTATAACTTATAACCTTAACCAAAACCTATAACCTAAACCAAAACCTATAACCTAAATCCGAACCCATTCTCAAATCCCAAAACCTATTACCAAAACTATAACCAAAACCTATAACCTAAACCCGAACCCATTTTTAAATCCCAAAACTCAAACCCAAACCCAAACCTAAACCTAAACTTATAACCTAAACCAAAACTTATAACCTAAACCAAAACTAAAACCTATAACCTAAACCCGAACCCATTCTCAAATTCCAAAACCTATAACCTAAACCAAAACTAAAACCTATAACCTAAACCCGAACCCATTCACAAATCCCAAAACCTGTAACCTAAACCCGAACCCATTCTCAAATCCTAAAATCCAAAAATCAGTGGGGCTTACAACAGGGAAAAGGAAAAAAAAATGAAAAAGAAGCCAGCAAGTTGGGGTCGAACGGGTCAGGCCGGTCGGCCGGCCTATGGCTACGGATTATAACCGTAGCCATAGCTATAATGCTCTGCACTTTTATTTTTATTTTTATTTTTTACATGGAGAACTTTATTGTACCTACATTTTTCTTTAATACATGTTTATATAAATATGTGTGTGTGTGTGTGTGTATATAAATATAAATTTTTCTCCTTTTTTTTTCATTTCTTTCTTTATTCATTTAACAAGAATATCTTCTAAACTAAAATTAGTTACTTAACGTACCACATATGATTTTGGGGTAGGAGAAGCTATTTTAGCCAACCAACGTAGTTATTTTTCAAGATTCCATCAGGTTGATGGTCGAAAATACATTTCATTCACTTCACGGTCAATTTTAAACACTTCATGGTCAAACTAGAAATTGAGCGAGGCAAATATGAAATTGAGTGAGTAAATTGAAAATTGAGTAGGACAAGGTATGAATTGAGTGAGGGAAGGTAGAAATTGAGCGAAGTTTAGGCTATGTTGAGGAGGCAAATTGAAAATTGAGCAGGGCAAACTGAAAATTGAGCGGGGCAAACTGAAAATTTGGTGATATATTTTGGTTTAGGTTTAGGTTAAGGTTTAGGTTTAGGTTTAGGATAAGGTTTAGGTTATAGGTTCTAGGTTATAGGTTAAAGCTTTAGAGAATTGAGAATAGGTTAAGGTTTAGGTTTAGGGAATCGGGTTCAGGTTTGAGATCGGGTTTAGTTTAGGTTTTCAAGTTTAGGTTTAGGTTAAGGATTTGAGATTAGGATTAGGTGTAGGTTTAGGTTTAAGGATTTGAGAATACATTTAGGTTTTAGGTTTAGGTTTAGGTTTTAGGTTTAGGTTAAGGTTATAGGTTTAAGTTAGGTTTAGGTGTAGGTTATAGGTAATAGCTTTAGGTAATATCATAGATATTATCGACATAAGTTGTAGATATTATCTACAAATCATCGATATATCGACGTAAGTTGTAGATATTATCTACATATCATCGATATATCGACGTTAGTTATAGATAACAATTTTTGATACACTTTAGCTACGGATTATAACCGTAGCTATAATTGCGTCAATATAATTTTGAGATTTGAGAATGGGTAGGTTATAGGTTTTGATTTTAATTTTGATTTAGGTTACAGGTTATAGGTTTAGGTTAAGGTTATAGGTTTTTGGATTTGAGAATGGGTTCAGGTTTAGGTTATAGGTTTCAGTTTAGGTTATAGGTTTTTGAATTTGAGAATGGGTTCGGGTTTAGGTTATAGGTTTTGGGATTTAAGAATGGGTTCGGGTTTTGGTTATAGGTTTTGGTTTTGGTTTTGGTTTAGCTTATAGGTTTTTGGATTTGAGAATGGATTATGGTTTAGGTTTAGGAAATCGGGTTCAGGATCGGGATTGGGTTTAAGTTTGAGTTTTTAAGTTTAGGTTTACATTTATGCTAGGGAGTTGAGATTAGGATTAAGTGTAGGTTTCACTTTAGAAAATTGAGTTTAGGTTATAGGTTTAGGGAAAGGTTAGGTTTAGGTTATAAGTTTTAGAATTTGGGAATAGTTTTAAGTTATAAGTATAAGTTTAGGTTAAGTTATAGGTTAAGGTTTAGGGATAGGTTATAGGTTTTGGTATTCGAGAATGGGTTCGAGTTTAGGTTATAGGTTTTGGTTTTGGTTTAGGTTATAGGTTATAGGTTTAGGATAAGGTTTAGGTTTAGGTTATAGGTTTTAGGATTTGAGAATGGGTTCGGGTTTATGTCATAGGTTTTGGTTTTTGTTTAGGTTATAGGTTTAGGTCAATTTCCAGTTTACCCCGCTCAATTTCTAATTTGCCCCGCTCAATTTTGAGTTTGCCCCACTCAATTTCGAGTTTGCCCTGCTCAATTTCTAGTTTGCCCCACTCAATTTTGAGTTTACCCCGCTCAATTTCGAATTTTCCCTGCTCAATTTCGAGTTTGCCCCGCTCAATTTCTAGTTTGCCCCGCTCAATTTTCAGTTTACCCCGCTCAATTTCTAGTTTGCCCCGCTCAATTTCCAGTTTGCCCCACTCAATTGAGCGGGGCAAACTAGAAATTGAGCGGAGCAAACTAGAAATTGAGCGGGGTAAATTGAAAATTGAGTGGGGCAAACTATCAATTGAGCGGGGCAAACTGGAAATTGAGCGGGGCAAACTGAAAATTGAGCAGGGCAAACTGAAAATTGAGCGGGGCAAACTAGAAATTGAGCGGGGTAAACTGAAAATTGAGCGGGGCAAACTGAAAATTGAGCAGGACAAACATTGTAACATCCCGAAAATCGGGGGGTCGAGCAAAAATCCAACTCCCGAGTTCCAAAATGTTATTTATGCAACATACATATGAATGATTGAATGTTGTCTATGTTAATGTATTGAACATGAGTGAGATTAATCCAGAACAACATATCATACTCCAGAGACAGTTAAATTTACAAGCGGAAGACTGTGATAGTATGTATAACATATATAAACTATTTTGTGTCTCTTGAGTGTGAACATGTTACCAGGTTAAACATATACATGTATACTTCAAAATAGAAAGAAAGCATATACATGAGTGCTCTGAAGACATAAAATGACAAGTGTCAAGGCATCTAATCAACCTCCCTGTAATCCCGTCAATCAGAACACGCATAAAAGAGGAATCTTCCTCATCATCATCAAATTCAGCTCCGCCTCGCAGGCCGTGCCATCATCTGCAATCACAATAGGGACTAGTGGGTGTCCGAAAATACCATCCCGTAACGTGGGAGTGAGTAGCTAACTCAGTGAAATAATAGAGCAAGGATTAACATGTTCTCAAATCAATCATGCGATAATAGTAAAACAGTAAATCAAACAATCCTAATACTGTTGTTAATGCAATATGACAGGACGTGATGTATGCCCTCACCGACGATCTCCCTCATACGGCACCGTCTTACGACCGCGGCATGCAATCGACCCTCAAGTGCTCCACATCTTTCAGGCACATGCAATGTTATGGTGATATAATTTTTGAGTTGTTATTAGTCCATTCAAACAGCAGGATTGGGAAACTAAGGTACTTCCCTTATATCAATCCCAACACAGATCCTGTCTAGGGTCGTTACTCCTAGTAATCTCATACGAGGTATATTTTGTAGGTCGCTGCAAGGGCTGCCAGGGCTGTTGCACGCACTCGTTGCTTCGCTCCCCCATCACCTTATCAATATTGACCTACTGTACTCTACTGCTACTGAAGGGTCATCGCCTCCCTTAGACTCAGAATACGCTCGCGGTCACTACAAAGGACTCGTCGCCTGATCAGTGTAGGCCAACCGCAAGAATATAGTGTCCCATACCACCATAATCTGCTCACGAGACTAGGTGCTCACTGGTCACTACGGGGAGGTTTGTGGCCCCAGCGTAGGCCAACAGCTCGACCACGGTGTCCCATACCACCATGCCCGGCTCATGAGTCTTCATGGATCAAGGTACCATGGTTAACAGGATTTACAATGGTAAGTTCAGTACCCTAGGTTCAAGCAGTTATGACTCATGCAGGGTGAACGTACAACGGCCAGTCGGGTTACTTGACGGGCTCGACTAGCACGATCGCATCTCAAGTTGAACGACATGAAGTGCGTAAAATACTTTGTGTGGCCTAACCACTGCCGCCAACTCCTAAACACGGCTCGCGTTCATCGGCGCGTCGTTCGTGGCCAAGATAAGCCAACCATGAATTCGCTCGGTTACCGACTGCCTGGACTAGGTATAGTCCCAAACACATATGAATTTACATCAGCAATTCATATAAGGGTATTGAAAATGAAATACAACCATGTGAGCATGTTAACACATGTTATAGCATACAACTTAAGCAAATCTTCAAGCACATACATTTCATGCATATAATGAAATCATGCATATAGTCAACATTTAGGAAATCATTTACGTCAGCATATTAATTGAGAAATCAGTCTCAAACTAATTCATAACACCATTTAATTCAATACATACTAATACAAGCATTTATACCAACACTTACACTACACACTTAAGTCTACATATAGCATGTCGACCCGAAGTGCGCAATTAGGCGAATCTCTTCACCAAACTAATTATGCACTTATTCCTAATATTCTAATACGACAATAAACCATGTCAACCACATCAGCAAAATATGAATAAAATCAGTACTTCCTACAAAAAACTAAAATGCCCTAAATCTCATATTCTTCATTGGTTTACAAAACAGGAAACGGATAGCATGTTGTACATGTCAAACGGCGTTGCCGTCGATAATCTACTATTAAACGACATTGAAAGCGTTGGAAACAGTCAATCAATGCGTCTAAAATCCGCACCTTTTCCCTTTTAGGGGTGTGAGTTCGAACGGAGCGTATACGCTTCGTCTACGGCGAATAGAGAACTTGATTTACGAGATCTATCAGCTACTTTGCTATTAAACCAAGGGAACACTAAATCAGCAACTTCTAGGGTATTTTCTTACCTGAAAATGTGGAGAAATTACCGGCAAAGTGATTAGAGCGCGTGACTTAACCACTTGCAGCATGTGGCACAAGCAGCAGGGAATTCTCTCCCACCTTCTCTCACAAACTCTCACCTTTTCTCTCTCCCAATCTAGGAATTTTTGTAAATTCGGATGGGAGAGAGGAGTGAGGGTTTCAACCCCTTTTATAAGCTCAAATGTGCCCAAAATAGGCTCGGGTACAATGTATACTTGATGTATATCCAATTTGGGGCTGTTTCGGTCCAAAAAGACATTTTTGGTGGTCCCCTGGCCGAACGCGATCGGACTTAAGCTCATGCATACTGGATCTAGCATACACCAAGTTTTCAGTTCAGCAGGGTTCGCAGATCGCAAGTGGCGGTCCAGTTTCAGTTCAGCGGTCACCACACGTAGATCAGGCCTGCAAATCTCATGATATGAAATAGAAATTTTTCCTGATCCGAGGGTGTAATTTGGCTGAATTCTGATGGTCAGAATGCTTAATACTAACACGTCAAGTCGTGTGCCAGATTTGAATTTGAAATTTCAATTCTGTCCCTATTCGCACTCTCTTCGGTCCGGGCTCAATGAAATAGCCTGTGATTATCGGTTGGACTTGATTTTTGAAATGATTGTCAAGTCCAGCTAGGCGGTTCTAACAGTCTAAGATAGCAGGTATCGGACTTTCGACGTGCGGTCTAGATCCAATACAAAATTTCAAAGTGGTCTAGAGAACAAACCTGCTTAGAGTTTGATCCGAGGTTATAGAGTATTATAGAGTCATTGGTTCTACTCGATTTGGGTCTTGTAGAACGTATTTAAAGTAATCAGGGACTATTTTTCAGCTACTCTAGCGTTGCGCTAGCTAACTTATGCTTAGTTTCTAAAGGAATTAATCCTAAGTGGTTTCTTTGGCTATGGAATTGAGTTCTGAGCGATTTTTCAGGTGTTTTAGTTGACCCATTGCCTAAGGACGTCAAATCCCAGATTGGCCAAAATTTAGGGTGTTACAAACATGAAATTGACCTAAACTTATAACCTAAACTAAAACTAAAACCTATGACCTAAACCCGAATGCATTCTCAAATCTCAAAACCTATAACCTAAACCTAAACCTAAACCTTATCCTAAACCTATAACTTATAACCTAAACCAAAACCAGAACCTATAACCTAAACCCGAACCCATTATTAAATTCCAAAACCTATAACCTAAACCAAAACCAAAACCAAAACCTATAACCTAAACCCGAACCCATTCTCAAATCCAAAAACCTATAACATAAACCTCGCTCAAATCGTAAGTTGCCTCGCTCAATTTCTAGTAAACATAAAAACTCAAAAGACATGAAGAGAAGATGTTTTTGAGCATTGGGAGTTTGCAAAATTAGAAAAACTTTTTCCTTCTATTCTTTCCATGAAGGACTGGGTTCAAAGGCTTGATTTAAACTCTTTTACTGTTCTCAGGAAATTGAACAACCTACATTGATTCCACGTATTGCTGAAGCTAGCTCTCTGAAGTACCCTTATGAAGTTCTCTTTAGGAGCTTGCATAAACTTTTGATGAATACTGTTACTTCAGAGTACTCAATAGTTTTCTTTATCTTCAACTATTTTTTTATATGCCAAATGCCATTAGTTATTTCCCTCGTTTGACTGCAGATAATGATCTCTCCTTCTGGATTGGATTAATAATAATAATAAATCACTTCTAGATTGGATTGTTAATTGATATAGTAAGACCTTTTTTTTTTTGTTTCCAATCAACTACTTTTTACACTATGATTTTTTCAAATCAAGCAATTAACTCGTGATTTTTTTCTTCAGTTAATTAGCTAGTTATTTTCTCCTTTCTTGACTATGTACCTTCATCCAATTATCTGATTCGGAGCCATGCCCCATCAAAATTTGACAATAATGCAGGCATCTTAGATTGAGGTACATGTGTGCCCTTGGTTGTGTGCATGAGTACATTGTCTGCATTAGAAACTACTTCATATTATTTTTCATGGGTGAAACAAACAATGACAGTAAATTCATCATTGCAGTCAATGCATATAGGACAGCATGAAGTGATTTCTTTAGCTAAAAATGGAAAAGAATTAAAAAAAAAAAAAAAAAAAAAGAAAGATAAATGAATAATGTTAACACATAAAATATTTGGTGGTATTCTGAATTTACTATTTCTTACCTCTTCCTGTGCCTTGGTTTCTCTGTCTTAGTTTCTTATCACAGTTATCCATTTGTACTTAGGGACTGGATTTAATTCTCTTTCACCTTAATTAGTGGAACTAATCTGTCTTAAGGAACATCTGAACTAATGAGCTATACATGTTAGTAGGTCAATATTGCGCTGTGGCCTCGTTTCAAAATAGTCTTTGACATGCACCTCAACAGCTTGCGTAATGCCAATGTAAAGACATTATGGGAGGACGATGTTCTTCCACATTACGTCATGAGACATATGCCGAGTTCACAGCCTCACTTATTCAACTCAATGTTGAATATGGAGATGGTCAGGTAAGCTAGATTCTATTATTCAAATCAGACCAAGTCCCTGTTACCTCTTGAGATTGGCTTAGTCATTACAATTTACATACCTTGGGATGGTAATTTTAATTTTCAAACAGCTGTTGAATTTATTTTCTCAATTATAGGTGGTATTCCATCCCTTGATATCTTTAGCATCTGAAATCAGTTAGTTTTGCTTGACTGATATTTGTAGCTTGAATTGAATCTGGATCGACTTCGAATGGCCGTTGATGAGTTGCTTATTAAGCTTGCCAAAACATTCACCAAGCCAAAGCTGCAAACAGTGTTCCTCATAAACAATTATGATATGACTATTGCTGTGTTAAAGGTGAGAATCAGATGTTTTGTGAGTGCTCATTGTTTTCTCTCATGAATTCATTTAAATTTTGGTCATGTATGTTGCTAGCATTTGTGCACTTCTATAATTGTTTTAGCGAAATTTTGTTTCCCAGGAAGTAGGTACAGAAGCTGGGAAGGCGCAGAAACAAAACCTTATATCTAATGCACAAAGATGTCATTGCTTCTTTCAGTAACTTCTTGTGCATCATGGAGATTTTAAGAGCCGCACTGATGCAGCTACTTCTTATTACTTCTTGGTTGAAGGGAAATTTTGAAAAAAAAAAATATTTTATTAATTTTTAATTAAAAATGATTTTTATTTTCTGAAAATTGACAAGGACTTGAGAAATCAGTAAATCATCCCTCATGCATGCTTGATTTCATGTTCGGAGTGCAACAATGCAAGCAATTTGGGAGAATGGGGAAAATTTGAATTTTTTCCAAATTGGACTGCCTACACTCAAAATTCCAAATTAGAGAGTATGTGAGAATCATTTCCTCAGATACTCTAAATACTGTAGAATTAGTCTCAATTGATAGCTAGCTGAAGGAAAATTTTGAAAAAAACATGAAGAACTTGAAGAACTAATGGATATCAAAATCAAAGCTCCAACTCCATGATTTTTCATGCAAAACATGAAAGAACCAATGGATTTAAAACCATTTGACACTGATTTAACATAATTTCATTGAAAAAAAAAGGATTTGGAAATTGAAAATGATCACCGGATCGAACATGTGGGATATATCGGCACTACTTATGCGTTTCGTATCGCACATGTGGGTTACAACATATATCGTGGGATATATCGGTTGATATCGTCAATATTAAAAACATTACCTGCAAAAGCTCTTAAGCTGTACTTTTGTAGGTGTTCTCTTGTAAAGGAGATCTTTTGTGGGTTGAGCCTAGTGGAGTGGCCTGTTAGAGCTCTTATCCTGATGAGGTGAAATCAAAGGCCTTCCTGGAAACCGCAGGATCCTCAGATAATTGAAGTGCTCTACAACTGATTCATTCAATGTTGAAGGTTACTAACTTCTATTTGGTGTGGACCTGTAACTGTGTGACTTCATTGACATTGATACATATTGAGGTTTTTTGCTCTTCGTGAGCCATTATACATTTCTGTCCATCATGTATGTTCTTTAGGAGGCTGTTGAGATTGCAGACTCGGCAAAAGAAGATGTGATGCAAGCTGCTTATAATGTGATCTTAGGATCTTTATCTTTTGCCTTTTTGTTTGTGTATGACTGTATTCTGACTAACTAGCCACTTCAGCTGGCATTAACACTATTCAGATGAAACCTTGTTGTCTATTGTACTATTTCAGTTACATTTGGGGCTGTTTGGATTTGTGGAATCCTGTTTTCAACCATGGACAAGAAATCAATTTCCTCCAATGTGATGTTTTTCTTGTTTCTTAAAACAGTGTGATTGTAGAAATCGATTTTCATTTCCATTGTTTTCCTTGAAAAGGGTGATTTCCATGTCCTCAAAATAATCTGTTATATGGCAATTTTCCCTATTATGAGAGGCGGCTTTTGCTTTTTGACCATGGACTTCTTAACATTTCCTTGGAAATCACGTGCTAGAAAAACAAGTTAACGCAAATTCTTTTTCACACATTTCCCTTTCCTCTTATGTGACGTTTGGTTTTCCATATCCACATTTTGGTTTCCACCAATCCAAACTGGCCCAATAGGTGCAGAACTTGCCCTTTTGAAGTAGAACACTACTTAGATTGTTATTTGTTTCATGATTTCAATTCATGTTGTGCACAGATTCAATTCCTTTGGAACCTGGAAATACCAATCCATGGATGTTACTTTCTCCCCATGTTTGTCATGTAAAAAAGTTTGTATCATCATAGCACTTAATTGGAAAGGAGTGTTACACTTCACCAAGTAATGGCAGTGCACTTTCTCCTATTTTTTTATTCTCTTTTTCTAGTTTTAGCATCGGCATTAAGATCTAATATCTGGTGTGCTCATCTGTATGCATTTTATGCCATTTTATTGATGCTTGTCAGAGATTCAATTATAGAACTTGTTGCTCTCCAAAAAAATATCTATAGAATTTAATCATTTGTTTGCCTTGGACAGCCTCATACTTTTCGACAAATGCGAGCTGAGCTTGCATCCATGTGGAATGCCAGCAATAGGACAAGAAATCTTAGGAGAGTATCTGCAAAAGCATGCTTGCTTGTACCTTTCCATGAGAATAATGTTATTCCCAACCATGAAGATTCTTTAACAACTGATGACGATAAAGCAACCATGAAGGTGAGGACTTCACCAAACTAATTCCTTTATGTCTGCTGGTGCTTCTTAAGTCTACCGAGAGTGAGTCCTCTTAATGATTAAAACATTTTGTATATTCTATACTTAGAAACTAAAACAAATAAATCATGCTCTTACAAAATGATATTAATGAAAGGCATTATCATTTATTTATACAACTCATTGCTTCTTTACTATTTGTTTTGGAACGTAAACATTTTTTAAACTTCTTAGTGAACATTGGTCTTTTACTATTTGTAGTTTTGTTCATTTTGGAATCTAGACATTTTTAAACTCTGCAACAAATGCAACACTTAATTAGTTATTTATTTAATGTTATTTAAATAGATACATTGTAGCTTTGGTTGTTTTAGAATCTAGATAGTTTTGGAACTCCATAATAAACAGTCATTAAATAAGTTATTTTCAGCCACAATAAATAAGATTCCGACTCTGAAAAATCTGCAGAAAAGTCAATTTTATTTCCCAAACATTTTGTACATGCATTGGGAGGATGAGGAGTCCATCAACCATTACATTGTCCTTTGATGAAGGTGTTGTACCATTTTTTTATATGTTTGGGATTGAGAGGGTTTTTAGCAGATCATTAAAGGACATTATTTGTGGATGGGCTTTCATGTGGTTTGTGTCGAAAGAAATGGAAGGATCATTAGAAGAAGGATTTTGACTGCGATTATGGATTGGGTGATGGTGAGAATGGAATTTCCTGGTGCTTGAAGAGAGGAGTTTCTGTGATTGGAGAAGAGCGAGCAATGGGGATATGAAAGCGGATAATCCTTTTGGGCTCTCTCTTGGGTGTTAACTTGTGTTTGTGCTCAGCTTGTCTTTGTTTTGGGCTCTCAAGATATTGCTATTGTTGTTTTTGATTTTTGTTACAGAATTGCTATTGAGGTATATTACTATGGAGTGATGAGAATATTACTCATTGTGCAGGCTCTTTGGTATTTTTGTCCCTTTGCCTAGTGTTTTTTTTAGCTCTCTATTGTTCTTATCTTTTAATAAATTCATGGTTATCATTCAAAAAATAATGTTTGTGATATATATCTGCTAAGGAATCTACACATTTATATATTGTTTTCTTAATATATATGCAAACTTCCTAGGCTATCTTGGTTTCTTTCTATTTTGGGAATGATCACTTCTTTGATCCTTTGTTGATGCCCCCATTGTTCCCACTTTATGTGATTCTAATTCAGCCAGTAATAAGTTATCCTCTGAATTTCAACTTGTACAAATGGGCCCTTGTGATTCAATTGTATACAATCCTTGATGTGATTGGGCCCTTGTGACTCAATTGTATGCAATCATTGATGTGATTGGGCCCTTCTGACTCCATTGTATTCCAAAGATATGGTTGTTAAATAAATAGATAGAGAAATGAATTAAAGATATCAAAATATTTTGGTTTACTTATATATAGATATTTACATAATTATGTATTATAGAAAAATGTAATTGAGAAAAATTTCTCCAAGTAAAAAATAAAAAATAATAAGAGAGAAAAGTTCATTCCATTACAGTTATGGCTACGGTTCTAATCCGTAGTGAATGAACTACTCGGACCCGGTCGACCGGTTCTCAACCCGGTCGACCCCAACTCGCTATCCAAACTTTTTCTTTAGGATTGTGAATTTACTGTTTCTATAGCTACGGATAATAACTGTAGCCATAGGTACCACTAATCCGTAGCCATAGGTGCCTTGGTCCGGCCATCTCTCTGTCATGCCTTAGCCACTCTTTGCAATTTTCTCACTTCCCTTCACCTTGCAACAGGCCCGAAGCCCGGTCGATACCCATGTTAAATCACCCTAGACCCATTGCCTAAAACCCACTTCCTCTTCTTCCACATGCCTTCTCTCCAACAAAACACTTCCCCTTCTTCTACAATCCTAAACCCATCATCATTTTCACTCCATTCTCTACAAATCCAAAAACAAATCATCATTTTCATTTCATTCCACACTTGCTCTCCTTCCACAATCCACAAACCCATCATCTTTCCTTCTATTTTCTAAAATCTCTCTCTACAAATCCTTCATAGATCCAAAAATGGGCCGTGCGTCGGTTTTCCGTTGCAATGGAACTTAATTGGAAAAAAGCGCATGTGTTTTTTGTTAAAGGGAGTCGAAAAGCAACGGCTATAAAAAGTAAAAAAGGAGGGGTAGTTTCGTCCTCAAAGTCGCTGTCCGCACGTGCTAGTCTAAGTTGGTAACTTAAGTATGTATTCCACGATAAAAATTGCTGCGTAAAAGGTTTTGTCTACATTGGTCATTTTCTCTATAAGTTTTGGATCAACCTGATATCTGTTTTTCCTGAAATTCAGGTGTTTGTGACCTCATGATCTAATTGGATGAAAAATAAACGTTATTTTGAGTTCGAAGTATATTTTAACGGTGAAAGTAATTATTGCGCTACTATTCGTGGTGTTGTCCAGTTGAGCTTCATATATGATTTATTTTTGTCATAATCTGAAATATTCTTGATAAATGGATTAACGGTGGATATAATAAATATATCATTTTGAGTTCTGTAACTTTGATCTCCTTTCAAGTACTCGTGCTGCTACTCATCTTCACGTAACGTACCCACGCTAACTATATCCGGCAAATCCGCTTTCGTATTTGCAGGAAACGGTACGGACTGACGGTCACGGGAGCAGATTGGTCAGTGTACCACACAAGAGCCACACCAGCTGGAAGCGGATTGGCTGGTGTACTACACACCAGCTGTATAACTGCTGGATTGGTGTAGCAAGTTCCGCGGGTTTGTTTGAGCATGAGGCATGTGCTGTATTCAAACCGTTCATTCATTTGGTGAGCACATCTCAAGGCTTGAGGCAAAAAATAAGACAGTTCTAACTATCAAGTGGACCACACTACAAAAATTAATGGAGGATTGAATATCTACCATTAAAATTTTTTTGGGGTCACAAAAGTTTTTGATTGATATAAAATTTAGTTTTCCTCTTCATTCAAGTACCTATGACCTTATGAGTAAATTGGATGTAAAACAAACATTATGGTGTGCCCTACAGATTGTTTAATGGTGAAAATGATTACCTCCTCTTCTATTTATAATATGGTCCAGGTGATCTTTAGATATGATTCATTTTTTTATAATGCTCTTAAATAAACTGTAAAAATAGATAAACAGCATAAATATAATAAATATATTACCGTGGGGTCCATGTAACTTTAATCTCCTTTGAACCCTTCGTACAACTTGGACCTCGAGGAGCATCAGTGCTCGTTTTTGCATGACGTGTACCAAAAGTAGATATATAGCTGTGTGAGACACACTAGCCAATCTGCTTCCCACACTACCTGGGTAATGGATTGGCTGCTACTCCTTACACCAACTCAAGGCTGGTGGTCGGTGTGCTATGAGCCCTACTATGATGTATGTATTTCATCCATTCTTTTCTTTCATTTATAAAGATCATTTTAAGGCTTTATCCCAAAAATGAGAGGTATATACATCCCAGGTGGACCACACCACATGAAAATAATAGAGATTGGATATCCAGCATTAAAATCCTCCTAAGGCCCACTGTACTTTTTTTTTGACATCCAATCTGTTGATTAGGTCATACAGGCCCATATGAAGGGAAAAAATAAAAATCAGCTTAATCCAAAACTTTTATGACCTCCAAAAATATTTTAGCGGTCAGCACTCATTCAAAATTGTTTCATGTAATGTGGTCCAATTGAGATTGAGAAATACCTCATTGTTGGTCTCATACTGTAAAATCATCTGTGAAAATAGATGAACAGAATGGATGAAACACATACATCATAGAGGGCCCCACAGAGCACTGACCACCTGCAATTGGCCGGTATAAGGGGGAGTAGCCAATCCGTTTCCCAGTAGCTGTGGGTGCATATCGCATAAGCTCCTCAGTCTCCGAGTCATGAGAAGGGTTTAAAGGAGGTCAAAGTTACGTGGACCAAAAACAATGTATTAATTATATCCAAACCATTCATGTAGCGATTATTTTACAGAATGAGACAAAAAATGAATCATACTCAAAGCTAAGCTGGACCAGATAATGATTTTAGTTGTTAAAACATTTGTAAGGTCCTTATAACATTTATTTTCCATTTAATTTGTCCATAGGACCACAAAGACCTGGATGAAAAGAAAAAACAAATATCATATTGGTTCAAAACTTTTATAACTCTTGAGAGGGTTTTAATGATAGACATTTAATCTTTTGTTGATTTTTGCATTGTGGTCTACTTGGTCTTTAGTTCTGTCTTATTTTTCGAATCAAGCCTTACAACAATCTACGCCGTCCATCTGCACTGTGACCCTGAATGTGGAGCCTACCTTGATGTATGTGACTACTGGTTATATCTATGCCATCCATCTGTATTAAAAACTCATTTTACGTCATGATAAAAAAAAATGAAGTAGATCTAAATCCTTGATGGACCACCGTATGGGAAAAAGCGGTAATTGACCATTAAAAACTTCTTGTGGGCCAAGAATGTTTTGAATCAGGATGATATTTGTGTTGTCTCTTCATATATGTTCTTTTGAAATTATAAGCAAATAAACATCCCGTTGGAGTCCATGAAGTTTTTTATGGTGTGGATTCAATCACGACTGTTTCCAGTGATGTGGTCCACTCATGATTTGAGCATGATTCATTTTTCGATTAATGCCCAAAATTGAGCTTCGAAAATGATTGGACGGTGTGGATTTAAGGCAAATATATCACTGTGAGCCCCCATAGTCAGGAGTAACGCCCACCGTGGTGTATACGGGGTCTCACCTAATCCGCCACCGCATCTACCTCCCTCAGGAGTCAGGACCCTCACGCACAATCTACCGACGGGTAGCCGTCTTGAGGAATGGTTTATAGACACGCGTATGCACTTCAAAATCAAGTGCACAATAAATGCTTACTACAAATTTTCTAAAAGATCCGAGTCGTTCATATTTGGGATCCACGATAATTTTATTTTACTATAATTTTTCGTATACGAATTATAAAAAACGTTACATCTTTACGCCCACAAGCTTCTACAGAGCATACATGTATTTAGCCAGATAGAGACCCATTCGGAATTTTATGATACAATATACAAAGGGGCCCACTTAATGAACGCCACAGATATTTTACTCGCCCTCCATGAAGAGATCTATTGAGCGCTTGTGTTTAGAGCTTGCGATCCCAATGAAAATTGGTTTATAAGGGGCAATCTACCAGGGGACTAGAAGCGGATTGCCTGTTGCACCAACCACGCCACGGGGCTGAAATCAGATTGCGTACCGAGTGATTCTGTGCGCTTTTATCGTACTGGATAAACTCTGTTGGGCCAACCGAGAATGCATGTGATTTATCCATGCCGTCCATCCTTTTTCCCACCTCATTCTAGGGATTGATTCCAAAATTTAAGCATATCCAACCTTCAAGTGGGCCATACCACGGAAAACAGTGAGAATAATGATTTCCATATTTGAAACCTTCTTAGGGCCCGCAGTGATGTTTATTTATCATCCAAACTGTTCCTAAGATCACAAAATCATGGATGAATCGAAAGAACAAATATCAGCTTAATCCAAAACTTCTGTGGCCCCCAAGAACTTTGCAATTGTAGACGTTCAATTCATACTTTTTCGTGTGGTGTGGTTTGAAATTTTTATGTGCTTCATTTTTTGGCTCAAGCCTTAAAATTATCTGGTAAAATAGATTTATGGAGTGGATAAAACAAATAAATCACTGTGTGCCCCACAGTGTTTACTCAATACCGCAATCTGCTTCCCACGGGGATATCCCTGTGGCCCGCCGTGGCCCAAGTTCTGTGGGCCCGCCGTGGTTCATGTATTTTATCTACACCGTCCAGTCTGTTTTCAGGATTATTTTAGAGAGTGTGCTTAAAACCGATGCACATCCAATGGCTCAAGTAGTCCACACCGAGGAAAATAGTGGGATTCAACGACCACTGTTGAAATCTTCTCAGGGACATAGAAGTTTTGGATCAAGCTTTTATCCGTGTTTTCCCTTCATCCATGTATAAGTGACCTTATGAGTAGATTGGATGGCAAATAAAACATCACCATGAGCCGTGGATTGTTTTTCAATTCCCACTGTTTTCCATGGTGTGGTCCACTTGATATTTTAGATCATCATTTTTTACCTCAAGCTCTAAAATGAGCTAGCAAAACGGATAGACGGATAAAACAAATACATCACGGTAAGACCCATTTAGCTTGGGCCCGTTTCAATGGTAGGAATTTCCCTAACCATATTTTCGTTTAATAAGTCCTGTTCACTTTTGGTATCATTTTTTAAAATGAGTTCCCAAAACGAATAGATGTAGTGGATTCCTAAAAACATCATAGTGGCTCTGTCTCAGTTTTGGCCAATGTAATGTTTGTTAGAAAGTAACCCCATTCATTCAATTTTTAAGCTTATTTTAGGACATATGGTCAAAATTGAGCAGGATCCAAACCTCAAGTGGCTGAAAACGTAAGGATTGAATGTACACAGTTGAAATATTCATTGGGCATGAAAGCTTTGAATCCGCTTATATTCGTGTTTTGAGTTTATCTCAGTAGTAAGGACGTTATGAGCTATATGGATGGCATGTAAGCATCGCTGTAGACTCCGGGAGGTTTTAACTGTGGGAATTTCCCTACCCGCATTTTCCTATAGTGTGGTGGTCTTATATTCTGCTCGGTTTTGTCCTCATGCCCTAAAATGAGCTGAAAAAACGGATGTTCGGTGAATTTCTCACAAACATTATGGTGGGCCCCACAGGAACTTACTGCAGGATTTGCTGATGTACACACCACCGACCTGGCTGGTGTGGTATGTGTCATCCAAAGAGGAGCGCTGATGCACCTCGAGGTCGTGAGTTGTACCAGCGATTTTGAGGAGATCAAAGTTACATAGCCCCGCAATGATGTATTTATTAAACCGTCCGCCGTTCATCCATTTGGGAGACCATCATGGTAGGAGATTCTCACCATTAAAACATTCATAGAGTCCACTTAAGCTTTGGATAAGCTTCAATGTCGGACTAACCCCTAAAATTAGCAGAAAAAAGTTAAGAAAGATGTCCATAAATTACATACATTTACTAATGCAATCTAATTTCTCTCTAGAAATTTACAATTTTAGTAAGGAGGAATTGCACCATCCTGAGATCCTAGCACCTTGAGTAGAAGTGGGATAATGTTGATCCAGACCTTCAATATGATGGTCCAAGCATTGGATGGACCATAGCCTAAAAATATGTCATTTGAAATGATACCAATCCTTCCACCAGTGGCTCGCTATAACATCTTAGATTTTTGTCAACTGGAAATTGGACGTCCTTGGATACCTTTGATTTTTTGACTTAAGTGCATATCTATATTCGTACGTGTTTAGGATCAAAAGGAGTGACCTTCGATCCATTAAAACTGCCTGACCGAGTAATTTGTTCCAGATGTCTTCGAAACCTTTGTCATGTGGACCGCGTTGTCGTTACGGTCGCCAGGCGAAAACCGTGCGTTAATCCACTGCTCCATTAATAAAATACGACCCATCGAATCCACGACTAAAATTACATATCTTATAACATGAGCAACATTTATTGTACTAGGACTACTAGACTTGGGCCCATGTGGGCCTAAATCTCAATTTTTAGAACATATAAATTATCACAAAATAGAATAATTACTACATAACAAAAAAATGAGCTAGGACATATAAGATAATGTACATGAGACAAAAATGGATTTTAGCCTAAAATCCATTATTAGCCCTTTCTTTATGCCTTAGAAACTAATCATGACCCATGTCCACCTCATCCTACACATGCATCCAATGCATGCTTTGTTTTGTGTCACATCTCTTCAAACAACCAATTGTAACACTCCACTTCATCATCCACCATGTATCACCTACAACCCACAACCCTTATACATTCATTAGCTAATCCATGCCTAGATTTCTTCCACCTTTACCAATGCATGATTAACACCATCTACCTCATCCATCTACTACCTATGTCATACACCACATTCCACCTCACTTTTAGCTCCAATAAGACCCCATAAACTTGCCATATCATCTTGACACCTCAACTCCCAATTCCCTATATAAGAGTATGAGCTCTCTTATACTTATCATTTTACTATACTTGAAAAAATTCTGAGATTTTAAGAGAGACTGAGAGATGGTGGGGTGAATCTACACCCCATCATCAACTTAGAGGGAGTGGACCACACATCATTATCAAGTTATCCATCTTGTTGGGGTGAGTCTACACCCCACCTTTCATCTCTTCATCCTCCTTTTTCCACCTTTAATATTTTCTTGATGCATATAAGGCCTACTAGTGTGAAGCCCCATGGGTGCATGTATTAATGGCTATAGTGGTCAGCATGGTGGCCCACGTCAGTATGGTCCACCATGATGAACATCGTATTAACACCCTTCACTTATAATCCCGTTCTTGTATATAGATAACAACTTCTAAAAATCATATAAAATCAAACATGCTACGATCGGAGTCCGGAGTTAAAACTTGGGAATAATATGAACCACAATATTATCTAACTCTATGCCAAATTTCGTAGCCATCTAACGGTTCAATCATCGGTGGCATCAATTTTACTTGGCTGCAGTTTAACAGCACATTCAAGATTCCGATTTGCCAAAAATGAAATCATTTTTACTTCCTTTATTGAATACAATAAAAATATATGTTCCGTTGGATTCGTAGAAAATCGAAGCAGCTTTCCAACGGTATATAATAAGTCTTTATTGGAGTTCGGACGACTGAGATCTTGGCCTTATACAAAAATGTATTTAGGGGCTTGTTATGACCATTCTTATGTGGGTCATATCCGTGATTCCAACGGTTAGATATATTTAATATTTATTATTAACTTACTTGAGATAGTTAATAATCATATGTATGGTTCTTATGGTTAGATTCTTTCATAATAAAATTTAGAAAATTCTAGACCAATGGATACTTCCGTAAGGATAAACCTTGAATTATTCTGTATGGTCTAGATAAATCTAAGACTGTATAGTTGGAAACCTATATACAGTATAAATTACTTATTTCCAAATCATCCATTGGATGATATTTTTCAACAAAGGATCTAATCATAGAGATTTGATCAATACATTTCATGTGCTACTTGATGTGTATGTTGGATCTATGTTTTTTTTTTTTTTAACACACGCACACACAATACACTCACGCCGTAGTGAGCTTTCACCACTTATGGATACTTGAACCTACTTTTTTTTTGTTAGCTTGTTAGTACACCCACTGTCAGTTCATACTTCATTGTTAGCCAACCCCACTAGGGAATTGATACCAAGACCTCAGTGTTGAAACGAGGTATCTTTCACTCAGTCTACCACTTGAGCTATGTATTAGGGTGTATTTTTCTAAGTACTTAACTGTATTGTATGTAGGCCTTTTTGACACCTTGTAGTGGGCCTCATGCTTTGTAGTTAAGGGTACCACTGTGGGGATGTTTAATTCTTATATCAGTGAAATGAGATGTCCCACCTTTTTGTCTGAAATGATTCCTAAGTGTTTGAAAATTGGTTCCTAAGTTGTGATAGACTCCCATTGTTGAAAACTATCTGATTATTTTTGTGTTTTGTACCAACTTTGAGCCTCTGTAGTAAACCCCACGCACAAGATATGAGTAGGGCATCACTTGTAACCTTTAAACTATACTAATGAATAGAGAAATTATATTTTACTTGGGCTAAATAAGCCCCCACATGATGAGGGAGTGGATCTCAAAATGGGGCAACACAATTGTGTAGAAAATTAAAATACCTATATTTGGCCCTATACATATATTATGTGTGCACAGTTAGTTGGTCGTAGATTATAATTTTTAAAGTACATATATAGTACTACTAAGGTCACCTCACGGCACACTGAAAGGTGGTCTCTTGCGATCATGGGACAGTAAAAATTAGGCTAAAACTAATTCTGCACTGTGTTTCCTGCACATTTCTTCGAAGCACCCAAGTTTGAGTCTTCACCAAAAATTGTATATGCATAATTAGGTAGGTTTACCTTGTAGGTTTTGAAGTACATATATAATTCTACCAAATTACTTTTTTCCTTTGAAAGTCGTGGACCCCATATAATTGGGGAGTGGATCTCAAATAGGACCGGGCGTAGTTGTGTAAAAAATCTTGCGCAGAAAAAATTGAAATGCATAATTTTGGCCTTATGCCAAAACTCATATCCGCAAAATCAATGAACCATACTATTGGATTTTGAAAGCCACACATAAGGCTATCAAAGGAACCTAATGGCATGCCAAAAGGTGGCCCCACCTGATCGTGGGACACACCCATCTCTCCCAAGCACCCATGTTTGGGCCTTTACAAATACTTGTGCATACATGATTAATGAGAACTGAATTTTGATTTTTGATACCTATACATAGAACTATTAGATGGATATTTTTGTCCTTTGGAAGTGGGCCCCCAAAAGGAAACAACCCAACAACAAGAGATGACACCAACAAGCTAATCAACAAACCCTAACTTTAGGGGCGTCACTAAAAATTGACGAACCATTTCTAGGTGCGGACCATTACCCTTAGGTTGCCAATTATCAAACTCATACTGCAATTAATGGTTTGTGTACTGACTAGATGAATGCATGAGAGTTAGTGTTGATTTGTGAATGCGTAATACGTAGACTGATGCATGTTAACCAATGCTAGTTACGATTGATTGCGCGTGGATGTATGTGTGCTAATCAGTGTTGATTGATGATTAAGATACTACGTATATGAATGCTTGCTAACCAGTGGACATGTATGCCCACTCACTTACCATTTATTATTAGCTTAGTGGAATGCCACCTATATGTTAGATAAAATGCTCAATAGAGTCAAATTCTCTGAATTAACATTTACATCCCTCTATGTAGTCACGTTAGTCAATTTATTAGTGTGGTTGACTGACCGAGACTACCTTGATTATCGAGTTGGCCAGCAAACTGCAGATCCACGAGGGCGGCCCCGATTGGGTTGTTCGCCCTAGACTAGTCTGATTGATTTGGAACGAACACGGATAACCGACAGTAGTCGGACTACATAGGATGCTTACGCCAAATGTCAGTTATGCCAGAGTTTGTCTGAGTCAACCGAATTCGTCTAACAGTCGATCAACTGTGTGTGTTTACCATGTATAATCACGTCTGCCTGAATTTGAAGCACCTCATACCTTTGAGATTCCTACTATTAACCATTAATGATATGATCTCCAAGTCTTGGGAGCCAGGCATGGTGGAATGAGACATTGTGTCCGTAATGTCAACATACACTGGGGTGATGAGCCTCCCTATAGTGACCAACGAGCATAGGAAGTGATAAGTCTTTGTTTGAACGGCCCAGGTCAAATTACCCGACTGATGGTTCCATGCCAAAATACCATTTGAATGACCTAGGTATGAATGGAATTAGGTGACGAGCCCTTTTTCATGTGGTGATTTGGTTATGTGATAAGCCCGTACCTCGGAACTAAGTGATCATAATCGATGTTTAGGTGATGACCCATACCGAGTTGATCCTCATATCTTCGGGTATCATGCCTTACCTTTGGAATTATTAATCTACGAAATAAATGGGTGATACCAAAATTTGAATCATGGATCACAGATCAGATCCGCTACGGCCGCCTTGGGCCAAGTGATTTGGATAAGACCATTGATTAATAGAGGTGTTTCAACTTTCCAATATTGTTGGATGAACGGACTTAATTAAATACTCGGCTAACATGAACATTTATAGCATTGCATTAGCATAAGTTGACGATTCGGTAGTCGAGGTCGCTTTGAAGGAGTATTGGTCATATGCGAACGTATAGATGGTGTCGCTTGAGGGAGTGTTGGATGGTGATGGCTTGCATCATATCATATTAGCATGTATGTGCATTAACAAAAGTATCTAGGGATTATATGCTTAAATTGTTTTTCATTATTGTGCATATGGATTTGATAGCTTGTTTAACTTGATGTTAATGAACCACTGAGTTGATCACTTATTCCCACTCTGAAACGGTATTTTAAAACACCAACTAAGTGATATTATCGATGCAAGTACTATCGAGATTTTAGACGGATAGGCTTAGAGTGACTTACACCACTGACGTTGTGTTTTAGAGGATTAGATCAAACCAAAAAATTACACTTTTATCATTTTTGGTATGTATATTGTGTCTTATATAATCCTCATTTGGGTGGACATAATATTTTAATTGTATTGTTATTGTTAGCCTCATATTTATTTATCTTTGTTATCTCTACCTCGCTTTAGATTCGCTAATTTGAATTCAACTACTTGGATTGCTAATGTGAAAAATAAGTGTGAATATGAACGAGTTCACACGTGGATTTAATTTGGTTAACACTTGAAAACTTGGGATTAGGGTTTCTGTACTCAGGTGCCGATTTTTGGGGTGTTATACTTGCAAACAGACGTTTAAGAAAAATGTAATAACAGTCGGACTCAAAGGGGAAATGCCTAAGGTATATAAAATTCTCAGTGTAGGAGATGTCTAGGACATTATCTAGGATAGCAAATGGATCGAGTTGAGACTGAGACTCACGAATTTATGAATCTCCGGTTGGAATTTTGGACCAAAGCTCAAACTCTAAGCTTTTAGGTTCCGATAATCCTTTTGTATATGCCACAACTTTTCACAATTCCAGCACTTCATCTTCTATTTACCTTCCGACTTAGACCTATATCGAGGCATTCCCTTCTCTTACTTAAATTGTTTACTCTGAACAAACAATGCATCCGTAGAATATCTTTCGTCACTGCTTTTCTTTCTCAACTGCTTCGATTGAAGAGTTGAGATAATGGTCTCGACATCTAAGGTTTTCCTACCATTGCACAAAGTATCCACCAGATACTTGTAAGATTTTGGGAGAGACGTCTACAAAATTATGGCTTTATCTTCCTCATTCATCTTTACTTTCACACTCATCAACTTGTAAAGTAATTGATTGAATGTGCTAATGTATTCATTAAGATCTGACCCTTTTGTCATCTTCAGATGGTATAATTATTTCTTTAGATACATGATTACTGAGAGATTTCATCATCTACAAACTCTCTATCTTCATCTAAAACTTTATCGTGGTTATCTGATCAAGGATATTATAGAGGACATCGTCGGACAAGCATAATTGAATCGAGGTAATCGACCTCTGATTAAGTTTTTCACTCTACATTATTCATAATCGCAGAACAGTTCGCTATACCAAGGAGTGCATGTTGCAATCATTTTAAACTATAAGGCATCTTATCTTCACCTTTCATATTTTAAAATTATTTTTCCTTATGAACTTCTTTGTCTCATACTTCACATTCAATTCCTTCATCGGCATGTCTTATATTCAAACTCGAATTCCAACGTATATCTCTGATATCAGCCACAGATGCAAACCCCAAGTGGAATCACACATACAAAAGATAAACACAAACATTGCAATAACAGAGAATACATCATTTTATGTGAAAATATCCTTGCACGGAAAAAATCACGGCACAAAGTGACAAGCAATCCACTATGAAAATAAATTACAAGAGATAAAATCAACCTACAGATGAGAAAAACCATCTCAAAACCCCAGCACTCCCTTAGATCAAGTTCCTCATTCTACCATAATCTCGTATTATAAACCCTTATATAGAGTTACATTCAGATTATGAAACAAATTATGTAATTACACAAAACTGCGTGTGTTGTCGATGTAACCATCGATTGAGCAACACTCGATCAATCGAACTTCCATGTTCGATCAATCAAATATGCTCAAAAGTGTCTAGAGAGTTAATTTAACTTTTTTGAATTATCCTAATCAATCTAACTTAGATAGTCGATCGATCGATACTACTAAAAATTGTCGAGCGAGCAAACTCATATATTCAGAATATTATTGATCGATTAAACTATACTGTCGATTGATCGAGTTCCCTTGTTCTTATCATTAGAGCTGGGCATCGGACCGAGTTAGATCGGATTGGGTCCAACTCAACTCGATCCGAATTCTACATAACTTGATCCGAACTTCGTCCGATTCGGGACCGAGTCTGGGTCATTTGACTCGATCCGAACCACTACATTGCTAGTATGACCCGAACCGAGTCCGACCCATGTAAACTTGATCTCATTTAAGCCGTTCGTACAACTCGAAGATTGAGGCGGGTACGCGCTCATCTGCGCACGACACGTGCTACAACAAGCTGTCACCCTTGTGTAGTTTGCGTGCGTGTCCATGGGAAACGAATTGGCTAATTTACTCTACTTGACACAAGCCAATGGCTGGTGGTCGGTGCTATGTGGGCCCCACCATGATGTATGTGTTTAATCCATGCTGTCCATATATTTTTAGAGATCATTTTACGATACAAGTCCAAAAATGAGGTATATCCAAATCTCATTTGGACCACATTACAGGAAACAGTGTTGAATGAGGATCGACCATTAAAAACATTTTGGGGCGAAGAAAAGTTTTGGATCAAGATGACCTTTGTTTTTTCTCTTCATCTAGGACCATATGACCTAATCAACAGATTGGATGTCAAATAAACAATATAGTGGGCCTTAGAAGGATTTTAATGGTGGATATCCAGTCTCTATTGTTTTCATGTGCTATGGTCCACCTGATATTTATATTCTTCTCATTTTTGGGATCAAGCCATAAAATTATCGTTAAAAATGGAAGAGCATAATGGATGAAAAGCATACACCATGGTAGGGCCCACAAAGCACCGACCGCCAGCCAATCCGTTTTTGTGGCCGTGTGGGACGCGAATTAGCTACTTACAGGCTAGTAGCTAGACTCCCTGCCGAATTGATGTGACCAAGTTCTGTAATTAGCGTGACCAAGTTTGGTGAAGTGACGTGACCAAGTTCTGTGGGACCGATCATGATATATGTGTTGTATTCGCACCGCCCATTAATTTGGAGATATCAATTTAGGGCAGGAGCCAAAGAATGAGTCAAATTCAAAGCTCAAATGGGCCGCACCACAAAAAATAGTGGAGAGAGTGACGCCCACCATTAAAAATTTTTAAGGCCCACAAAAGTTTCCGATCAAACTGAAATTTGTGTTTTCCCTTCTTTCATGTCTATCTTAACTTGTGAACACATTGGATCTCAGATAAACATCATGGTGGACCTTAGGAAGGTTTCAACGATATAGTCGCTCTTCCCACCATTTTCTGTGGTGGGGTCCACTCCAAATTTAGATCATACTCACTCTTTGTCTCATGGCCTAAAATGATCTCTACAAATTGATGGACGATGTGGATGCAACACATACATCATGGTGGGTCCCACATAACCTGGTGACGTGACTTCAACACAAGTCTTGCAGCTCTTGCTAGCTACTCAATCAGTCTGTCACTTTTCAATTTTCATCATATTGCGTATTATACAAGAAACCCATTTGAGCTTATCAATGCAACACGACTTTATAGTCGCCCGGCTTTAAGCGTGAATGCATGTGAGCCTACCGTGATTGCATGTGTTTGATCCACACCGCCTATTCATTTTTCCAGATCATTTTAGGGGTTGAACCCATTGTTTTGTTGAAGGGAGTAGATGAGTGGTAAAAAGATAATGAAGGGGAGGTGTCTGTACATGAGAAAAATGACAGATCAGATCTAATCGGATTGAATCGGATCCAATCAGATCGATCCGGATGGGCATTGAACTGAACCCGATCCGATGGACAGTCGGATCAAACTGACCCTACTCGAACCACACCGATCTAAGCCATCAGTTTGGTTCGAATCGGGTCAGATCGGGTCGGATCCACCGGATTGGGTTAGATATGCTCACCTCTACTTAGCATATATTGTATACACCAATTTCAACGGAATCCACCAATTGAAAGGGATTCCAACCACCAATCCAAGCTTTATAAAGTGTAGGCTTGGGCCCATCTCTCCTCACTTAACTCAAGTAGCAAAACCCTGATAAATTAAAGGGTGAGAATGAACGAAGCACCAACAACATCAACTTCCTCTCCTACTGATAATGGCGTAATCAAGTAATTAGGTCCCTCGATTTTGTCATGGTTGATTCATAGTGGTCCTGGCAATAGAAATGGTAACATTTACGTTTGATCAACAAAACGATTTTCAAAATTAAAAATCCTATATAAAAGAACTTTTGAAAGAGGCAGCGTTTTTTCAAATGAAAAGAAACAAATGATCAAACCATTGAAGGAGACCTTTTCCCAGCCCATAGTTAAAGTGACCTTTTCATAAGCCACTTCTTCCCATTCTCATAAATGTACTTCAAATAATGTGCAAATGGATTTTTTTTAATGTCTCTGCAATAAAGGTGAACATGTTTTATGATCGGCACCGCTGGTCAGATGGCCTTATCATTTGATGCTTGACCCACATCAACCATTTGATGAAGAAGAAAAAAGATAGCTAGCACTCCGCTACAGGCAGAAGCACGTTGATGGTTGTTGTGAGTCCTTGATAGATCTGAAGTTGGGGTTGTGACTGGCCTTCGAAGAAGCTGATTGAATGAACGATCCAGATCAATAGGAAAGTGGCCAGACATACAATAAAGGCCCATTATAGAAAGAGACGAAGAAAGAAGAAGATTTTCAAATCAGAGTTTCATATTCATTCAAATGGTAGTCATATGAGCATGTGTGATAGGAAATGCATACTGCTGTTTGCTAAAAACGCTGAAATAATCAATGCCAAGATTATAAAAAGTTGCTTAAATGATGAAAGAAATGCTTTGAGACTAGTGCTCTAATGGGAGAGTGCTTTTCTCAACCCAAGTTAGCTTTTATTGTATTCTCTCGTCTTGCAATGGGGTTGATGATAATATTCATTTTCAGCTCTTGATCCACCAAAATAATTATCAGATCATCAACTCTTATAAGGTGAAACGACCCTCTTATTTGACAAACATTAATCCTTTCCTTAATTGAAATTGGTTTTGAAAATCAAAATAAAAAATGATTAGAGGGATTATCTACTTGCAACTGCCAGCACTACAAGTGTCTCATTGCCATTAATACAACAAAAATTGCGGTTTCACAAAAAGTACTTTGATGGCACCGCTCTCTTCTTGCCGTCCACTTTATGTGTTTAAACGAATTTCGTGTATGATTTTGATATATAACCTTTATTCCTTCCTGATAATGCATCATTTCTTGAGTAACATCCAAGCCATGAAAATGGTGGGTATTATATATAAGTATCATGTGAATAAAAATTGGAACAATATATTTCATCAGGTGACCACACACATACATGTAATGACCATCGGCCATCCATTTATTTCGGTGGTGTATCTAGCATGATAAACGGACTATCGTTATTTTCATCCAGGGTGATATTTATTATACATCCCACCATCTGCACAGATCGGATGTTATAAGAAAGTGGCATGTGGGAAAGAAACGGTTGTATGCTAAACTTTTCCTACAATGTAGTACACATTTACCGTATTGTACGTGGATATTTCTGGAGGCGTATTGCATACTGAGTAACTCAGCACGCTAAGCGTACTGAGTAAACACTGTGGGCTCCACCATGATTTACAAATTTTATCCACTCCGTCCATACATTTTAACAGATAATTTGATGCCTATAGACAAAAAATTAAGTCTACAAAAATCTCAAGTGGACCTCACCACTAGAAACAGTGTGAATTGAAATTCTACCGTCAAAATTTTCTTGGTGGCCACAGAAGTTTTGGATCAATCTGATGTTTTTTCATTCCCTTCATCTATGTCTGTGTGATCTTATTAACAGGTTGGATGACAAATAAACATCACTTTGGGCCTTACCAAGGTTTCAACGGTGTAAGTCATTATTCCCACTGTTTCCTGTTGTGTGGTCCATTTGACACTTTTACATGACAAAATTTCCGGATCAACAAATGAAATGAGATTTAAAAACGTATGGACGGTGTGGATAACCTACACATATTCATGGTAGGCCCAACTGAGTTTACTCAGTACGATAAAAGCGTACCGAGTAACTCAGTACGCAATCCGATTTCGATATTTCTCATCTACATGTGGGATGTCGGAACAAGGAAAAGGGAGAGCGGATTGCGGAGTGAGGAACAGCGTGCAGAGTAAACTATATGGGGTCCATACGTGATGTATGTGTCTTATCCACGCCGTACATCCGTTTTAGATGCTCATTTTATACTATAGGTCCAAAATTGAATCATGTACAAAGCTCAAGAAGACCACATCACAGGAAACAGTGAGGATAATGATTTCCACCGTTGAAACCTTCCTAGGGTCGACAGTGATGTTTATTTGTCATCCAACCTATTAATAAGGTCACATGTATATGGATGAAGTGAAAACACAAATATTAGCTTGATCCAAAACTTTTGTGGTCCCAGTAAGTTTTTAATTGTAGGCGTTCAATTCCCACTGTTTCCTTTAGCGTGGTCCACTTAAGTTTTGGATATGCTTCTAGTTTGGGCTCATTCTCTAAAATGATCTGGAAAAACGGATGGACAGCGTGGATAGGACACATACATGACAGTAGGCCCCAAAGAGTTTACTCAGTACGCAATCCGCACTCTGGAAATATGGCTGCATGCGAGCTTAGCATGCACCGATTTTATGGGATGGAGTTTTCTTTGATTGACAGTTCTTTTTAATGGTTAGGATCGTCCCATACCTCCTGCCAGATTGACCAGTTCACATCAACGTTCAGGAGCCCAAGGCCCACTTTAGAAATTTTTGAACATCCAGAGGTGCACGATACATCTCCTGAGGGCCTTGCTATTTGCGGTCGGACGCGCGTTTCCTACAGAGTTGATGTAGGAGCCCGTGCAACAGAAACCTCTGTGGGGTCCACCGTGATGTGTGTGCCACATGGGTTGGCGCATATGATGGCGGTGGACGTCACACACACATCGAGCTTTTTATTGCACGGGCTCCCTTCAACGGTTGTAAGAAGTTTGGGTCAGTTTCCTGCAACACGATGGTCCATTGAGATTGCCGTGCACTCTGTCCATCAGTTTTTCTGGATCATTTTAGCTTATTTTAAAACTTCTGATGGCTCAATAATGTTTTCAAAGGTGATCGTTCAATCCTTATTTTCTCGTGGTGTCTCCCTGTTTCTTATGGTGTTGAGTCTTGGATCTATGTATTTTTAAGTTTTCATAGTAAACATGATAGGTCGAAATTGATCGAATGGAGTAGATTTTACAGTGGCCCCCACAAGACTTTCTCTAAAAACAGGGGTTGCAGGAAACTCCATCCGAACGACAGTCGCTCCAATGGTCAATCGTGCAAGCCAGTCAACCCCGTATCCGCCATGCACCAACTTAACCGGCCTCGCCATCAACATGTCCACTCTTGTGAAAGCCAACACACCGAAGCTGGGCCATCTTTCATCTTTCAGTGATCAGGCATTTTACACCATTGAAATCAAGGGGCAGCCGATGATATGACTCAATATATGTGTGGCGCACCTCATGATAGGATTGTTCCAATATTTGCTCCAGAAGATCTTCATATCATGGCTCACAGTCCTCACCACTCGAATGTGCAACTGAAGCTACACATTAATGAAAATCAAAAGTGTTGAATCCTGAAGTTAACGTGGTTTTGGACCATTCATCATGTGCCCCTACAACAGTCCAATTTATTTACCTGTGGAAAAAGCACTTGTACGTGGAGCTGTTGGCATCGTGTAGGCACAAGCTATTCAAGGGGAACAGAGTCATTTGTGCATGAAAACGGTTGATGCAAAAATCTGGTTAGCATCTCCTAAACTTATTTTTGTGTACCTGCACAATAATCGGACAAAGGAGACTCCAGCTAACATAGTGAACACTAGATATTGTACATACCCTTTACTATTAGAAGTGCTCCTTTTATAACTGAGGAGAGTCAGTGGCAGGATTATCTTAGATTTATTTTAAGTTGAGATTTCGGGCAGATCCGTATTGCGATAGGCCTCCTGTATTTTTGACTAAGATCTCGAATGGACACGGCTAAGAACAGGTCGGGTTTTAATAGGAAGCGGACTACGTTAACTTGAAGTATGTTAGCTTGGGGCATTCCGACCTAGAATATGCCGACTTGGGGTGTGCTAACCTGGGATATGCCAACCTGAAACACCTATCTCCTTAGTTAAGAGGTTGGGTTCCCGTCGTTGAGGTCTATGGTTTTTCTGGCTTGTTAGTAGGGTGCCGAGCTTGACCTTACCTCCTAGTCGAGTTTGGAGCTAGGGAATGGATCTAGAGTTCTTGTTAATGTTTGGCTCAATTTAAGTGCACAATATTCCGATTTGATCTCTTAGTTGGTCAGTCCATATTTCTCGTAATAAAACTTTTTTTTTTAAATATTATTTTAATTTATTTATTTAAATTCAATTTGTGCATGCGGATTAGGTACTACCCCATTGGGATATATCCTACAAGGGGTGAGAAAGGGTTATATGGGCCCACATCATTTTAGGCAAAACAGATATAAAACTTAAGTGGACCACACCATAAGAACTAATTGAAAACCTATAAGCATATTAGAAGTTTTGAACCAACTTGATATTTACGTTTTCCTCCCATTCGCGTTTGGGTCTATCTGAACTTATAAATAGGATGGACAACAGATTAATATGACGATGGGCCTAGGAAGGTTTCAACGGTGGGTGTCATGGTCACCACTCCTTCTTGTGGTGTGGTTCACTCGAGCCTTTGATCTATTTCTTTTTGGCTCATGCTAAAATGATCTGTAAAATGGATGAACGGCGTGTTAAAAACACATACATCACAGTGGGCCCCACAGAGCTCCTGCCAGGACCCTCTGTCGCTGGATAGGTCCTGGTGGGAGCAATACCCAATCCACGCATGATAAATTATTCTTACTTTGATACATGTCCTCCAAATCTGATCGATTGGATGGTCCTGGTGCCTGATTAACTAGAGGTGTACATGAACCGAGGTAGCTTGACTCAACTTGAAAAAGCTCCATTTGACTCGGATTGAAGCTGAGTTTGAGCCAAGTCGAGCTTTTTTTTTTAGATCGAAAATGAGTTCGAGTTGGCCAAGCTCAACCCAACTTGGATCGAATCTAGCTTGGCTTGAACTTGGATTGAAGCAGTCCGGTAACTCAATTACTTTGCTATTGATGTTGCTAACCAGGTGTTTGATGAAATAACTAAACGAAGTGTGGCTGGTGGCAAGAAAGGTGTGTACATGAAACAAATATCCATTTTTTTCTTAGTTTTTTTTGTTGCTTAGAAGGTATTTATTAAAACACCTATAAAACTATTACTTTTGTTTTACATGCCGTGGGATTTTAAAGATACAGTCTAGGTATCCGTGGAAATGCCGTACAGAAAACGTGGCTCAATCTCAACTCAAATTAGCCCGAGCTGCTGACTGAACCGTGCTGAGCTGGCCAGTTAAACTTAAGGACTGAGCATAGCGAGTTTGAGCAGAGGTCAGCTAAAGGCCCAGCCGACACGATGTACACGCCTATGATTAACATACATCCTGGACATTGGCTACTTTTCATTTTAGGTGTCATTGTACATCGCTTCCTGTGGGTGTCCCACCTAAGTTTGGATCAGGATAATTCCTAAAAAGTACAATAAACATGAGGAGGCCCACCAGATGCATGGTTTGGATTACACATAAATACTACGTGTGGGCCCCACGCATCTCGAACGTATGGGAAATTACCATCCGCATCGAACGTCTGCGATCATTCATTCCTCTTGTCTCTTGGAGTCTAAAAACTCGGATCCAGATCCAGACCTCGGGTCTTCCGTGGAACCGTTATCGGGCTTGTGGCCCGGCCCACTTTCACCCAAACTCCCGATTATGCCCAGTGCTGATATTGCAGCAGCTAAAACACGAAAGGGAGGGAACGTAGAAGCCTCTCCAATCTCATCGCAGCCGATCCCTGCTCGTTTTCTCATCTAGGGCGAGATCTCGGTCTCAAATGTAAGTCTCTGTCCTCTCGTTCCGTTGATTTCTCGATTCAATCTCTTTTACGAACTGTATTTCCATGAATTCTGCATTGGTTTTGCTGTTCTAGGGTTTTGATCAGTCGAATTCTCGACGTTTTTCGGTTTCGATTCGTTTCTTTAATTCATTGTCTTAAAAAAAAATTAAATCGCCGAGAGTGTAGAATGCGTTTGATCTGTTCTCTGAATTCTGAGGATTTGGTGGAACTCTGATGGCTGATGTATATGCTTAGATCGGAACCGATCAGAAATTCCTCTGGATGTGATTCCGTTCTTCATCTGAATCATGGGTAGTAGTGAGACAGATACACCGGCAAAGGTATCGAAGACAACGATGGCGACGACAGCAGCATCTGCGGCACAGGTCTAGCTTTGCTGGAGAATAATAGGGTTCCAGATGCATCAGGATACGTTTATCGTGTTCTGATGCAAATATCGCATACAAGTAGGGCGGGCAATCCAGTGATCCGGTCCGTTGATCTGATCGATCCCTCTGTCATTGGGGAGAGCCCCCAAACAGCTCTCTGGTGGAAGATTCAAACCTGTCAATCGGCTGAGTAAGAAATAGCGATCTCCTAAAATAAGGCTGAAGAGTGGGTGGCTAGGATCCATGTGGGGTTGGTCAGATCAACGTATCTCCGAACCCTTGGCCCTATATGTATGGAATGGGTGCTTCAGTGCACAGTGCCTATTCTGATGCATGAGGACCTTATGATTTCATAGTTCTGTAACTGTCACTTGCTTTACGCATTTGTGTGTTTTTATGTTGGGTTCATGAAGCTTTGCTATTGTTCAGGAGCAGGCTCCAATGACTAGCACTGCAATGGCTTATCCTGACTGGGCTGGATTTCAGGTGCTTGTTACAAAAGCTTAATTTGGTTGTGGTGTTTGGAGAAACATAGGATCACATATAGGGTTTTCTATTTTCTTTTAGAATTGCCTAAGTTTTTGCATGAACTGGGTACGTTTCTTCTTCTCTCTATAACAGGCATATTCCCCTGTTCCACCACCTGGGTTCTTTCATTCATCTGTGGCATCAAGCCCCCAAGCTCATCATCCTTACATGTGGGGAGCTCAGGTAAACCTCATTTTGTATGGTTATCTATTAATCTTCAAAAGAATTCATATTTGATTGATTCCATCTATAAATCTATTTTCTTCCTAAAGAGTTCCAAGTATCAATAAGAATTCTAGTTCTTACTTTTCATATGTTATGGTATGAATATACTATCCCAATTCATTATGTATGGATAATGAGATTCCATTGATATAGAGCCAGTTCCAATAGACTTATTGAACATTCCCATTGGCATGCATCCAATGGGAATTGAGAGTACGAATTTGCCAATTATGAGTTGGGTGCTTTAACCATTCAGCCATGGATGCTCAATAGGGATCATTGTGCACTGTGAATAAATAAATTCTAATTGAAGTGAAATCTTTAGGAGGAATCAGTGAAATCTATCAATTCAATCTGGATCTTCAAATTGAAAGAGGTCAAGAATTAGCATTATTTCTTAGATTCATGGACTAAATTCAATTCAATGGTGGATATCTCACCTAATTTGTTTGCCACCAAGAATGTTTTATGAAACTCTTTGACCCCCAAATTTGTAGTATCCTACTTTCATGTGGTTCATTGGGTTCAACAAGCAAATTTCTATAGTAGATGTCGTTATTGTTCCAGCCATTGAAGTTGATCTGGAAGCACCAGCACCTGAGCTATCATAGTCGTAGTAAGTGGATCCCAATCTAGTTCCCTCCGCTCCATACATGGTAGCAGCCTTCTCATTGAAACTGCACTTCTTCTTCTTCTTCTTTTTTTCGTTGTGCCTTGGGTGGTCGTTCCCAGAGTTGCTAAACAAAGAGAGTTCACCAAACAATTAGGAAGCTCTCCTCTTTCCGACCAGGTTTGACTTCTATTTCTCATGTAGTAGTGTCGAATGTTAGTACATGCAATAGGGTAGAAATTCCATCTTTGTAACCCACCCATAACATGGTATTAAAAAATGGTTACGTAATGGCCGTTATATAATAGTAACGGTAGGACCAGTTATGCAATACAAGCCTATAATGCTTGTTTTAAAAATGGCATGTAATGGCCCGATATGTTTTTTTTTTCTTTTTCTTTTTCTTTAAAAACAATTTTTTAAAAACCATTATAGGGCCGCAACGGCTGTTCTCAAGGTATAAAAATGGTTACGTGATGGAAACAACACATGCACTACATCAATGTTTTTCATCTCTTTTTCTATTTTTTATTTTTGGTAAATTCGGGTCATCTTTGGGATGAATAATGATAGATTTTTTTCCTCAAATATTTTGAGGAAAATAGTGTCAAATGGTTAGGGATAGCATTAGAGGGATGGGTTTCACAGATTGCATGAATTTCGGGTTGTTTTGGGGGGCCTTAGAGTGGTCCCAAATCCGTTAGATACTATTCATTCAACTTAATTTTTTTTTTTTTTATTTTTTACTTCAAATTTCTTGAGGGAAATGATGAAAAATGGTTAAAGATATGCAATGGTGGGACGAATCCCAAAAATTGCATGAATTTCAACCTAGGGCATTTGGATGGTTATATAAATACCAATATATGTTTGTCTCTATATTTAAAATAAAAAAATAAAAATAAAAAATAAAAAATAAAACCTAATATATAATTGTCTTAGCATTAGATTCATTCTCATTTTATCTTATTTATATTAAATCATTGATGTTAGATATTTAGAAAATTAAATATAGGTGCTTTGAAGTCAGTCTAGGCCACTCAGGTTAATAACATAATCAGGTAGCCCGAGACAACATTCTTCCAAAGAATGGCCCGTTATACCATCATAAACATGTTCAAAACCAGAAAAATGCACATTTGGAATCCTCTCTCTCTCTCTCTCTCTCAAAATTTTTTTAAATGTTTTTTCTTAAAAAAATCAATTATGTAATAGTTCAATAGCTAGTTATTACCGTTATTAAATACCTTGGTTACAGCTTGTATCATAATAACCATGAGATTGGTCATTACGACCATCATTATTGTTATTGAATACCCAAATAGCAAGGGTGTATCTCTAGATTGGATCTCCCCGGAGAGAAAGAAGAAGAAGAAAAAGACACTTTGAAGGGGTATTCCATTCATACTGCCCACCCCCAAAGGGGCTCATAGATTTAGGCTTCATATTCGCCACTCGACTACCCATCCATGTTAGGCTTGGATATGAAGCTAGGGATATCCTTGGCTGGCTCCTTAATTGTCGATCATCATATTGATAGGATGAGTATGTCTAACATAGAATCATACCTGATTCATACAGCGGTTGGTTTGGTCTTGCTCGGCCATGGACTTGATTTGGGACTGTTTTTGGAGGGCAGCAATGATTTGAATTCGTCGTGTTCATTTTTGTTTGCTCATTTTTTATTTTTTTAATAGCAATTACTAGTTCCTCTGATATATTTTCTTTGCAGCAATTTATGCCTCCATATGGGACCCCACCACATCCGTATGTTGCGATGTATCCTCATGGCGGGTTATATGCTCATCCATCCATCCCACCGGTATTTTTCTTGTTAATACCTGTGATCATAGCTTCTGGAGTTTCTCATTGTGATCATAGACAATTCCATGCCCCAGTCCTGTAGT
The DNA here is from genome assembly GCA_037074715.1 of Magnolia kwangsiensis. Classification (NCBI taxonomy): domain Eukaryota; kingdom Viridiplantae; phylum Streptophyta; class Magnoliopsida; order Magnoliales; family Magnoliaceae; genus Magnolia; species Magnolia kwangsiensis. The sequence goes on along the minus strand of CM073589.1, from coordinate 4,451,251 downwards.
TTTGGATGCCACTAACTATTGGTGTGATTCTATAAACTTTGAATCAGGGGTCTCATCCATTCAGTCCATATGCTATGCCTTCACCAAATGGCAACACCGAGGCTTCTGTTAGTTACATGCTTAAACCATCCTTTATTTATTTATTTGTGTTTTTTTTTTTTTTTGGTTAGGCATGCTATATGTGTGGTATGATAGATATGTGCAATGCTGTTTGTATAAATGGATCATGACACATTTTTCCGTAGGGCATGGAAATGGATGGTAAGTCATCTGAAGGTAAGGAAAAGGGACCCATGAAGAGATCAAAAGGAAGTTTAGGCAGCTTGAATATGCTTATGGGCAAGGATAACAGTGAGCCGGGTAAAACATCTGGAGCATCTGGGAATGGATTTGTCTCCCAAAGGTATTATTGATACCCAGGAGATTATTTCCATCATCATAATTTATTTAAGATGTTTTGGCACCCATTCAATTGCATACTGACTACAGCTGGTAATTGAAACAAAACCTGAAATCTGTAGTGGTGACAGTGCAAGTGAAGGTTCCAGTGAAGGAAGTGATGCCAACTCTCAGAACGTAAGTACTATAGCAACTTCGTTTTCTGGGTTTAATGAGCTGCTATCAACACATTCACATGATTATGATCCAGGAACAAACATAACAGGAACCTATATTTGTTTGGTAGTTAATAGGCCTTGAGCTAATTTTCTGGAACAACAATTGTGATATTCTTCTAACAGTGTTGCCTCTGGAGTTGTTGGGGAATATGAAAATATATTGCAGCAATCAACTGCAATGATATATACATACACATAGCAACATGCATGCAGGCGTGCATATAAGGAATTTATGGTAGAATTTAACTAGATGATCAGAATTTCCCATTTATTCCTGTTCTTCTGGTTAATTATAAAACAATCACTAAATTCAATTATAGCCTCATAGAATTGTGGTTACATGCAGCTGTTGCACATCAGAAAGAACCAAGCCTTAGTTTGCTCACCTAAACTTATTTGTCTCCTGCTTTTCTTTTCTTTTTTGTCTTGCTTCCCTTATGGAAGTTTTCAACTTCAGTAAAAGATGAGTGCATATATGACTTTGTGAGTCCAATGCCTTTTTAGAAATGCAATTTTAGTTGGAGGATATGCATAAAGCATCATTGTCACTGTTTTGGATGTAAACACTACCCAGACATTTCGTATTCATAATTTCCACTCATCATGTCCAGGACACACAACAGAAGGCAAGCGGTGGGAAAGATTCTTTGGAAGGTAGATTTATCAAAAATGTTCCTCCCTGTCATTACATGGACATTTTTCAATATTGAGCAGGGTACCATAATCTATGAATTGCAGCTGAGGTGTCTAAGAATGGGAGTTCCGTCCGTGGTCCTCAGAATGGTGTGGCTCGCAGTCCATCACAAACAATGTTGAATCAAACAATGCCTGTCATGCCAATGGCAACACTTGGTGGTCCAGGAGGTGTTGCTGGCCCTACGACAAACTTAAATATTGGGATGGACTATTGGGCTGGACCAACTGCACCATCTATGTCTTTGCTGCGTGGGAAAGTTCCCACTGCACCAGCTGGGGGTGCAATGGTTCCTACTGGTCTTGTTGGACCCCGTGAGCCATCGGAGCTTCTGCTACAGGTTCCTATTAATACTGCTCTCTTCTAAATTTTAAAATTTATAATTGCTCTTTCTTATAGTGTCTCCGTATATGATTTAGAAGAATGGATTTGAAATTAGTTTTTTTGAAGTTTAGAATGTTTAATTTGGGTTTGAATCAAAATATTCTGAGAAATTAAACAGCGTATTGTTTACACTTCATTACTAAGATTCTTCAACTTTCAGGATCTTTTTTTTTTTTTTTGGGTTCCTTTTCTTCCAGGAAACTGAATCTTTGAGCTCTGAACTGAGCTTCATTACCCTGTACCTGAATTTCATTCTTTGGAAGTTGACAGCCAACACCGTGCGGTACATAACTGTTGATATAACTTCCTAAACTTACATTTATCATGTAATTTACATTTCCCACCTGCTCTATGCTGGGAAAGTATTTTTTACTAAGATGTTTCTAAAGTGTCAGCCTTGTCTTTCCTATCAAACATGACCGACATCCTAAACTTACATTTATAATCTTTCCGTCCAGTGTCCTGATCTGTTAGAACATATCTTCCAGCATTGTTGAAATGCCTGATTCTTGATATTTGATAAGCAGCTTTTGTGTGTTTCACGTTTCATTGTAATATAATTAGGGGTTTTGATGCTACTGCTTTAGGTTCTGTCTTTTTTCTTTTCCTTTCCCATCAGTAGGGTTAGGACTCTTATCCTTATGCTGCATAAGCTTGGATCAGTGATGATGCAATCACATTCTTCTGATTCTATTGAATATGTAGCATGGCTTATTTTTTCAATTTCAGGATGAAAGAGAACTGAAAAGACAGAGAAGAAAGCAATCAAACAGAGAATCAGCACGTAGGTCCCGGTTGCGCAAGCAGGTATCAAACATACTCCACTAGGAATCTCCCTTCCAGACATGTAGAGGTGTGAATGGGCCAGAAATCAGAGACCCGATTACTAAATAGCCCAGACACGGGCCTGACTTTTAGGCCTGATTTATAATCAGGTCAGGCTTGGGATGATCCTGACCTGGCCGATAGCTTCCCCTACAGACATTATATCCTGCACCACATGTCCCTTATGGGGTTATGCAGTGCCTAATGTTTGAAAAGTAAAAAATAAAAGGTTCAGACTTGACTCAGCCAAGTCGACTCTGTCAAATCTCATCAAGATTTGAGAAGAACTGCTTCAATCATGACTGGTTCAAGACTCTGTTGACTTTGGCAAGTTGACTTACAAAATTTGGAAAAACTCAACTAAACCAAAGCCAGGACTCGACAATATTGTATAATTTTTAAATATTAAAATTTACCAAGTCTTGGTGTTCAAGACCTGAGAAAACTTGACCAAATTAATCGATCCCTGAGTTTCTCAGTTTTACAACTATGTTTAGTTAGTACTTATGAATGGTTATGGGTTCAGGCAGAGTGTGAAGAGCTGGCCCAGCGTGTTGAAGTTCTGAAAGACGAAAACACTGCTCTCAGATCAGAAGCAAGTCACATGAGGAATGATTATGAACAGCTTGTTGCACAGAATGCCTCTCTCAAGGTGACATGTGCTTCTTGGTTCATCATACATTTGTGTGCTTATCAGCAATGCGCCAGTGAATTTTAGTAACCATGGGATTTTGCAGGAGAGACTAGGGGAAATCCCTAGAGGGCACAAAGATTCAAGATCTGACGTGAAGAACCAGCATCCCAGCCATCTCAATCATCACAGAAACCTGGAATCTGGCATGCAAGCAGCAGGGGAAACAGAGCTTGAGCAGAGTGGTCACTGAGACCAAGCCAAGCCTGCTTCAGATAAATTTCCTTGAGCATAACCTAGCCAATTGTCTTTGTGGGAGCCACTACTTGAACACTTTTTTTTGACACATGCATACTTTCTTTCTACTGCTGGTAATAGAATAGTGTGAACTTGTTCTACTGTATTTCCAAAAGTAGGAAAATGGGTGCATGTATCCAAAAGGAAGGGTGTAAATATCAATTCCCTATCTGCATATCCTTTTGTAGCATGTTGGTAGCAATTAAAATCCGTTGCAGTTGATTGTTGCTAGGTTGCAGTGTCATCAGTGCTTACCTCCCTAGTAATGGGTTCGGTTGACTACACCTGTCATTATCGAAGCTCAGGCCAGAGATGTAGGATTGGAACCCCATCTTACAAATTTTTGTTGCAGTAAGGATGATCGTGATTTTATCTCATCCTCCCTTCTATGTAAGACTTAGTGGTTTATGCAATGTAAACTAAGAAGAGAATCATTATTAAGCATTATACAATGTAAACTAAGGAGAGATCGTTACAAAGTATTCTGTATTCCATGAAGTTCTATATACATGATACTTTAAGAGTCTTTATATGTAGTGTATGCATATGGATGAACTGCAAAACCATTTGAAGCTCTTTCCAGGAGTCTTTAGTGGAACTGTTCCATGTAGCATATCATGAGAATGCGACAAAGCTACTTGTATGGCTTCGTAGAACTTACAGTGTATTGCATTAGAGTTTCCCTTAAATTCATTCTCCTAATTTGAAGCATTGCATGAGCATTAAATACTCTGTCATCCATTTTACTGATTAGAATCCTTCAGTTGTGAACTTTGTACTATGTGAATTTGAAGACTGCATGAACATGAAAAGCTGTTATGCCAGTTCTTAGAGATGCAACTACATATCCATGACGTTCTTTTCAGTTAATGATGGAAATGAATGAGATGCTTTTAGTTCTGAAACAATTATTTCTTTGTATTATCTTATGTATAAATATCAGGTTTTGGTATTTTGGAGGTACTCATTATCTGGCAAAGGTAACCACGAGACCAGAAAATTGCTCATTTGAATTTTACACGGGTATATTTCGCCTGATCTACATGTCGGTTGCAGCAATTAGACAAACATTGAGTTCAAGTGAAGAAATTGATCCTGCCAGACGGACGGTACTGAACCTTGATATCAGGGCATGAGATTTTCTTGCATATGCTGTGATCTTGTTGAATAATCAGGTACAGAAACTGTTCAGAATTTTCCAGTTTTGTTATTAAAATTTCTAGAGCATGATTTTCCACCTAGAGTAATGATTACTAAATATAAGTTGTAGATTTAATGGGTGGCTTTATAGCTCCAAGCTAGGGCAATGCTAGTTTTGTGAACTGATATCCTGATCTAGTTTGACAGACTGAGATGCAAATGATAAATGGTCAACCATGTAGTCTCCAGGCCTCAATTCGACCAGACAACTGGGATACATGCAAACAGCTACAGCAGATTATTGCCACGCTTTGGAGATCTGCACTCTGCTAAATCTGAAATTCTACCAATGACAGTATCAAACAGGATGCTATTGTGCTGAATAGTCCTCCATGAAGCAGAGCAGTCGAACCAGATTTTTGTGGCCTTGGATTTAAATCAACTGGTGGTGGGGTAACTACAGGCGTCAGATTTAGGGGACCTGGCGGACGTGGAAAATCTTGCGAGGGAGCTTCTGGCGCAGCTGCAATTTGAGGACTAGAAGAAAAGCAGGTGGGTGATTGAATGGTTCTGTTATTTTTAGGCACTGCCGTCCACAGCACCCCGTTTATGCCATGACATCTGATCGAAGATCCCTTCATGCAGATGTTTGGGCTGATAATCCGTACATTGTTGAGGTAAAAGCTTCTCCTGCCATTGTTAGAGATTCCGAGCATGAAACCTGGCTTCAGAGTAGGAATTATGGATCCGGTTGGGAAATGCTCAAGGTGATCAAAGAGCAGCGGCGAAGGGATGGAATGCTGTGACAGGAAGTCAAGAACTCCATTCTCGGGCACTGCTACCTTTGACAGCAGCCGATCGTGGGGCATCAGGAAGGTGACATTTGCCGGTATTCTGTCCTGAAGCATATTAATCAGCGTCACAAAGGTGAAATAGTCAGCCCTCTGCATCTCTTTGATTGCGGTGAGAAGATCATCATTTTGCGGGCACCCATTGATAGCCAACACTGATAAGATCAGGCCCACCAGCAGGATCACAGTCAGTTGGGTTGCCATTAATGAATTCCTGACTCACTTAAGATCTCAGATTTGTGCTTCTTATCAGCAGCTCAGTTAAGTTTAAATCCTGGTATTTTATAGGGTTGCGTGTTCACATACTTCTTTGCTGCTTCAACAACTAAGGTCACACACGCTGCATGTTTGGGGTCTCTTACGTCAAAGGATTTAATATGTGAATTGAGAAGCCGCAGTAAGTAGCAGTTAAGGATTGCTCATTTAAATTTCAATTTTTTTTATAATTTTATTTCAGAAGCTTCATTGCTAACTGTGACTGAATTTTCTTTCTTTTCTTCTCTGGTAGAAATGTATCTGGTTTTTTCTAGTTGGGAAGTAGGCCACGGGATCAACTCTCCCGTTCTCAGTCGGTTACTTTTTGGTGCTCGGGATTTTACTTATTTAGCGATTGAAAAAACATAAAATTGCAACAGTTGGAATTCAAGTATATGATTGTGGTGACCTACTGTCTAGGTTACAGAAATTAACTTGGCAATGAGAAATGTCCACATGGGCAGTGAGACTGGACTCCTTAGGCGGGGTTTGAGGGTTCTCTGCACAACGCTTGCCAACTCGGCGTACTGCAAATGTGCTAGTCCACTCATCAGGTGGGCCACTACCTCTGGTGTTTGTTGAACATGAACCTTTGGTGATACTCTCAATCTATTTGCAAGGCATTTTCAGAGGGGACCGTGTGTGATGAATGGAGCAAATACAGTACACGTGTCCCATTATCATGTTCTGAGAAGAAAATCCTAAGAGTCTCACCTGAAGGAGCCCCGTTGACAGGGCTCATGATAACGAGTTGGAAGACGGGGAATCAATCGTAAGTGTGTGCATTGCGTTGCGTTGCTTTTGTGTCACTGATTTCTCTCTAGGTGGGTGAATTATCACATGATGAGAGCATCAGCTGTTTGGCCAACAGCATGCAAAGGTCATGCTTCCCTATTTTCACCGTAAGTCTCTTTTTAGGACAAACTCCTATGATCATCTATCACCACCATTTAAAACAGCATTTACTCATCCTCCACGTGGCACTTACAAGTAGCGATCTCCACCATCCAAATTGTGGGGCCACATTGTTGATGGAGCTTGTTGCCAACATTACACCGACCAAGCAATCTTAACCATACAATTGATTGTTTGCTCATATTTATGGACCCTATATATGATTTTTATTTACCATCATAGGAGAAATGACAAACTGATCATACATAGGGCCATCCACTCATGTATAGATAAGGGCACATTGTTGGAGTATTGTCTCTAAAATCACACTTGGCTAAGCAATCTTAACCATCCACTGGGGTGGATGTGCCCACGTACCTGGACCTCACGGAAGCTTCCCATGAGGTCGACCTCTATGGTAATATTGAGATTAGATGATGCAGTCAAGATGAGTGTTAAAAGAAAAGACCACTTTTTAAAGTCATAGTGCCTAATATAAGCCACGTGGCATTTCTAATTCGTACAACCCACGTGGATGATGCATAGCCGGAAAATCCCTGGGCCCAAACCATCTGAACCGTCCAATGGGGGTGGCTATCAAATGTACAATTGGAAGAAAATCTTCAATGGCCCACATTGAGCCTGTGTAATCAGATGGTTAAAGGTCATTCCGTTAGTGATACTTTTCGTCTATGCTCTACTCCTTGGACAATCTAGATTGATGTGAACGTGTGACACGTGGAGGACAAGATACCATCTTTTCTGTTTTTTGTTTTTTTTTTTTTTGTTTTTAAAAGGCAAGTAAGAAATTGTTACCAATCAACAAGGCCAGAGCGAGAGGCCGAGTCCTAAAAACAGGAGGACCAAAAGATCAGAGACGCACGAGAGAGACTGACGCCTAAAAACAGGACCAAAAGATCAGAGACGCACGAGAAGCTGGAAGCTCTTGCAACCGCTTCGCACCCACATTACTTAAAAAGAGTAGAAAATCATTCCCGTCTCTCATGGCACTTGTAGGGGACCATGGATTTTTGGATCAATAGAAAACTCATTACATTATTGCAAGAATTTCATAATCTGGATTCTACACCTCCCATAAGGGAACAATACCACTTGACCTGCATTAGTAATTATAGGAAATTTGCTAATTCCTAATTTTCCTAGTAATTAACTACCTTCCTTGGTCTGGATCAGGTCCAGGCCTGTGTTGGGTTTGTTCTTAGTCTCCAAATTGGACCAATTTAAGAATCAAGCCAGGTGGATGGATGTGCTAACCTACCATTCCCCCTGCCTCCTGTATCTGTATGGTGATGAGCAGCTCCTATCATATCATTACCAGCCTTTGGAGCTCTGGACTGAAGATCGATAGTATAAGTTACTTTGTTTGGGTATTTTATGCAGTGAAGTGTATTTCTTAAGTTTGGTGCAGGGGTGATATTGCAGTAGGTCTGCATCTGAATTTACATTTCTACAGATGGGACGGTTGGGATTGACCAATCAGTGTGATTTTGCATCATAAAAACCGGGGCCCAAACTGAGGACAGGTGGGTCCAATCCTTCTCCAGTGAGACAGCATACCAGTGAGTCCTACGGAATTCACATCCAATTAGTTCAAAAATGCATGTGGTTTTTCAAGTACTTTATAGGCCCATTTTGGGCAATCCAAAGAGGGCCATGGCCTCCATTGGCTGCTGAAAAAATAAAATAAAATATGTTTCTAATTCCCTAAAGAATATATACGGTCAGGAAAACACACATCAGGGTTGTAGGAATGCCTCATTCTTTTCAGCTGTTAAAGAGAAAGTAGCTACTTCAGTAGATATATTTGCCGTTTCAAGATTTGAATATTCGAATAATTATTTTCAGATGTGCATCAAGATTCCTGGCCTTCATTTATGGATGGTGGGAGATAATTGTGCCGTGGCTCTTGGTGAACATCGGGCACACATGAGCACCAGCGGATTCAGCATCGGGCTTTCCTTGTTACAAGAAACCACCTCTGATCTGACTCGAAGTTGGAAGCATTGGACAGGTTGCCCTTCAGCATTATTGAAAGACCATCGAGTAAATGCAAACTCCCTGCACAAACCAAGGCAAGGTGCATTAAGCTTGGATGCTTTAACCAAAACCAATAAAAATAAATAAATAAACACCCACAATGTAATAAGATAAAGTGATCAAACCCAAGAAAATGCTCTCCATTAATGCAGAATGGTAATCTTATTGGCCGCATAATCGATGTGGAATGCACATCCAGAATGGAAAATCCAAACTCCTTTGATCTGTGGATTACAGAGAAAAGAGTCAACACAACAATGGCCTGGGAAACAAAATAAAATGAAGGCCGCGACTGAATCGGTAGGGTCTTCCAGTATGGAAGATTTTTTAGGGTGCCTCCATCCAGATTTGACCCATCAGATCAACAGTTCTCAATATCAATCGACGAACCATGTGCTCCACTTGTATGGATTGACGCCTCATGATAGCATACACGTCCTGATGCATCAGCACCTCATAATTCCCCCAAAATGGTCAATATTTTACATGCTATAAAATGAATCGAATAAATCATTTGATGAAGCATCCTCAACAAATCAATCATTCAATGAAGCATCCTCTCCTGTGTAATATTCTCCACAAGGATACTGAAATAAATATTAGCTTGGGCTCGAAACTGGATTATTCTTCAACTGTGATGAAAAACTGCCAAACACAGAAAACTGGAAGAAGATAGCGCTGAACAAAAAGCCGCGCACTTTCACATTGGGACCGACCTTCCTCCAAGATCGTATAAAGCTTCATACTTGAGTTTGTGTGCAAGCAACTTTCTACCCCCCCTAAATGACGAAAGAAAAGTCCATTAGCCAACTCCTATCTTTTGATGATTTTAAATAAGAGAAATGCTCTAGTGCTCATAGAACACAGTAAGTGCTAGCGCTCTTAGTTTCATTGGGACACTTAGTTGCATCCATTGATCTAGACACTTAGTTTCACCGGGACACTGTCCATTGATCCAGACTGTTCATCATGTCCAACACACATTTCATGCATTACCATGGAAACATCACACTGATCCGACAATTACTGACCATTTGATCAATGGCCTTAAACATGGACGCTTGTGATTTGTACAAAAAATGGGTCTAACCACAATTCGATCCATCTATTTGTTAGGGATCGTCATGGATTGCTCATGTTTTCTAAAGAATAACTTTTGTTAGACAATTGTAACCATCCCACCCATGGCTTGGAAAAAGGATGGCTGTAGAAAATAAGACCAAATCAAGGATGGATAAGATCATCACATCGGGGTGATGTTTGCATGGTAGCCCATGAAATGTGTTCTTAACTCAATGTACAGTTCAGATCGATCAATTGGACTGTCCAAGTCATCCGATGCAACTAGGAGCACTGTAACTTATGGTTCTCTGAAAGCACTCGAGCATTTCTCTTTAAATAATACATGAAAATAATACCACATTGCTTGAACTGTAAAGAAAATTCAAAGTAGATAAATAGAGAAATGTAAAGGGCATTTGTGTGAGTTCACTTTTCTTGGTATGAGTGTGCCCAATCTTGCTCATCAGGTGAACCCTGCTATGTAGATGCCCCTGGTAATCGGGCCTATCTGCCCACCAGGAAGGCCACACATGCATTGAATGTGAACTGTGATCAATTACTTTCAACCATTCATTTCTTCCGTACACATGGGAGAATGGCCTGATTTTTGGACCTGATTTTTGGGCCCAGGCATCTCAGTGGGGCCTCTCCCTCCCTCCCTCCCTCCCTCCCTCCCTCCCTCCCTCTCTCTGTGAAAGGTAAAAACTATAGTTCTCTCACCATCAAGGTTTTAAGACTAGTACCGTGTGAGTCAAACATGGAAAATAGAGGGTGACTGATGCGGGACAATTAACCACTTGCTTTAAAAGCTCGAACTGTTAGAGCATGGCGAATTAATCCATTTATCTAATAGCCCAGGCCCTACATCTCATGGGTTAGGACCTCGACCGAACCCCCCTCGTGGACCCCAAATCACACGGGTACCGCCTCACACGGGCCGCCCACCCCGAGTGTGTCCCCGCATCCCACAGGCTACCCCACTCGAGCCCAGTGTGAAATGCGCATTAATCACCTCCGGTGAGGAGTCTCAAACACGAGACCTCCCCCATGGGTCCCGTCCACCCCAAGTGTGCCCCTGCATCCCACAGGCGACCCCACTCGAGCCCAGTGTGAAAATGCCCCTGCATTAGTGACTTGGCCTGACTAAGTCACCCCTTAATCGGCTAAGTCATGACTCACTCAGGACCAATGTTCGACATATCGATATCATTGGCTGAAAATACAGAAACAATATCAATATCGGTGATAATATCACTAGGGAAACATTAGGGAAACATGAGGAAAACGGTGGAATTTTTCAGTGAACCAAGAGATGCTAAAATATACATTTATATATTTAAGAATAAAAAAATTGCAAAAAGAATGCAAACATAATCAGTTTCCATTTAATTGAGGCCTAAAAGCATGTGTTGTCATAAGAAATTAGTCCAACCATCTCATCACATCTATCAATCCAACCATCCCATCTATCCATCTAACCATCCATCCAAGCATCCAACATTCCATCCAAACATCCATGATATTTTAGAATATCGACAACACGATATTTCACTGAGAAATCGTTGACAACTGCAAAGGAAATGAAAGATTATGGTCTTGATATTATCCATGTTGCGCAATCTTGCAATATTATTGATATCATCATTGACAATTTGAACACTACATACAACCATGCGCCCATTAAAAAAATTTTAATGAATTTTTTTTTAATAAACATATTTTTGTGACATCGGTACATTGACGATATTATCAAAATATTGCCGATACACTAGCAATACAAGTGACACTTGAAATTTTCATAGTTGAAAATATTGGCAATATTGATAGATTGGTGATACAGTGACACCTGGAATTTACATAGTCGAAAATATTGGTGATACATTGGCAATACTTAGCGATACATCGCCGATACCTGAAATTTTTGAGACCACTGTTATCAGTATCACTACCAGTGTTGTCAGTATCACCGAGCTAGAGATACAGATAATATCATGGATATTTTGTAAATATTAGAGATACTCTGAACAGTGCTCAGGACCAAACAAGTCGGTCCAAGTCACTGAGCTTAAAAATCATGCTCACCATGCAACTGATAGAATGTGTGGTTCCCTACCATAGCTCAGTAGGCCGCAACATCTATATTATAGTCCTCTGATCAGGCCTATATATAGCAAACAGAAAGAAGCTTACAGTCACCAATTTTAAGGCAAGTACCGATTAGAAAAGAAGAAGAAGAAGAAGCCATGTTTGTTAGACATCTAAAAACGAGTTCATCTCATTTTAGTTCACCAATTTTAAGGCAAGTACCAATCAGGGAAAAAAGAAAAAGAACAAAAATAAAATAAAATTTTAAAATTTTAAAAAAATTAATTAAAAAAAAAAAGAGAGAGAGAGAAAGAAAGAAAGATGTTTCGTAAACGTCTAAAAATGAGTTCATTTCATTTTGGTTAACAGTAACTACGCATTAGAGATCTTGATCTTTAATACATAATGAGCTCATGCTAACAGCAATTATTTACTAGAGATCTGTAATGAATAATTACTGTTAACTAAAATGAGATGAAATCATTATTAGTTAGCTACCAAACAGGGCCTAAGTATTGGATATCGTTATGAATTCATGTCTATGTGAAGAAAAGAAAAAAAAAAGATAATCTCTGTTTTATGTATTTCACAGTTTTCTTTAAAAGAATTTAAAGCAATATATATATATATATATATATATATATATATATATATATATATATAAAATATTAATTTATAAAGCTAACAATTAGCCTAAAACCTACAATGCCGAAGGATATGGAACTTTTTAGGGCTGCAACTTTAAGTTTGATCGTGGAAGTCAAAGAGAACTTCCAAAATTTTTTTAAAAAAATGTCTAGTTTAGCTTTAATTAGTTGATAATTTCAAAATATGCGGATAAATAGTGTTGTCTTTCATCTAAAATCAATTAGCCTAAAACCTACAATGCCGAAGGATATGGAACTTTTTAGGGCTGCAACTTTTAAGTTTGATCGTGGAAGTCAAAGAGAACTTCCAAAAATTTTTTAAAAAAAATGTCTAGTTTAGCTTTAATTAGTTGATAATTTCAAAATATGCGGATAAATAGTGTTGTCTTTCATCTAAAATCCCCCCCCCCCCCCCCCCAAAAAAAAAAAAAAAGTGAGGAAGAATCTTCTATACCTTTCTTAATTAGGCAACTTTATTAATAAGCTACATTTCTTGTGGTACAGAGTGTATAGGCAAAGAATATAACTTGATACGGATAATATTGTCAAAATATCACCAGTCATTGCATTATATAAGTATATGATAAATTCACCAGGGTCCAAACAATACGGCAATAGACAGGAAATCTTGTGACTGTGTTCACTGCCTGAAAACAGATGGGACCCTCCATTTTATTTGTGGGCCCTATTTCAGCAACCAATCAGGGCAATAGAAAAGGCCACTACATAATTTTCATAACAGTTCATAAAAAGTCCAAAATAAAATAAATATAAAACAAACTACTATAAGTAGGTGTCATGTCTAGCCTCTAAAGTTGTGAAAAGCAGCAGTTAAAATGGGAACTTTAGGCAAAGATTTAGGAAACACACCATAAAGTGCAATGCCAAGCATATTACTGGAGTGAATAACCACTATCAGGAGCTCCATCCAAGCTTGCATAGGAGCTAACACCATCACGAATTTCTCCCTCACAGTAGGAAGACACAGCTCTATGTTTACATCTAGTCGCATGTACATATTGAACTGCTCGCTCCGTGCTCCAATCTGAGAATCAAAAAAAACATCAGAGAAGACTGAGCACGGAATATCAATAGAAACACTCAAGTGACTCCAATAAGTAATTATGCTAATTATACTTGACTCCAATAAGAAATTATGCTAATTATACTAAGGCCTGTTTGGGTACAGGGAATCCGAGGTGGGAACATGGATAACTATAGTTGTTACTTTTTCCAGCACCGTGCACCTGGGATTCCAATTTAGGGCTTCTGTATATTTTGCGACTGGAAATTCCAGATTCATTAAACGATGGTCATCTCGTATGTTACGCCAGAGAAAACCCACTATGGACAAGGCTAATAATTACATCGCAGAATCCATTGTTTTCTTTTAGAATCCAAATGACAGAACACATCAAATCAACAAAAAATGTTTTCATTTCTTGGGGATTTCACTGATCCAAAGAGGTCTTAAAAGCTTTTGTGTCAATGGCTCAAAGCAAAATCTACCCAATCTCGAAATTAAGAATTCCCAACAGACAGAATAAGCTTCTTACAATGCAATGATAATCGACCAATGGATCTATTAAATTCAACCTTTTGAGGCAGCTCAATCAGTAATCCAGGACCACAAATCTTGGTGATGTGTTTAGACATTAAGATGAGATGGGTATTACAAAATTTGCATTTTTAGGACTGAAAAGGATCATGGATTCAATTGAAGCTGAGGTGAGTGCCTCACTTCCCAGTATGTTGGAGAATCGTTGTCAAGGCGCTTACCAGTTAAGGGTGATTATGTATACTCCTTTTCTTTTCAGAATCAAAATTTTATTAAAAAAAGAAAAAGGAACCTCTGATCATTAACAGAATGGATAAGAGATTCCAAGACACAGGACTGATCTAGAGTTCCCTCCTATCACTAGAGAATCAGCTAAGAATTGGCCTCCCGAGGCAGACGCTGAAAAAATTTCCATTACAAGAAACAATAGCTCTAGTTTCATACCTAATTGGGTAAATCAGTATCATGACGTAAGACCAGGTCCATGGAGATTGACTAGCATCATTCGATAAAAATGTTGAATTACTAGTTTTTCAGACGTTCAGTTTAACTGGTTTGCTGATAGGCCTCAGAAAAAGGGACACGTAAACCTACTTTATGTTTTGCCAATCTCTTTTCTGCTTTCAGCATAATGTTGTCAGTTATAAAAGGATAGGATGGTCAATGTGGCAAAATGTTCCGATTTCTTTGGTTGAACTTTTATTCAATCCTGATAACATTAAGAACTGGCATTTTCTATGGGTCAACAAACATTCAATTGTTTTTTATCCCCAACAACAGGCACCAATACAAGCAATATAATAATGGAAGGAAAGAAAAACATAAATAAATATCTTATGAACTTATTGTCATCTGGATCTAAATGGTTCAAAGTGAAAACATCCTCAAAGAGAAGCTCAACAATCCTACTGCAAAATACTTCCTCAACAATCATTTTTATTTTTTTTTATTTTTTTTTTATTTTTTTTTTGGAGAGAGAGAGATCTCAACAATTGATGTTCACCTAAGTAACATCAAAATAAGGGGGCAAACTGAAATCAGTTGAAACATGAAAGTCACTAGAAATGATTTTCATAGTTCGGAAAGACAATTGGGTCAAGATAGCTTGTCCTCAGAAATAAAATACATATAGCAATTGAAGATGATAGAATATATATCCAATGCATACGTTTAGAGTATTTTTGTTGGCAGGGACCTAAAGTTCTAATTTTAGGGTGGGTTTGGTTGCACCAAATTTCATGAAATAGCATGGAATCTTCACCAAATTAGACTGATTAATCATGAAATATCATGGCATTTCATGATATTTGGTACGACCAAACGCACCCTTAGCCAATGACGAACTACTGAAACCATCAAGCTTTATATGAATTGCAGTCAGCTTAGTGTTTTAAATAGAGTGTAGTGTATTGCGTAGTATTCAGCCCTCTATAGCGTGTAGCGTAAGCTACACGATACTTCTATTTTTTTAGTTTAAAAAGGGGGAAATATAATAAACAGTACGGGAAAAAAAGAGCCTATGTTTTAAATGGCTTTGTGGATCAAGAGAATCAAAAGAAAGTGTTCGGGGGACCAGAGGGTTGTGTGTGTCGAAAGAGGGCTTTTGAAACCCTTATGTTTTAAAAGGTTTCTTATAATGTGAGTTTTATACCATCAACACTATTTCACAAGTTCGCAGCCGTACACATGGAGGCCCATTTATAGATGGTTAAGATTGTTTGATATGGGTGCATGTACATATAATCTCCACCTACATAAGGCCCACTATTTGGATGAACTAGATAGCTCTACATCATTGCCACATGTGAGAAAGATAGGTCACCAACAATTTTACAACATGATTTAAACTAACAGATTAAAACTGTTTCTTTAAAAAAAAAAAAAAAAAAAAACCTGAAAACTGTGTAGTATACGCTGCGTACACAACATGCTATGTACAGTACAGGAAAAAAAACGCTATTTAGGCACGTTACATAGCGTTAACTCTACGCATGTTATTTAAAACATGGGGTCAGCTACATGAATCATGTTCCGCCGTTCCACTAGCTATCAAGGACCATGTCCTCAGCTGAACCTTATATCATCAAATCTTTTCTAACTACCTTCACCCACATCCTTTTGAGCCTTCTGCTTGCCCTTTTTATAGCCTTCAACTTGAACCAACTCACTCTTAATTGGAGTAGTTCTTGGTTCCTGATGCACACAGTCAAACCATCCAAGTCCACTTTCCCTCTTATTACCTATTGTGTCCACTCATGTACCCTCAAATGCCATTCATTTCGAATTTTGTCCTTCCTTGTCTTGCCACTCATCCACCTCAAATCATCATTTTGGCTTATACTCATTCTGTGAATGTAGTGTTCCTTGACTGCCCAACAATCATCCAGTAAATGGTTGGTCTCATAGCTGTCTAATAGAATATCTTCCTCTTCCATTAAATGAAGCAAAAAAAGGAATAACAAAAAGAAAAGGTTTGGTAAACAAGGTTCTATTTAATTATAAACTCAAGAAGATGGCCATCTCGGTTTGGTATATAAAAAAAATCTGTAGTGTCATATTGGAATTTGCATGTAATTGCTGGGTAGTAAATTGCTTCCTCTTAAAGATAAGTATGGATTCATCAGGCTACTAGATTAACAATTTAATTCTGATCAGCTAAAGAAGTGGATGAGGTTCCGTCTGACATGTCCATGTTTGACTCGAACTTGATTGAGCTGAAAGAAATGGTTTCACTATGTTGCTGAAATTCACTGACACTAGTCCACAAGTCACAAGATGATACAACCTAGAATCTTTGTTGCCTTTGGTGGCCTCTTTTTTTTTTTTTGAAAGATGAGGATTATATTAATATCAGAAAAAGAAACAAAAAAGGGGAGAAAGTCTGCTGAGAAAGCAGACTGACTAGACTCCAATAAAGCTAAGATCGCTAGCCTTCAAAGAATCTACATATGATGCCCAATCTATCAAGAGATGCTTGGATTTGGAGATAACAACTTCAACTGAATTAGTGTCATCCGAGAAACATCTCCCATTTCTTTGGTGGCCTTTTTTTCATTTATTTTTATTTTAAGTTCCATTATCTTACTAGATAGTTGAATAAGTTGATATCATATCCTATTCTTAATGTATGCAAAATGGAGGAGGTGTTACCTTGATCCCTTCAAAGCTCGAAATCTAGAAATGCATCTTAATATGGCATTCCCTGAATGCACTAACATTATTATAAAAAATAAAAAAATAAAAATAAAAACCCTTCAATGACAAACAACAATAAACCCATATCTAGTCTTGGGCATGCATTTCTTTCTACACAATATAAATGCAATTTCATAGTACCTTTGTCAGGCTCTTGGCATTCATCCCATGGAAGCAGCTTCTTCTATGTATAAAATTGGACCCAACTTCCGGTGATTGCTTCCAGAGCTTACAAGCATAATACTGATTCCCTATTCTTCTCTTCAAGCTCAGAAGTATTTTTCGATGGCTTCCCACTCAACCTACCAAATCCTACCAAAGTTTCAGCAAATGGGAGAAGCATATCAGGTAGCTTGGAGCCTGCACTGTGTAAAACATACAACATCCTCCAAATAATATTTCAACAATAGACATGCATCATCAACTTCCCCAGCTCGGAATAGACCTTCAACCAATAACAAATAAGCAGCCTTATTCGGCTTCAACCCCAAATTGCACATTTCAATAAATAGATGAAAAGCTGAACGGACATGAAATGCCCTAGACAAGAAACCAATCATTGTATTGTATGTGGTGGAGTCTGGTTGAATACCTGAACTGGCCATATCCGTGAGCAACCACTTAACTGCGTTCATATCTCTTGCCTTAGAGAGGCCTCGTAGCATGACATTGTAGGTACAAATATTCGGAAACAAACCAGCTTCCTTCATTTGGCTAAACAAACTACAAGCCTCTTCAAATCTACCACCCCTGAAAAGTCCACTGATAGCCACATTGTATGTAACGGCATCTACTGAGTAATTTTCAGCAATCGCCTTCCTAAATAACTCAATGGCTCTACGGAACTTACCAGCCTTTATGAGCCCATCGAAGACCACTGTGTGCACATGAGCATCTAAACTAGAACCATTCACGACAATCCCGCGGTAAACATTTACTGCATCATCAACTCGTCCAGCTCTGCAAAGTCCATTTAGCAATCCGGCATAGCTATATTTATCTGGTGTAAACCCTCTATCAACCATATCGTTGTAGAATGCCACAACTTCCGAAGGGAAGCCAGCCTTGCAGAAGGCATTCAGGATGGAATTGCAAACCATAAGATCAGCTGTTACACCTAATCCTCTAACTAATCCAGGCAACAACCTGAATTTCCCAGATGAACATATGGCTGACAGTAGAGAACTGAAGGTATACGAATCCGGTCTTAGATTTCTCTCAGGCAAACCAAGGAAGAACTCAATTGCCTTGTCATACATCCCAACCTTACAAAGACAGTCAATTAAGACATTGAAAAGCATCAAGTCAGGACGGCACCCTTCAGATTCCATGTTATTCAATATACCAAATGCTTGACTAAACATCCGTGCCTCAAAAAATCCTTTAATCAAAGAAGTATATATTACAACGTTTGGACGACACCCGCTATCAATCATAGTTCTCAACAACTGATTCACTACACCGACTTTACCAGCCCTACAGAACCCATCAATCAATATACTCCAAATCGTGACAGAAAGTTGAATCCCTGAAGTAATCATCAAACCCAACACTTGAAAAGATTCCGACAAACACCCAGCCTTGCAGAAACAATTCATGACCATTGAAAAGGTCCCAATATTAGGGGAAAATCCATCTCTCATCATGAGTCTCAGAACATCCTGGACACCCAACCGATCATTCAGCTTGCAAAGATTGCAAATTGTTGTATTAAATGTCAAGAAATTCGGGAACTGGGTCTGTCTCAAAACTGTCAATGCCAAATCGACACGGCCGATCTTGAACAAAATGTCAATGACTATGTTCCGAGCAAACGTATTAGGGACATAACCAAAACTACCCATCTCGTCGAAAGTCTCAAGCGCCAATCCATACATACCCCCGCGCCAAAAGATTCTCAACAAAACCAAGAAAGCTTGCGCCTTTCTGCAACATCCAATGCTCTCCAATTCCCCAACAACACCCCTCACGGATTCAAACCGATCCATAAGCCGGCTGACGACAGGAACCATGATATCAAAAGATTGGGGGCCGTGGAAATAATTCGGCTGGCGGGCACACCACAAGAAAAAGGTCAACGAAACAATATCTGAAGAGCAGCGTGATAAAGTCGATTCTACAATCTGAGGGGAAAGGCTGAATCGCCTTGTGGGAAATCCGGAATTGTTTCTTGTGCTACAATCTTTTCGGGTTTTCTCAGTAGTGGATTCAGACGGAAATGATGAGTTATAAAGCGATGTTGAACATGAGTTCTTGACCATTCGGTTTGATATTCCCCGCGACAATCTCCATCTCAATATCATCTGCGATTCTCAAAGCAGCCGCTTCCAACAGAGAAGGAGAGACGCTAGAAATGAGATGGGTCTCGGAATTTGCTGAAGTTGGTGAGCTGTAAAATGATTTGGAACATGATTTTTGAGCATTCTACTTGGTAACATCTGCAAAGATAGAAGCGTATGGGAAATTTGAAATGGGTCTTCCTGCCACAGTAGAATCCCTCGGAAATGGTGGATTCTATAGGGATTTAAGACGTGGGTTTTCAGCATCCAATTCCATACCGTCTGGAGCAACATCAATTTCAAAATCATCTAGGGCCTGTTTGGATGCCTGTAAGTTGGGTAAGTGGCAAGTGACTTACAGGGAAGTCACTTCTAGGTGGTGTTTGGGGGAGAAAAATCACCTGTAAGTAACTTACAACCTGCAAGTCACTTACAGGCAAATCTACCAAAAAACTGCAGGGGGATGGGGGTGAGAAGTCACTTACAGGCTCAACGGTCGGATTTTTAAAAAGAGGGGAAGAGGGAGAAACGCACCATTTCCTCGTCTTTCATCAACCAGTCGGAACAGCTCTCCCTCTCTGCAATCTCTCTTTGCAATTACCGCTTCCGTCTCTTCTCCTCCTAAAACGGTATGGCTTCATCTACGCTTATTTTCTCCTTCGAAAACGGGAAAACGGGAGGGGTCTGACGTTTCTCTAATCCGAACGGTCCTGTGCACGTGCGCATTTTTTCACACGTGTCATGTTCCTCTAATCCGAACGGTCCACGTGATGCAGCATCCCATGAAACCATACGGGACCAATTTTCGCCCTGATTTAAAATTCTGGTGGGCCATAGAAAAGAGAGATGCAAATCAAGGTACGAAAATGTTTTCTTTTGTCATGGCCCACTAATGTTTTAGGTCAAAGTTAAAGTTGGTTCATGGGGTTGACATAGGTTCTGCATCACGTGGACTGATCAGATTTTGTACTCAGATAACGTATGAAGTTCTCAAAAAGTTCTCAGGGGAACTCTTGCCAGTGGGCGGCTGAGTATCCTGCGGGAAGGGATTGCGTGCTGAGCAATGCTTAAATTCGGTTGGATCCACCATATATCATTTAATCCATACTGTCCATCTATTTTAGTAGTTAATTTTAAGTCCTTATCCCTAAAATTAGCCATATCTAAAAATCAAATAGACCACACCACAGGAAATAGTTTGAATTCAGTGTATACCGTTGAAAATTTCTAGGGGCCTGGATCCAGTTGATTTTTTTGACCCTCATCCACGTGTTTGTGATCTTATGCACATGTTGGATGACAAATAAAGATCAATATGGCACTAGAAAAGTTTCAACAGTCGAAATCAATATTTCTACTTTGGATATGCTTAAATTTATGGCTCAACCTCAGCATTTAAATAAAAAAGCGGATGAGTTAATTGGATAAGCCTTATACATTTATAGCGAGCTCAACTGATTTTACTTATTATAACAAAAATATATCCGCAACTCACTACATACCATGGAGTATGATTGCCAAGTTACTCACAGAGGAAGAAATGACATGTTAAAATATGTTGTTATTTCTAAAAATCATCATCATAATTATGCTTAGTGGTATGTATTTGGATTCTAAATTATTTTTAACCAAATTACAGTGGGGCCCAACAAACCCACATTCTGGATCACTAAAATATGGGCCCCACTTGTATAAAAAGGGAATGATGTGATAAGATTTATATGATCTTTGACCGGACCACACCCTTTATCAGAATAGGCTCACAGTGGATGGACCATGGTTAAAAAATCTCCTGGAGAGCAAACTTGACATTTCTATTGTTGGCTTGTAAATAGACAGCCAAGAAAAGGTCCTATGACTAGATGGTTTGGATTTTCTAATTTGGATGGACCGTGGGGCATTTCCATTCGTAGTTAAGTCACCATATCAACTATCTTCAAATTGACAACCAAAGAATGCTATGCATGACCTCTAGTTTTAGATAAGATAATTTGTCACAATACATTGCACTTATTATATGGAAATTCCCATACAACCTACATTCTATCATGTACATTGTTATTGTACTTTGATTATTATATTTACTATTAATGTTTTTAAGTTTATTTTCAATGTATAAATTGAGTTATTGCTTCATATATATATATTGAATTCATGAGTTCACTTTTATGACTCATTTGATGATTAGTTTTGCTTAATAAGTAGTTTAAATGTTCATTTTGATAGGCTTAATAAAATGATATATTTAATCCTATTTAGTTTTATATGATCATAACATTTTGAAACAATTCCTTAATTCAAGCTCTACTCGATATAAATATACAGCTTTTCACCAGTAAGTATCTGTCTCTACTGGGCGTGGCTAACATTGAAGTGTCAACTACTAGTGGGGTGTATTAACAAAATAAATAAAAAATAAAAAATTTACAGACTATCCAAATGGAAAATTTAACTTATCCATAAGTGACTTACAACTTGTATCCAAATGAATTACCTGTACGTGACTTTCACCTTAAAGTGACTTATCCTGTGAGTGACTTACCGGCTTCCAAACAGGCTCCTAGATTCTAAAGAGCAATCGATATTCAGCATAGAAAGAAAGAAAGGCAAACATTCTCGAGCTACAACAGTAGGAAATTCACAACAGAGGGCTTTGGATAAAAACGAGCGTTTTGCAGAGAGAGAGAGAGATTACCAGGGGTTTGGGTTTTGGGTCGGACTCAGTTCCAGAAACCTCAGTCGCCAGTGAAGAGCGGACACGCACCAGGGCTTTTGCCTTTTGGGTCGAGGAATTATAGAGTCTTGATGCATCTATACTGTACAAGTGAGGCCATAGTTGTCAATCCAGACCGTTGATGCATCACAGTTACAAATAGGAAGATATTATCCATCAACGTTGGTCTTTTCTTCTTCTTCTTCTTCTTTTTTCCCTGGACCGTTGATGTATTTTCCCTCAACCATCTATTAAGAGGCCATTTATCAAACACCAAGGCGGACATGACATCAGAATTAATGGCAGACCACTAATCCACATGGATCGTTAAAAATCCATACGAATAGGTAGAACAGGTCCTTGGCATAACCTAGAAATGACTGGCAGATTGGATTAGCGGACCTTAAGCTGATGAGATCAAATATCATCCAATTATCCAGGTTGTCTGGAAACTTTGGCCGTGCATAATTTCAATCAAATCACATTTGTCAGACTATTAAGATAGCTAAATCCAAATGAGTTGAGCCGAAGTGGTCCTCGGTACTTCCTAGAGAAAATCATCAGATCTGATCAACCAAGGTCAAATCCAATGAAGAGTAGATCGTGGTCATTCATCCTAACTCCCCAAACCCCCAAAGCTCACTATACAAAGCAACTGTTGTGATTAAAGGGACTTTTTTAGGTTTAGGACATCATTATCCAACACAAGAAGCCACCAAGCAAAAAGGGCACTGATGCAGGGATGAACGTGATGAGGCCGAGCACTATCTCCCTGAAGAGGATAACTGTTCCGAATCCACGGAACTTCTGTGGACTCCTCACATAGGCTTCTCAAATCCATGAAAAAGAAAGCAAGCAAAATAGAAAATAAATTCTATAAAATTCAAAATTAATTAATGAATCAAATAAACAAGTTCACAACCCTTTAAATAGAAATACCAAGCAATGGGAGGGAAACTAGAAGCAAACTACAACTTACTATTTATAGATGGTCATGATGTCTACTAATGCCCAAGGTTTTTGGCCAATAATGGTAAGTGTCCTATTTGGCTTCACCAAGCTATTCTCCTAATTTTTTTTAAGCTCTTTTCGTGTTAGGCACAACTCCTAAAGTCCAATGGATGAAGAGTTATAATTGAACTAAAACTTAATATTTATAGTACAAACGGAATTAAAATAAGAAAACGACCGTCGATCTAGGGGTATTTTGCAAATACGGCTTGCGTAACCCAGCGTAGTGGGGTTGGTTGGCTAAAGTAGCTTGTTCTACCCTAAAATCATATATTTTACGCCCGATAACTCATTCCGGATTATAAGATATGCCCGATCTAAGGTCCAACGGTCCGGATCACTTCTATCATCGACCGGGCCTTTTTTGATCCATCTTGGCCATGAAACTGTTCGCGATCTGCTTTACATCAGGTACCTATTGCCTACAATCAACCCTTGAAAGGTTGGTTGAAGGCCTATTTAAGCACCACAACAGCAACCCTTTTACGGCAGTAAAGGAATTAGTGGCAGAGTCTGAGAGTGAAAAAAAGTAGTGTACATTGATTAGTCAGCAAAGCAGAGTCATAGGGCTAATTTTAGGTGCTGCTAACTCCAAGTGTCAGTTTGCCTAAATCTTTCAAAAATTCAAAGAAAGCTTGATTATGCTGCTACCTTGCTTAATTCAAAAGATGAGAAAATAATATTCTTAGTAGATGAAACCACTAAAGTCAAGAGTGAGTTTAAAATCGAGAATATTTGATTTTCCCTTTTGTAAAAAAGGTGTCTGATTTTTCATTTTTCTTCTCATGTCTCCACTTAACCTACATTCCGTTCCACAAATTTCAAATTCACATCGGCAACATACACTCACTTTTTTTTCTTCTATAATCATTTCCCTTGTTTACATTTTGTTTTTTATTAGTCTATCTGGAGTTTTAAACATTGCAAAGTAAGGTTATATATTACTTATTATCTTTTTGCTTGCTTAAAGCCTTAAATTTTGCTAAGCAAAGCTAAATCTAGCAATGTTGAGATTTTATTGAGTCCCATAAAAATCATAAATCTTGTAAATTAGAGACAACACATTATTCTTGTAGAAAATGGTGACTAACCTCTTTATATATATATATATATATATATATATATATATATATATATATATATATATATATATATATAAAACCAATTCCCTTGCAATTTATGGTTGCATACTAAGTCACTTGAGTTAAGAATCTTATGAATTTTTCAACACCTAAATGATTCTTCAATTTTTAGCCGGTTGAAGATTTTTAATTGTATTTAATTAGTGAGAACTCCAAGCTAAATATATTTTCACATGAATCAATACTAAACTCCAAGTACACTAACAGAGAAGTAGGTTTAGGAAGTGAGGAGAACTGCTTGTGTAGCTCCATTTAAAGAGCTCCAAAATAAGGTAGATCTAAGGCTCAAGCGAACCACAGAGTGAGGATTGACCGCCCGACATTAAAAAGTTCTTGGACTGGCAGTAGTTTCAAACAAGCTTATATTTGTGTTCTCTCTTGATTTAGGTCTATCTGGCCTTATGAATAAGTTAGATGGCAACTAAACATCATGGTGGGCCCATCTAGGAAGATTTCAACTATGGTTTTCATTATCACCACTCCTTCCTATGGTGTGGTCCACTTGAACCTTGGATGTACCTCATTTTTTTAACCCTAAAATGACCTGGAAAAATGGATGGACAGGTTGGATAAAACCCTTAGATTAAGGTGTGTCCTGTTGGGGTACTTTCAGCAGAGTTTGAAATTTTTAACTCATGCAGTGACAACTATAGATGAGGCACATACATGGTTCAAATCAGACCGTCCAAATTGAAATCATTGTAGTTAAGCTACGGTCGTGGTTTATATTGATTTAACGAAGCTCATCTCCAACTAATGGACACTTGTTTGATGAATTCTGTCTGTTGACTAGTTACCTTACACAGTTCATTAGATGTCCAGAAAACGGTGATTTAGGATATTATTTCAGTGTACTTGTTGGCTATTATCCATCAAGGTGGGGTCCACCACTTGAACAGTTACATCCATGACGAGTACCACGGATCACCCCGATTGTAATTTGTAAGGCTGCAAACCCGATTGACCCAGCTGAGTCAGGTGGTCAAGGTACTCGGGTTTGGGTTAGGGTTAGAAGACCACAACCGATATGAAATCAGGTTGGGTTCAGATTGACCAAATTTGGGCTGGGTTGGGTCAGGTTGGAAATAATCACGTGTTTGATGTATGACTAAGTTAAGGACAATCAAATGGATGGCTAGGATAAAAAGAAATAGGATTGGGAAATTCGATAAAAGGATTAAGTGCACATTATAACTTATGAAAGCCATAATTTTACAATTGGTTGTCCATTTAATGCCTATAATATATCGTTAGAAAGTTATTGATGAGCTTTAAATGTTGGCTAATGCCAAAGGCTAATTAACCCAAGATAGTTTGACAAAATAAAATAATTTTAAATTTTAAGTTAAAATTTATTGTCTTTAATGAGATATAGTCCACTATCTTTTTAAGGTATTGTAAGTTTGGAGAGTCTTGAAATAACTTGAAGTTATTATTTGAGTCAGTTTAGAAGTTATTAATTATTTTTGGTAAATTTATTATTTTAGGAGAGCTTACTATTTCAAAAAAATTATAAATTTAGTACTCAGGGCTTATATAAATTATATTAAATGAGCTATAAAGAGACGTTATTCCAACTTTCATAAATAATATCACTTTTGTTCTTTCAATTTTCAAAGATTTTTCTCTCCTCATAGATTTGAGGATTATTATTCAGAAGAAGATGGTAATCACCCCCTTTTATCCACCCACCTACCACATAGTCTTTCACGTTTTCTTTGACCCAATCCTTCCTTTGGCTTTAGCCATTATATCGTCATCATTGACTTTAGCTTTGCCCCAGACCAGTGGCACATTTACTGCTGAAATAGCCGGGGAGTGAAAAAAAAAATTTAACTAAACCACCCACATTCAATTCCTATACAATGTTTTGTAAAATAAGACTATCTTATGAGATTGTGCATGGGGCCAAAGTGATGTGTATGAAATTTGCCCCGTCCATCATGCGCATGGCCTCATTTTCTCATTAGAGCTCAAAAAACAAGCTGATCCAAAACCTTAGGTTGGTCACACCTGGAATCAATGCTGATTCTGAAGAGAGGCCACCTCCACTGCAACTATACCCAGAATAGTTTTTTCTACAATGTTGTGAGTGGGGTCCGCCATGATGTAATGTATGGATGCATTATTTTATTGGATTGTGATCATAAGTGCAGTAGACATGAAATGACCAAATCCCAATAGTCTCCCAAATTGCAGTTGCATTTGTTCCAAGTTCAACACAAAAGAGTGCAGCCAAACGCAGCCTTTTGATCCACATTGGTGTTTCATATTGAGTAGGCCAGTTTATCCCCTTATTGCAATAGAAACAGAGTAGACGAAGATCTTCATCTGAAGGATACAACTACGAAGCATGGTATATTTGAAGAAGGAAAATTAGATTTTGAATACTGTGAAACTGTGGTTGCAATTCAGGAAATGCAGCACATCATCATCGAAAGAAATAGACCCTTGGTTGTTGCAAATTGCAATTCTATTCAAATAGTGATTAAAAAATTACTGAATACTGCCTGTCATTCTACATCACATCCCATCTTGATTTTATTCATTTAGTTCCTAGAATTACAGAGGCAGTATGTATTCGTGGCGATGACATTTTTCACATTCCAGTTGCAGCATTTACAAGAAAGAATAAGTTCAGTTCAGTTGGAGGCCAGAAAAAAAGAGGAAAGAATCGATCTTGAAAATGAAATAGACAATCCATTCACCAGTAGTCTCCACATGAGCATCTCCCATCCCTGAAGTGATGGAATCGATTTCGATCTCTAACGGAGATTTCCCGTGTAAAGATCTTTGAAATCATTTTGGTAACATCATGACAGTCGTTACACATTCGAAGGTTCTTAACTACTCTGATTGGCGAACCTTGGCTGGTTGATATGAGAGCAAAAGCTATTGCGAGCTTTTGGCTATGGCCACAGAGCAGCCTCTTCTTTTCTTCCTCATCGACATTGAACAATACTTGGGATGTATCAGGGCAGTAACCTTCAAATCTCAGCTGCCAGCCTATCTGATGCAGCATTTCATACACTTCATAGCTTTTGGGGTGTGACATGTCCTGTGAAACAAACCTGTGCAACTTCCTCCTCACCTCTACCATACTAAATCCAGGTGTTTGAACTGCGCCTCTACGCACCATATCCGTCCGGATCTTTGCAACGGCATCCCACCTTAGGGACCACGCATATATGTTTGATAGAAGGACATAATCACCTCCATTATGTGGGTCTAATTGGAATAGATGTCTACTGGTGGATTCCGCCAATTCGAGGTTGTTGTGGACCTTACATGCACTGAGCAGGCAACGCCAAACTACGTCGTTGGGTTCCATGGGCATGCTCCTGATCAGCTCATGTGCTTGATCAAGCATCCCCGCACGGCCCAACAGGTCCACCATGCACCCGTAATGCTGAATTGTGGGGGTTATCCGGTGCTCGAATCTCAGTCTATCAAAGCACTGGAGACCCTCATCGATCAGCCCTGCATGGCTACAAGCACTCAAAACGCCCACATAGACAACGTCGTCGGGTTTTATCCCTTCTGTGATCATGTCCGAGAAGAGCTGCAGGGCCATCCTGCCTTCGCCATGCATTGCAAGGCCAGATATCATGACACTGTAAGTCACTATGTTCTTCTTGGGCATGCTTTCAAAGAGAGATAGCCCTTTCGTCAGGCGCCCGCATTTGATGTACATGTCAATCAGTGATGTCTCAGCAATGACATTGTGTCCATAGATGGTCCTCATCAGGAACCCATGGGTGGACCTCCCCAAATCAAGGGCACCCAAATGGCCACATGAACAGAGGACATTGACTAATGTGCTCTCATCAGCCCTCCAACCTTCACTGCTCATGGTCCCAAACAGACCCAAACACTCATCCCAGAAGCCCAATCTAGCATAGGCTGCAATGAGGGCACTCCATGAAGCAACACTCCTGTGGCGCATCTGATCAAACACTTTGCTGGAATACTCGATCTGGCCACGTTTTCCATACATGTTGATCAAGCTGTTCTGTATGAAGAGATCGGATTCGAACCCAAACTTAAAGACATGCCCATGAAGCTGTGTTCCTTCCCGAAGAGCCGACAGAAGGGCACAGCCCCTTAAGAGAGGCGGGTAGGTGAATGCATCCGGTTTCGCTCCTCTCTCTTGCATCTCTTTATACAAGAGAAGTGCTGTGATTGGGTCGCTGTCATCGATGTATCCTCTCATCATGGTGTTGAAATCAAATGGCAATGGGTCATTGATCTGGTCGAAGATCAAGCGGGCGTAGTCCATGCTGCCCCATGCTGAGAGAGCGCAGGCGGTGATGAGTTCATGGGCTGCACGAGCATCACGTTCGAGCCCGAGCTTGATGGTTCGAGCATGGGCCTGCTTGAATTCATCCATGCTCTTGCATTTCTGCAACAGAGAGAAGCATTCCTGTTCCTTCGGTTTCAGTTCAGAGACGTTGGCGGTGCTCTCAGGCGCTATAAAAAGATTGGTCTGCTGAATTACTGAAGCTCTAAACATCGTTTCATCAATATCATCCTCAAACCAAGATCGTGATCATCAACGTATCAGAATGCGAATAAAACCTGTCAACGGCATCATGATCATCACATCGTGATGCCACAATCACCATGAAATCAACATCCGCCCATCCTCACATCACCAACATCATCATCATCGAAAGAATCGTGGAGGAAGATCATCATAACCATTCAATGGAATTGAACTAGAAAAAACACCATATAAATCTGGAGTAGGATTTATGATGAATTACACGAAATGGGTCCGCTTAGGAGATGATGATAAGACAGTAACCATCAATTCCATTGAATTTAGATGGATTGAACCATGAAGAGGAATGAGAAAAACCCATGATTTTGATTTGGAAAATTCCGCAGGGAATTAGAAAAAAAAAAAAAAAGGATAGGGAGACAGTGGAAATTACAGTGGATGAAATGACTATTTGTGTTGTAACAAAAAAAAAAAAAAAGAGTGAAAAAAGAAGACCATTTCTGAATTTTCTGAGAGCCAAAATATCCAGAGATGTATGTGTTTGAATCTCATCCATGAAATAATAGGAAGGAATGTGGAGAGACAAAATCATGAGAATGCAATGCAGATGAGATATGGAATGTGGATAAGAAAATCCTGGGAAGATAAAAGGAGGGTATCTATTTCTCTGTAGATAAAAGCTCCAGTGCTATCTGAGAGCACTATCAATTATAGTGTTCCTATTAGCATTTAGTTACATTGGGACAGTTTGACTGTCTAATCCAACCATCTAGACCGTTCATTACATCCAACGCAAATTTCATGGTCAACAATAGAAAGAATCACACAAATCTAACAAATATTAACCATTCTATCAATGGCCTTTAACATCGGCGGTCAAGATCATTTACACAAAAATAGGTCCGATGAACAATTTGATCCATCTATTTGTTAGAGAACATCTTGGAAATTTATGATAGTAAAGAATCACATTTTTTTGCAATTTTAGCCATCCCAGCTATGGCTCTGAAGATGGATGGCTATAGAAAATAAGGAAAAATCATTGATGGATTGGATCAACTGATCATTGTGATTTTTACATCGATAGCCTGAGAAATGTGTGTTGGACTTAATAGACAGTTCAGATCAATCTATTATATTGTCCATTTGAACTGATGAAACTAGGAGCACCGTAACTTATAGTGCTATGAGAGCCAGAGCATTTTTAAAAAAATCTATGCTGTGTGCCTACTGCTATTTTCGGTATATCCCACATAAGCCACTATGGAGTATATATATATGAGAAATCCAAACCGTCCTAAATGTGGGCCCCACCTGAATGCAGCTTAAATGTTGATCAGAACGGTCCATGTTGTAGACTCTATTCTACCCGGGCCATGGTAAGAAGCATTTGTTGAACATTGTGTATGAAAGTGAATATTTGATGTTTCATATTCAAATCCAATATGATTCTAAGGTCAGGATTATCAATGAGTTGCTGAGTGAAAACACCATGCTGTGTTGTACTTAAGGACGGACCATGACCCATGTACTAAATGGGCCAATAATTCTAGCCCAAAAACCTAACACATGAGACCCACCGCCTTTTAATGGTTAAGATTATCCCCAGGATGGAAAGTTTTTGGAACATAGTCCACCACCCTGGGAGGTATAAGTGTAAAGTTGCACGAAATGTATGCAACATCCAAGCTGTCTAAAAGGCTTGCCCCACCATGATGAACCCCTCTTCCAAAAATAAAAGGCCAGTCCACCCATCATGTGGACCATATCATATAAAAAATGTACAACCGTCGATCTATCTAAAGTACACATGTGGCCCACCTAATGAGTGGATCGGACTGATTTTGTGGTAGGTGAAGTTCATGGTGGGGCCAACGTATCGAAGAAAGACTGAACGGAAGCGGATTGGCCGGTGTACCTCACACCAGCTATATAGCTGCTCTAACAAGTTAAGTGGCTCTGATAATGAGGTGTGTGTTATATTCATGTTGTTCATCCATTTGGCGAGTTCATCTTATGGCTTGGAATAAAAAATAAGGCAATTTAACTATCAACCAGAGGATACTTGAAGAAAGTAATGGGCGATTGAACGTCAACCACTGAAACCATTTTTGAGGTTAAAGAAGTTTTGGATTGAAATTTATTTTTCCTCTGCATAAAGGTACTTTTAACTTTCTGAATGGATGGTAACAAACTTGATAGTGGGCCCTGTAAATTATTTAACAGTGAAAATTATTCTCTCCATTGCTATTTGTGGTGTGATTCAAATAATTTTTGGATATGGTTCATTTTTTGGATAATGCTGGATCTCTAAAATAAACGAACCGTTTAGATATAATAAATACCTCACTGTAGAGCCCATGTAACTTTGATCAACTTTGAACCGTTCGTACAACTCGGAGCTCGAGCAGCGTCAGTGCTCGACTTCGCACGACACGTACCTACAGCAGCTATATAGCTCGTGGGTGGTACACCAGCCAATCTGCTTCGACTGAACGGCCATGAAACCTTCTTGTGTTCCCTCACATCTAACCGGTCTCATGATAAGTTGCCGTCCACCCAACTGATAACTTCAAACTATAACGTGTATGCGAAATCCACCCCGTCCAATAGGTTGCACCCATAACTATGATTTCCTTATGTAAAATATAGCCCCATCTACTCATCAGATGAGATACACCATAGAAAATAATGTACAAATATTGATAAATAACAAATTGCAGTGGGTATCCTGATGAATGGATGGGGTCCTTTTTATTCAAGGTAGTCTAAAGGTGGGTTCAACTAATTGGACGGTTTGGATTTCACATGAAGATGACAGGATGGAAGTTATTGGCTGGTTGGACATCAACTTGTCATCCAACCGGTTGGATGTGGGGATTTTTCTGCCCGAGGAATTGGAATAACATGGCATCTCGATCCAGAGGCCGACATCCCTGTTCGGAACGAATAGGGACCTTCCATGTCGTGCACCGATTTTATTACATGTGGGGCCCATGGTTGATGTCGTGCACCGATTTTATTACATGTGGGGCCCATGGTTGATGTATCCAGATTACTAATGTGATGGTCCCATCATGACTGGACCATGCCCAAAAATTCTCGTCAATTACTCAACTTTAACCTTTCCATCGTTGACACGCAAACACACCGTTAAGAATAGATGCACAACGGGCCACATTCAATGGAGGAAGGCCAAATATTCGATGGCTAGGATCTTCCAAATTGGGAGATTTGGGGGCATGGTCCATCCAAATTGGGAGATTTGCGGTGACCAATGTTGATGTCTAAATCTGGTCGGCCCTTCCTCCACGTCTCCTTAACTTCAACGTGCCACCTATGGCACCTGCACCAAGAGAACAGGCAAAGGTGACCCTGGCTAAGTCGGGGGACCCTCCGATGCCTAAGTCAGACCAAGGGAATAGGGGTCTAAGTAAAGAGTAGAAGAAAGAGCATTTGCTATTGCATACCTGTAAACGTGGTGCCGTGTGTTATTTATATTTGCCTATGGTAGGGCACAGTTCGACAATCTTGGCACGATCGGGGGGATTCCCGGATCGTGGAGATATTTCCCATAATCTGATGATCGTGTATTGCGTAATGCGTATCTGCGGACGAGGTTATCGGCCACGTTTGGTTATGGCAGTTTTTATGTTCGTCAAATAGAATATACGCCCCTGAGCGTCTGCTCGGCTCGGCTCATCCAACCACCATTTGCCTTTCAGATTATTCGATTGAACAAGGGTGGTTCCTAGGTCCGAGCGACTTCGAATCCAATCCGATCTCACGGGTCCGAGCTGAAGCGGATATCCTCGCCTCGGACTATACATGGGTTCGGATCTTCCGGTGACACTCTTCATGGGATGTTCGTATCGGGTCGGACGGGTCTTGTCTTGGACGTCATGGCAGTGGCTCGGCTCATACTGGCGTTTTGTCGTTGCACCTCACATGGGCTCGGATCTCCCCATAACAGAAGCCCCCTACTCTTCGAGCACGCTTGCGGACTCAGAGAGTACTCGTGCAAGAGATCTCCCCCCCATGCTACATTAATGAAGGTTTTCGAATTCGAAGTGTCACATCTCGAGATCATGCGCGTGCGAGTTGCTTTGGTGGACGCGTGGCGACGGTTACGATTCCAGATATCCTTCCAGCCTATGAGGGGTCGCCACACAGGTCTGAGGAGACGTGCACCTGACGACTCCCTCTGCTCGGGCGTCGCTTCACATATCGAAGCACGCTGTCCAATGTCAGAGTCGTACCGTCGATTTAGTACTTCCCCAACGAGGTGTGGCCACGTGTGTTTGGAGATCGGCTCGCGCCAATTCGACTGCGGCCATTATGGCTTGCCATTAATGCGGAGATCCTTCATTACTTATATAAAGGATCCTCGAATTTTCCCCTGCTACTTGCATTGTGAATCTTGAGAGCATATCGGAGGAGGCGATTTCCGGCAAGGCGATTCCGATTGAATTTGACGTTTTCGGTGGGCGATTCCGATCGATCACCATTTTCCAGTAG
This sequence comes from Magnolia kwangsiensis, assembly GCA_037074715.1. NCBI lineage: Eukaryota > Viridiplantae > Streptophyta > Magnoliopsida > Magnoliales > Magnoliaceae > Magnolia > Magnolia kwangsiensis. The sequence continues at coordinate 4,417,891 of CM073589.1, read as the reverse complement.
AAGGCGATTTCCGGTAGTCGTCCGGTGAGTCCCTTCCATCGATCTTCATCCTTCTTTTCATAATGTCTTCCGATCTCGAAATGGTGCGTGAGTACGTTGAGGACTCCGAGCCGGAGAGTTCTGAAGACGAAAGTGGGGTTTCCGAAGGCCCCTTCGAAGCCGCACCATTATACTCCCCGCCTCGGAGACAGAAGGGGACGGGTGTTAAGACCAAGCAACCCAGCAAAACGAAGGTCACCCGAGCCCGCGAAGACAGCACAGCTGAGGCCACTGAAATGCCCGCGAGTGGACGCACAGCGGAAGTAGTCCCAGGAGGTTCTGTTTTGTCGGAATCTCAGATGGATTGGATCCATTCGAAATTTTAAATTTTGAACTCCGTTCAGATAAGGGCCCCTGGGCCTATGGACACGGCTGATGCTCCTGCTAAGAGGAAAGTTGCAATCTTCCTCTGTGCGTTGCAGTGTGGGCTTCGGCTCCCACTTCACCCCTTCGTTCGGAAGGTTGCGGCCTACCTCGGGCTGGCTCCGGGGTAATTCACTCCTAACGCTTGGAGGGTGCTGATCTCTGCATTCATTATCTGGCGATAAGTCGGGAACCCTGGTACTACTTCGCGACCTGAGGCAGCAAGGGGTCGGGGCTGGTGATGAACCTACCTTCCTCCAATAAGGACTGAAAAAATAAATGGTTCTGGACGACAGGCGAATGAGAGGCACTAGCAATGGAGCTCGAAACCTTAACAACACAAGTTCTGACTCACTTTACAAAATCAGGTCGGACTTTAACTAATATCTGTACCGCTACCCTTGTTTCCATTTGTTTCAATTGAAGTAAAACTCTTCGTTTTCTTTTGTAAGTTTTCAGAAGGAACTGTCACTCCCCGATCCGGCCCAGAAGAATCGTATCGCGAAGGCTAGGGCACGATCGGAGGGGCTTCGCTCCTGAACTGACCTGATCACAGTGGTCAATCTTCATTGGTCCGGGCTTTGTAAGTCACAGCCCTTGCCCACGTCTTTTAGTAAGTTGTCCTAATATTTTTTATGAGCCCAGTATTGCCTACTTAGTCGCTGACACTGTCATTTCTCTCGCAGGCATGACCGAGGCGTTTGGCTCCGGGAAGAGGAAGGCGGCTCCGACCACGGCGGAGTTGTTGAGGGATGCTCCCCGGGTGAAGATTACTCGGAAGTAGGTCCCCCCTCGTGAGGGGGAATTTGCTGTCGCACCAGCCGCTGCAACCCCCGCTCCGAGGCTCTTCCGTTCGACACTTGCGGTGTTTGCTCACCCACAGACGTCGGGTGCAGCACCGACTCCGATGCTTCCTAGTGTAGTCATAGCTCCTCTGGAAGCTCTGCTTTCGGTGCTTTATGGTCTGACCAGGGGACTGGTGGTAGCTCCTCCCCCGGTGCTTGCCTATACGACCATGACCGGCACCTTAGCAGTTCCAAGCCCTGCCTCTCCTACAGTCGTTCCCCCCACCGCGGAAGCTCCTACAGCAGCCCCTGAGCCTCTCATTGCTATCCCTTCTTCTTTTGAATGGGAGGAGCCCTTTAGAATGGCCGACAACGTGCTTCCCCCCCTCCCCCAAGGACGAGAGAGGTGTCCGCGCTGAGGAGGCTATGGTCTCGCCCCAGGTGGGGACGAGTGGGGGGAGGTTTAAGCCGGGCTACCATATGGCCTGTTTGGCCTCGTGGGCCGCCAATCATGCCCCCGAGGAGGATATAGCTCAAAACCTCGGCAAGTCAGACAGCTCCTTTTTGAACAATATAGCTTCCGTGTGCTACACGGTACGTTTCCGAGAGGACCCTCCCTTTCTTTCGCATCGTTATTATATATATCTTCTTAGGTACTGATTCTCGTTTTCTCTTCAAGCTATCCCGAAATTGCTTTTGGCTTGGGAGAGAGCACGGGAGCACTAGAGGAGGGGGATCGAGCTTGAGGCCCTCAAGGCTGAGGTGGAGGCCTTACGAGATGAATCCGCCCTCTTGAGGTCTGAGCAGAATGAGCTGCGCCGGCAGCTTACAGAGGGAGTCGGCTGCAGGGGGTTGTGGTCGACTTAGAGGCCAAGGAGCTGTTGTTGCAGGAGAGGGCGGATAGCTTCAAAGCCCGTAGTGATGCAGCGACCACTAAGCTGACCCGCGCTAGAGCTCATGTGGATTCATTGGCTGAGGAGACCACTCGGCTAGGTGAGGCCTTGGAACGCACTAAGGCTGAGGCGGCTGAAGAGCAGACTCGAGCCATCCCTCAGGCTGGGGAGGCTTAGCGGGCCAAGGATTATGTCTCTCTGGCAGCGGCAGTTGCCACCGCGATTGAAGACTTCAAGACCTCCAAGGAGAGGGACGCCGAAGCTGCGACGTTTTACAACCACAGTTTCAACGCTTGTATCGAAGCAGTCTTGGGTTTATACTCAGACCTTGATCTTGATCCTCTGTTGCCCGAAGATCCTGAAGACGCCCCTACCGAAGTCGTCCGCTTGGATCAAGCCCCCGATTCCCAAGCGCCTCCACCTACGTGAAGACCTAATGTTTTATTTATTTATTATTTATTATTATTTTTAAACTGTTGATGTATTTTTTGCTCCTCTGAGGGGGATTACTAAATGAGAAACATTTCTTAATATTCAAGGGTATTTGTCAACTGTTGACTTGCTATATCATTTTATGGCCCAAGTTTTGGTGGAGTCCGATCTTTTAGGGTACTCGGCTCGCCACTTGTCCGACAAGGACCTTTCATTCTGTCGCGTGATGAGCCGAGTTCTCCATTGGAGAGTTGGGTCATTATTAGGCTTTCTCCCTCAAGGGAATGCCTTGTTGAACCGTTGTAGGATTAGGTTCCGACCCCTTCTTTAAAGGATCGGACCATTGAGTTCGTGCCCGTATCGATAAGGTAATTGAGTAGACATTTGTGAAGTAGAATTGAAACTTTTATTAAAAGCCTTAAAGGCTAGTCGCTCGAAGGCGTACACTTTATTAGGAGCCTTAAAGGATAGTTCATCATGGGTAGTAGATCTTCAGGTGCTAAGCGTTCCAAGAATGAGGGAGCTGATGGCCTTCGAGGTCTTCCAAGTGATACAAGCCCGATTTGACAGATCTGACCACGCGATATGGTCCTTCCCAGTTAGGTCTGGGTGCTCCTGCTCCCAGTTCGGCTGTGTTCTAGAAGACCCAACTGAGGACTAAGTCCCCAGGGTGAAAATGCCTGACCTTGACCTTCAAGTTGTAGAAACACGCTACTTGTTGATGTCGAGCCGCTGCTCGGAACTTGAAAATATCTCTGACTTCCTCAAGTAAATCCAGATTAGCGTCTATTGTAAAACCCGTGTCCTAGTCCGTACCATTCGGTTGGCCTCCGCGGTCCTTCCGGTCAACATTCGGCAATCCTCGACCCGTTTCTGACGTTTGCGCGTAATCCTAAGCCGAGACCTGTATGCCAAAGTCGGCTAAATCGAAACTTATACCTTAGCGACCGCGCCGCTGCGGTTCTAACGCCGCGACTCACGCACCGACCCGATACCCAGGCTAGAAGATGTAGGCCCGCATTCATTTCGAAGGAAACACTGCGTGTGCAAACTTTGAGGGAATCTCTATGAGATGTCCCATCAATCAATATCAAGTACAAGTCAAGTCACTCCAATCCTAAGTACAATAACCCATACCCTATCCTTACCTCTCTCTTACACAAGCAACCCGAAGTCAACTTTCACATCACTTCCGTCACTGCAACCAACCACCACATCACCCCATCCATATCATTCCCATCACCTCACTCCCTCTCTCTCATTCACTTTCAAAAACTCTCCCAAGCTCCATACGTCCAAGCCTTCCCAAGCATTCCAAAAACAACAAGTGTGACCCACTTTCCCTACCCTCTCATCTCTCATCTCAGCCGTTGATCCATCATCTACCACCATCAAAAGAGAAGGCAAGGAGCTAAGGAGGCTAAGAGAGCAAGGAGGAGTACAAGAGGTGGGTGATCTTTAAGTTTCTACCGTTGATTTAATGATTTGAGGGCCCACTTGTTGGTGGGACCCGTTGTGATGTATGTGATGTATCAATGAGGGCCCATAGTGGCGGGGTCCCTCTATTGCACCATGGATTTCTCTTTCTTTCTCTTTTTCTCATCCTAGAATGTAGTGGGCCCCACCAAATTACCTATTACATCCATTAGATGGAGGTGGCCCACCACATTTAGGAGATCCCATATTTCATACATATATATATATAATATTATATATTATATATTATATTATATTACATATATAACATGGTGGGCCACGTCCATGTGGGACCCATCATGATGTTGGTGAATATCCATGCCGTCCAGCGTCTCTGGACGCTGCGAATGGTTAATGTGAAGTGTGAACTGACATGGATATACTAACAAGCTACTCATAATGGGTTTGAAAATGGGGTTCAAGTATGCCCCACCTTGATATTTATGTATGATCCAAGCCGTCCATCCCAAACCTTGCATCATTTTAGGCGTTGAGCCGAAAAATGAGACCTATCCAATTATCTGACGGACCGTGGCATTAAGAATGCTAGTATTTTCCGCTAAAACTTGGGAAAATGATTAGTGGGGTCTACAAGAAGCTTGGACCCACCTGAAACTTATTTTTGACTCCTAATTTTGTGGGAAACATGCAATGGACGGGGTAGATCTGGTTAATGTGGGTCCCACCTACGAAAATAAAAATAAAATATATACATTGCATGCATTTGCTACCTTGACGTCCAGAGAGTCTGTATGTCCAACATAAAAAAAAGGTGGGTCCCATTAGCTCCAGTTGTGGACCTTACCATGATGTATGTTCTACATCCATGCCGTTCATTTAATAAGTCCCCTTGAATGATGCGTTGGCTCTAAAAATCAGCTATAAAAAGTCCTCGGATGGCCCATACCATCACCATTCATGCGATGGTATGCCAAACCACATGGAATCAAATGCTAGGGTCCACATGCAGCTTAGACCCACCTGAAACTCAGTTTGGACCATTAAATTGGTGGGACGCACACAATGAATGAGTTGGATTTTCCTAAGGCGGACCCCACCTACTAAAAACTATGGGATTTCCTGTTTCCAAAAAAAAAAAAGAAAGAAAGTGTTGCTGCTGTCAGTGGGCGGACGGACGGACGGATGTGCTGGCCCTCACGGCCCCAGCCGTGGGCCCCACCGTGATGCATTTCGAACATCAACACCGTCCCTTGTGGGGCCCCCATTCTAAAACTGCTCTACCCTAAAAATCAGCCGTAAACGGAACTCAGGTGGGCCATACCATCTAAATCATATAAAAACACTTGGTGGGGCCTACCTGAAATTTGGATGTGGCTGAAACTTGGTTTGAACCCTCATCCAGGTGGGACACATAATGGGTGGACTGGATTTGTGGACCATATCCCTGTGGGCTCCCTGACCGTGTGGCCTTATAAATAGATTGGGTGGCAAATGTACATTACAGAGGGCCCCATGGCCCCTGTGACCCTATCAACGGGTTGTATGGAAAATAAACATCACCGTGGGCCCCCCTGGTCCACGTGACCTTGTGAATAGGTTGCATGGCATATAAACATCACCGTGGGCCCCCTGGTCCACGTGACCTTGTGTACAGGTTGGAAGATAAATAAATATTACGGTGGGCCCTTATCCCACCTCTAGTCTGTGTGACCTCACCAATAGGTTGGATGTCAAACAAACATTTCGGTGGGCCCCAGGCCCACCCCAGGTCTGACTGACCTTATGAACAGTTTGAAAGTAAAATAAATATTATGGTGGGCCCCCATCACCATATAACATGTTCAGTATAGATCCATGATTCATGATCATATGCATCATATGTATGCCTGATATGAGGAGTGACTGATCATAGCATGTACCTTCGGACAGATTGTTTATGGGCTCCCTGATAGGCGAAGTTGCCCTACATGAGCGCATGGTACGCGCAGGATTGTTGCATGTCTGGTAGAGTGATTCATTCACTTGCATTTGTGTGATTATGATTATTACATGCCCTAGTGACATCAGGGTCATAGCTTCCACTGACACATCGTGGGTGGCTGGATTGGATACTAAAAATGTTTGGTTCTAACATACGGGCGTCATAGATGTCCCTGGGTGAAAATTCTTAAACCCAATGGTACTAGAGGATGACTCTAACGTCGAGACCGAGTGGATGCACGAGCGCGCGAGGGCCGTATACCAGTAGGTCGCACCTCTCATTGTGTCATAGTCAGTTGGAAAGGGGAGTGACCTTACCCTCCTGAGTGAGGGAGCAACTTCTAGGTTGAGTTTGACCAGCTTGAGGAATCGGTCCGCTATCGACGAGCCAGATCCGATATTTGCAGGCGGATAGTAAGGTCTCTTCCGCTCTCCCAGTTGTGCGTTCGGATAGAGACGGCAAGCTGGAGTAGAGTGTACTAAATCCCAGTGATTATCTAGAATGAGAACTGTATTGATATATATGATGAGCATTGACATACTTGAGTTGCATCTCGCATTGTATGGCTCTGTTATGGCCGATATCATTCACATCTTGCATCGCATAGCCTTGGTACGGCTGATTGCATTCATGTACTCATCAACATGAATCTATATTACTCTTACCTTGCATTCTAAGCACGCTTATATTGCGCACACACTTACATCACCCTCTAAGCTTTCTATAAGCTTATACACGATTGATGTGTGCAGGTGACGCCAGGATGCATCCTTAGTCTCGCCATCATTGGAGCGTGCAGCCGAACTTCTGGAGTTTTTGTTATTGTCACTATCTTGTATTTTTCTTTCCTATGCATTGTACCTAAAGTTTTTTATCATAATGAATTTTGTGATGATGTTCTTATGGTTATTGTTCATGGGTTATGCTTATATTATGCTCATTACGAATTAAATGGATATTAGAAATCCTCCTTATAGCATCCCAAGATCGGAACCTGATATATGGGTGCTGGGAGCCAAGAATGGGGTACTACGGAGGCTTTCGGTGTCGAATTCGGCGATCGAGAATTTTGTGAGCCCGATTTTTGAGTTTGGGGCGTGACAACGATTTGCTCGAAATTTTGATTCTCTTCGAAGTTTCTCACTCACGCCGTAGGGAGTCCGATTTCTACCGGCACCATTGGCTTCAAGCCATACGATAACGAAAATGGAGTTTCACCCGTTAAGGTATAGGTTTTGGTCATGTAAGCTCAAAGAACGAAGGGGAGCTCCTCGGCCCAGTTACCCTTTGCCTTTTCCAGCTTTGTTTTGAGATGGTGTTTAATGATCTTGTTGACCACTTCCACCTGTCTATTTGACTGCGGGTGCCGAGGCGATGAATAAGCATTCATGATATCAAGTCCCTGACACATACCACGGAACTTGTCATTATCGAATTGTCAGCCGTTATTAGATACGATGGTTCGTGGGATTTCGAACTGGCAGATAAAAATTTTTCATACAAAATCGATCACTTTTTGCTTGGTGATCTTTGTGACAGGCTCGGCCTCGGCCCACTTGGTGAAGTAGTCGACTACAACTATGGAAAACTTGACTTGCCCCTTCCCTGTAGGCAAAGGATCGATGATGTCGATCCCCCATTGGGCGAACGGCCACGGCCCGCTCATGGGAGTCATCTCTTCTGCCGGTTGACTCGGCATAGCTGCAAAATGTTGACATTTATCGCACTTTCGAATAAAATCCTTCGAGTTCTGTTTAAGAGTTGGTCATAAATACCCTTGACGAAGTATCTTCATGGCTAGGGCTCGACTGCCAGAGTGGTTTCTGCAGATTCCCTCGTGAATTTCTCGAATCACGTAGTCGGCCTCATCCTGTCGGAGGCATTTTAGGTAAGGCTGGGAATGTCCCTTCTTATACAACACTCCATCCAATATGACGTATCGGTCCGCTCTGACCCTAAGTCGCCTCGCCTCTAACTTATCCGAGGGGATTTTGCCGGACGATAGATAATTAAAAATCGGGTCCATCCAACTTGGAATAGACTGAACGGGATTGACCTTCTCCGACTGGCCAATGCTCGGATGCTCAATGAATTCGATGAGAACAAAATGCGGGATCTTTTCTTCAGAGGCCGAGGCGAATCTTGCTAGGGCATTGGCCCATGAGTTCTCAGTTCTAGCGATCTGCCGGATGGTGCAACTCCAGAATTTCTCGATCAGTTTCCTCGCCTCTTCGAGGTAGGCGATCATTCTGACTTCTTTAGCTTCATACTTCGAAGAGATGTGATTTATTACCAGCTGCGAATCACAGCGGACTTGCAGAGTCTAAACACCTAGGCTTGCTGTCAGCTTGAGTCCAGCTGATGAGGGTCAAATATTGCATATTAGACCCCGACTATTACCAGATTTTATCAACAAGATAATATTTAATGCCATATTTTATTTATATTTTCATTGCAGGATGAAATCAGGAGTGTTGACTGAAAAAGGGATATTAAAAGTGTGTTTTTGTTGATCTAAAGTCACCAGAACAAGGAAAGGACTCTAGAAGACCAATATTGATGGATTTACACGGCAGGGATCTGAGAAAATTAAGTCATTCGCATTAAAGAGGCGCAAAATTGGTCCAAGAATGCAAGATCACATGGTTTCCGCCATCCAATCAATTTGAAACTTCATATATGGGATGAGGGCCATAAATTAACCGTACACGTAAAATTTCATTCATTGGATCACTATGAAAGTACCCCAACTGACAGATCAGCCCATAAACCGTTGATTCTGGGCCCACCTGATATCTGGAACTGCCTCAAAATATTATTGACGGTTTAAATGAGATGAGAAATAATTTAGACGGCGAAAATTTCTAAAAATCATCACAGTGGACCCCACATGAATGAAATATGTATAGTGCACAAGTGCACTACACGTGCATGGAAAATGTCAGAGACTCCGAAAAAGAAAGAAAAAAAAAAAAACGAAAGTTTCCGTTTTCGTCAGCCAACGCCGTCCGCTGGCCTGTTTTGCGGCTGATAGTGGACCCCACACATGCCCCGTACGGTCGATCTGATCCGTCTATCTTGTAGAGGGCTTTGAGAGCTACAAAACCATGCTAACCTTTCGTACCCATGCGTACACACGTGTGAGATACAGAGGCCACAAAAGGGCTGCCCTGTATCGTTCAAATCTGATCTTTTAGTTATTTCTTCTCTGAGACATGCCAATGGACATTCAAAACCACCCATTCTTGACTGAAATTTCGTTCTGAATATAATGGACGGGGTGGATTTTCCAAAAAATGCTTCTGTGGGCCCCACCGATCACAACAGCGAAATGGTGCGAAAGGTTTCGCACATCCGCAAAAACTGACTTTTTCAGGCAGTTTTGGCCCACCATCTTTGATCATATGGCAGATCTGAACCGTCTATTGTGTAGAGGACCCAAGAAAGTCCTAAGGGATGGTGTTTCTTTAAAATTTGAGCGAGGAAAGTGGCGTGTTTCGAGGCACCGAACTTGGCTGCGAAAAGGCTTTCGTTGCGCATGCATAGCTTTCCAAATCCGATTCAAATCCAATTTTCACCACTCCAGCAACTATATAAGGAGGTTTTGGACGTGGGGAGGAGTCATTCAGAGCTAGGAAGGAAGATCTAGAGTCAAGGAGAAGAAAAAGAAGAGAGAGAAGAAAGAAGAAGAGAGATAAGAAAGATGTTTTTAATGTTTTTATTTTTTATTTTTATTTTTCCTAATTAATTTTATGGATTGCTAAACTTCTTAGCTAGGGCTGAGATGAAACCCCTAATTTGATTGACTCTTGTTTATGTTGAATTTATTTTAATTGGATTGATTTGTTTCTTTTTCTAGTGTGCTTTCCTGAGATTTCTATACTTCTCCATTCTATGAGCTCGACCAAAGTCTAGATATGGATGTTGTTTAGAATATTACTTTAGGTGCTTGTGTCTGACCATGAACAAGTCTCCTATAGAGGAAGAAACAGGATTTATATCTCTCCATGCCTGACCATGGATGGAAAGATGTGATCCATATGCTTTTAAAAGATTATCCATTCTGTGTACCCGACCAAGGACATAGAGTGTACTTTATTTATTTTGATATCAATCTGAATTAGGGTGAATCAACAGGTAAAATAAGGGTTAAGATAATTAAGGGTGGATTCGAAAGTCCTGGTCTTCTCCTGGATTGAATTTTTCTCATAGTTCTCAGTTATTTTCCATAGATTTGTGTAAATTTACTTATTAGTTTGTTAAAATATTTGTTGGATTAGTTAAGAAGAGTCTTAAATTTTGAATTGTGATAACCAGTCCTCGTGGGAACGATCTCGTAATACGTACCATATTTACATCTGATTCGTATACTTGCGAGTTAAAATCATTTAAATCAGATTGGTTTAAATTAAAACATCAAGTTTTTGGCGCCGTTGCCGGGGACTGTTTCGGTCCAAATTGAATTTAGAATTCTCTCTTATCATAATTCATAGCCTTAGGATTTTACTAATTTTAGGTTAAAGTTTATTTTATTTTATTTTATTTTAGAAACTAACATATTTCCTGTATTGTAGGGTCTTGATTTGAACTTCTATTTTGGTAATCCCTTTCTAAAATTCTTTACTTTTTCTAATTTCTATTTTTTAGGAATTTTCTAATTCTAGGATTTCTTCTTAGAAATTTTTTAATTTTTAATTTTAGATTTAGATTCTTCTTTCAATTAACTTTCTATTTTCTAGTTTTAGAAATTTTCCCCTTTTTAGAAACTAACCATTGCTTAAGATTTTTTTTCTTTCTAGCATTATTTTAGGAAATTACTTTTGTTTTTATTTTTATTTTAATAGGAATTGAAGAAAGAAGCTGTTAAATAAGATTTTCTTCAAAAGGAGAAGCTACCAAATCTTCAGACATCCATCACCTTCTTTTCCGGGTTCTTTCTTCTAATTCTTGTTTACATAGCTTTCTCTTGTTTTTAAGAATTCATAATTTTTAGTTCTAGTCTTATTTCTCTTAGGTTGCATCTTAGTTTAGTTTAGTTTTCTTTCATACATTTCAGTTATTCAGTTTATGCTAGGGTGTAGATCTTTGAACATAAAACTAGCACCCTTTGATCCTGAAATAGAAAGAACCTTTCGTAAAAGATCTAGAAATATCCTATTCGAAATGACGGACAAGAATGCAATTAAAGCGCTTATATATTATTCAGCTCCTGTCCAATTTAATGCGCCTTCATGCATAGTGTTGCCAACCACCACGGCAGCACACTTTGAACTTAAACCAGGGGTCATACAGTTGTTACCATCTTTCTATGGTTTAGACAAAGAGGATCCATATCATCATGTAAAAGAATTTCTAGACATTTGCTCGACTTTTAGGTTTCAAAACTTCTCAGATGATTCGATCCGTTTACGCCTTTTTCCTTTTTCTTTGAAGGATAAGGCAAAAGCATGGTTGAATTCTCTAGGAGTTGGGACGATCACTACGTGGGATCAACTGTCTAAGAAGTTCTTAAAAAAATTCTTCCCTGTTCACAAAACGAATGCTCTCCGTAGAGAAATCACTAATTTCACGCAAAAAGAGGGAGAACACTTTCATGAATGTTGGGAAAGATGGAAGGACTTGCTCCTTAAATGTCCACACCATGGCTTTGAGAAGTGGCAACAAGTTCAATACTTCTATGACGGTTTGACACCTCAAAACCGTCGCATGGTTGATGCCACCAGTGGAGGGTCATTCATGACCAAAAGTGATGTCGAAGCATGGAATTTCTTTGAAACCTTATGCGAAAATTCCCAACAATGGGACTACTCAAATAGAGGTGAAAGAAATCTCCAACTGCCAAAGAAAGGTGGTATATATGAGGTAGGAGTCACGCCAAATATTTATACCATACTTGATAGCCTGACACAGAAAGTCGATGCTCTGATGTTAAATAATGGACCTCCACAAACAACTCAAATCGAGTCATGTGCTATATGTTCTAGTCTTGGCCATCCTACACAGTCGTGTCCATCTGGTGCAGCATTTCCTGAATTTCTCTCTGAACAAGTACATGCTATGAACACCTTTTAGAGACCTGGGAATGATCCTTACTCAAATACCTACAACCCAGGGTGGGCTAGACATCCAAATCTTTCTTGGGCAAAAGGACTACAACAAGGAGGACCATCTGGAAATCCTCCTATGCAACCTTATCCACAAGTTGGTAGTCAACAACCTCAACAGTTTCCGCAATATCAACAAGCTCCTGCACAATCTAGGAAACCATCTCTTGAGGATACACTCAATCTTTTTATGCAGAGTTCTCTTCAATTTCAAAAAGACACCCAACAAACTTTACTAGCTAACCAGCAAAGCGTACATGCGAATGCTCAATCTATTGCCAAGCTGGAAGTTCAATTGGGTCAACTTGCTGCCACATTGAGTGAGAGAGAGAAGGGGAGGTTCCCTAGCCAACCTGTGGCAAATCCAAAAGGACAGTTTGAGATTGACTCTAATTCAAACCAGGAACAATATTATGAGCAAGCCAAATCTATCATTACCCTTAGGTCCGGTAAACACATCGATAACAAAGTAGAAATGCCTAAGGAAGAATCAATTTCCAAACCGGAAGAGCAAAATGAAGCGGAGAGACATACTATTGCATCTAGAGTCTAAAAGCACTCTAACCCTCCAGAAACCACTCTTGTGTCATCCTATGTGCCTAAAGCATCTTTTCCTCAACGTCTGGCACCAGTTAAGAAAGGAAACAATTTTAATGAGATATTGGAGATGTTTAAGCAAGTGCAAATTAATATTCCATTGCTTGATGCTATCAAGCAAGTCCCTGCTTACGCTAAGTTTCTTAAAGATTTATGTACTCAGAAGCGTAAGATACATGTTCATAAGAAGGTCTTCCTTGCAGAGCAACTCAGCTCTATGATTCAACATAACACCCCTCCTAAATTTAGGGATCCAGGAGCGCCTACCATTTCTTGTGTCATAGGAGATCATAAGGTTGAGAAAGCATTGCTTGATTTAAGGGCGAGCGTTAATTTGTTGCCATATTCTGTGTATGAGCAGCTAGGACTTGGTGAACTGAAATCAACTAAAATAACACTACAACTAGCTGATAGATCTGTCAAGGTGCCCCGTGGTATTATTGAGGATGTGTTAATCCAGGTTGATAAGTTTTATTTTCCAGTGGATTTCATCGTTCTTGATACTCAGCCTGTTCCGAATCCTACGAGTCAAATCCCGGTTATCTTGGAACGTCCATTCTTAGCTACATCCAATGCTATTATAAATTGCAGGAATGGAGTCATGAAGTTGTCTTTTGGTAACATGAAGATTAAACTTAATGTTTTCAATGCTGGACAACAACCGGCAGACTCGGATGATATTTTTGAGGTGAACATGATTGATAGTCTAGTGCATGATTCTTTCTTAAAATCTTTCGAAGACGCACTGGAGACTTGTGTAGCACATTTTGGCACAGACTTTGACATAGAAAGTTCCATCGAAGAAGTCAATGCATTGCTCAACTCTAATTCTATAATGGATACTACAAAATGGAAAGCGAAAGTGGAACTTCTTCCACCATCTGAGTCTAAACCGGTCCCGTCTGTTGAGAAACCACCCGAACTTGACCTTAAACAATTACCTGAAACTCTCAGGTATGCATTTTTAGGTCCTTCTGAGACTCTACCTGTCATCATAGCTTCTAACCTCGATAAGGAACAGGAGGGCAAGTTGCTTAATGTTCTTAGAGAACATAGGGCAGCTATTGGGTGGACAATAGCGGACATAAAGGGAATAAGCCCCACTGTGTGTATGCATCGTATTCATCTTGAGAAAAATACAAAAACATCACATGAAATGCAAAGGAGGCTTAATCCTAACATGAAAGAGGTCGTACGGGCGGAGGTGCTTAAATTGTTAGATGTTGGTATCATTTACCCTATTTCGGATAGCACGTGGGTCAGCCCAGTTCAAGTTGTTCCAAAAAAGTCTGGGATTACGGTGATAAAAAATGATGATAATGAATTAGTACCAACCCGCATGACTACGGGTTGGCGAGTTTGTATTGATTACCGTAAACTGAACCTGGTCACAAGGAAGGATCACTTTCCTCTTCCTTTCATAGATCAGATGCTTGAGAGATTAGCAGGACATAGCTATTATTGTTTCCTGGATGGTTATTCCGGATACAATCAGATTCCCATTGCTCCCGAGGATCAAGAGAAAACCACATTTACATGTCCTTTTGGTACATATGCCTATCGGCGTATGCCATTTGGGCTATGTAATGCACCCGCTACTTTTCAACGATGCATGATGAGTATTTTTTCAGACATGGTTGAGCATTTTCTCGAGATTTTCATGGATGATTTTTCCATTTTTAGCTCTTCCTTTGATGAATGCTTATACCATCTATCTCTAGTTTTGGAAAGATGTAAAGAAACGAACCTGGTATTGAATTGGGAAAAGTGTCATTTTATGGTTCAAAAAGGGATTGTACTCGGGCATGTTATTTCAAGTAAAGGCATTGAGGTTGATAAAGCCAAGATTGATTTAATTTCTAGTCTTCCTCCACCTAGAACAGTGAAGGAAATTAGATCATTTTTAGGGCATGCAGGATTCTACAGGAGATTCATTAAGGATTTTAGCAAAATTTCTCGACCCTTGTGCAGTTTATTAGCTAAGGATGTTGCATTTGACCTTGATGATGATTGTCGGAAAGCTTTTGACAAGTTAAAACTTTTATTAACTTCTGCTCCAATCATCCAACCACCTAATTAGAGTTTACCTTTTGAGCTTATGTGTGATGCTTCTGATTATGCTGTTGGAGCCGTCTTAGGGCAACGATTGGACAAAATACCTCATGTCATTTATTATGCTAGTAGGACTCTAAATGATGCTCAACTGAACTACTCTACCATTGAAAAAGAGTTGTTGGCAGTGGTATTTGCTCTAGACAAATTCAGGTCATATCTCATTGGATCGAAGGTTATAGTGTTTTCAGATCATGCAGCATTGAAATATCTTCTTTCTAAAAAAGATGCTAAACCTCGATTGATTCGTTGGATTCTCTTGCTACAAGAATTTGACATTGAAATTCGGGATAAAAAGGGTTCCGAAAATGTGGTAGCCGACCATTTGTCTAGACTTGTCTTGGAGCCCACAGTGGATCTTGTGCCAATGAATGAGTCTTTCCCTGATGAACAACTTTTAGCTATTTCTCAATTACCTTGGTATGCTGACATCGTAAATTATCTTGTTACAAGTCAGATTCCTTCTCATTGGACTAAACAGGATAAATCCAAATTTCTTGCTGAGGTTAAACATTTCTTCTGGGATGATCCATATCTATTTAAACTCTGTCCTGACCAGGTCATTAGGAGATGTGTACCTGAGAGTGAGTTTCATAGTATAATCTCCTTTTGTCACGACCATGTATGTGGTGGTCATTTTGGTTCAAAGAAAACAGCTGCAAAAGTTTTACAAAGTGGATTTTATTGGCCTACACTTTTTCGAGACACACATGCCTTTTGTTCTACATTTGATCGTTGCCAACGTATGGGTAATATTTCCCGTAGGAACATGATGCCACTTACCAATATTCTCATTGTTGAGATATTTGATGTTTGGGGTATTGACTTCATAGGTCCATTTTCCCCATCATTCGGTTATATGTATATCCTTGTGGCCGTCGATTATGTCTCCAAGTGGGTGGAAGCAGTGCCATGTAAAACGAATGATCACAAAGTTGTGGTCCGCTTCTTGAAAGAAAATATCTTTTCTCATTTTGGTACTCCTCGGGCAATCATAAGTGATGGTGGTACTCATTTTTGTAATAAACCGTTTGAATCTTTAATGAAGAAATATTCCATCACCCATAAAGTTGTAACTCCATATCATCCACAAACAAGCGGTCAAGTAGAAGTTTCGAATCGGGAGATTAAACAAATTTTAGAGAAAACAGTTCGCCCTGATCGTAAGGATTGGTCGCAACGTTTGAATGATGCTCTTTGGGCGTATCGTACGGCTTTCAAAACCCCGATTGGAATGTCTCCCTATAGGCTTGTCTTTGGGAAAGCATGTCACTTACCTGTGGAATTAGAACATCATGCTTATTGGGCCATCAAAACCTTTAATTTTGATTTGAACAAGGCTGGATCGCACCGTAAACTTCAACTCAATGAGTTAGAAGAGATTCGAAATGAGGCATATGAGAATGCGAAAATTTATAAAGAACGAACGAAATTTTTTCATGACCAGTCAATTCTTCGCAAGACATTTGAACCAGGTCAGAAAGTCTTATTGTATAATTCTAGGTTACGCCTCTTTCCTGGAAAACTACGTTCGCGATGGTATGGTCCTTATCAAGTAGTAACAGTATTTCCTCATGGAGCAGTCGAGATTAAAAATCTTAAGGACGGAAATATTTTCAAAGTGAATGGTCAACGACTGAAACCTTATTTGGAGGATTTGGTTAATCAAGATGTTGAGGAAGTTAATTTGGAGGACCCAGGTTTTCAAGATTGATTAATTCATGGTCTATTTTTGTCTGGCTGAAGACGTTAAACTTAGCGCTCCTGGGAGGCAACCCAGTTTTTCTTTTATTTCTTTTTCCTAGTTAGTTATTTCAATGTTTGTGGGTAACATTGTTGTAAACCCTCACGAGACTACAACTCGTCCACTAGGGGTAACCTAGGGGTTTAAAGGCTTATTGTATACGCTAAATGCAATCGAGAGCACCTGCGAAAATGGTATAGGTAAGCTTTTCTTTTGTGATTTTATTTTTGTTATTTTAGTTTAGTTGATTTCTTTCTTGTGCTGACTCGTTTTTACATTGATATTTTGGGAAAGCCTCTTGATTCTCCGTCCAGGTACTATCTTTCCATCACTCCTCTTTTACTTTCATTGTCCCATGTGCATTGCATGCTTATTTCTTTTACATTGATGACAATGTAGATTTTAGGTTGGGGGTGGGAGATTAGGTAACCTAATCAGTATTTTCTTGGTCTTGAGCAAAAAGTGTGAAATTTTTTGAATTTGAAGTGACTTTGAAGGATAGTTGTGATTTTAAAATTAAAAGATACGTGATGTTGGTAATTTATGACTCTTGGATTCAGTTGTCTGTTAGATTTCACATTTAAGTTTCAATTGTTAACCCGTGCTTAGAAGTATTAAACATTGATTGAATCATGATCTCACAAGATACATCTCGCTTACACATTAAATGATTAACTTGGTAATCTCTAAGCATGAATGGAATCAGCTTGAAAAAAAAAATTTATTTTGTTCAGTAAAAGAAGAATTAAAAGGGTAAGTTGCATAATCTTTACCATAGGTTTGCTCCCTATAGGTGTAGATTCGATCCCCCATGGTTGATAGTTAGAAAAAAAATATTAGGTGACAAGTTTTCACCATAGGTTTGCTCCCTATAGGTGAGGATTTGATTCCCCTCCTTGGCGTTACTGTTTATGAACAAAATCAAAGGCTGGTATAATGAAAAGTTAACCTGTCAGGCAAGTGTTGGTTTCAGTAGTCATGCATTCCGTTGTTAATTACCAATGATATCATAAATTTGATAATTGGATCTCTTAATGAATGTAAGACGAGATTACACTATACACTCATGGAACTCAATGTTTAGAATGCTCTAATTAATGGATTAATATTTTGAATTTGATTATGAAGTTTACCGTGAGCTTGATTCCTGGAGAAAGTTCCACACACCATTCATGAATCTTAGAATTCTCACATCTCGACTATCTGTTCACAAGTCACTTGGGTTTAAAGGAATTGTCATTTAGTTTTGAAATTATTTTTCGCATGTTTTGCTCGGGACTAGCAAAATGCTGGTTGGGGGTTGTGATGAGGGTCAAATATTGCATATTAGACCCCGACTATTACCAGATTTTATCAACAAGATAATATTTAATGCCATATTTTAATTATATTTTCATTGCAGGATGAAATCAGGAGTGTTGACTGAAAAAGGGATATTAAAAGTGTGTTTTTGTTGATCTAAAGTCACCAGAACAAGGAAAGGACTCTAGAAGACCAATATTGATGGATTTACACGGCAAGGATCTGAGAAAATTAAGCCATTCGCGTTAAAGAGGCGCAAAATTGGTCCAAGAATGCAAGATCACATGGTTTCCGCCATCCAATCAATTTGAAACTTCATATATGGGATGAGGGCCATAAATTAACCGTACACGTAAAATTTCATTCATTGGATCACTATGAAAGTACCCCAACTGACAGATCAGCCCATAAACCGTTGATTCTGGGCCCACCTGATATCTGGAACTGCCTCAAAATTATTATTGACGGTTTAAATGAGATGAGAAATAATTTAGACGGCGAAAATTTCTAAAAATCATCACAGTGGACCCCACATGAATGAAATATGCATAGTGCACAAGTGCACTACACGTGCATGGAAAATGTCAGAGACTCCGAAAAAGAAAGAAAAAAAAAACGGAAGTTTCCGTTTTCGTCAGCCAACGCCGTCCGCTGGCCTGTTTTGCGGCTGATAGTGGACCCCACACATGCCCCGTACGGTCGATCTGATCCGTCTATCTTGTAGAGGGCTTTGAGAGCTACAAAACCATGCTAACCTTTCGTACCCATGCGTACACACGTGTGAGATACAGAGGCCACAAAAGGGCTGCCCTGTATCGTTCAAATCTGATCTTTTAGTTATTTCTTCTCTGAGACATGCCAATGGACATTCAAAACCACTCATTCTTAACTGAAATTTCGTTCTGAATCTAATGGACGGGGTGGATTTTTCAAAAAATGCTTCTGTGGGCCCCACCGATCACAACAGCGAAATGGTGCGAAAGGTTTCGCACATCCGCGAAAACTGACTTTTTCAGGCAGTTTTGGCCCACCATCTTTGATCATATGGCAGATCTGAACCGTCTATTGTATAGAGGACCCAAGAAAGTCCTAAGGGATGGTGTTTCTTTAAAATTTGAGCGAGGAAAGTGGCGTGTTTCGAGGCACCGAACTTGGCTGCGAAAAGGCTTTCGCTGCACATGCATAGCTTTCCAAATCCGATTCAAATCCAATTTTCACCACTCCAGCAACTATATAAGGAGGTTTTGGACATGGGGAGGAGTCATTCAGAGCTAGGAAGGAAGATCCAGAGTCAAGGAGAAGAAAAAGAAGAGAGAGAAGAAAGAAGAAGAGAGATAAGAAAGATGTTTTTAATGTTTTTATTTTTTATTTTTATTTTTCCTAATTAATTTTATGGATTGCTAAACTTCTTAGCTAGGGCTGAGATGAAACCCCTAATTTGATTGACTCTTGTTTATGTTGAATTTATTTTAATTGGATTGATTTGTTTCTTTTTCTAGTGTGCTTTCCTGAGATTTCTATACTTCTCCATTCTATGAGCTCGACCAAAGTCTAGATATGGATGTTGTTTAGAATATTACTTTAGGTGCTTGTGTCTGACCATGAACAAGTCTCCTATAGAGGAAGAAACAGGATTTATATCTCTCCATGCCTGACCATGGATGGAAAGATGTGATCCATATGCTTTTAAAAGATTATCCATTCTGTGTACCCGACCAAGGACATAGAGTGTACTTTATTTATTTTGATATCAATCTGAATTAGGGTGAATCAACAGGTAAAATAAGGGTTAAGATAATTAGGGGTGGATTCGAAAGTCCTGGTCTTCTCCTGGATTGAATTTTTCTCATAGTTCTCAGTTATTTTCCATAGATTTGTGTAAATTTACTTATTAGTTTGCTAAAATATTTGTTGGATTAGTTAAGAAGAGTCTTAAATTTTGAATTGTGATAACCAGTCCTCGTGAGAACGATCTCGTAATACGTACCATATTTACATCTGATTCGTATACTTGCGAGTTAAAATCATTTAAATCAGATTGGTTTAAATTAAAACATCACCAGCTAACAACACTTCATATTCTGCCTCGTTGTTAGAAGCTTTGAATCCAAGTCTAATTGCGTATTAGATTGTCGTTGAATGGGTGCAACCAGGACAACACCGACCCCTAGTCTTTTGATGTTGGACGACCCATGAACATAAAGGACCCATCCTGGATCCGACACTGCCTCTTAGCCACTCAACGGGACGAGCGGTGTCATGTCGACTTCCTTACTGATTTGTTCCTCACTCGGAGTTGTGAACTCGGCGATGAAGTCGGCTACAGCTTAACCCTTGATTGCTGCCCTGGGGTGGAATTGAATGTCAAACTCTCCGAGCTCAACAGCCCATTTGGTCATCCGACCCAAAACCTCGAGTCTCTGGAGGACCTGCCTCAGAAGAGAGTCAGTCAACACAACTATGGAATGAGCCTGAAAGTACGCCGCAATCTTCTAGCTGAGACGACGAGGCAGAGCGCTAATTTTTCCAAGGATTGGTATCTTGTATCCATTGGTACCATGAATTTGCTCACATAGTATACGGGGTATTACTTGCTTCCGACTTCTCTGATCAGGGCCGAACTGACAGCTGAAGCCGAAACCGCGAGGTAGAGGAACAAGGGCTCCCCTTCTTCAAACTTAGATAAGAAAGACAGTGAACCCAAATACTGTTTCAACTGCTGGAAGGCTTGCTCGCATTCCGGTGTCCACTCTGCATTCTTGTGGCCCTTTAGCTGCTAGAAGAATGGAAGACATTTTTCTGTAGCCCTGGATATGAAGCGTCCAAGCGCTGCAACTATTCCCGTGAGACACTATATTTCTTTAATGGTTCGAGATGAGTTCATGTCGAGGAGAGCCTTGATCTTATCCGAGTTGGCCTCGATACCTCGCTGACTAACTTGAAAACTAAGAAACTTCCCTGATTCAACTCCGAATGCACACTTAGCGGGATTCAGCTTCATCTGGTACTCTCGGAGGACGCTGAATGTTTTCCCGAGGTCGGCAAGGTGGTCGGAGGCTCTTGTACTCTTCATTAGCATGTCGTCGACGTATACTTCCATGGTGCACCCAATCTGTCTGGCGAACATCTGATTTACCAGCCTCTGATTGTTGCCCCAGCATTTTTCAGGCCGAATGGCATGACCTGGTAACAGTAGAGCCCTTTGTCCGTGGCAAGGGTAGTCTTCTACCTGTCTGGGGGATACATAGCGATCTGGTTGTACCTGAAGTAGGTGTCTAAAAATAAGAGTAACTCATGTCCGGCCGTGCTATCTACCAGTTGATCGATCCGAGGTAACAGGAAACTGTCCTTAGGGCACACCTTATTCAGATCTGAATAATCTACACAGAACCACCACTTATCATTAGATTTCCTGACGAGCACAACGTTCGCGATCCAGTCAGGGTAATATACCTCTTTTATGAAACCCGCATCGAGCAGGACGGAGACCTCCTCGACAATGAATTCATATCATTCGGTATCAAACGACTTTCTTTTTTGCTTCACTGGCTTATGATACGGGTCCACATTCAATCTATGAACCAGCACGTCAGGAGAGATCTCTGGCATATCTGCATGTGACCATGCGAAGACATCTCGATACTGCTTCAAGAAGGCCAACAACGTTGTCCTCTGCTTGGAATTCAATGATGACCCGAGCTAAACAGTTTTGCTCGGGTCTGATTCATCGAGGGGGACTTTTTCCAGATCTTCGACTGATGAACTTCTTGTCGGTCCTCGGGGGTCCAAGGCGTCCACAAGGAGCGCCTGTTTGGCTGCTCCTTTTCTTACTGCTATCGCATAACACCTTCGGGCCTCGCATTGGTCACCTCGAAGATATCCGATCCCATATTCAGCTGAAAACTTCATCATCAAATGGTAAGTTGAGACGACCGCTCTTATCGCGTTGAGGGAGGGTCGGCCCAGGATCACATTGTGCACAGAAGGAACGTTGACAGTCAAAAAGTCCACCAGGAGTGTGACTTGATGTTGCCCTTCTCTCGCTGTTACTGGGAGGGAAATGGTTCTTTCAGAGATTACTCTCTCTCCAGCAAAGCCGTGTAGGGGAGTCTTCACGGGTCGGAGTCGTGACCGTGAAATTTTTATCTTTTTGAACGCTTCGGAGTACATTACATCTGCTGAACTTTCGGTGTCGACCAGAATGCGATATACCTTGTGATTTGCTATGGTCATCGTGACCACTAGTGCATCATCATGCGGGTGCTGGATCCCGCGTGCGTCATCTTCCATGAAAGTCAAGCTGCACGGAGTGACTCGAAATTCCTTACTGGGATGCACCTTCAGGTGAACGTGGTGTTCCGGCTCGGATCTCCGAGAATAAGCTTTTCGAGACCTGTTTGAATCCCCTCCCCTAGCTGAGCCTCCAAAGATGGTGCAGATTTCAGCGGGCTCTTCTGAGGGGTTACTCGGTTGCTCTGGCGGTCGTTCCTCTCTCCGAACGGACTTCTCTTTTTGGTGTATCGACGTAGGTGTCCCTTGCGTATGAGGGATTCGATCTCATCTTTTAAGTCCACACAATCGTCCATGTTGTGACCATGATCCCGGTGAAAGAGCTCAAATTTTTACTTATCCCAATGCTCTTGTTCAGCCCTCATGCAAACTGGCCAGTTAAGTAGCTTGTCTCCTCGGATATCCAGTAGAATTTGCTCGGCAGACGTATTAAGAGGAGTATAAGAACAAAATTTCCCTTCTGGCCTTCGGCTCGGCCGGCGATCGCGGAAAGCGCAGTCGTCCGCCGCTTTGCTATTCGGCTGGGACTCTTCGTTCCTAGGTCTCTTCCCTTTATTTGTCGGGTCAACTACTTGCGTATCTTTACGAGCATTAGTGAACTCCTCGGCATTGGTATGCTTCTGAGCCTTCGCTATGAAGTCTGCTAGCGTTCTCGGCGAATTATTTCCGATGGAGAAAGCGAACTTTCCTTCATTTAGTCCACTCAGAATGGCAGCAAGAGTCATCTTGTCATCATAGTCTTCAACCTGCAATGCTTCTTCATTGAAACGAGCGATGTAGTCTTTCAGTGATTCCTTTGGAGCTTGCTTAATGGTGAGTAGGTGAGTGTTGGGCTTCCTACTTCTCTTACCGCTTATAAATTACGTAAGGAATAGTCGGCTTAATTCTTTAAAAGATCCCACAGAATTTGGTTTGAGCTGAAGATACCAAATTCGAGCGGACCCCGTAAGGGTGATGAAAAACCCTCTATACATCATTGCGTCTGTTGCGGTCTGAATTTGCATCCACGATCGGTAGGCTTCTAGATGTTCGGATGGATCCCCAAATCTTGAATACTAGATGACAAGAGGCATCCAAAACCTCTACGGCATCACCTCAGCCATGATGGCGGAGGTAAAGGGATGCTAGGTCTCTTCCATCATTGCTTGGATCGTAGTGAAAACTGTCAATTGTTGTTACTTTTTCTCCAATGTCAAGAAATTATCGTTAAGTTCCGCAAACCGTGCCTCCCAAGGATCTTTATTTTTTGCGATGACCTCTGGGGCGTCCTCGATCTCCGGAGTTCTTCTTTCTCTCCTCCGTTCCAATTGATGGCGAAGATCCATGGGTACTAATGCGGAGGTGGCTGAATGGATGGTAGTAGAGGCTCGAGTAATGGCATTCCGCACTGATCCTTCAACACGCGCCGCAAGAGGAATTTGACCCGAACGCGGCACCCCCAAACGCTGGGGAGCTTCAGGTCTCACACTCCTCGGCACAGAGCGAGTCTCCACGAACAAACCCACCGACTCGAGAATGGAGTTTTCCTGAATCGGGCGTGACTCTGGCTCCCTCTGCTGTTTCATTCTATTTATCTCGTCGCGCAGGGCCTAGATTTCGTTCTGCATTGCGCGATATTTACTCGACCGATTGCGAGAACGTTGGGAAGGCCCTGTTGGGGATTCGGCTTGAAGTGGTGATGATGACCGAGTTCGTTCGTTTGGTTCCTGTTCCACAACCGCAGCCTTCTTTTTCTTCGTCATTGCTTAGGAGGAAAATGAGAACCTGACTTTTAGTTTCAGATTCCCACAGACGGCGCCAAAAAATGTTGATGTCTAAATCTGGTCGGCCCTTCCTCCACGTCTCTCTAACTTCAACGTACCACCTCTAGCACCTGCACCAAGAGAACAGGCAAAGGTGACCCTGGCTAAGCCGGGGGACCCTCTGATGCCTAAGTCAGGCTAAAGGAATCAGGATTTAAGTAGAGAGTAGAGGAGAGAGCATGTGCTATTGCGTACCTGGAGACGTGGTGTCGTGTGTTATTTATACTTGCCTATGGTAAGGCACGGTCCGACAATCTCGGCACGATCAGAGGGATTCGCTGATCGTGGAGATATTTTCCATAATCTGATGATCGTGTATTGCGTAATACGTATTTGCGGATGAGGTTATCGGTCACGTTCGGTTATGACAATTTCTATGTTCGTCAAATAGAATATACGTCTCCGAGTGTCTGCTCGGCTCGGCTCGTCCAACCACCATTTGCCTTTCAAATTATTCGGTTGAACAAGGGTGGTTCTTAGGTCCGAGTGACCTTCGAATCTGATCCGATCTCACGGGTCCGAGCTGAAGCAGCTATCCTCGCCTCGGACTATACATGGGTTCGGATCTTCCCGTGACACTCTTCATGGGATGTTCGTATCGGGTCGGATGGGTCTTGTCTTGGACGTCATGGCAGTGGATCGGCTCATACTAACGTTTTATCATTGCATCTCATATGGGCTCGGATCTCCCCATAACAACCAACATTTCTCAAACGTATTGAATCATCCATGCACACATGTTCCTCAATCCACCCTATCCAAATTCTGGTGTATGTTGTAGATAGAACCACACTTTCAAAATTACACAGACTGAGAGATCTTAGCCGTCCAACTGGTGGCAATCAAATGAACGACTAAAAATTAAAACAGGTCCTCAGTCTCGAACCCAAAAGTACAAAATCAGATGTTCAAGGTCTCAGAAACACCCTAATCCATGCCTCAAGTGGTTGACTGAGTAGAAGATACCTCGTTTCAACACTCAGGTCTCAGTATCATCCCCAGTGGGAGAGGCGAGGCTAACAGTGAAGTGTGGACTGACATTTGGGTGAACTGGCATGCTAATAAAAAAAACACGGAATCTGCGTACGTTTTGCTGAAATACATCCGACGTACTGCAATAAGATACGTCAGTAGTCTACTCATTGGATTTTAGTTCTCTTTCAATTATCCAAATCGTTTATTTGATAGGGATCTACTTGGATGGGGTGTACTTAAAAAATTATTAGACCAAATAATTTATTCGTAGTACTTTAGAAAGTTTATGGTAACCGTTCATGTTCAAATTGAAAGAGCAAAAATTTCGAAGGATGGAAAGAATGCAAATGAAAGCTTTTATTTGTTTATTTTCCACCATTCACAGTGAGACTAGTCATATAAACGGTTTGAATAACTTGAAGAGGACTCAGATTCGACGACTAATGTTTGGACGTTTCGTATCAATCCGTCGGGATGGGGGCGCAGCTTCGGTAGATCCCCGGGGTGGGTGGGATCGCTGACCCTGGGTTCCACCTTAACGTATTTTCCTTATATTCACCCTGTCCATCCATTTTAAAAATTAATTTTAAGAAATTATTATAAAAATGAAGCATATCCAGACCTCAGGTGGACCATAATACAGGAAACAATGGTTATCGACCATTAAAAATTTATCATTGGCCACAAAATTTTTGAATCAAGCTGATATTTACATGGTCTCTTGGTCCAAGTCTTTGTGACCTTATAAACAGGTTGGATATCAAATATTCCTGTGGCCCTGTGAAGTTTTCAATGGCTGGGATTCAATCACAGCTGTTTCCTGTGGTATAGACCACTAAAATTTTAGATCTACTTAATTTTTTGGAAAATAAATGGATGGACATACCGTGTAGATTTAATGAAAATACATTGCAGTGGGCCCCACAGTTAGGGATCTACCGATCCATCCAAACCGGCGGCTCGGGATATCTTCAACAGGGCCTTCAACGAGCTAGGCTGGGGTAGGTTCGGCCTGGATTTTGAATTGTTTCGGCCGATCCTATTCAAATTTTTTTAATATATTTTTTAGCCTTCAAACAGGAAAAGGTGAGCAAATCGCAGGAGCACCTCCGGAATTGATAGGGCTGTCAATGGGATGGGCCTAGGGTTGGTTTTGGCCTGAATTTTATATTGTTTTGTGCTGAGTCTATTCAAAAAAATCTGATTTTATAGGCACTAGTGACGCAGGGATGAATGTGATGAGGTCGATCACCGTCTTCCTCAAGGATAACTACTCCGAATCCACGAAACTTTTCTAAACTTCTCACAGAGACTTCTCAAATTCATGAGGAAAGAAAGCAAGAGAATAGAAATAAATTCTAATAAAATTCAAAATTGATTAATGAATGAATAAAAATGAGTTCACAACCCTTTAAATAAGGATATCAAGCGATAGGAAAAAAATCAGAATCAAACTATAACTAAAACTCCTAGAATTCGTGACTTACTATAAATAGTAAACTTACTATTTATAGACGGTCATGATGTCTAATAGTGCACAAGGTTTTCTGCCAAAAATAGTAAGTGTCCAATTTGGGTTCGCCAAACCGTTCTCCTAATTATTCTAAGCACTTTTCATGTTGAACACAACTCTTAAAGCCTAACAGATGAAGAGTTATAATCAAACTAAAACTTACTATTTATGGTAAAAACGAATATAAAATAAGGAAATGATCATCGATCCAAGGGTTTTTCGCAAATCTAGGCTGCAAAATCCAGCGTTACGAGGTTGGTTGGCTAAAGTAGCTCGTTTTACCCCAAAATCATATATTTTACATCAGATAACTCATTCCGGATTGCGAGATACGCCCGATCTAAGGTCCGGCGGTCCGAATCACTTCTGTCGTTGACCGGGCCTTTTCTAATCCATCTTGGCCATGAAATTATCCGCGACCCACTCTACATAAACTAGCCTGGCCCATTGACCCCAGAGATGGACCTCACGTAAGATAAGGCGCATATACATTTCTATCATGACTGGACTAAAGAAAGACCAAAGGGAAGCTGAAATAACCTGTCAAATCCAAGTTCAATCTCAAATAGGCTATTATGTAATTGGGCCCAAGCATGTTTAGATTAAAGAAATTCATTCCGGAGTTAGAGAAATTGGCATTCGAAGTGAAAACTAAAAATTGACCTTAACTTTTGATCTAGATGTTATTACCGCATGCATGACATATAAGTTTTAACTGGAACAAATCATTTAGGGCCAATTGACCCACTATGTGGATCGCGATTGTTCGTTTTGCAAAAAACATTATGCATTTTTAATTTAAAATTGAGATTTTAGAGAAAAAAATTACTATTTGTAATAATTTCGATTTTTGTAGTATATTTTTCTTTTTTTTCTTGTAGATAACCGAAGCCACCTGTGCATTCAAGGTCTCTTATCACTCTAGGAAAATGGCAATCTTCTCATCACCTCGTCACCTTCTTCCCATGGGTTACTATCCTTGCTAATTAGTACCGTCCATATGGTGGAACCTGTTATGGAAAATGTAGTCCAACCACTATCAACTGGGCTAGACAATATTACCATTATTGGAAGTAGAGTTGATATCTGACCTCATAAGGACGGCTCCGAACAATACGAAGCGCCAAGCTTCTGTTCGATAATAACTTACCAAAGGACAAGAAATCCATCAAAGACATGGGGCAGTCCGAATGAGCAATCTGAATCGAAATCTTCACCTGAGCTAAAATGTCTACTTGTCACATACCGTTCATGCCAGGATAAGATATGTCATGCTCAGCCAAACAACAAGGCTAGGCGCAAAGCTCGGTAAAGATGAACCCGACTCAAGGACAACCTAGGCGATTCAATGGTAAGCTTGGCTTGGACGGTCCTCAATTGGAGTGAGCTTAGCTCGGACGGTTCTCAACCGACTAGCAAAGCTAAATCAATTCCAATAATGCACGATGGAAGTAACATCCCGCACACAATCTAAGTGTAATCGTCAGCATCACCAACCACGCACGTCCTATCTGATGGCTGAAATCAGGCTCGTAATTGCAGACCATACTGTCCTATCTTCACTATATACAAAGGTATTCATCTACATGAATTTCTCACTCAAAATTCCTCTATACAATTAAACCCAGATTCTTAACCTACTGTCCTTACGCAAGTGCTTGGAACTCAGCAAAACTGAATCAGATTTTTGCATCAATAGAACCCATCGTGAATTTCCACCTAGTACATTCCATCAATTTTAGGTGGGCCACACCGTAGTTTGCCAACCGACAATCAAAACTGGAAAAAAATTTGTCAACGTTCAAATTCAACGGTTGAAAGTTCATGTACGCCACCCTAAACCGTAGTGAAAGTCCAACATTTTGTTCGAAGACTGAAAGAGGGTGGAATTGACTGGGGTTACGTGGGTCCCACCTTGATGTATGTATTATGTATCTACGCCGTCTATACATTTTTTCATATTATTTTAGGGAATTATTCTAAAAATGAAGCAGATCCAATTATAAGGTAGACCAAACCATAAGAAAAAGTGGTTAATGACCATAATAAGCTACAAAAGTTTCGGATCATGCTGATATTTATTTTTTCTGTTCATCCAGGCTCATATGACCTTATCAACAGATTGGATGTTAAATAAACACTGCAGAAACACTAAGGTACACCCTAAGAAGTTTTTTAATGGTAGGATCGTAAATCACCACTTTTTCTTATCGTATGGTCCACCTAATAAATGGATGTACTTGATTTTTTGAACAATACCATAAAATAATCTGTAAAAACGAATGAACGTAATGGATACATAATAAATACATCAAGGTGGGACCCACGGTAAGGGCCGCACCTTCTTAGGCAGACCGGGGTCTCACCTAATCCGCTCTCGAAAACTACAACGGATAATATATATATATATATATATATATATAAAGGGAGTGTGCACGTGCATCGCATGTGACGCTCCACAAAAAATGCTTTCCTTCCTTCTGACATGTCACAAGTGTAAAACACCCTAATCCGTGTAAAAGTTTCTCTGCATCATAAAGATTACCTACGGCCAAAACCATTATGAGCCACACATCAAACGGGACTACGCGTTCAAAATCAAGCGTTACCGATGGTTAGACTCCATCTATAGTTCTGGATGATCTAACCAGTAGATTTCTCTGATTTTCATCAAGGATGATATTTTCGATGGACCCTATATTTTTCACGGATCGGATTTCCTATAAAAATGATAACTTAAATAAAACGAAAGCTGTGTACGGGAAAGCGTTGTACGCGGAAGTTTGCATATAACATTATAGCTGCACATTTCCCGACCCAAAAACGCATCTACTGGCTATATAAACATCAACCACGATAGTGTACTTCGAGCTAGGTACCTACCACGGTTACTTACGCAAATCGAGATCCACGTGGGTGAAATTATCACAAGATCCATCCCGTCCATTAGATTCTCCGACCTATTTAAACCATTGAATTCAAAATTAAGGTAGACCAAAATATAGAAACAGTTGGGAAAGAAGGCCTACCATTAGTTTTATGTAGGGCCCACCATAATGTTTATCTGCCATTCAATCCATTCATCTGATGTGCCTCATCAGGATGAAAATTTTACCTAAAATAATATATTCCAAAGTTCAAGTGGACCATACTAATTGAAATTAGGGGTCCTAGGTATAATTTTTTGGAGTGGCTCATATTTGGTTGAATCATCCTGAATTTTTGTTATTATGACAAAATAATGGTGATGTACCATATGGACGGCGTAGATTTCATGAAAATTAATCCATTTTCTCCACGTTAGAGAAACAAACTCCAGTAGGTACACAGCTGGAGGTACGGAAGCGTTTTCTGTAAAAATTGTCGTGCATGAAACTTTCGAATATACACGTCTCCGTTATGCATGATAATGATATTATATGGTCAGTCAAAAATGGCTGCAAACCATTCAATAATATAAAAAGAATGGTCCTTTGATCCACACCGTTGGCCTGATGGGCCCCACAATGGATGATCGTGGGTGTCTCTCACATCTGATGGGAAGACTCACCGGTCCAATCTTGTAATGGCTTTCACAAACATGCCCCATTGGCCGATCGGACCGTCGGATTAATGGTTTAGATCAGCAAATCATCGGACCCATTCAACACTATAAAAGTCCGGGGCCATGACACCATAATTTCTCTTTAAAAATCAATATTATTATTATATTTAATTTTTTAATGGGCGGAATTATTGTATTTTAGTCACTATAAAAACCACCAACCTTTCTCATTTCTTACAAAGCCAAACCGTTCTATCTGTTCTGCAAAGGCAAGAGCTCCATCGAAATCTCCTTGTTGGTGTGGAAGATGAGTTCTCCAGCTCCTGCTGTCCCCAAAAGGTGATAATCTCCTCCGTTGATTTGTTTTTTAAAGGCCTACTTTGGTGTTTGTTAGTCCGCTTGTATCGCTGCCTTGTGGGGACTTTCCCATTAATCGCTACTGCGTTCCATGATCGCAACCGTAAATGATGAGTGGTCTTTCGCAGTTCAGACATTTGAGCTAAAATCACGTGTTTGGAAATCCACACCCTACGCTGCGTGTAGGCAGAAAGTGAACGGTTAGATGCGAAAATAGTTAGCTGTTCCCATTTGATCCGCTACTATGCTTTGATCAAATGGTTATGATTGTACCATCAATATGATTTTTGGCATATAGTCTTTCTGCAGATGGACTTGCACCTTGAGCGGTTCTGATCATCGTAGGTAGATCATGTGTATGAAAAGTGTTGATGTAGAAATCTGATTACAACAAGGTAGATCATTAGTTCCTTCATGGACTTGTTAACCTGCACAAGGAACGAACAAGAAAAGCCTTGACTAGAGCAGGGGACCCTCTTATGCCTAAGTTAGGGATAGGATTTAGGTCTTAGTTGAATATCGAGGGGTTATGGCTAAAGTTAGTGCGTACCTTTCACCATTAGAGGTAGAGGTGTACATTGAGTCGAACTGAGTCGAGTTGGCCTCTGCTCGACTCGGCTCGACCACTGGTTGACCTCAGCTTAAACTTAGCTCGGCTCTGTCCTTGAGCCTGATTGGCCAACTCGACTCGGTTCAGTCAACAGGTCAAGCCGAGTTCACCATTGAAGCATTTCCACAAACACCTGGACTGCACCTTCAAAACTCATTTGTATATGAACAAAAGCAATGGTTTTATAAGTACTTTATCAAACACCTATCCAACATAAAAATCAAGAAAAAAAAAAGGATATTTGTTTCTTGTAAATACCTTACCACCAGCCACACTTCGTTGAGTTATTTTATCAAATACTTGGTGAGCAACATCAATGGCAAAGTAACTGAGTCATTGAACTAATTCAATCCGAGTTCGATTCGAGCTGGATTCGATTTAAATCAAGTCGAGCCGAGCTCAAACTCATTTTCGAGCTCAAAAAATCAGCTTGACTTGGCTGGAACTCAGCTTCGAACTGAGTCGAATCGAGCTTTTTAGAGTCGAGTCGAGTCGAGCTAACTGAGCTAGCTTGGTTCATGTACACTGCTAATTGGAGACCTCTCTATTTATAGTTGAAGAGAGGTAGATTCTTACTCTTGCTCAGGTGGTAGACTCTCAGGAGTGTCAACACCCGATCACGGGTTCGAGTATCCATAGGTAGTGAAATCCCACTAGCATGAGTGTGTGGGGTGTGTGTGCGTGTGTTAAAAATAAATAAATAAATAGTTGAGGAGAGGCAATAGTATGGAACGGATTTCCATGTTGAGTAGCGGGATCCCCGCGAGATCCTCGGAGAGAATCATGGGATCATGATTGTGTCACAGATGAATCTCAAGATCTTCAGAGAAGTTTTTGGACCTATCTTCCTTAGATAAGGTCAGATCATCCGGAACTGATGTAGAGATGTTAGTTGGAGACTGAGCTTAATTAGACCAATCTTTCCTTAAGGTTAGACTAAGGAAATGATCATGTACAGGAGACGTGTTGAGTTTTATCCGGGAATATAAGGGAGCTCGTCTACGTATGCCGAACAAAGTGATGGCCTGCCTTGTATGAAGAAGGTCCTTGTGATGTCCAATTTATATAGCCTTTAACTTATTCATGAGTAATAATAGCTTCTTCCTATTGCTTATACATGAGTTTGTGCCTGCCTTCCAATCCAATGAGTAGGGGACCTAGGCCATGCCAGCCTAGGTCATGCTGACCTAGGTTGTACCAACTTACCTTCTTAGTCGGGCGTCTCGCTAACCTTGAGGTGCCGACCTAGGTCATACTGACCTACCTACTTAGTTGGTGGGCTGAGCTTCCTCGGGATTTGTAATACTTGCACCATCGAACTCGATCTCATCCCTCATATTTTGAAACCGTTTGTTGAAACCGTTTGTTGAGTTGGATACATAAGTTTCTGACCTAACCTTTCTTTTGTGAGCCGGTACATCTTCCCCATGACAGAAAGGATTTTAGCGAGACAATCCCTTTTCCTTCTGCTCTCCAATAATGTCAAGCTAGCAATAGTAAATTGCAAGGATATGAAGAGGAGTACATGTGGGTCCCATCATTCTAGAAATGGATATAAAATAATCCAGTGGACCATCTTTCTATCATGCTTTTCCCCCTTCATTCATCCTCTCAATATGGTCCCGAAATTTGGAATTTCGTTATTGTGTTATTTGAATGTGGGCCATGGTTAAGGGTAACAAAACCAAAATCCGCATACGTGCCATCATGGTTTGGTTTTTTTTTTATTCGGCTACTCGGACCGAATCGAGTCGGGCACGGATTAGATACTGACAAGGTATCGCTACTGAAGTGACGTCTGGACCCCACCACGATGCATGTGTTGTTTCCATACCGTCCATCCATTTGGAGAGATCCTTTTATGGCATTATAAAAAATAATGAGATAGATCTAAAGTTCAAGTGGACCCCACCATAGAGAACAGTGGGGACAGTGACATCCACCGTTCAAAACTTCTTAGGGGCCACAGAAGTTTCCGATCAAGCTTATATTTTTGTTTTCACTTCATCTATCTCTATGTTAACTTATGAATAGGTTGGATCTAAAAAAATAAATCATGGTGGGCCCTATAAATGTTTCAATGGTGGCTGTGACTGATCCCACGGTTTTCTGTGGTGGGTCCACTTAACTTTATATCTATCTCATTCTATTCATCAGGCCATAAAACGATATCTACAAATGGTTGGACGGTATGGATACAGCACATGCATCCTGGTGGGGTCCACAGAGTTTGGTGACGTCACTTTCGTAGCGATTTGGCTACTGACCTTGTCAGTATCTAATCCGCACAAAATCGAGTCGACTTGCCCAAGTCAGCAGTGACTCAGCCAAGTGGGCCGAGTCACCCTCGGCCCTCGATCTCGAATCACGGTGCCCAACAAGAACGGCCCAGTGTGTCATTGCTCTAGAGACTGACAGTGTTCACATGCAGGCTAGAAGGGAAGGTGGCCATCATCACTGGGGGAGCGAGCGGGATCGGAGAGAGCACGGCCCGCCTCTTCTGGGCAAACGGAGCAAAAGTAATAATCGCAGACATCCAAGACAACATAGGGAACACCATCTGTGAACAGCTGGGTGGTGAGAACATCGCGTACGTCCACTGCGATGTGACCGATGAGGAGGAGGTGCGCAACCTGGTAGACTTCGCGGTGGACAAGTATGGGAAGCTAGACATAATGTACAACAATGCAGGGATTATGGACCCAAAGACAACGAGCATCCTAACCATTGAAAAGTCAGACCTGGAAAGGGTCCTGAGAGTGAACCTAGTAGGAAGTTTCCTAGGGACTAAGCATGCCGCAAGGGTAATGGTACCGGCACGTAAAGGGTGCATATTGTTCACGGGGAGTTCTACGGCGTCGATCGCATGCATGAACGAGCACGCCTATGTTGCATCAAAGCGAGGCATCGTGGGGCTAGCGCAGAACGTAACGGCTGAGTTGGGGCAGTTTGGAATTCGTGTGAACTGCGTGTCACCCTACGCCGTGGCGACCAACTTCGTCAAGGGGGCGCTGCCGGATCATGACTCTGAAGGATTCGAGAAGTTTATGAGCCAAGTGGGGAATCTCAAGGGTGCGGTTTTGAAGACTGATGATGTGGCACGTGCCGCGCTCTACCTTGCGAGCGACGATGCGAATTACGTGAGTGGGCTCAACCTTTTGGTCGACGGAGGCTTCAGCATTACCAACCCTTCGGTCGCATTGGCCATGACCCAGCAACACTAACACTCCTACTCAGCCGGACCTGATCTGCTTTGACACCATGAGTCACAGCCCGAGTCCCGAATCGAGTCAGGACCGAATTGAGTCGGACCGAGTCGTTTCACCATGCTCTCCAGCTTTGTTGTTCCGGCTTCTGATGTTCCTTGCTGTATTCACTTTTTTTGTTGTTGCGTTTCTCTTAGGCACCTTACGTATGACCTCTATGAAAAAGTTCATCAAAGCTTGTTCAGAGTTCAAATAAAACACTCCCTCTATTAAAATCGTTCAAATTTATGCAGCCCATCTTGGTGTATATATGCCATCTGATCCACTCATCAGACCGCACCACTCCAAGATGATTGGATTCCCCAAAAATCAATACATTTCAAGAATCATGTGAGCCATGCCAGATGAATTTAGAGCATTTTGGAATGAATTTACACCATTCGGTATGGAGTGGCCCACCTAAGTGTTAGATTGGACTGATTTTTAGGACCCATGTTTGCTTGACGCTTAAAAATGATTTCATCTCATTTTAATAACTACTAGAATAGTTAATGTAAAATGGTTAATTGCCACGACTCGATGCTCTGATTACAAGTCCGATCTACTTTTTATAAGGCTGCCTTGAAAAGGAAATCAAGAGTAATCAGAACATCGAGTCAGTGGCGTGCAAAATGGTTGATTGCCACGACTTTTGCACGGTGAAAGAAGATGAGCGGACTTGGACCTCATGGATTGGTCCAGGTACATGATGTGGATGCCCATCAGTCAAATCGTTGGGGAAGTTTCCATACGCTTAGCTTCATAGATCATTCCTCTAAATAAATTAATCCTTGCCAGAATCTGTAATACATAACGAGAAATGATTCAGTGCTCTCAATGCACCTTAAGGTATAGTTCTCCTAGTTCCATTGGGACACCAAGTAAAATCCATACATCTAGACTGCTCATGAGGTTCACCGCACATTTCACAGGCTACCATGCAAATATTTGCACTAATCAGATTATCCAATCCATCCTTGATTTAGTTCCAAACCATGGATGGAATGATTACAGCTGCCTAACATAAGTGATTCTTTAAAAATCTAAGCAATCCATGATGGCCCTAACAAACAGACGGATCAAGTTGTTGACTGGACCCATGAACCGTCTTGACTGTGCGTGTTAAGGCCGCCAATGATCAAATGGTCAATCTTTCTCCAATTAGCGAGATGTTTGCATTGTAGCCCATGAATTGTGCGTTGAAAGCAATGAAAAGTCTAGATAAATGGATTGGTCTAAGCGTCCCAGAGTAAATAGCACTACACCTTGGGAGAGCACTGGAGCATCTCATACCTAAATACTGTTAGCTAAATTGAGATGAATTCGCCAAACAGTGCACGTGCCCTAATTCTTTAGGACATGATCATTGCACTGCTTGACCCTTTATGTACAGGTGAGTGCCAATGGTTCATCGACCCAGACCGTTGAGATGATGGATCCCACTGTAAGATCCTAGTTGTTCAATCTCTTGTTAGCTTCTTCCCAGGTCATTTGCATTTTTGTAGCCATCTATCATAGACCACCGATTGAAGGACCTGGGAGATTCAGAAAACAAATATTTATTTATTTTTATTTTTTTTTTTTGTAAGGAAAAAAAAAGAGAGAGAGATTAACAATATCACCGACAATTATCTTAATTCAGTGACTGTCGTTCAAGAAACCATCATTCCATAACAGCAGATACTATCTTAATGTTAAACGCCCTCTTTTCAGTTTACACCACCCTTTTTTGAAAGGTGGGGCACACTAACTGCGACATACTACCTAATGGTTCATGGAAGCAAAGCAGAAAACAGTCGTTCTAATCTGCCAATTTGCAATCCACTACTCAGTGACCTCAAGATCCAACAGCAATTTTAGAGGAAATAAAGAAATTTTTAAAAAAATACAGGCCTCACAGTCAGGCGTTAAAGCAGCCCTTTCCACAAAAATATAAGAATCAGACAAGATAATACAGAAAGGACCTCAAGTTGGCGCTGCAGTTTCCTTTTCATCACTACCTTGGAGCCGTAGATTGTTACAGGGGACAGAAACTTAGGTGCCGAGATTCACAAATCACGATGCTACTAGATCAGGGATTTCCACCTCAACAGATAGCAAAGCAGTGTGCACCTTCTCCACCCAGTTATCCAGCCGACTGCACAACGATTTGATCTGGGGTATCCCCAAAACCCTCGGTTGCACCCACGAAACATGAACCGTTCCTTCAACTTGATCGATTATGCCCTCAATGAGATGAACCTGCAGGGACAATTTTCCCAGCATTTAAAACATTTCGTAGTCAATCTTCGAAACCCATGACATCAACAAATGATACACATTCTATGGAGATGCATTTACTGTTACAAATTTATATGGTCTACAATAGTTTCGACAGTAAATATAATTTTGTGGTCAATCAATAGAGTAACAAATCTTTACATTCTCGAGTCTCCAATATAATGTAGGGAACTTCCAATGACAGAAATTGCCTTCTGAGTTTCTTGTTATGGGAGCATCACACTCTTTGTAGATTCTTTCCAGTTCTTAATCTTATATTGACA
The DNA here is from genome assembly GCA_037074715.1 of Magnolia kwangsiensis. NCBI lineage: Eukaryota > Viridiplantae > Streptophyta > Magnoliopsida > Magnoliales > Magnoliaceae > Magnolia > Magnolia kwangsiensis. The sequence continues at coordinate 4,381,223 of CM073589.1, read as the reverse complement.
AGAAATTGATGTTTTTTGTATTTCAAATGGGACCCTATCGATCTTAGATCATAACTTCAGCCTGTGATTTCTTAGTGCTTGCTGCGAGTAAACCATACCCTGAAGCTTGAAATTTTCATCAGATTTTTGTTTAGGTTAGCAGAATCAGCATTGCTAACGGACGAAATATGGTAATTGCCTCCCCCAAACATCTAGTTCATGTAGCCTTTTTTTTTTCCACAGAGAGAGAGAGAGAGAGAGAGAGGAGAAGAAAAGAGGGTTATATTGGTGATCAGTTAGTCGATCTCTGACAGATATGTCCCTGATTGGGTTATGGCTGTTTGATGCCCGGTCACCAATCACCAGAGTTACGACTTACAACCCATTTGGTTTGCTGCAACTTCTATGACGGGACCTACATTACTTCCAAACCAACAGGCATTGGCATCAGACAGACAGTAGTGTCAGGAACTGCCTCAAAACAGTACATGATAACATTTTCCTGCAGTTAATTGATAAATAATATTGAAAGGGGGAATCACTATCTGTTTCCAACCCTAATTGGTTGTGGCACCCACACTTTCTACTTTTGTACCGTGATATTACCCAAAGTAAAAAAGAATAGATGCTAGGTGCTACTATCAGTGGAGATTGGTGTAGGCATAGGCTCCCTATTGAAAAGCATATATGTTCTATGAATGAAACATCATAGAAACACATCTAGGAAAACCACCACCACCATCATCATATAAGACTTATCCCAACTAACTGGGGTTTCCCACCATTCCACTCTATCGAGGGCCATAGCTTCAGCTAGACCACAGTTATCAAGTCTTTACTACCTCCACCCACGTCCTTTTGAGCCTTCCCCTTGCCCTTTTAGAGCCTTCAACTTGTACGAACTCACTCCTAACCGGCTCAGTTCTTGGTCTCCATTGCACACGACCAAACCATCTAAGTCTATTTTCCGTTGTCTTGTTACCTATTGGTGCTACTCTTAAATTCCCTCGAATGCATTAATTTCTAGTTCTATCCTTGTCTCGCCACTTATCTATCTCAACATCCTCATTTCAGATACAGTCATCCTGTGGACATGTTGTTCCTCAACTGCCCAACATTGTCCCATAAAGCATGGCTGGTCTTATAGCCATCCTATAAAATTTCCTTTCAGTTTGGGTGGTACACAACAATCGTATAGAACCCCACAGGTAAATCGCCATTTCTCCCACCCCCCTTGAATTCTATGGGCAACATCCTTCTCAATCTCTACATGTGCATTATCATCCCATGACATTGAATGTGGTCAACTTTGGGAAACTTCTTCATCAGCAATCTACACTAATAATTCCCCATTTCCACTCCTATTGTTGCTAAAATTGCATTCCATATACTCTGTTTTATTCCGACCAATTTTAAATCCTTTATATTCTAAAACACCTCTATAAATCTAGCTTTGTGTTTACGCCCTCCATCCTCTTGTCAATCAAAATTATGTCATCTGCAAATAAAATACATCATGGGATCTCTTCCTGCAAATGCCTCGTTAACTCACCATCAAGGTAAATATGTAAGCAAAAGTACCTTATCTATAATCCATTAAAACCACATAAATAGTATGAAATGTTATACCACGTTTTATACATATTTTAGAACATGAAGTTTCCTCACACAGTCCTCTGATTAACCAATTTCAGAGCTCTTCCTCTAGTGCATACACTTTCAGCCTCAGGAGCAGAAATCCTGTAACCAAGGTGCTGCTCTTGTTTCCTAACCTCCTATTGCTTTCCAATCACTATACAGGGTAGGGCAGGCCTAACCCAGTTTTCCCAGGCGTGGGCTGCTTTATAGGGGCCAGGGGCTGGGCTTAAAGCTCATGGCGATTTATTGAGGTCAGCCTAAGTTGTACTTGAGTGTGGTTTTTAGATATGTATAAACTATAAAGTACATAAAAATGAGGATTATTCGTGTAGCCACCCCCAATTAGTTGAGATCAGGCATAGGTGATGATGATATTTAAAAAAAAATAAAAATGAAAAGGGTAAAAGCAACCAACCAAAGAAAAAATTCCAAGCTCAAATGTATTTTCTTTCAGTGTCCTCATTGTCCCCCCTATTCTTCTCTTCCTGACCCCAAACAACTCCCCAGTCTATTAATCTATTAATCTAATCTTCAAAAAATAATAATTTATCATGGCCTACAAAAAGTGGCATACACTACACTTTAAGGAGAGAAGAACATTAGATCAGCTGAACCCAAATACCTGGGACAATGCTATGATGATGATAAAAAAACATTACATCAAAGCAAACAAATTCCAAAATCAACAGAGGGATTTCCTAACTCCAGAATAGCCACAGAAATGGCCCTGACATCAGAATCCTTAGGCACAAAGGAAAAGAAAAACATTAAGCATGGAGACCAAGAACTTGATCTCATCATCACATAAGAAGCCGAAAAGCCACACCAAGGTTCAAGAACCTCCATCTCCCAAGTGGAGGTACAAAAGCACCTTCCAAATGGAATGCCCAATAATTGCCTGCTGCAATATCTTTGCAAATCACTCTAACTTCCCCCTCGGTCAAATCATCCTCCCTGACAGTCACAAAAAAGCAACTTGATAAATCCCATTCCAATATCTCGCCAATGCTAATTGCTGAGCTTCCAATGCTTAAACAGACAACAACTTGTAGATTCTTCTTCTTCTTCTTTTGCTGAAGCACGTATTAAACTGACAAGATATGGTAAACTATTTTTCTTTTCTTCGAAATTAAAAGGCAGAAAGTAGCAAAGACAAGGATGTTGAGATGGACGTGTGGTTCAGGAATGAGGCCCCAACTGGAGAAAAGATGACAGAGAGCGGATTGTGATGGTTCAGGCAAGTGCCAGAGATGGGAGAGATTAAAGTGAGGGAAAACCTAAAGGACTTGGATCAAGGTTGTTATAACTTATAAGGGGTGTGAAGGCTTGTATACTTACAGAGAGAGGACCTTAGATGTGATTATATGAATGATAAGAAAAAGAAGACTTGCAAAGCCCACACCAAATAGTTGGGACAATGCTATGAGGATGATTAATGGCGGTGATTAGAAACTAAAAGTCTAGTAACTCCCCTGGGAGGCATATAAAACTGGTCAACATTTAGTCAAAGTCATCACGTAGGGGATTCCTTTAACATTTATCTTAGCACTCTAGACATGACATCCTAATTTTTATGTTAAACAGTTAGCTTATTGAGCGTGCCACAAAATTAATTTCATTTTAACAAACATTTGGCTTATTGAATGTGCCACGAAATCTTTTCCTGCCAAATAAAGAACAAAAATGCAAAGATAAAATCTTGCAGTCCTTGGAATTTCCTTATTTTATCAGTTATCAGCTATGATACGGATACGTGATGGTCTCAAACATGGTGCCTTTCAAAAAGACAAATTTCCAAAACATCAACACAAATATTCAAGTAACAAATACAAATTCAGATTTACTTAATAAATAAGATCGAAATCATATTATGTCAAGAAATCATCGAAAGCCCATTGGACTGACTACTCTGTCCGAAGAATCTCTCTCAATCTGATTTGTTACTGAATGCATTCCTTACAAATCGACCATAGGACTGCAATTAGAACAAGACACCAAAGTGCCTCTTCATTTTTCCCCTCTACCATAACTAAGAAATTCATGAATCCACCACCCTGACATCACCCATCCAACACCAAAAAGACCAAAGAATTTCACACCAAATTACACTTGGAAACTCACTGTGCATGACCAGGTGTTTGACCACCACCACCTCACTTCAAAGGCACATAATATGAACATTAGGAATTACGCTCACAACCATCAGGAATCCACCACCCTGACATCACCCATTCAACACCAAAAAGACCAAAGAATTTCTTCCAAATTCCACTCGCAAACTCACCGTGCATGACCAGATGTTTGACCACTACCTCACATCAAAGGCGCATAATACAAACATTAGGAATTACCGTAGTTCTTGACCTCAAATGACTAATGGTAAGGACTCAGTCCCTCCGCACAAGACAACCAAAAGAAATCACTCTTACAGGTCTCTTGCACTTCCAAATGTGAGTAGGCCATTTCCCCATAAGTGCAGTATGCCTTGCACGAGTTCATCACTATCCCGCCAAGCCTCTTCAGTTTACAAACTTCACCCCACACCACAAGGTGGATTTGTGTTTCTCGTCTGCACCCTCCCACAAAACCTCCTTTCGGTTCTATCCAGCCTTTGAATCACCCTTGCTGGGCAGTAGAACAAAGGCATCAAATAATGAGGATGATGCGCCCTCCAAAAGACAAGTTTCTTCATCCCAAAAGCTATTTTTCAACTCTCTCCACAACAGTATCACATAATGAAATGATTGCTTACCAATACACAAATGGAATTTATCCTACCTTGCATCCTAAAGGTCCCATTGAAACAATTTCCTCCTCATCCCCCATATACCCAAAGTCCCACATTTCAAAAGATTAATCTTGAGGACCTAATACTGCTTCGGAGCATTTTATGATACCTTCTGCAGATTGTCACAGAAAAGCATCTTGTCAACTGCAAACTGGAGACGAATTATTCAGAGGTTGGAATTTTCCACTTTGAACCCACTTACAAAACATACATCATAACTATCTATATATAGAATTTTGTATATAAGTAAACAATAAACCTTTTAAAAAAACAGTTTTCTATGTACAAAATATGCAAACATAAAAGCATAATAGTTGTTATAAAAACATAAAAAAATAATCATTTTATACAAACCATGTCTAAGATCTGTTAGGCTCATGGACATGGACATGCACTGACAAGGCACAATTTATAATAATATTATTAAAAATTTAAAAAAAAAAAAAAAAACGAAGCGCCGTTGTTAGAAATACTGCCAACAATGGAAAGGGCGCGAGTCTAAAGTGACTCAAAATGAGCATAGCTGAGACCTTAAACCAACCACATGGGTACGGGAACATAGTACGGTACAAAAAATTAGCCACATATAAATGAAGAAAATTAATCTCACTACACATACATTTGATGAATTACTGATATTGTAAATATCAGGACCTAAATCATATTGAATCATCAAATAGAAATGCAATTGTCATCAGATTAAAAAAGATTTTCTTGATGCTAATGCCAATATCAACAAAGTACCTAATGCTAAAGCTTTTTATATAATTAATTTGTAGTTTGAAGATTCAAACAGAGAATCCATGGTGATTATCTTCCCCATCCTTAATGGCATCACATCCTAAATATGTTTGCATCCTAATCTTGAATGTTCTGGGTATCATGCGAATCAGAGAAGACATGCCAAGTGCTACTATGGTTTGCAAACTCAGCCACATATTTGCAGAGTTTGGGAATAAGCATTCAATAGTTGTAAGCACCAATCAAGACAATGAAAGACTTTCATCTATAATTTCTGCAGACAGTGAAGTATTGTAATGTGGATTGTGATGAACATTGAGAGAAAGATGACAGATAAAAGAAAAATCAAAGACCCACACCACTAATGAATCAGATGCAAGAAGAAAGACAGCATTAGTTGCACTAAGCAGTAGTGGGAGCAAGGAATTGCCTGCTTTTAGAGAGAAGTTTAAAGCATCTAGGAATTGTGTATGTTGTAACTATTAAAGGGGAAACTTCCACAGAAAGTTAGATTTTCTTAAAATCTATGTATTGATCCAAAGATTCTAAAATTAAAGGTTATGTGAATTGATCCTCCTCGTGACAAAACAGTGATCCTGGCATGTATTAAGAATTCTAACGTCAAATGGAATAGGAGGGCCTTGAGAATGCTAATCAAGATGATTAGATGGTGCAAAGCCTCCACATCCACGACCATGGTCTTCTTATTTTTCTTTTTTCTTATTTATGATGTCAGGGTGTCTCAATATCCACGGGCTTATTAGCTAAATTGCAATTGGTGCATACGATACGCCCAGTTGCTTCTCCTGCCCCATTTTAAGGCGAGACTATTCCCTGCGGATGCACACAATCACCCACAAACCACGTGCATCAGGTAATCCCAGGGAGGGGAATCGAACTCGCATCTGTGGGGAGCACACCCACAACACTTGCCGTTCGCCCAAACCCTGTGTGGGTCACGACCATGGTCATTATAAGGATGATCAGCATAGCCTCCTAGGATATCATTAGATAAATAGAAGAATTGTTGCCACAAGAATCCAGTTTGTAAGTGCAAATCAGTGGTTCTAAAACAGGAATGTTGGGAAAATGAAAGATTCTTGCAACAAAGAGGAACTCCAAACCAACAATAATATGCAAAATTCAGCACCATTGGAACACATCCAATGAATAAGCACAGGATACTATAGGTGAAAACAAAATAAAAGGCCACACAAACAGGCCCAAATGCCCCAAACATGAAGTTTAAAGAATGACATACAGAGTACAGACTTACAGAGAGGCTTTTCATGAGAAGATACTCCACATCTTCTATAGACAGTTTAGTGCATTCTGCAATGATATTTAATGGAATTGTTCGATCTTCTGAGGGGCGACTACAAGGAAACAAGACACATTCCATTTCAGCGATAATGAATTAAAACATCAATATTGTAGTCATTCAAGACCAATAAAGAACTCGTAATACAATCATGTCAAAACTGCTCAACTTTAGGCCTAATTGGTGAAGCTGACCTGAAGATGATTTCCATCAAACAAAGAATGTTAATTTTCTCCAGTAATTTCTTCTCATTCTCAACTAACGCTGGCTGTGCGCTAAGAGCAGCGCTATGGACATGGCAGAGTTCTTGATAACGAACCAAATCACCAGCATTAAATGCCTGAAGTATATAATAAAGCCACTCCACTTTCGTCCCCAAAAGACTTTTTATCTGCAGTCATTTAGAAAGCAAACTAGGTATATATACAATATCCAATTATCCATGTTTGTCTGCATATTGCATACATATGAACATGTTACATATGCATACATAAACACATCTAAACCTACATAAATGGGCTATGCATAAATGCATGTGGACCTATACGAGTTTATACATACATACACACACACACACACACACAGAGATCATGTATGAATATGTACTTGCATAAATAAATACAACAAAAACAGAGCAGTTCCCTCTCTATCCAACCATGCATTAAATTATACATTCATATACATCTGTCACAAAATTCTCCAATTTTTTGAAGGAAAAAAAAAGTATATTACAAATCTTTCAAAAAAAAAAAAAAAAAAAAAAGATATTATCCCGACTAACTTGTGAATTAGTGGATAATTCACATACAATTCAATAATTAAATTTACTTTTATCAGTAAAATAAAATTTGAATATTTAAATTATAAAACAGAATTCTTTAAATATTTAAATTTAAAAAGAAGTCCAAAACAAATGTTTTTATTTCTTTTTTGGAGGAATTCCATTTTAACCAAATTCGTCTCAATGTTTCACAAGTTCCCAAATATCAATTACGCCTTGCCAAATTATCTTCAACCCAAACTTTGTACCATTGCAGTACACACCAGTACAGCACATGCAATACGCATGTGCTGCATTTTTAAGTGACCACTAAATTGTAGCTGCGTTTGCAGGTAGACAGACAGGGAGAGAGAGAGAGAGAGAGCAAGGTGTCCCGTATCGGTATCGGTTGGTGTAACGGTGCCCTCCAAAACCGATACGGATACGGGGGCGTAACAGCCCATAACGGCGCAAAATATTTTTTTTGCCAAAAAAATATGAAAAAATATGGATTAAATCCGGAATATTCTAAGCATTCCAAATATGTATTCATTTATAAATTGGAACATGTTTATGGTAGTGTAACGGTCCACTCTTTGGTCAGAAGTTGTATCGAACTGTCTGATGAATTTATGAACCAGATAACCTGAATTTGACTACAAATTTCATATATTTAATTTTCTAACTATCTACTATCAATGATCGATATATTAGAATGAATGTAATATGAAAATATCTTACATTTAGGTGTTTGCAATTATTTTTAAGGGCCAAAATTCATGCGTAAATAGAAAAAAATATAAAAAACTAAAATAAAATGGCACCCCAAATATGTAAAATGCACATTAACATGTTCTACTATGATTAACACATCACATGACATCATTAAAACAGCAAAAGAATCATTAAAAAATGATTTTTTGAATTTTCAAAAAAAGGGCCAAAATAAATGCATAAATAGAAAAAACATATATAAAATGACACCCCAAATCTGTAAAATGCACATTAACATGTTCTACTATGATTAACACATCATATGACATCATTAAAACAACAAAAGAATCATTAAAAAATGATTTTTCGAATTTTCAAAAAAAGGGCCAAAATAAATGCGTAAATAGAAAAAAATATAAAAAAAATATAAAATAGCACCCCAAATCTATAAAATGCACATTAACATGTTCTACTATGATTAACACATCATATGGCATGATTAAAACAACAAAACAAATATTAAAAATTGATTTTTTGAATTTTAAAAAAAGGGGCCAAAATTCATGCATAAATAGAAAAAAATATTTTAAAAAAATATAAAATGGCACCCCAAATCTATAAAATGCACATTAACATGAGCTACTATGATTAACACATCATATGGCATCATTAAAACAGCAAAAGAATCATTAAAAAATGATTTTTCGAATTTTCAAAAAAAGGGGCAAAATAAATGCGTAAATAGAAAAAAATATAAAAAATATATAAAATGGCACCCAAAATCTGTAAAATGCACATTAAAATGTTCTCCTATGATTAACACACCAAATGGCATGATTAAAACAGCAATATAACCATTAAAAATTGATTTTTTGAATTTAAAAAAAAATGGCCAAAATTCATGCGTAAATAGAAAAAAATATAAAAAAAATATTAAATGGCACCCCAAATCTGTAAAATGCACATTAACATGTTTTACTATCATTAACATATCATATGGTATGATTAAAACAAAAAAACATATTAAAAAAAGTATAAATACCTATTTTTGACGAATTTCTGAAAAATGGCCCACCGAGCTTTGATTCAAGAAAATCCATAATATAATGTGTTTTTATCTCAAATACCCAGCCAAGGTTGGTCGAAATTAGTAGTAAAAGGAGTGAGAAACATTTTAGAAGCAAGAAGTTTCAAAAAAATAGTAAAAACAGAGCTTAAAATGAAAAAATGTCGATACGGGCCTATTACGGGCCTGTTACGGCCCGTATCGGCCGATACGCCCCGTATCGGCCCGTATCGGCCGATACGGTGCAAAAAACCGAATCAGCCGATATAAGGCCGATTCGCATAACGGTTGCCACCGTTACCAGTACGTATCGGCCGATACGGCCGATACGTAACCGATTTGGCCCACCCTGAGAGAGAGAGAGAGAGAGAGAGAGATTTCTTTGCAGACCTCTATATTGTAATATACATCAATACATCATCATGCAAAATTGCAAATGTATCTTTGCACACGTAGAGATGGCAAAATTTCAAAAAAGAAGAAGAAGAAGAAGAAGAAGAAGAATGAAGGGCATGCAAGTAGAAAGCAAGCACACATGCATGTCATGAATCATGATCCGCAATTGGGACATGCCAATTTCTGACCTCCAATTCAAAACAACAGATGGTATAGCCTGATCGATAGATCTGGACACCGTGTCTCAAAATTCAAGCCAGAAACCATTCCCGAGCGAAAAGAACAGAAGCATCACAGTCAAGATAATACACAACAGAAGCCATAGATGTTCCAAACCAAAGTTGAATGCATTGTAACATTAGTGGAGTTTATCTTACAATTGGGTGAGCTAGCAGTTCACCAAAGTTGTAGATGTTATCTCCCAGTAGTGCAGAAAGGGACAGGTCAAATGCCAAGTCCTGAAATAAGCATAAGAGGAAATTAGTAGAGCTGGAACACGATATCAATGACAAAAAATATCAATGATAATTTTAATTGGGCCCAATATTAAACAGGTCAACTATGAAGATATAAAAGAAGAAACAGCATCAAGAGTCCAGATCTTGTAACTTATAGTCCAACAGGTTGGACCTTCTCTTTTAAAAGCTTGGACGTAACGAAGCCACATTGCAGCATGCTTTTGAAAAGACACACACACACACACACACACACACACACACAGATGGAGCATTCTTTTGAAAAGACAGAGAGAGAGAGAGAGACACACTTGCATCAAAGAGAGAGAACTTTCTTCCGCTTCGGAAAAGAGTGTTGCTGCTTATAGAAAGCAAAGATGGAAAACCAAAAAGGAGAAGAAGAGGAAGAAGAAGACACCAGTTTTTTTCTTCTCCAGTCACTATGCGTAACGGCTCCGGACCATTACAGGTCTGTAATGGCCACTACGACCCCCTAACAGTCCGTTACCGTTCTTTTTTTTCAGCGAAGGCCGTTATGACTTCACAACACGTAACAGATCAAGCCGTTACGTAACCAATACGACACCTTGGCTTGATCCAACTAACAGGGATTCAGCTACACAATCTTGTTCTAGCATTCCACTCTATCAAGGACCATATCCTCAGCTAAAATTATAGGTATCAAGTCTTTTCTTACTACCTCCACTCGCATCCTTTTGGGCCTTCCCCCTACCCTTTAGAGCCTTCAACTTGAACTCGCTCGTAACCGGTGCAGTTCTTGGTCTCCGCTGCACATGGTGAAACCATCTAAAATCTATTCTCCCCCATCTTATTACGCATTGGTGTTATTCCTAAATTTCCTCGAATGCCTTCATTTCTAATTCTATCCTTCCCTGTCTTGTCATTCATCCATCTCAACATCCTCATCTTAGTTGTGCTCATCCTATGAACTTGTTGTTCCTTGACTACCCACGTAATCATGTACGATAAAGCACGTCGGCTTATAGCTATACGATAAAATTTCCCCTTCAGTCTCATCGGTATGCAGTGATTGCATAAAACTTCTGAGGCACATCTCAAATTCATCCACCAGCTCTAATTCTATGAATTATCGACCAAAGATATCAGAACTGGTCCTTTTAGGTACTTCTTGGTCAATTAATTCCTCATTTTCACTCCTATCAATAATAAAACTGCATTCTGTATACTGCTTTAATCCAACTAATTTAAAACCTTTAGATTCCAAGGCATCCCTCTACCCCCTTCCTCATCTCACCAATCAAAACTTGTCATTTGCAAACAACATACTCCATATGACCTTTTCCTGTAAATGCCTCATTAAATTGTCCACTGCCAATGTGAAAAGAATATGGGCTCATCACAACCCCTAGTGTGAGCCTACAATAATTGGGAACTCACCTGTCACTCCACTAGTGGTCCTCAAACTTGTTACCGCTCCCTCAAACGTATATCCTTAATCATGTCAATATATCGCGCTGAAATTCATTTCCTTCCCAACAACCACTAGATTAATTCTTTAGGGACACTATCATATGCTTCCTCTAAGTTAATAAAGACGAGTAATATCTTTCCACCTCTCCCTACATTTCTCCATCAGCCATATGCGTAAAGAGAATAGCTTAATTGGTTGACCTTCCTATCATGGATCCAAAATTGATTTTCTAATATAGTCATCTCTATGCCTTAAATCTTTGCTTGATATATCTCTCTCAAATTTCATTGTGTGACATATGTTTAATCCCAAGGTAGTTACTGCAGCTTTGTATGTTTCCTTTATTCTTACAAATAGATACCAAGGTACTTTTCTCCACTCGTCTGGCATTTTCTTTGATCTTACAATCTAGCCGAACCACTCTATCAACCAAAACAAACCAACATCTCATGCACTACCAAACCTCTACCAGTATACCATATGGTCCAAGGACCTTTCCCTCTCTCCATCCTTCTCAAAGCTTCTTTCACTTCATATATCCTAATTGTATGAAAGCATCTATATCGCCTACAACCTCATTTGAGGTTATAAATCCTCCTAACCCCAAGTTCTTTGGAGTGGTCATCACCTAAAAATAGCTTCCCCACCTCTCGTTGATCTCATCCTCCTTTCTACCCTTTCACCATTGCTCTTAATGCATTTAACGTGATCTAAGGTCTCTACCATTCCTCTCTCATTTCTACAAGTTTAAAGACATCTTTTCACATTCTCTTGTCCCAATTTCTTGCAAAGATAATCATATGCCGTAAATCTAGCCTCACTCACTACTTTCTTAGCCTTTGTTGGCATTTCCGTGTTCTTCTAAAATTTCCTTATTTCTAACCCCATTGAAAACTTTGAAATCATCACTAATAGCCTTCTATACCTCATCATTCCACCACCAAGTTTCCAAATGTGAGTGGCTTTTCCCTCTAGATACTCTAAAAACATTTTTTGTCACTTTCCCAATGCACTCACCCCTCTGATACAAAACAACATTAACTTCTTCCCCGGCATTCCACTTTCCTTCTTCCATAAATTTCTTACAAAATAATATAGTTCTCTCCTTTTATGTTCCAACACCTCATTTTTGGACTCCTATCAATTTTGCTCCCTCTCTTCCATTTCTCAAAGTAAACATCCTAAGAAGGCCAAAGAAAATTATCATAGAATCAAAAAGGAACAAAATAGCTTGAGCAATAAATGGATAAATGCTCATTAGTTGAAGAGCATTCTTTCAAATGACACAAATGCAAAGCCCCCCAGACCATGCGGATTCGACATGGAAAAGCCATCAGCCTTTTGATGGAACCAAAAGGGTTCACCACACAAGAATGATTTTTGGTTGGGATTTCTATTAGCAATAGGGTCCAAAAGATTGATAGGGGTCAATGTCGAGAGGGTGGACTAAGGGAGTACCATGGACCCTCATGGAGTCATATTAATTTCACTCCCCCTCTTCCATTTCCCAATGAAAAAATCATAGAAGGCTAAAGAAAAGGACCCAAAAGAAAATGATCATAGAATCAAATAGGAACAAATTAGCTTGAGCAATAATTTTCAATGCATAAATGCTCATTTGTTGAAGAGCATTCTTTCAAAATGTCACAAACGCAAAGTCCGCTAGACCGTGCGAGCTTGACATGGAAAAGCCATCAGCCTTGATGGAACCAAACAGGTTCACCACACAAGAATAATCAATGGTTGGGATTTCTATCAGTGGTAGGTCCAAAAGACCGATAGGGTTCAGTGCCGATAGGATAGGCAGAGGGAGTACCATGGACCCTGATGGATGGCGAAAGGCAACTACCAAGACAGCTATGAAGAGGGAAATGTTGGCCCTAAAGGGGATTAACAGGGTAGAAGGATAATTGGGGGTAGGGGAATGGCCCCTTCCAGAGAAGGGACTTGGATTTCACGTTGATGTCATAGATGTGATCCACAAGATTTGACCATTTCAAATTACAGTGATCATTAACAAGCAATGATAAATTATGCCTTCGCTCAGCAGCATTAATATCCTTGTCCATTGATTCATTAACACAGCATAAAACTAGGTGACAAGTGGCGCTTTTCAATTGAAAGCTTGGATCCATACAAAACTGATTAGAAGAGCCCCACCTATAAATAGGAGGCGCATTCGCTACCTCAACCACTCTTCTCAGCCATTACCACTCATGGCACTTGCAAAGGTCCTAGACGCTCAAAGCACAGTTGATGCAAGACAATTAACCACTTGCTATAAAAAATCAAACTGATGGAGCATGGCGAATTAATCTATTACCTCTTAGCCCAGGCCCCACATCTTATGGGTTAAGACCTCGGCCGAACCCCCCTCGTGAGCCCCACTTCACATGGGTTCCGCCTCACACGGGCCGCCCACCCCGAGTGTGTCCTTGCATCCCAGGGGCTTACCCCACTCGAGCTCGGTGTGAAAATGCACCTGCATTAATCACCCCCGGTGAGAAGTCTCGAACACGAGACCTCCCGCTTTGATACCAATTTGATGCAGGACAATTAACCACTTGCTCTAAAAGCTCGAACTGATAGAGCACGGTGAATTAATCCTTTATCTCATAGCCCAGGCCCCACATCTCATGGGTTAGGACCTCAGCCGAACCCCCCTCATGAGCCTCACTTCACATGGGTTCCGCCTCACACAGGCCACCCACCCCGAGTGTGCCCATGCATTGCAAAGGCTAACCCCACTCAAGCCCGGTGTGAAAATGCCCCTGCATTAACAATCCAAGTGTTTGCCCTTCGGTGCACTCTTGGGTCTCGCCTTAACTTTCGCCCCCTTTGTTTAGTTGTATGTTGTCAATTGGTATCCAGTGAGTTCTGATCAATTTGTCCATAGCAAGTTATTATTACCTGCTTCTTTTCCCCTTTTGTGCTTGAGACCGAAGCAAGCCTTCGCCTTCTCAAGCAAAAAGCTTAACTTGGAATGTGGAATTGGTAGACCCCACCATCCATACAAAAACCTATCCACTGACAAACAAGGTACTTACAAATGTCCATGGGGTGTTCAATAGTGCATTTGTTCCTTTGTAACTCTTGGTACCTTTCCTTGTATCTCGGATTGTCTAACCCAGCATAAAACACCAACATAGCTTTCACCTCGACCCTTTGGACAGAAATAGCACGAACAATGATCTTCATTCAATTATTTTGACCAATTTTGCAATTTTTTCTTTCTTGTTAAGTAAATTTGATCAAACATTAGATGGTGTCACATTATCAAATGATATGGCCCATAAGTACACATCTAGCCCGTCATTCAACAAGAAACTTATGCATCATGGTGGATAAGGAATGCTCAACATTCCCTGGGTCACATTATAAGTAATATCAAAGACACAAAAGAATGCATTGAGAAATTTCAAATCAATAACATATCCCAAAGTATTGAATTTTGTAGCTTGAGTTGTACTCCACAGTGTTGCATTAAAAACATGTTTATGTCTGGAAACTCATATGCTATCGAATCTAAAATGCTCAATGTTCTCAGGAAACATCTTAAACTACAAAAGAACGTGTGCAAAAACCATTGACTTGATCACAAGCATGCAGTTTGAACCTTGATCCCACATGTTGCATTAAAATCATGTTTATGACTAGAACTCTTATAATATTGAGGACAAGTCAAGTTCTAAACAAGAATCTCAATCAAGAGCAGCGCATTTGCAATTAATTCTCTCAACATGAAGTTAATCTCCTTCCTAAAAAATAAAATTTGCATGAGTTTTTTTTAGTTTATTTAAATGGCGTACGAGAAACATCTACATCCAATGGTTGATTTCCTCCGTCAATGTTCATGTTCTTCTAAAGATAGCGAGTACTGTTGTCTTCTAAATATAACCAGCTGATATTATAGACCCAAGACCTAGAAATGTGAACCCATTTGATATTTTTATAATGCCAAAGAGGTTCAAATACCCTGTATGTTTGGCACCATAAAGTAACCGGGGGTTTCAAATCCCCTCAAAGAGGGGGTTTGAAATCCAAGGTGAAAGCTTGAATCACATCTAAAATCCTTGCAAGAATTGCATGAGTAACATGTGTGTCACTAGACTATTAATCCATTGGGCACATGGCCCACTGATAATATCCCAAAACAATTAGATTATCAATTGCATCAATACTTTAATACAATGATCAGTTCCATCCAAACATTGCCCATGTAAATCAACAGTTAAAATCATTGGTTAATCACTCAAGATGTGATCTTGTGCTTGTGGCCCATCCAGGACTTGGAATTTAATCATTTTTGGGCAAAATATATATTTTAACAGGCTTATTACAACCATTGTGTCAAACATTACATACACTAATTAGAGAAATTAAAATTGATTTAGTAATTAAATTCAAACCCCTGTAAATATACTATGCATAACTACTTTTGGATTACAAGGTATTCTAAATTCAGGGTGCCAAACACAACAGGAGGATTTCAAATCTAGGGGGGTTCCGAATCCAAGGGGTTCCAAATCCACACTCACAAACAGGCCCTAAGAGTAGCAAATTTATGGATTGGATATGAATTGCCCAAGCTACATTTAGCATGTCAAGCATTCTAGACAAAACATCATCCATTGATATTCATGAAACAGTCAAAAGAAATAGAGTTACAACTAAATGAAAATGACTGTACCAGCTTAAAAGAGTCTGAAAGAGTTTCAACTGTTGTGTAAGCCAAATACAGAAGTGCACATTTATAGAACTCTGCAAACTCCTGACGGGATTTATGGTACTGAGAGGAGATCCAATGGTAGCTCGCATAAACAGAAGGATCAATATCAGTCATGCTATCCAATGTAGTCTTTCCATTTTCCAGAAGTTTCTTGCACCCTTTCTGGTCTTCCATCTCTAGTTTGAATGCTGCCATTTGCATCTTCACATAGAGGATCGGCTCCTCTACCCGCAATTCCCTAGCAGCAAGAAGCTTGTCAATCACCCCATCAAGATAAGCAATGGCAACTTCCTTTTCTGAATACTGTCTGGAAACTATGACTGCGAAATGTGCAAGCTTTAGGAGATTGATCTTCGTCTCAAACTCGCTGATAAAATTATTATATAATTGTATGAGAGCATCACCAGCCTGAAAAAAAAAAAAAAAAAAGTAAATGAACAAAAGAATCCAGAAGAAGAAGAAAAAATAGTCATAAAGTCCCTAAAGCCACAAGGCTCGCAACTAGGAAAAAACACAAATCTACAATTATGACTTCTTCCAAGTCACAGCTTGAAAATAGAAACCATAATGCATAACTAGTGAGAGACACCAATCAAGCACAGTATACCTCAACAAAACAACTAAAAAGGAATGTGTGTGTGCACACGTGAGCATGGGGGATTCAGCTGTATTCAAAGTAGCCTGCTATTGAAAATGAAGCACCCCAAGAGGGGCATTTGTCTCGATAATGTCAAAGATGTGCATGAATGTGATCAAAAACTCCTATAGGGGATTAAATTATCGGGTTGCCCCACCTGATCCTTTTGAGCATATTGCCCTTACATTAAAAGCACAGGCTAGAGATTCTTGTACTCCTGCCCATCAAAGGGCTTCAACCTCTGTTCTAACTGTTAGTCAACTCTACAAGGCCACCATGAAAGGACTATTTGATTGGCAGTGAATTGTCTTTCAGATCTAAGGCTCCCATAGCATGGTCCCCACCCCATGGCAGATGTTTCAAAAGGAATATTTGTGGGCTGTTAGGGGCCAAACGGCAGGGCAGGCATTGGGGTGTTCTCAAAGACTCCAAGGGAAGGAAGAGTGATCCATGCTTTCTCCGGGCCCACTACTCTATACCATCCTGCTCATATAGGAGCAATTGCATTGCGAGAGGGCCTTCACATCCTGTTTCCGTCCAAATTCTATTCCACAACAATTGAAGGCCATGCAGAAAATGTTTTTCACTGGGCCTCTTTGAGAGATGAACCTTGGGCGCTTCACTACATCTTTAATGAGATCGGATCCTTGGCATCTACGTTAAATATTTCTTTTAGGGCCTGTTTGATTTTCTAATCACAGGGGTAACTTCAGGTAAATGGGTAATAATTATTTACCTCTGTGTTTCCGGTTGAATTTCCAAGGTGATTTGACCCGCTACCTTTCATTTATAGCACTCCTCATGTCACTCGAGGAGAAAAAAGTTAAATTGTGGGGCCCACCTTGATGTTTGTGTGTTATCCACACCGTCCATCCCTTTAGCCAACTCATTTTAGGGCATGAGCCAAAAAAAGAGGCAGATCCAAAGATCAAGTGGACCACACTACTGGAAACAATGGGAATTGAACTCCTACCATTGAAAGCTTCTTGAAGACCCTGGAAGTTTTGGATCAAACTGATTTTTTTTTTCCACTTTATCCATGACCGTGTGACCTTATTAACGGGTTGGATGACAAATAAACATCACTGTGGGCCCTTGGGAGAAAACAACTTTCAACCATTGACGTTTTAATGATCCTTATTTTCTAAGGTGTGGTCCACTTGAGCTTTTGATTTTCCTCATTTTTGGGCTCATGCCTTAAAATGTATTTTTTAAAAGGATGAATGGTGTGGATAACTCACATATATCATGGTGGGGCCCACATATTTAAATCAGTAATAAAAACGTTTGTATGGACCGCTTTTCGAAACGCAATTCCCGGCGACTTCCAAACAGGTGTAGTAAGTAATAATCAGGTAATTCCGTGTATTTACACAGGGAATTTAAAAATCAAACAGCCCCTTAATCTCGTGAGGAGTCTAGTCATGTAGCCACAAGTCCTGTGCTTCAAGGTCCTAGTCGTCCGGACCTTTGTATTCAGACTTTAGTCCCCTCATGATTCTCTTTAAAAAAAAAAAAACTGCTAATTCTTAAAAAGGAAAAAGAAAAAACTCCAATACCCCCTGCTACCCCCATCAAAAATAGCTTTAAAAACACCCACAGAGGAACCGCCACACATCCTATGAACAACATCAACTACCCCTACAAGCCAACATCTACAATACAGACATAATGAAAGCCATGACCGTGACCTGGTCCTCTTAAACACACAAGTATTCCTCTCTGCCCAAAGACTTTAAATTAAATATATAAATAAAAAGAATAAATCAACCATACAACATTAAAGCTTAGGATATCTAGATTTCCCAAGATAAGATAGATAAACCTAACTGTAACAAACAAGATATTGAAAGAATTACTTGTAGAGCAGGGCCATTTTGAGGAAGGAGGAACGATGCATTCTTCTTTTAATTTTAAGGTAAACTAGGTCCTCGAAGATTACACCAAATACCTATTGGATTTCATCCCATAACCATCCATAACATCAACAATTTTTTTAAGCCATTGCTAAACATCATTTTTCCATCAATGATCTTGAATGCAATTGAAGGGGGTAAAGGCAAAGCTAGAACTATGGATGGATGCTTTAGAATCTAAGAGCCAGTTTGGTGGATGGACAATTTATTACCTGGGTTTTCAGGTTCCTTGGTAATGTTAGAACTGGCCTATTTTTTTCTCAGGAATGACTAAATTTTGTTAGGTTGATACAATAGGTGGAAAACTAGGAAAAGTCTAAGTTTTGTTCATTCCCCAGCAAAAAGCTAGACAGGTTTTCTAGGAAAAAGCTTGGGAACGGAATTCATGGGGAATGTTAAAACCAACCAGAAAGTGAGAGCCAAACTTGTTTTTATAAAAATCAAGAAATGACTTTATTTGCGACAACAGATTTGGGTGCAGGAGCAAGGAAGCTTTTGTTTCAAAATGTTTTCAATATAAACAGGTAGGAAGCAAGAGCAGAAGTGCGATTCCAAGGGGTGCAGCATGCAGTTAAAAGGAGTATGCAACGAAGGGAATTACTAAGCTGAGAAATATAAAAACCAACAAGCAAGCAGCCCCTAAAGGTTTTTAAATTAGTTAAACTAAAATAGAGTATATGGTATGCAAGTAACAATAGGAGTGGAAATGGGAACTAATTAAGATTATTAACCAAAAAAGTACCCCCAAATTACCTATTTTCGATATCTTGCTCAATAACTCGTGAGAGCAAAGTATTCCATGCCTCCAAAAAAAAAAAAAAAAAACTCATGAGAGCAAAGAGATAGAGAAGGATGTTGCTCATAGAATTAGAGCTTGGCGGATGAAGTGGAGATGTGCATCTAAAACTGAAGGGAAATTTTTATAAGATAACTAAAAGAACAACCATGCTTTCTGGGACATAACATTAAGCAGTTAAATAACAACATGTTCATAAGCGACCAAGGGATCTATTGGCATGACATTTCAATTTATTTAAAAACAAAAAAACAAAACAAAAAAACAAAAAACAAAACAAAACAAAAAATAAAAGAAGTCCATGGGATGAGCGTAGGCGAAATGAGGATGTTGAAATGGATAGTGGCAAATGAGGAACGATAAAAATATAAATGAACGCATTCGAGGGAACTAAAGAGAAGCACCAATAGGTAACAATATGAGGAAAAGTAAACTACGATTATTTGGCAATAAGCAACAAAGTCCAAGAACAACACCAGTAAGGAGTGAGTTGATTCAAGTTGAAGGCTCTAAAAGGGCAAATGCCCAAAAAGACGTGGGTGAAGGTAGGAAGAAAAGACTTCATGACCATGGTGTAATTGAGGATATGGTCGTCGATGGAGTGAAATGGCATAACAGGATTTGTAAAGCCAACTCCAATTAGTACGAATAAGGCTTGGATAATGATGATGATCAAGGTATTCAATACAGTAAATAAGTAATGGTGGCCATAACAGCCAACTTTATTGGCCGTTAATACAGGTCATAATGGTTTTAAAAAAAATGAATAGGGCCCATAACGGCTATTACAGGCCTTTTTGTGGACCTTTTTTTTTTCAAATCAGGCGTTATGTACAACCCCGCATCACGCAACGGGCACCACCGTTACCATTATGTAAGGCCCTCACGACCATAATGTTACCATTTTTTAATACCATGATAATGAAGATTCTTGGATCCCACACCCCCATGGTTGCTAATGGAAGAAAAAAAAAAACAATTTCGACTCTAGGTTGATCAACTTATTACTGTTCGATGAGAAATATCTTGAGGTCTAAACTAACCCAAACACTACCAATATCGTTTGAGGCTTAGTTGAAAGATCCTTTGAACCAAGTGCCTCTCCCACTTTGAATCATGCGCTCACACTCCCGTTTCCTCCCTATTTATACTTGAAACATTTTGAAATGGACACCGCCGCTATCCCGCAGCCGAATCTACTTCCACTTCGTGCAATAGCTCGGCACCTAAGGTGGTTCAGAACCCAAGAATGCATAAGGAACAGATTGTTCAAAGTCATGAGAGTTCCCAGAGCCCATCACCCAAGGGGGATCATACGCAAGGTCCATCTTCAAGCAGCACCCAAATACTAGAATGCATAAGTAACACACCTCCCCACACCAACCTGGACCTGGTAAACCTTTGGCAATGTGATATGTAGGAATGGCCCTTTTGCCCATGAATGATGCGTGATAGTCATTAATACCTAGGATGGCCCATTAATGTTGAAACAATGAAGCAGTAATGCCAAATCAATGTCCCATTAATGAAAGTCAGCAGAGCAAGTAACACGTAGTAGACGTGCACTAGACCTTTATGGTCCTACAAGAACAGCCATTGGAGACTCGCCTATATACAGGCAAGCATTCACTTGAACAACTCCCATAGGCACTTTGCCAGGGCATACCAAGGCCTATCAGAGAGGGCTACTGAAAGACCTCCTCGCTCCCCCCCAAGGGTCTCCAAATGCCTTCGGCCGCCCGTTGGGCCTTGATTATGTCTATTATTAATCAATTGGCGAGTCTTCACTAGACTACACTTGTCCTTGTACTTTCTTTTGGACATTGGGCCGAAGCAAGCTGCAATCCTCGTGACCAACCAAGCTAGCTTGGATAGCAAAAACAGCAGACCTCGCCATTTGTATCAGAAACCAATCTTCCAAGCATGGGTTTTTGCGATTGATTAATATACTACAGCCTTCAACTCATCCCGGTGCGCCTGCCAGTGATTTTGTGTCCTTACTCTAGGGAAATCTGATCAAGCAACTGACTCCAAGTACCCTTCAACAAGCACCCTTCACTGGCACCAGCACCACTACACTAGGCATTTTACTCCCTGTAAAACTACCCAACTACTACCAAAATCCTCACCCGTACAACTCAACTCCTCGATAACAGGAGTGGTCATTTCCCGGGCAAGCTAACTACCATCATAACTATCTATTACACCAAAAGCATCAAATAAAAAGGACAGACAGGCAACCTGCGCATGTGAGATGGATGTGGGGGCTTAGCAACACACAAGCAAACATAGCACATCGGTGTAAGATCTGGACCATCATCAGGTGGGGCGAACCAGGAGCATGCCCCTGCCCATAATCAGACCCGCCCACTCATCGGGCAAGCCCCACTTGCATAAGAAACAGATGAAATGTCCTAAAAATCCAGCAGGCCACATTCAACATACATTTATGGCCTCCTTGATGAGCAGGCCAACCTGAGCTTTCATCTAGGCATGCTCTGCACGGATCTCACGCGCGTAATTCCAAAGTTGGGACGTCTGCCACAAACCCATCCACCTCACCTAAGCAAGTACACTCAGCACTCCTCAATCAAAACCCTAATTACACAGACACTCAACAGCTCGGTGCTTTGAAACTTCACTCCACTCGAACCCCATATCCCCAACTTAAAAACTAAAGAAGACACTCCCCAAAATCGCAAATCCAACAAATCCCACCCCGCAAAATCCAAAACAAACCGTCCCCAAAACACAAAAGCCAAATAAGAAATTGACAAAAGCCAAATAAGAAATTGAAAGAGATGAGAAAGAGACAGAGAGAGACCTGAAAGACGGTGAGGGCGACGAACTGTTCAAGCTTAAGGGTGAGCTGGTGCCATAGCTTCTTCTGATAGAGATCTGCAAGAGAATTGTACCAGTCGGCGAGCTCCGGCTGGGCATCCCTCTGCGATTCCAGGTATTTCAGAGCCGCCATGGACGGATTATCTGCAGACGATCTTGCTTGAAATGCAGGAAAATTCAGGAGAAGATGAGATTTGCAGAGAGAGAGAGAGAGAGAGAGCGCGGTTTTTTGGTTTTGAGAAGAAAACCTAAAACCCTCGGTTCCTTTCTCTTCTTTCGTTTTCTTCTACTTTTCAGGAGTCTCTGTTTTCTTCTCTCTCGCGCTCTCTCTCTCTCTCTCTTCCGGCGAGGGGTTGAAAAGAGAAGCGTGCCTTGAGGGGTGTTTCTCTTCCTTTATAGAGGCTTTACGATGTCATAGATCGATTTGCACGAGGATATACTGCTGTAGCGATTCGCAGCACATGTGCCTACGTGGAACGCGAAATACAGATCCAGACCATTGAAATACCCAGGAACATATTTTCAAAGAAAAAAGATATTTCGTTTTTACCTTGGAGACGGGTGTATTACGAAAATGGACGGCTGGAAGAAAAATTTTTAAAAATTTTTAAAAAAAACTGTCTGGCTAAATTCAATTAAGTAGATGGCCCATCCGATCATTCTACCATGTAGAGTATTTTGTCCGATGCATATTCAGGTCTCATCTTTCTGATGAACGTCTCTGATCGGAAACACGTACGCATAGCTGGCACCGGCTCCTCGAATCGCGCCTCTCGTACTGTTCTGCGAGGTCAGCTTTTCGAGGTCGTAGAACGGTGGGGCTTGAGGATCTTGCTCGGCTCAGATCACGCGTGCTGTTGAGGCATGCCTCCGGCACGACGTATTGCAGGAACCTTTGATTAGTGACACGCAAGAAACGGACGGATGAGAAAGAAACAATCCAGCCATCCGCGATCGAGGGATAAGTTCCAATGGCTGGATGTCTAGGATCTTTCAATCTCTGTAGATTTTTGTGGTATCTCCCATCCACCTTGCGACCCATCCGAACAACGGCTGATAAATGGCCCACAGCTGTACAGACACGAGATGCCGGACCTGCATGACTGGAGGACGTGGCGACTTAAACGCATACAAGCAACCGGACACGGATTTCCTGCGAAAGTCGCAAGGTTGCTGGGTGGGGCCTACATAGATATTTGTGAGAAATCTACCCGTCCATCTGTTCTAAGGGCTCATTTTAGGAAATATGAAAAAAAAAAAGGAAAAATTTTAATTAGATCCAAAACTCTCAAGTGGGTTGAGGGAAAATTGGAGAAAGAAATTCCAACCGTTGAAACTTTACTGTTCTCCACCTTAATGTTTATATGCCATCAAAACCGCATTACCACTGGGATGAAGTGAAAATGCCAATAAAAAATTTCCTGACACAAAAATTTTTATGGCCCTAAGAAATTTCAACGATTCACACG
Organism: Magnolia kwangsiensis; assembly: GCA_037074715.1. Classification (NCBI taxonomy): domain Eukaryota; kingdom Viridiplantae; phylum Streptophyta; class Magnoliopsida; order Magnoliales; family Magnoliaceae; genus Magnolia; species Magnolia kwangsiensis. The sequence continues at coordinate 4,357,524 of CM073589.1, read as the reverse complement.
GAATCTCCACTTTTTCCTCTCGTGTGACTCACTTAAGTTTTGGATACATATAATTTTTGTTATAATGTAATAAAATGATATCTCAAAGCGGATGAACGGGATGGATTTCTCAAAAACATATCTGTAGGCCCCACCCAGCATCTTATGCAGAACTCCATGCAAAAGGTTTGCGCAGTAAATCCGCGTCCCGAGCAACCCAGCCTGGAGCGTGCGAGAACGTCTCGTGTTAATCGCGATGAAGGTCCATCTCTCTGGCGGTTCATGAAAGAAAGTGTCATCCCTTACGCCCATCTTCAAGCGCCACACTCATACGCATTACATGTACCGGCTTGGCAAGCGTGTGTAGGATCCAGTACGTTCATGGTGGGATCTGAATGCTCCTCATCCGAAAAAATAAGGCAGATTCGAGTATCAAGTGGACCACAAAAGTTCAAGAATCAGGAAATTTGAAAATTGATAGCAGCGGTTTCCATTCATTTTGCAAGTGTCGTCGCCTCATACGTGGGCCAGACTGATTTCAGATTAAGAAATATCCCGTGAGAGGAGCATCAACGTCCGAAATCGATAACACGTGTGTCGTGCTGGCACCTGTGATGCATTTTCCACTACCGCTTGAAAGGTGGGTTCGCACTCCTCACGTATTAATGAGAATATGGGTCCACCTGGTCAGATGATCCACGCCATCCATCCAATCTTTTTCTTTCAAGAAGTGGGCCGCCTAATGCTAAAATACACGCCAACCAAACAATCTTAGCCATCTGATACATGGACATTTTTGCATTGGACGTGGACCACTGGACCTTCTCATACACAAGCTTGAAGACCGTCAGATCGGACGATCAGAAACCTCTAATTGATTTTTCTTACCATGGCCCACCCATGTAGGCTTACTGGACGGCCGTCCAGTCATGCAGCCACATTGGTCGGGCAACCAGTGTACATCAGAGCACAATCCACCGTAGATGCATATTACTTCAAGAGAAGGTGAGGGTGGCTGTACCAAGATTCCTGGCACATGCGTAAAGGATCTGGACCATTCATCAGATGAACATGATCCGGTTACTTCTCACGCGAGCCATAGCTGTACCGTGTTCGTAGTTCCCCCATCGTCTTTTCCAACCGCCCATTTCTCTCGTCTACATGTGATCCACCGGTGGGACTGTGTGATTATTGGAGCATCTCATGTTCATGGTGGGCTGCATCTGATAAGTGGACTTGATCTCGCACAAGTAAGCCACGTGTCACTTTGTCAAGATTCGCCTAGTCGATCTCTCTCGCGCGATTCTCCCTGGCCTACCTGTGTTAAAAAACAAAAAGTCCGGTCTTTGCTTTTGCGGCTTGGGAATGCTTGGAAGCAAAGAAAGGAAGCGCGTTCGATCTTTGGCAATGGGCCGGCTGGCTCGTCCCAGCTTTGGAACCCGACTTGGACCCGTGATGGCCATGGACCGCAAGATCAATTTCCTGGTCGGCTCAGGTCATTTTAAGGCGACCGGACCCGGCCAACTTAACATGCACGTTTGTTTCCTTCTACAAGTTTCTAATTCCAATCGTTGGTTAGATAACCCATGCATCTTGAATGTAGACAGTTGGTTTCTGCTAAATAGTTATTTATTTGTGCATGTGTGGTCCACTTATCAATAAATAGATTAGAAACATTTAAGTAGGAAAATAGGAATTTTGTCAATTTTTGTGCAGAGCCGAGTTAGGCCTAACCAATTTTTTTGAGCTTGGACTTAAGCTTATGGTGCTCGGTGCATCCCGAGCTTGAGCTCAAGCTAAGCCTAGGCTAACCTGGTGCAGTCCAAGCTCAGAAAAATTAGTTGGGTCTTGAGTGCAGGCTGAGCTTGGGCTAGCCTAGAGCAGCCTAAACCCAGCCCATTACCACCCCCACGTGATTGCACGTTTTCCCTGAATACATTTTGATAAGGACCCATATTTTCAATCTCGAGCATTGGATTGCTCTGCCGTAGCGTGGATGAAGGGTGCCACAAAAAAAGTTTCCCAGACTGGAATGGTCCAGAGCCCGGTATTCCAATCAAATGCCATCTAATAAGTTTAAAAAATTATTTTCACGGATGGTACATGGATCAGACATCCACATGAAATTTCGAAGGATGGGAGTAACATGAACTGAATGTAGACTATTAACAACTGCCCCGTCAGGCAATCCTAGGCATCATTTTTCCTACTTGAATGTGGACTATTAACTTGTATTCATCAACCGTAAAAAAATGTGGGCAGGGAAATCTAGCCACATTAAAAGCTTTACGTCCCAAAAAATATAGCTGGCCACATTTAACATTTAAGCATTTGTGTCAGCTTGACAAGTAGACTAGCTTGATAGCTAATTGTACCAGTTTGGCATCCCTCTACAAATCCCAAGTACTTCCAAGCTGCCATTGGCGGATTATCTACACACAATTTCACTTGAAATCTAAGAAATTTTCAAGAGAGATGTTTATATGAGATTTTGGAATACATATAGAGAAAGGAAATACTAATACAGCACAATGGTTATATGTTTGGAAATGTCACGCTATGTTAACCCTCCAATCCTTTATTTGGATTCAAATTTCACCTCTAGGAAAAACATTGTATTAAATAAAACCTATGTTTCGTGCATCATGGCATCAAATTTCATAATTGATGCCCATCACCTGTATGCATATGCATATGCAACTCAATTGTCACGTATGGATGTATGGATGTAAGGCTTGGATAAAATACATGCATCAATATGGGTCAATAGGACTGTATGAGATGATAGCCAGATTAATCCATCTTTTTCACTGTTTTCAAATGTAGGATGGTATTTATATCGCACCAAATGCAATTCCATACTACCTATCCCATGTTTCAAACAGGCTCTAAAATCATTAATTTCTTTATCCTCTTCTGATTTCTTCACTTTTGTAGCATTTGTTTTCTACGCTCCTCTCCACTACCTCTCTAATGTCCATTGGAAGCATTGAGACCAAAAGATAAGTGAGGTCCAAGGGGGTTTTTTCATCTTATAAGGTTGTTCGGCTGCAGGCAATTTTGCATTGGTGTGAGCTGTCTAGGTGATATTTCCTTGGATAGCTTATCCAGGTCATGCTGCGATGGCTAGCCATTTTTGGTTCCTCATTTGCTAGATGCCATGGAACATGGAGTCAAAAATGGACGGTGGCTCGGGCTGCAGGTTGGGTTTGGGTCAACTTGAACCCGGCTGACCCAACCGAAGTTGGGTCGAGATTTTAGGGTCCTAGAGTTAGGTTAAGGTTAGGAAATTTTAACCTGATTTGAAATCAAGTTGGGCTCAATTTGAGCTTATTCAGGTTGAGAATTTAGGTGGGGCTAGAGTTGAAAACATTGGGTTGGAATTCATATCCTGTTAGGTTTCAAGTTGGATCCTATTGAGGTTGGATTGGCTCAGGTTGACCTCAACTCCACTCAACACACCCAAGTTCCAGCCTTAATTGTGGCACGTGTAGAGTGCATAATGTGAATGCAATCCTTTGTTGTGTATTGACGCAAGTGATGCACGTTGGGTACTTGAACATTAATAATGATCCGTATATAAATACGAAAAGCTTGAACTAAGACAATCACACACTTGAATGTTAACAATGATACGTATATAAATATGAAAAGCTTGAACTAAGACAATCACACATCTGCACACTGGCACACATTGTTGAAAAATTTATACAAATTAATGTAGTTTCTGTATAATATGAAAATCGAAAATAATATGGACGGGCTGAAGCACGTCTGAAAACGCTGTCCTTAAAGCGTTATTTGCCCCAACTCAAGTAAATTGAGTATGCTGATAGGTTACAGGCAAATTGCTTCTATGATACGACGAGCCTGGTGTGAGTCTGCGTTCGGCAAACACGAATGCCCACCAAATGGAACTCAATTTCACTATTTCTGACAGTATTACAATATAAAGGAAAAATTCGAAAAAAAGAAAAAAAGAAAATAAAAAAGTGGTTTAGAATTCTGCTCAATTAAATTCTAATCTTCAGCCGCTGGTTCGATTGAACCGTCCTAGACCACACCGCTGGTCTGTCCTTCAAGCTAAGGTTGACACCTTGCTATGTTGCTGGATAACACTTACAATATATGAGTGGAGAGGCTGTTTTTCTAGAATTCGTATGCAGTTGCTGGAATGAGTTGAGATTATTTTGAAATCCATCCAGGCCCTTCTTTTATAGGCTATGGTTGCTGGGGGTTATGGTCCAGGGAAATAAATCCCATGATCGTTTTCTGGCTGTTGAGAAAACTAGCCGTTTTCTGACTGTTGTCCATAGGCCATTAAGCTGTTGCATGCTGACTGTTATGAGACAGCAGTTAGCCGTTTTATAGCTGTTGAAGCTAGCCATGCAGCAGTTTCAGCTAGACCATGTACTTATTGTACAGCTGTTACAGATTTTCTACAACAGCTCTTTTCCAGCCCTCTATATATTCTGAGGGACTCTCATTCACTCCTTTAGATTTTCATCCAAGACCCTCTGCGACACGATGCGCGAAGTGCAAAGTGCGCCACTAGCGCCTCTACAGCCACATTGCCTCACATGCCCACGCCCTCGCACCGAGCCCGTTCATTCTCCTTTGGACCATGTGTGTAAGTATTATAATACTCCACACTTTTCATATAAAGCACTTTTTCTTCTCCTCTTTTTTCAATATAGGACTATTCCCAAAAACTCACAAAACATGTTTTTTCCAACAACTTTTATATATTATATTATTTTATTATTAAAATATATTTTATAAAAATCAATATTTTTTGCAACACACAAGACTTTATGCGGAGGACAATATATTCCCTTGTGACCTTCATTCCACCTTTTTCTATAAAGACATGCTATTATGGCTAATTGTTATGCTTTTGGGGCCTCCTGGATATCATCTCATTGTATTTCCATGCATAAATAGGTTTAATAGGTCAAAGTCAAGGGTTTAACGCTAGGTCAGCAGTTCGAGTACCCATAGGTGGTGAAATCTCACTATAGCTTGAATGTATGGGTGTGTGTGTAAAATATATATTCATAGCAAGATAACTTTGATTGGAAATGGATTATTTTTTACCTTTTAACTTAATATTGGTGTCTCCCTCAGCGAACACAAGGGATGCTTTCATAAAATCGGGGCCTTTTAAATTGTAAGGGCCACCATTGATGAAATACAGAAAAGCATTGATTAAACCATCCTAACCATCCAAATTGAGTAAAATAAATTTATTAATGATCAGTATTAGCCAGAAAAATCAGATGGTTAAGATCATTTGATCAATGGCAATTTCCTGATATGTCCTATCAAAAATCAGAAAGTCCATAATGTAGTTAAAAATATGCAACATGTGGAATAGATGAGATGCCACAGCTTATAAGCCCAGAGTTGTTTTTATAGGAATGTGGACAGACAGAATGATATGAATGGCATACTCCATTCACCTGTTGGGTACTTGGGCAGCACTGGTTAAGACGCCCAAAAATGGGCTATACAAGACAATCATGGCCTTTCTACTCATGGCCCATTAATAAAAGGTGGAGAAGATAACCAAAGTACCATTGGAGTAACCCCAAAATCTGATCAGTTAGCACCCGTGCATACTTCATAATAATATAACCCCATGATTCATTGATCCAGACTGTTGATCTGACCGGACCAATGTGGATAAGACGTTAATCAAATGTCTCCCAATTTCTAACAACACCCAACTACTAATCTCGCCCTTTTTTCCATTTGAATGTGAACGTTAGGTCTATCAGTAGGAGTTATTGCACAGTCCTGGGCATTCAACGGGCTGGGCATGAAGTTGGCTTACCCCAGATTTTGAATTTGAGGTTGGGCCTATTCAAAAGTTTGTTTTTACCAGGCCCATTTACAGCTTTAAGTGGTAATGACGGCCCACTCTACATCAGAAGTAACCCCAGAATCAGATCAGTCAGGGACCGCTTGACATCTCTCATCTAATTCAATAAGAGTTAGAGAATTAAAGACTTCATTGTAGCACTTGTTTTACAGTAAACTATTTTGGTAAAAATCACTGTTTCCAGCTTTTTTATGAGTAGTTGATGCCATACCCCTTCAATCTTTACGCCTCTCACCTTGGATGCGGGCCAGACGTTGGATATCATGTGGAGCTCACCTTTGATGTGGACCATCGGTCCTATAGGCCACACCTTCGTAGTGGGCCATCCATCATTCAGGGTCCGCCTTGAATGTGGACCATTCATCATTAGGGATGGGCCATCCATCATTCAGGGTCTGCCTTGAACGTGGACCATTCATCATTAGGGACTAACCGAAGGTGTGGGCCATCCATCATTCAGGGTCTGCCTTGAATGTGGTCCATTCATCATCAGGGACTAACCTTTGATGTGGACTGCTCGTATATGCATGCGTTGATGTCGGTCATCCATCATGTGGGGCCCTACTATGTACACTGCCCATCACATCACATGAAGCCCACATTTGATGTGTCCATCCTATGGGCCGCACCTTCGAATTGGGTTGTCCATCATGTGGGGCCCACCTTGGATGTTGGCCATTATCATTATGGGCTGACATTTCATGTGGACTGTCCATTCTGGGGGCCCACATTGATGTGGGCCATCCATCATGCAGGGCCACACTTTGATGTGGCCCATTCATCATGTGGAGCCCACCTTTGATGTCCACCATCCGCCATGTGAGGTGCACCTTTATGGATCATCCATCATGTCGGACCACTTTGAATATGAGCCGTCCCTCATGCAAGACCTTTGATGTGGTCCGTCCATTGTACCGCCACACTTCAATTTGGGTCATCCATCACACGAGGCCCACTACATCCGTCATGTGTTCACCTTAATGTGCTCCATACATCATGCAGGCCACCACCTTTCATGTGGGTTGCCCATCAAGTGGGCACACCTTCAATGTCAATTATCCATCATGTGGCCCACCTTCAATGTCTAGGGGCTCATCTTTGATGTGGATCGTCCATCAGGTACTGCCCACTTGATGTGGATAGTACATCATGTGGGGCCTACATTTGAGGTGAAACTTGCATTATGTGGACCATTCATCATGTGGGCCCCACCTTCAAGTATGTGAGAGAGATTTTAAGAGGGTAATTTTGAATTTATATATATATATATATATATATATATATATATATATATATAAAGCTCAGACCTCTACCAGCTTATTAAGCCGATTAACCTCTTGAAAAAAAAAAAAAAAACAGAAAAAGAAAAAGAAAAAGAAAACAGAGTGATTTCTCCGTTAACAATTACGAACTCCTTAGCTAGTTCCTGAAAATTTAAGATCTGTTTTCTCTTTTAGGGGGGAGGTCTTATTAGTAGAGATGCCCAACCACCCCTTAGACTCTCTTAACCTCTGATTAATTGAGATTTGTTTATGGTAAATTCCTATCAATAACTAGTCGACACTTCGAAGCCATCCACTGAGTTTCCCAGGAACCAGCCAGTTGGGATCATTCTTCAATGTGGTTTTTGGGTTATGGCCCATGTAAAATGGCCTGGGTTCTGGATGGCTCAGCTCAAGGCACCCTGTGCATATGTATCATCGCTCTACACACAAGATTATCGATGTTCTCAGCTGATGTATGAAACCCTCTTTTTTTTTTCTTTTTAATATGTTAAGCAACTGGTGTGTGCACATTGAGGGCATACTTCAGTAATCCAGACCATTAGCCTGTTGCACAAGCTGTGGATGGCCCATGCCACCAAAATTTGCTGATAATGACAATTTTAATCACTAGATCTTTGCCACCCAGGCCATCTATGATGCAACCTACTAGATGAACGGTTCAAAACACACTTTTGTGGGACACAAGTGGTGAGACTTGGGCCTCATGGCATTAAAAGCAAGACACTAGAGCATTGCTGAACAGCGCTGAAAATCCAAGATTCATTCTCATAACATAAAATCCTTCCACCTCAGGAGCCGTCCTACTAATTAATTCAAAATGAGTAAAAGTAAAAAAGGAATGATAAATGATGGATGGATGAAAACTCACAACCACTGGCAGGAAGAGAAATTTCTGTGGGCCATCAGAACTTGCGCTTGGCCAACCCCATGTCACGAAGCTCCCAAAGAGGTTTACCTTCCTTGGTGATGTCATCCTTTATCGCCCCTTGAATCCTTTTGACGATAAAGAAATACTGGTGGCCACGAAAAAATAAAAAAAGGATGTAAAAATCTTTTCTTTTCATAATAGAAAAGAGGACTAATCAGAACATCATACAAAAAATCTGCCTATAAAATGGGCCTTGGCATGAGGAATAAGCGCTCGCCTATACATAAAATGAAAACGTTGGACCCCACCTTGAAAATCGCCCTTCTCAAAATTCAGGCCAATCCAGTCACAGGTGGGCTATGCCTGTCTATTGAGTCGGATTGACTGTTGTCCATTGGTTCCAACAGTGTGGCCCATCCGATGAGCAGCCGGGTTTTTGTGCCGAGTGATCTTCATGGTGGGGCCTACTGCTTTTGGATGTCCTACATTAGTATGTCCACAGGATACAGTTCTCACTGTGATCCCAGGCGAAAAAAAAAAAAAAAAAAAAGAGGCTTTGGGCTGGTCCATTGATTAGGTGGGAAATGCAACCCTGGACTGTTTGAATGGCATGGTTAAGATCGCGCACCTGTGAGGCACTTTCTTTTCACAACCAAATGGTAAAATGTTTTTGCTTTGCAAAATTTATGCATTTCACATGATGATGACTCAGTGGCATACCTGAAAGGCGAGAATAAAAGGTATGAGGAACTTTCCCCTCTCATTTGGGTTGGGCCCTTCAATTAACTTCATATCAACAAGGATTGCTTTGCTGCCATTGGACACGACCCCTGTGATCGTTTTCAAAAGGCTTGGAATCCATGCAGTACCGTCTGGAAGAATCTGCATTTCCAATGATAATCAACTTAGAGAGAGTGAGAGCTGGAGAGAGAGAGAGAGAGAGAGAGAGAGAGAGAGAGATACCTTTTCGCCACTGTCATTTGTCTTGCATCTTCCACTGTTCTCAACCAAAACGACTGGAATTGCAGAATCCTGCAACATTACTTGTAAGAGAATTAATTTACCATTCAAGAAACAGTCATAAGAAACAGCTCTTTTACAAAGAAAACAACAATCAAGCATCAGCACCTAGGGAGCTGTTTCAACTAATGATCTAGATAGAACTTTGCCAAGCCCTCTACAAACCGACAATGTGCAAAGCAGGCACATATGTAGGAGATCCAAGTAGTCCATCAGGTGGATCCCATTGTATAGATGCCATGGGCCAAATATTCGGGACATTCATCAGGTTGGCTATAATATCTAGAGACGTGGATGGCTATAAAAAAGTCACCCAAGTTTTCTCAGCCATCCTCTTGTTTTGTGAACTGTCCCAAGTGATAACTGGACCAACCTGATTTTTTGGTTCCGGGCATCTACACAGTGCAAATCCACCTGATGGACAAATTGGCACTGGCACCCATGTGCCACGTTGGCAAATGTGGTGCTGCATAGAGGAGCTGCAAAGACCTGTGGACTTGGCGAACTTCATCTGTAAATGCTGGTTACAGTTTGTTAGCTGGGTAATTGATCACGAGGACAACATGTCCCTAGGGGGCATTTGGTCCCTCTGGGGTAATGACTACTACAATGCAGTAGTGTGAATACTTTTAATTTTCTTTTCTTCCTCTTCAATATTTTAAATTGGACAAGGCATGAGAATGCTTGGACATTTGCCTTTGATCTTGTTCAGATCAGGGAGCTCATGTCGATGCTCAACATTTCAATTTCGATCTTGTGCAGATGAGGAAGTTCATGTTGATGCTCAACATTTCAATTTCCTCAATCTTGAAGGTTACTAATTTTGGGGCCTATTTCAAGCCAAATAGGGCGCTATGCATATATCCCTGTTTTTCAAGATGAGCCATCGGTTCCCTTGTAATGAGGGTATTATATAATGCTCACGCATTGCTCCTACCAATCAGACTTTTAAGTTTGTACAAGTGGGGCATGGTTTGGTGATTCAAAGTGTTACATGATGGACCTCACCATGCATAACCACACCCAAAAATCCATCAGATAGGACGAGACTAGTCACTGTTGCACAAAGCACGAAGCAAAGTAGCGACAGATTCGGCTGTAGGAGCGAGGAAGGGTCTGTTTCAAAATGTTAGCAAGTATGAACAGCTACATTGCAGGAGCAGGAGAACAAGTCTGAAGTGGGATTCGAAGCAGGAGTATACCTGGTTAGAAGGGTTGTCCAACTAAGCATTCCCAGCCATCAAATATTTGGATGTAACCATTGTTCAGTTTTCTTTCTTAAACATATAGTTCTGTGATCATATAAAACTAGCAAACACAAATTTTTAAACACCATTTTGGATATGGGTGGCAATGAGTAGGGGTTTTGGGTCAGGTCGGGATCAGCTCGAGTCAGACCCATTTACTAAACAGTAGGGGGTGCAACTTGGGCAGGCTGGGCTAGGTCGAGGGTCAACCTGAGCCCAACCCAACCTCAAGAGGACCCAAACCGCAACCCAACCCGACCTGAATTCTAACCTGAGGTGCCCCAATCCAAATTCCTATAAACTCAACCCAATCCGACTTGACCTAAATACATGTGATTATTCCTAACCAGACATGAATTTATACAACCCAAACCGAACCCCAGGGTTAGTGTTTTCCAACCCAAACATGATCTAAGCACCTTGACACCCAACCCAAACTTGGGTTGGGTCAATCGGATTCATCATCCATGTTAACCTGAACCCAAGTAGCAGCCCTACTAAACAGGCCAAAAATTCTAGCCTAAACTCAACCCATGATCCATTACCCTGTAGCCTAACACAACCTACTTCAAGTTCATCAAGCCCGGGCCTGATCAAACCCCCATTTAATTGTAATTGGGACGGGCTCAACTGACACCGAACCAACCTGCCAAGACCCAACTTTAGTATAACAAAGGGAATATGAAGCTAAGGGTATGCCCAGCCCTCCACCCCTCCCCAAGAAGTGGATACATTATTTTTAAAAAATAAAATAAAATAAAAATCATCTATATATTATTTTGTTTAGGGTTTTGTGTTGGGTCAGGTCAGGTCATCTGGCCCAACCCATTGGTAATCTATGCGGGGAGGTCAGTCAGGTAGGTTCAACCCAAGCTTGACATATTTACTTGATTGGCCACATTCAAGGCCAAGCCCAACCTGCTACCCATTTATCTTGGAAGGAACCTGCCTCGAAAGTCAAGCAGGCCAGTTGACCAGAGGGCCAACCTGACCCAATGCCACACCAAATTTTGACCACATTATTGCAACCTGAATTGACTTTATGAAAAGGAACAAATGTGTACTCACATGGGAAGGAAAAAATAGAGGAAGAACTATTGTACCTGGAATTCTTGCTTTTTAATCCGTGCTCCCAAACGAACAACTTTAAGAAGTGCTTCTGTCCTTTTGGCGAAGAAGTCATCATAATTTAATCCATCCGGTGGTGAAAGCTGAGCATGAGTGAGGACAACGACACCTCTCTGCCATATTCCTTTGCCAAAACTGTCTGTGATAGCTTTAATGACCTGCCTATCCAAATTATCCACCCTATATGCATCTAACCGATCCACGAATAGTAGAACATCAATAGTCCTATTCAAAAGGAACCTGTAATTCCAACGCGAGTCAAAATTAAATTACTTTAATAGAAGAAAGACTGTCTTTGGATGCACTTTTTAATTGAATTGCAATAACTACTCCAATAAAAAGGTTATTTGTAACAAATTAGGCCCCAAAATAACAGTTACATGGCATGACTTTCAAGCTGGGCTTGAAAGGAATGAGACTGCAATTCAATGACCGCTTTTTTTCTTTTTTTCAATGAATGACAACATTTTTTTGGAAAGAGAGCAACGAAAGAAAATGCAAGGGAACTGCATCAAAGGGAGTTAGGATGATGAGAAATCATCCTCCCCCTAATGAACTAGACTCAGCCCCCAACTCTCCTTCCATATCATTTCTATAACACTCCTCAAAAGCCTTTGACCACAAAGCTCAACAGATGAGCTTCCTTCTTGCCCAAGAACCTCTCCTGAAGATTCCACCTTGTTATTAAGCATTTTGTTGTTCTTCCCTACCAAATTGCCCACAATTTCATTAGCATGGATAGCCTCCATGGAGTCCTTCCCCTTTTTCCACGACACCCCCAATTCCATGACAATTATGGTTTTAAATAGCAATTGTGGAGTGTTAGCAATTGTGGAGTGTGACATGGCTGGAGACCGAAACCACTAATGACTCGCTCACCCTAACCTGTTCCATTGTCATCTGTTATGGTTGTTTTGGTCCCTGTTTCAGTCTGGTGACTCGTCCCAATACAACCAAAGCCAATGCGACTCAGGTGAAGCCATGACATAGAGGACAATACTTAGTATTGTGATTCAAATAAGGCACCAATGGACCTTGGCACCATCTGTACCATCCCACAGAGTTTATTAATCCCCCACAACACCTACATCTTAGAAGCACAATGCATGAACAGATATTCCACAGTTTCTGCACCACCCAAACATTGAGGCAACCATTGCCTGCTTCTGAGATCTGTCAGCACATTATACCTGCCTGCTAACTAAGAAAAGGCAATCACTTAGGACGGACCTTGGCAAGGCTAGATTGAAGTTGTGTGTGCCCACTATTCTTCACCTTGGCAAGGTTAGATCGAAGTTGTGGGTACTCACTATTCTTCCCCCTCCCCCAAAATGAGGCATGGAATGATTTAACCAAGAATTGCTCTCATAATTCAAGGCTCCGACTCCACCTACCCTTATCACTAGGAACCATCCTTGCCATAGGCACCAGATTATCAATTCCCGTCCCTCAAATATCTACCAAAAATTAGAATTCACATTGTCTGTCTAATCTCCTGAAAACACATAAAAGTTTACATGGGTGCAAATCTGGATCCTTCCCATCTCAATACTTGGGGCCTCCTATGTGTATCAGTTGGACGTCAAAGAGTCTTTCTGCTGGTTTGTGCCTTTCTGCTGGGTTGCAAGCAAGGACAAAATCCTCACTATTCATCATCTTCGACACTAACAGAATCCTAGTAAATGGGCGCTATTTGTGTTTGACGGAAGAAACCATGGACCATATCCTCTTTCATTGTCCTCTCACTCTATTTTGATCAAAGATTCTTAGCCTCTTTTGCATCTACTGGGTCATGGCAGAATCGGTGTAAAACCTGCCTGAAGCATGGAAGCTACAAATCTTCTCAGTGAAAGGTAAAATCCTGTGGCAGCAATCTCTTCTTGCAATCTGGTGGGCCTTATGGAAGGAGAGAAATCAACGGGCCGTTCATCGTAGATCCCAATCTCTGGAAAGGGTGACTGAAAGTGTTAAAAATCTTACTATCTGGGGCACATCAGTGTGCAAGGTGTCCTCAAGGGAAGATATGGCCAGGATGTACAGAGGTTGGATGGCAGTTTTGGAAGACCAGAGCCTCCTATTTCTGGTTGGAGCACATGGATTCCTCCCGGAGGCTTGTGGAAACTAAATGTAGATGGTACTTCACATAGGAGGGTCCTTGCATAACAGCTCGGATGAAGTAGGCTTTCTCAGGTCAAGTGGGTAATGCAGACTCTAATGAAGCTAAGGTGCATGTGATCTGGTTCGGCCTGAAACAATAGCCAAGTAGGGAATGCTCCCCAGTCTATCGTTGAGGATGACTCATCTCTAGCCATCAGTTGGGCCATTCTTTGGTGCCCTATTCCCATGGTTGGCCCGATGGATGGAGGAAATTAGGGAATTAAGAGAAACTATCTCAGTTTCTTTTATTCATGTCAAAAGGGAGCCAAATGCAGTGGCTGATGACTTCACTAGGAAGGAGTGTGGTTTGCCTTCTGTTGCAATTGAGGATTCTTTGCCCCCTTTTAATGTTGCTCTGCTTTTGGGATTCTCTTGAATGTGACTTGGGGCTATGCCAACCACCATTCAACAGTTATGTGAAGCCTGGAAAGTTCGTTTTCTCAGCAATGAGCAGAGAAGTATTAGGAATGTTACCCTTCAAAAGAAAAGGAAGAATTGGAATATTTGTTTAGTGGCCATCCTTCAGATTCATGGTGAAAGTTATTGCAAAAGTTGGACACCGGCTGCCGACCTGATGCGGCCCTTGTCCTTTATCCAGGCTTGAGACTAGCAATGAAAGAAAAAACTCTCGCAGGTGCTATGTCATGTCATAGACCATACATAGGTTGATTACAATCAAGCACCATCTAATAGTACATTACATAAGTTGATTACTATGGGGAACTGGAGTTATGGCCCGTGATAGAGTGGAGTGGCGGAAAAGGATTCGTGTAGCCGACCCTAATTAGTTGGAATAAGGCTTAGATGATGATGGATGATGATGATGAGCAATCCTTTGGACTCCTTTGAAGGAGAGGAACAATCATACCTTTAATAACATTCACAGGTAGAGGTGTACATGAGTCGATCTGAGTCGAGCTTGGCACAGCTTGACTCGGCTCGGCCACTTGCTGGCCTCAGCTTGGACTCGGCTTGGCTCGGTCCTCGAGCCTGACTGGCCAGCTCAGCTCAGTTCAGTCAGCAGCTCAGGCCAATTCGAGCCGAGTTCATCTGTGCAGCATTTTCACAAATGCATGAACTCCACTTTCAAAATCTCGTTGTATGTAAAACAGCAACAATGGATTTACAGGTATTTCATCGAACAACTTGTAGACAACATGAACATCAAGAAAAAAAGGGTATTTGTTTCATACACGTACCTTCCTTGCCACCAGCCACACTTCATTGAGTCGTTTCATCAAACAATTGGTGAGCAACAGCAATATCAAAGTAACAGAGTCACTGAACTAAATCAATCCGAGTTGGATTCGAGTTGGGGAGTCGAGTCGAGCTCGGGCAAGCTCCAACTCGGTTCGAAATTTTTTCAAGCTCAAAAAATTAGCTCGACTCGGCTCAAACTCAATTTCGAACCGAGTCGAATCGAGCTTTTTCGAGTCAAGTCAAGCGAGTTACCGAGCTAACTCTGCTCATGTACAGCCCTATTAACAAGCCAATCCCTTCGACCATTGTTAGAATTGAACATCTTGTTTTCTCCTGGACGTAGGCATTTGGTTCTCTCCCTCGTCACTTGGGGGAACGTCCCCTCATTTGACTAGTTTTGGTGTATACTTTGGCTTCCTTGTTTTGGCCTTCTAGCCTTCTAATGCAGGGGCATTTTCAAACCGGTCTTGAGTGGGGCTGCCTAAGGGATGCAGGGGCACACTCGGAGTGGGTGGCCCGTGTGAGGCAGGTGGCTCATGTGAAGTGGAGCCCACAAGGGGAGTTCGGCTAAGGTCCTAACCCACGGGATGTGGGGCCTAGGCAATGAAATAAAGGGATTGATTCGCCATGCACTATCAATTCGAGTTTTTAGAACAAGTGCTTAGTTGTCCTACATTAAAGTGGTATCAAAGCAGGAGCCAAGAGGTCTCGTGTTAAAGACTCCTCACCGGGGATAATTAATGCAAAGAAATTTTCACACCGGGCTCGAGTGGGATTGCCTGTGGGATGCAAGGGTACACTCGAGGTGGGCAGCCCATGTGAGGTGGGTGGTTCGGAACCCATGTAAAGTGGGGCCCTACCCCGTACAATCGGGAAGGAAAATCAATGGAGCGGTCTATCATCAAACTAGGTTTCTCCTAGAATCCAATACGAACTCCGGCTGCAAATCCTTAACCACCCCTTCAGAAAATTGTTCTTCCAACCAAAAGACAGCTTTCATAATTAAATCCGTGAAACCCTATATTGAGATGACAGCGGTTGGTAGCGGTACGGTGGTACCCCTCAGACTCCCCATACTTGCAAGTACTCACCAGCTTCCAGGAACTGTCAATCCATTTTCCAAACCTCCAAAAGTAGCCATTTCAATGACTTACCCTCACAGCCTCAACCCATTCATAAGAAAACTTGTGCCTGTCCTCTTTTATAGAACTTGCTTCTCCAACTTAATCTCATGACAATGAAACAACCGCATGAAACAGGTCGACTTATTAGACAGATGACTCGATCGCACAGATGAGATGTGAACCTGAAAAGATAAACAGTTGCCTTCCCAGCTGAGAGCTTTCTCCTCCATCCTTCCAATCACTGGTCCAAAAGGCACTCCGTCATCAATTTCCCAAACAAAAAGGTAGACTAAAGGTAGACTGAGATAGGTGGATGCCAGCTCAAGGGTTACTTCTTCCTTATAAATACTAAGGGCCTGTTTGGATGCCTGTAAGTTCTTTTAAGTTGTAAGTAACTTACATGTAAGTCACTTACAAGTGAAAGTTACTTACAGGTAACCTGTTTGGATGTAAGTTGTAAGTCACTTACAGGTAAGTTAGTTTTTCTGTTTGGATAACCTGTAAGTTACTTACAAGTAGAAAGCTGTATATTCACATCGAGCAGAGCTTAGATTGCGGAATCATTCTAAAATGTTATAATCATATAAATAAAAAAAAAACATGGGATCAAATATGTTATTTTGTTAAGCCCATCAAGATGAATATTTGAGATAATTATTAAGCTGAACCAATCATCGAGTGGGCTATAAAAGTGAGCCAGCGAATTCAAAATATCTATAATATAGAGTAATAACTCAATTTAAGCATTGAGAATAAACTTAAAAACATTAATAAAAAATCTAATAATTAAATTACTTGCATTCCAACTCTGCAATCTGATGTAATTTCCAAGGGCCAGCGTATCATCAATCCCACTCTATCATCAAAGTTTTTCTCATTCTCTAACGAGGAAGTTTGATGCTCAAGATCTAAGAGATTCACCAACACTGATGTAGTTCGTTAAATTACTTGCATTTCAACTGTGCAATCTAAGAGATTCACCAACACTGCGAGTACATCACAGGCTCACCAACCACAAGCCACAGACAGTGAGACCAACCAGATAAATGATCTACAGGATCACCAACCACAGGCCACAGTCCCTGACGGTTTCATGGGATGCTGCATCACATGGTCTATTTGGATTAGAGGCCCATAACACGTGTGAAAAAATGCGCATGTGCGCAGGTGCATATAAGTGACTGTTTGGACACCAGCGTGCCTTATAGAGCAACGTCAAACTACTCTCATTTTCAAAGGAGAAAAAAAAGGGTAGATGAAACCCTACCGTTTTAGGAGGAGAAGAGACGGAAGGCGGTAACTGCAGCAAGAGATTGCAGAGACAGAGAGAGATTTGGTGGGTTGGTGTGTTTCCCCCTCTTCCTCTCTTTTTAAAAATCTGACCGTTGAGCCTGTAAGTCACTTACAGGGGAGTGACTTCCCACCCCCATCCCCCTGCAGTTTTTTGATAGATTTGTCTGTAAGTGACTTACAGGTTGTAAGTTACTTACAAGTGATTTTTCTCCCCCAAACACCACCTGTAAGTGACTTCCCTGTAAGTCACTTCCCACTTACCCAACTTACAGGCATCCAAACAGGCCCTAAGGCAATACATTCTTTACTATTGAACAAATTATTGCATTCAGTTCAACAGTACCTCCATGCTTAAAAGATGAAGAAAGAACACAAAATCTTTCTAGACTGTTAATACTAGGTAGACAAAAAAAAAAAAAAAAAAGCATCTGCAGCACAATAGCCTATCCCATCAAAAGAGAGTCCCATACAAAACAACACATGTTGCTCGAGTACCAACCGCTTTATGATCTCAAGAGCGTGTTCATTGACATATCCTCCTTCCACAAGCCCAGGAGTATCGATGATGTTTAGTGTAAACCCTGACCGCGTGCGGGAATAAATCATGGGTCTCAGCACTTCTGACTGCATGGAACATAAGAAGATTTTAAAAAATATATTTATATACTAATAATAAAAAAGACAAACACAACACAAAAGCCTTGCAAGGGCTAACCAACTGCAACAACCAAATTTCATGCAATAATTTCACAAAACAAATTTGCAAAAACAGAATCTATGCCTAATTGTATAAACATTAACCCAGTCATTGACAAACACAAACCTGGAAAGCACTGACAGCAGCCGCCCGTTCCCCTAAGATGGAATTTACAGTTGAAGATTTCCCAACACCGCCTTTTCCCATTACAAGAATCGTCAATGTGTTTACATTCTATACAAATTACTAGAAACATTTCAATAACTAAGACAAGTGGAACATGGTATGAAGAGGGTATATGACGAAATCGAGTAAAGTGAAAGAATCAGACCTCTTGTGATAATTTACCCAACAGCTCAAGCAATTTTGTCTGAGTGGCAGGAGGGAACTGCTGAATTCCAGTCCATTCACGGTTTAGCTGAGCTGCCATTGAGCAGTATTCTAAAAAATCCAAGTTACGAGCTATCAGAATAGATCAAATATAAATTAAACATACAATCCCATCAATGCAACTGATAAAAGACCAAGATACTGAAAAGGGGGTGTTATGCAATGCTTAGGCCAAGAGTATCTACAGTAAGTGTGGTTTTTCAGTTTGAACAAGTGAGGACCATTGTTCAGTGATCCAAGTCATCCACTGCCTGAGATGATCAATGCACCAAAAATCCCCAGATTGAAATATCATATTCACTGGATCTTAGGATATTTTCAGTGCATGGGCGATTAAGAGTGGGGATGAGTTAGGCAAATAACATCAACCTGTAGATCACTTAATCATGGGCCCACTTGTACCAACTGAAAAACTAAATACTGTAGAAACTCTCAAGTTTAGCATGTATCAAGGATTCTTCTTCTTATTCCTCTTTTTTTTTTTTTTTTGAAGGATAGCATTGCATCAAGGTTCAAAATATCATGTGAACATATCATATTGCTCACAGAAGTTATCAGATAAATCCCCAATATGGTATGATCCATTCCAATATTATCAACATTGAGTGATTTTGGGAGAAAGAAATAGCTATTGTTTTTGGAACGTTAGTGGTTCGATCTGGGGGGTTGTTCTTTGGGTTCAGTTGTATGACAGGGATTGGGACCCTAAGGGGGTGCCCTTGCATTTCTCTTTTTTTCCTCATTTTCTTTTTGGTTTTTCTGCTGTTTCTGTTTTGTTTTGCTGTACTGGTGGCTTTTAATAAATTGCATTATCTTTCAAAACACATATATTATCAACATCGGGATGATATTGAATTCCATTAAAATTACCTGGGTTGGATTGTACACTATACATTTGTATCCAGAGTGATCAACAATACAAATGGATACAAATGGTATATTTTTTAAAAAATAAATTTTGATACCCTGCCCTGTGCTTTCAGATATTTGGACATTGCATTGTATAACATTGAAAAAAAAAAAAGACTAGTTTTTTTCTTTGAGAGGCAATAAGGAGAATTCATTAAGAAGAATAACCAAGAGGGGAGAATACAGCCCGCTGAGGTAGCGAACTGAAACCCCCAGGGACAAACGAAAAAGAAAAGAAAAACAAAACAGAAAAAGAAAGCCCGCAGGAAGAGCAGCACCACTACTCTCCGATAGCTTTATTGGGCACAAAGGGGGTCCCACTGAGATTGACAGAATCACAGGCCCATTCGAACACGAGCTGATGAACTCTGTTTTTCACCCAAACCACCTGATGAGAAGCATCTCTAAAACAGCGGCTATTTCTCTCTTCCCAGATAGCCCACCAGGCGGCCAGAAGGGCCATCCTCCAAACCGAAGAACCGACATTGCTGAGGGAAACACCATGCCAGGCTTGAAGAAAAAAAGACTAGTTTACAAAAGAAACCCTTTAGTGAAGAAACCATTTTGAAATCAAGAAAAGATGATTCCACTAGACAATGTAACCATGATAAGCCCAGCTGATGAAAACCCAAAAATAGGCTAGTGCACAGTTCGAAAGCACCGAATAACTAATTCATAAATATATCCAAAGAGAAGGAGAAATCCATTTTTAAAAAATAAAAAATAAAAAAACAAAAAATAAAAAGCATATTTGGCATCGATCAAAGGTAACAGCAGTAACGGGCAAACCCCAATCAACCCAGTTGTTGAATGTACTGAAGAATGCATAAAATTACCAAATTGAAACAGAAAAGAAAGAAAATCAAGGGAAGCTGCAAAAAGAAAAGGATTCCAACAGCTAATTTACAGGAGGAATTCTAGAATGCTCCCACGAAACCACTGTTTTTCGTACAGGCCAGCATCGCCGGCTTCAGTGATCAAGACCAGTCCTGTGGTGGGACCCAATGTGGATAAGCGAGTCAGTAAAAGACTTCCACGCCTAGTAGTTCTAGCCATCCAATTTTCAGCCTCCAATGGCTGGCTAGAAATTAAGTACACCTGACAATCCATATGCAACAACATAACACCCGCCCATCCAAAGTTTGCAATTGCCCTATGGAGGAAATTCCTGGCCCATCATCCATCCACAGTGAGATGTCAGATGAACAGTCCGGATCACTGGGAGGTGGCCCAACCTGGACAGAATGCCATCCTGAACTAAAACATCTGTAGTTCAAGCAAGCACTCCACAGTGCCCTTGTACAAAAGACTCGGAGGAATTACATGATCATTGGTGCTCGTGGTTCTGTAATCAAGACTGTTCATAGACTGTGCCCCGGAAATCACCGCGATGGGGCAACCGTAGCCTTTCAAGTTATATGGTTAACAAGAGAAATATAGCAACGGTCCACATTCAACTAAAAGGAGGTACAATATTGGTGGTCAGGATCTTCCAATCTGAGAGTTCCAGAGCATGGTACGTCAACCATGGCCTCAGTAACCCAATGGTCTAGATTATTAGATGTTCGAACTAAAAAGCCAGCATGTTGGGCATGCACTCAGTCGAGGATCGTATAACTACTGTCTACATAAAAACTCTAGAAAGGCCTTAATGTGTCATTTGATTACTTGAGGACTCAATTCCAAGATAAAAATTCCCTGAGAAATTGATTCTATTAGTGGTATTGGCGACCAGGAATTTGATTATGTGGAATCCAGAAAATGAGTTTGCATGCTGAGAAAGAACTTCCAGGAACTCTACTGTGTATATTCATAGTGGAGTGAGCTTGAAGAGGTAAACCATATCAACTATGCCAGCATGAAATACGTGTAGGACAATCACTGGGTTGGGCTCATGGTAAGAAAGCCTTTGCCCAAAAATTTAAGGCACTTCAAATCATAGGTGACCAACGCAAAAGTAGGCCCACAAATTTCATAATGAGTTGTAACTAATGGACAGCTATCCAGACCATCTAAATTGTGGGTTCCGCTATGAATGAAGAACATCTCCTAAATCACACTGATCTGGCAATACCAAGCATACAATAAACAACTAAAAAAATGGATGGATAAAAATAAAATAGTGAGTGGTCCAAATGAAAAAATCAGGAAGGTTAATATTCGACTCTTTAAGTGCCATGCATGATTGCTGCAGTCCATCCATTTGAGTGTTCATCTATAATTCTAGTATTTTAAATGTGCTGAAAATTGAATGTGGATGTGAAATGAAGTTGAATAGTTTTGGGTCACATGCACATATGGTGTGTTAGCTAGAAATATGAAATTCGTGGGCCCGCTTTTGTGGGCCACCTGATTATTGCAATGCCTAATTTTTCGCCAAGGCTATCTTACCATGGACCCAACACAACGACTGTCTGAATGTCATGTTGGGATAGTTGAAAAGATTTACCTCTTCAAGCTCGCTCTTCCATGAATATATACAGTAGAATTCACGACCATTCTTTACCAGCATGAACACATAATCAATTCCAGGTTGCCAGATGTAACTGGAAGAATAAAATTCTCGGGGAATTTGTATCCTGGAATTGAATTCTTAAGCCAATCCTAAATTCTCGGACGAAGAGAAGAAGGCAAATTCTCCAACTTTGGGAAACGTGCCTCCGAGAAACGTCTAAAACAAGGGTAATATTCACATCGGATGAGAAAGAAAGCTGTAGAAGGGCGTTCCGTTTCGGGAAGAGGCGGATTCGAAACGCGTGTTACGGAAAGGAATCGAGAGCGGTTAGGATTTTAGAGAGAAAGAGAGGGATGCTGGGGATTTTACCTGCGAAAGAGGGCGCTGCCTATGTTGGGGAAGAGAGCTTAGAAGAATTTCGGAGGCTCTCCCAGAGAAGAATGGGAGAGTAAGAAGCTTTTTATCAGGTTCGGCAGGGAAGAGGGTTTTATGAGGATTCCAACGAGGGCTGCAAACGGGCCGGGCCTGGGTTCGCTTCTGCCCGGGCCTGTTCGCGATGTTAGTTTTGCTCGGGTCGGGCGGACGCCGCTTGCCCCGGCGCGGATTGGAAACTGCCTCCACAGGACCTAGCCAGAAGCAGTTGGGACTGAACTATGTGGAAAACTTCTTAGGCCCCACATGATGTTTATTTACCATCAAACCTATTCGTAATATCATAAGATTATGTGTAACTGTAATAAAACAAAAAATAAATATTAGCTTAATCCAGAACTTTCATATCCTTATAAAGTTTTCGACAATGGGCTTTAAATCCGCGGCTGTTTCATGCGGTGTGATCTATTTAAGCCTTCAATTTGCTTTCTTTCGAGGCTTATGCCTTAAAATGATCTATCAAAACAAATGGATGGTGTGAATAAAATATATAGAACATAACGGACTCCAAAAGTCTCTAATATATTTGTCAATCTCTAATTATGGGGTAGCAATGGGCTAGGAAGACCATGGCTTGGCCCCCTTATACTTCGACTAAGCGTTGGGCCAAGTCTGAAATCTCACCTGGGCCTTCTTCTAACGATTAATGACAGTTGTTTACAGTTTTGCATTGACATACATGTGTTGTTTATCCACACAATTTATCCATTTTGGATCATTATATTAGAACATGAGCCAAAAATTAAGTGAATCTAAATCTTAAGTGGACCACATGAAAATATCAGATCAGTGATTGAACTGTCGGGGGCCTTGCACAAAACCTTATGATCTAGCCTCCCGAAACAAATCAGAATTATGGATAATAAAGCAATGAAATAAATCAGAATATAAATCACACACCACATAAGAGATTTTTACGTAGAAAACCCTCAAGAGGTAAAAACTACATAACCTCGTCCAGATTAACAATCCACTGTGAAGTAGAACATTACAATCGTTTTCACTCATGCAAGAGTGGATAAACAATGAGAGAATAAAAGAAAGATATAGAGATCTCACCGATTACGAGGACGTAGAAGCGCTGAGATATAAATTGCACAGTGCATAACCTCCGTGAGCATAACTTCTCTTCTACAAGCTTCATCTCTCTCTTTAACTCTCTCCCTCACACCTTTAATAGCGTGTTTTTCATATATATAAAAAAAAAAATCCTAAGAACCCCTATTTATAATTTTAGGAAACTCCTTTCCGCATCCCAGTTACGAAAGGACTTGGAATTTTGCAATTCACAAAATTGCGGAACGAATCTGCGTAACCACGACCGGTCGAGAACCACCTTCGACCAATTGAGCACCCCGGAGAAAAATAACTCAAACTCGCTGGACTTTGATTTGAGTCAGGGCTCGACTCCACGACTAGTCGTGCACCAGCCCTCGACTGGTCGTGTAAGGCTCATGACCAGTCGAGCACAAGACAAAAATCTCATCAAATCTCTCATTTTTGTCACATGAAGGATTCATCTTCTTCAAACTAGCCTGGTTTCTACAAACCTCAAACTTACCCTTGAGCAAAGCCTTAGTCATCATATCTGACCCATTATCGTTTGTGTCGACATTCTCAGGCTATAACACCTTCTATTCCAAAGTATCCATGATCCAGTGATACCGAATCTCTATGTGTTTCGACTTTAAATGCTGACTTAAATTCTCGCTCAATTATATAGCACTTTAACTATCACAATAAATCACGTGTTGCTCCTGCTTTAGGCTAAGTTTTTGCAGAAACCTCTTCATCCAAAGCATCTCTTTACATGCCTCTATGACTGTAATATACTCGGCCTTTGTCGTCGACAATGCTACGACCCTTTGTACCTTGCTCTGCTAAGAAATCGCTTTCCCTACAAACGTGAACATGAACCCCGATCTAGACTTTTTGGAGTCTATGTCACCTGTCATATCTGCATTTGTGTAGCCCTTTAAAACAGATTTTCCATCACTATAGCATAAGCTCAATCTAGATGAACCTCTTATATACCGCAATATCCATTTTACCATATCAACCGGCTCACAACACTAACCACATATGCTATGTCTGGGCGCGTACACACCATAGCATACATCAAACTTCCTACAACTGACGCACGGGGTAACTTTTGCATCTCTTCCACCTCTATCTTCGTCTTTAACACTATCTGTCGCTCAATCTGAAGTGATCATCCAGTGGAGTATTGACCGACTTTGCTGTATTCATATTGAACCGCTCTAAAACTTTCTCAATATACTGCTCTTGTGACAGCCAAAGCTTCTTGCTGCTTCTGTCAAGGGTTATCTTCATTCATAAGATCTGTTTAGTCGGGCCCAAGTCTTTCATCGCAAACGGCTTACCCAATTCTTGTTTCAGCCTGTCAATCTTCTTGATGTATTTTCTCATAATGAGCATATCATCAACGTATATCAGCAGAACTAAGAAATCACTATCTGAGAACTTGTGCGTAAACACACAATAGTCTAACTTCATTCTGTCATACTCATGTTGTAACATGAACGAACGAAACTTCTTGTACCATTGTCGTGAAGCTTATTTCAGCCCATACAAGCTCTTCCTCAGCTTACATATCTATGCTCCTTGCCATTAACTTCGAACCCCTCTGGTTAGTGCATGTAGATCTCTTCTTTCAGGTCACCATGGAGGAAGGCAGTTTTAACATCTAACTGCTCTATCTTCAGATCCATGCTAGTTACCAACCCAAGCAACACCCGTGTGGATGTCATCTTCACCGCTGGTGAGAATATCTCCTCGAAATTTATACATTTTCTCTGACTAAACCCTTTTACAACAAGTCTAGCCTTGAACCTCGTCCGTGAATTCTTCTGCTCAACCTTCTTTTTTCTGCTCAACCTTCTTTCTGAACACCTGCTTGCATAAGTATAGTTCTTATGCAAAGATTTCATCTCCTCTTGCATAGCTTTCAACCACTCCTCCTTATGCTCGTCGGCTAGAGCCTCAGAATAATCTTCTGGCTCTCCCCCATCAATCAGCATAATGTACTCATGTGGCGAGTATCTCTTGGACGACTATCTGTTTTTAGATGATTTCCTCACATGTGGCTCAACAGGTGGATCAAGTAGGGGCCAATCCTTTGCACCTTGCTGTACTCCCCCGTCATCAGTTACCATGGGAGGAATAATCGGATCTATGTCCTCTAGCTTACCTGAACTCGGCTGGTTATTCTCTTGCTTACCAATGTCTTTTATGCACTAATTTTCAAAGAAAACCACATCTTCACTCCTAACGAGCTTCCTCTTGGTCAGATTTCACAATCTGTAACCAAACTTTTTATCACCGTACCCCAAGAACACACACTGTTTGATCTTCATATCGAGCTTGGACCTCTCGTCCTTTGGTATGTGAACGGATGCCTTGCATCTAAATACCCTAAGATAACTGTACGATGGATCCTGTTTAGTTCACATCTTCTCAGATACTTCTCCATTCAACGGGGCTAATGGAGACCTATTTATCAGATACACTATTATGTGCATTGTTTCTCCTCATAACGTCTTGGACAATTTTTCATGAGATAACATGCATCTAATTTTCTTAACAATGGTGCGATTCATTTGCTCAACTATACCATCATGCTGGGGGGTCCTGGGAACCGTCTGTTAATGCCATATACCTAGGGCTTGCAGTACTCATGAAAGTTGTCAATGTATTCACCACTATTGTCAGTGCAGATGCACTTCAATGATCTACTTATCCCTCTCTCAACCATAGCATGAAACAATTTAAAATACACCAAAGATCTCGTCCTTAGATTTCAATGCATAAACCCAAACCCTCCTAGACGCATCATCTATAAAAGTCACAAAATACAATGCCGCACCCAAGATTTTTATCCTCATAGGACCACAAACATTAAAATAAACCAAATATAATGCGTGCACTTTATTAACATGAGAAGCAGTTTTTACGAATGAAACTCTATATTGTTTCCCTGATAAACAATCAAGACAGGTTTTAAGAGACATACCCGTCACATCTGGAAGGAGTCGCTTTCTCGCTATTAGCTGAAGCCATTTTTCACTCATGTGCCCTAGATGCCTGTGTCATATGTCAATAGCTGAATCTTCTGCTGCGTTCAACCCACCCTTACACACACTGACACTTACCCTGTAAAGGGTGCAACACTTCTTTCCTCTGGCTGCGATCAACAAACCCTTAATGAGCTTACAACACCCACTAGTAAATCGGCTTCCATAGCCATCATCATCCATCCTTCTCGTCGACATCAAGTTTAGGCGAAGGTCTGGAATATGCCTCACATCCCTAAGAACTAATGTGCAGCCCACATCGGTCTTCACACAAATATTACCGACCTCTATGATCTTCGATATGTCAGAATTTCACATCTTCACGGTCCCAAAGTCACCTGAATTGTAGCCTGTGAAAAAATCTCAGCGTGAAGTCGCATGAAAAGAGGCTTCCGAGTCCATCACCCAGTTGGTATCCTGACTCGTGTCGTGAGACATATATCATGATCTGTAGAAAGAATAACTACAACGTCGTCATCTGAAGCGACCGCAGTGGAATCTGGTTCATCTTCATTCTCATTTCCTTTTATTTTCTCGTCGTTCTTCTTACCACGACATTCATACTTGTAGTGGCACTTCTTGTCACAATTACAACAATCAACATCTTTTCTGTTACTCGACTTGCCTCTTGATTTATCTCGGATCTTTCCGCCCTTCCTGTTCTTTCCACTCCCTCGTTCCTGTGTTACAAGGGCCTCTTACTGAGTAGACCCCTGAGACTTCCTCATTGTCGCCTCACTGAAGTGACAGCTAGTCACCTGTTCCATAGATATCTTTTCGTCTAGCGTGGAGTTACTTAGAGACACCACCAATGTTTCCCAACAGTCAGACAATAAACTAAATAATAATAAAGCCTGTAATTCATCATCGAGAACCATCTTCACAGTAGAGAGCCGGTTCACTATATTACTGACCTCATTCATGTGCTCGCCCACAGAACCATCATCTTTGAACTTGAGATTCACAAGTCGTCTTATCAGAAAAATATTATTATCGGCTGTCTTCCCCTCATACAACCCTTGTAATTTCAGTCATAGGCTAGCGGCTGAGGTCTCCGTAGACACATAGTGGAATACGGAATCGTCCAACCATTGTCTAGTGAACCCCCATCGCCTTCCAGTCCATCTTCTTCTAATCATCATCAGACATATCCTTGGATTTTCCTGATATGCCTAAAATTGAAGAATAAATGTCCTTGCAATAAAGCAAGTCCTCCATCTTAGTGTTCCATATGGTTCAGTTAGAACCATTGAGGCTGATCATCCTTGATAAGCCACATTCTATAATTCAAAAAACTGATCCTACCCATTTAATGAACTTGGCTCTGATACCACTTTGTTGGGGGGCCTTGCACAAAACCTTGGGATCTAGCCTCCTGAAATAGATCAGAATTATAGATAATAAAGCAATGAAATAAATCAAAGCATAAATCACACACCACACAGGAGATTTTTATATAGAAAACCCTCAAATAGGTAAAAACCACAGGACCTCGTCTAAATCAATAATCCACTATAAAGTAGAACGTTACAACCGTATTCACTCACGTAAGAGTCGATAAACAATGAGAGAATAAAAGAAAAACAAAGAGATCTCATCGATTACGAGGATGTAGAAGCGTTGAAATATAAATTGCATAGTAGATAACCTCCACTAGCATAATCTCCATTCTACAAACTTCTTCTCTCTCCCTCACACACGCCTTTGATAACCCTCTTGTGTTTTTTATATGTATAGAAAAACTCTAGGAACCCCTATTTATAATTTTAGAAAACTCCTTTCCGCATCCTAGTTGCGAAATGACTTAGATTTCCGCAATCCGCAAAATCACGAAATGAATCTGCTTAACCACAACCGGTCGAGACGAGTCCACAACCGGTCGAGAACCACCTTCGACCGGTTGAGCACCCCAGAGAAAAATAACTCAAACTCGCTGGACTTTGAGTCGAGTCAGGGCTTGACTCCATGACTGGTCGTGCACCAGCCCTCGACTAGTCATGTAGGGCTTATGACCGGTTAAGCATGGGACAAAAATCCCATAATGACTGTAGTGTTTTTTTGTATCTGACCTGTTGATTAAGTCACGTAGACCTGAATGGATGAAGGAAAACATAAGTATCAACTTTGATTGAAACTTTTGTAGCCCCCAACGAGGGGGTGTTCAATCACCATTATTTTGTGTGATGTTGTCCACATGGGATTTAGATTTATGTCTTTTTTCGGCTCATGCCCTAAAATTAGTAGGTATGGCCCGTAGAGCACCATCACTAATGTAGTAGGTAAAGCCTCGTTGCAGTAACTATCACACTGCCGGAAGTGATATGACCAGTTTATGTGGGGCCCACCATGATATATGCATTGTATCTACACCGTCCATCCATTTGGTGAGATCATTTAAGGACATGAGCCCAAAATGAAGCACATCCAAAGCTCAAGTAAACCCATTACAAAAAAATAATGGGATAATGACAACCATTGTTGAAACCTTTACGGGGCCCACCATGATGTTCATTTTAAATCCAACCTATTTATAAGTTCACAAAGACATTAACAAAGGGAAAACACAAATATCAGCTTGATCAAAAAATTGTGGCCCAAGAAGTTTTTAATGGTAGGTATTCAATCCTCATTTGTTTTTTGCAGTGGGTACACTTGAGCTTTGTATTGACCTTGTTCTTTAGCTTATTCCCTAAAATGATTTCTTTAAATGGATGGATTGTGCGGATACAACACATATATCATGGTGGGGCATATAAACTTAATATCGAGGATGTGCTAGTGTGATGCTTATATGCTATTCAAAACACAAATATAATCCTAGTTCTAAGACTTCCCTGGCTTATATGAGGTTCCCATTGTGGCACTTAACGCATGATGTTTCTCGTGGTGCAGCAGACTCTAGTTTTTAATTTACCTTATTTTTTAAGATAATGTAAGTTGGTGCAACCGAAGGAAAGAATGGATATAACACATAGATTATAGTGGACCACGTAGAGCAAGGGTGCATATTAGCTACTGACAAGTTGAGCAGCGAGACTACTACTGAAGTGACGTCACCAAGTTCTATCTGCAGTGACATCACCAGGTTCTATATGCCCCATTCTCTGTTTATTTGTATAGATTATTTTAGGACATGAGCCCAGGAATGAGATAGATCTAAAGCTAGTGAGCCCCACCACATAAAAATAGTGGGGAGAGTGACGCCCACCATTGAAACCTTCCTAAGATCCATCGTGATATTTATTTAAGATTTAACCTATTCATAAGTTAACACAAACATTAAAAAAGGAAAAAAAAAAAAACTAATATCAACTTGATTGAAAACTTTCATGGCCTATAGAAGTTTTTAATGAAAGGCATCACTCTCTACTGTTTTCTGTGGTAGGGTCCACTCAAGCTTTAGAACTGATTCATTATTTGGTTCGTACCCTAAAATGATATCCGGAAATGGATGGATAGTTTAGATATAAAACACACACCGTAACAGGACTCGCATTATTAGGTGATGTCACTTCAGTTGCTGCTCAACCTGTTAATCAGCGTCCTATGTTTACTGGGTATTTTTAAACCTGGATCGCAGGATAGTCATGTCTAAAAAGTAGTGGTACTTCTTCTGGGACCAACTACTTAGGGGTCGTTTGGCACCTTGGATTAGAGGGGATTAGAAGGGGTTTCAAAACCCCTTGGTTGTTTGGCAGCATAAAGCAATTGAGGATTGCCAATCCAGGGGTTTCCCAATCCCCTCTTTGAGGGGGTTTGTAATCCACGGTGAGAGCTTGGATTACACCTAAAATCATTTCAATAGTTGTAGGTATAAACGTATGTCACTATACCCTATTATTCTACCGGGTACATGGCCCACTAACGATGATCAACACCGTCTAAACATTGTTCATGTAGATCAGCACTATCCAAATATTGTCCAGCACCATCCAAACATTGTCTATATTAATCAACGATTAAAAATCATTGGTTAGTCACTCAGACATGATCCTATGCTTGCGGTCCATCTGAGACTTGGAATTTCATCTTTTTTAGGCAAAGCATATATTTTAGCGGGCTTATCACAACCATAGTGTCAAAAATTATATATCTCACTAATTAGGGATATTAAAGTTGATTTAGTAATCAAATTCAAACCCTTATAAATATACCATGTATAGGTATTTTTGAATTAAAGTTGATTCACACTCCAGGGTGCTAAACAAACCTAGAGGATTGCCAATCTATGGGGTTTCCAATCCTGGGGGTTGCGAATCTAGGGGGTTCTAAATCCATGCTCCCAAACAGGCCCTTAGATGAACGGGTCGGGGCATGACGGTACACTGAGATGGATGGATGACTTTATGGACCTGTTTGGCCAGCTGCATTAGGTATGATTTAGGTGGACAGAATTATAAAAATTATGGTAAATGCATATACAAGGTATTATCCTTCAATTGAGTGTTCCAAATGTATGCATTAAAAAATAAATCTCTAGAGTTACTTTTAAATTACATTTGGATTGAACTTGATGAAACAAACATCCATCATCCTTGGAATTAGTAATCCTACACTAGATGCGTCTCTTAATGCTTTTAAAGTTAATTTTAATTCCATCCCATGTTCCTTCTGAACATGCCGTTCTGAATTTCATATGAAATTAGTAATGCAATCCAATTTAATATCACTGTCCAAATAAGCCCTATGTGGATGAGATCCACCGAGTCCATCAGGTGAGCCACACTGCCTTTATACTAGGACCCAAAATTAAATCAGATTTAACACTCAGGTGGGCCACACACGGGAAACAGCTGAGATGGAAAGTTCCACCGTTAAAATCGTCCAAATTACATTTGGGGTCTACCATGGTGGTTATATGCCATCCTATCTACTCATCTGATGAGACACGACAGGATAAATGGACTCACCGAAAATAAGGATACATTAAAACTTATGTCAACCGCACCACGTGGACTTAGTGGTTTTAGACGTGATTTTTCACGGTTACTTATATTATGGACAATATACGTATTGGATTGAACTTATTTTTAGTATCCATGGTAAAAATGTGGCACCTAACATGATTATCGGGGTGGATCTGATTTATATTTCCTTCATCCCTCAGTTATTTCAAGTATGGCCTCTGCGTGCCCACGCGAGTTAGGCTCGCCCCGTCCTTTACATAAGTAAATGCTGCCCCTTCCGGTCATCTTCAAGCGCCACACAAAAACGCATTACATCCGCCGACTTGGCAAGTGTGAGTATAATCTGGAACGTTCATGGATTGATCTGAATACTCCTTGTCAGAAAAAATTAAATCCGACCCCATTATCAAGTGGGACACACTATGATAGTGTCAGGAAATAGGAAAATGGAGAATCAACGCTCTACATTCACTATACATGTGCCAATGCCTCATACGTGTGAGATCCTGATTTGAGATAAGGAAAGGTGCGCTGGTAGCAGCATCAACGTAGCAGATTGTGTATACACGTCTTGTGCTAGCACCTATGGTGCATTGGCACGCGGATTGCGTCCTACCCTGCCCGGATGGTAATCCATCCGCACAGTATCTGTGCCACCATGATGTAAGCCTTTTACCCACGCCGTTCATAGTTTTTCTCATTTCATTTTCAAGGTTTGAGCCAGACAATGAAGCAGATACGTGAAGGTATTAAATGCACCCCAAAGTGGGAATTGAACGTCCACCAGTAAAAGCTTCGCGAGGGATAGAGAGTTTCGAATCAAGTTAATATTTGTGTTTTCACTTCATCCAAGTCTACGTCCTATGAATTGGTTGGATGTTAAAAAAACCATTACGGTGGCCCATATAAAGGTTCTAACGACGGATGTCATTAACATCGCAGCTTCCTTAGGTGTGGTCCATTGGATCTGTACACGTGCTTCATTTTTAAGATCCTACTTTAAAATGATTTGAGAAAAGTAATGAATAGCATTGATATTACACTTACATCAAGGTAGCCCTACGGAGCCTTGCTTGGATGGATTACTATCCCGGCAGGGATAGGAAGCAATCTGAGTCCCTGTGCACTGGATGCGGATTGCATCCTACCCCCGTTGGACAACAATCCATTCGGGTAGAGATTTGTGAAGCCCACTATGATTAAATTGTTTTATCCATGCTATTCATAAGTTTCTCAAATCATTTTAACTTATGAGCCAAAAAATAAGGCAAGTCTAGGGCTTAAGTAGACTACAAAGTTTCAAATCAAGCTGATATTTGTGTTTTCACTTCATCCACGTCTTCATAACCTTATGAATAGGTTGTATGGTAAAAAAAAAATTACAATGACCCTTAGAAAGGTTTCCACGGTGGTTGTCATTATCACCACTGCTTCCTTTGATGTGGTTTAGTGAAGCTGTGGATATGTTTAAATTTTTTTTAAAATTTTTTTATCACACAACTTAAATTGATTTGAGAAAAAGCGATATAATGACATGGATAAAACACTTACATCATAGTAAGCCCCAAAGAGTCCTATCTGAACAGATTACCGTCCAAACGAAGGTAGGGTGCAATCCACCCCCAGTTGCTTAAACGACCCAATATAAGTCGGTAATATGACCTAAAGAAGTTAGATGGTACGATAATTGAATGTTCGACGAGTGAAGAATTAAAAAGCAAATTAAGTATCTACTAAAATTAACTAATGCATTTATAACCGGTTTGGTTTTCTAATTTTCTAAGAAATTAAAATAAATGAGTTATTATTATTATTTCCAAATATTTATTTAAATAAGAATCATAACGAATCATAACTCGTAAAATCGAAAGTCAAATACACAAGTAAAGAAAGTTAGTAAAGTTAACTGTAATAATTATATCTCTCACATTATAAATTTATTATTTTTTCAACAATTTTTTTAAGATAAAACAAATAATATGTAAAAATATTATTATTGTCAAATGTAAGTGAAATCATCACACAATTACATAAATAAATAATCTATATCCATTTATGGTCATTTATCTGAGAAACTAGACAGGCTCCAAAAAAGTTGTATAATATAAATATGTAATATTACGTTTACACTATAATTTTTAATATACTATATATTAGTATTTAATATCTTAAGTACTGGATTCTAATCAACTCGTGAGAATGACGCAGAACTGCGCCATCTGGTGGACCTACAAGAACTATAGATGATACGAGCAGCAGAGGGAGGTATCGGTGGCCGGCTGTGGACTCTCTAATGTCCAAGTTAGGCTCGGAAGTGACGATTTTCGGCTCAGTTCTGAGCTGGAGGAATTACCTATCCACTCGAAGGCATATCACTCATAGATAAGTGTCCTGTTGATTATAAAATCTGGTCGGCCCTCTGCACGTCGCTTTCTATGCGTTGTTCCTGAAACCTGCACCACGAGAACAGGGAAAGGTGACCATGGCTAAGCCGGGGGACCCTCTGATGCCTAAGTCAGGATAAGGGAACCAGGGTCTAGGTAGAGTAGAAGAGAGCTCGATTTCGCGTACCTGTAGACATAGCGCTGCGGGCTATTTATACTTGCCTGTGAGGTGGTCCGGATCCGATGATCTCGGCACGATCAGAGGTATTCTGAGATCATGGAGATACTGCCCGTAATCTATTGATTGCGTGGCGTATCTGGTGGATTGTGCACATCTGCGAGCGAGCTTATCGGCCACGTTTGGTTATGACAGTTTTTATGTTTTAGCGAGTGAGATACGCACGTCAGAAGGTCTGCTCGGCTCGGCTTGCCAGGCCGTATCGAAGACCACTCCGACTCGAACGCTATCCGACCAGTCATATTGAATCCGATCCGACTGGCTTAAGCGCCTCGGAGTTGGGGGCAGCGGGTTATCCGGTCTGACAATTAGGACCAACTCCGAGCTGACTTTCACTCAAAGACGTTCGCGTGTTGTTGTTGCGATGCTATAGTCTTGATTGGATGGATTGTGCCTTTGGCACCTCGGCTCGGACTTTAAGTCCGATTAACGTTTTGCCAAGGGCTCGAATTTCTCCATAACACGTCCCTCCCCGTGTAAGACACTAATTCGGTTTCCTCACAAGATGCCTAAATTATGCATTGGATAAGTAGATAAGAAGCTAGTAATAGGTGTATCCGGCCCTTTTTGAACGCACTCACTCACATCTCACAGCTCATGAGTTGGCGTCAGATAAGGCATAAGTAGGACCTGCATAAAGGTTGGGTAATTGCGTAAAAATGTAGCGCCAGTATCTCAAATTCTCACAAATGGAAATTCATTAAGCGCCGTACAAACAATGAATAAGATCATCCATAGCATAGTTATGTAAAAACAGAATGAGCATTGCATATGCAATCCGGAATGAGTCCACTTATTTTAATGGAAGGTACAAAATATCAGCATAATAAAACAATTTTGATTGGATTCCGTCGATTTATATCTTAATAATGCGTTTGATTACAGATACACACCATGGTGGGCCAGGCACAAGCCTATGGTTGGCTTCCTCTGCCCATCTCATGCGCGAATCTACTTGGGCATGTGTATTTTGACGGTTCCATTTTCCACGAGCGTCGAAACCAAAAGCAGAGTAAGCAGACGAGTCGGTTTTTTTCTTGACGCCTTAAACCCCAAGCAAGAAGCAAAACCCTAGAAAACTCGCGCCTCTTCCAGGTGCCATTCCACCTCGAAAATTTGCCTTCTTTATGAATAAGAACCATCCAAAAATCTTCTCCAATGGCCAGAAAATCCCTTCAAATCTCTTCTAATTTCACTCAAAGGAAGCGAAATTGCAGCTGACATCTCTCTCTCTCTCTCTCTCCCTCACTCTCTCTCTCTCAGTTTTTTAGGGTTTGAAGAAGATGGCTGGGATTCGTGCAATAGGGATTGTTTCTGCGATGGCGTCGGCAGCTCTATCTGTCGACCATGCTTTCGCCGATAGCCCGTTTCATTTCCCGCTCTTTTCTTCTTCTCCTCCTTCCCCTCTTCCTCCTCAAGCTTCTTCACAAACCCCTCCAGCGGAGCCCGCAGCGAAAGAAGAACCGCGGGCCCGGAACGACAATCCACGGACAACGGCGGCTGGGTTCGACCCAGAAGCGCTTGAGAGAGGCGCCAAGGCCGTGCGGGAGATCAACAGCTCGTCACAAGCCAAACAAGTACCGTACTTGTTCTTTTTTCTTCTAAATTTCAATTATTTATTTATTTATTTTGTTCACTGGAGGATTTATTTTTAAATTTTATTTGGTTTTCTTAGGTTTTTGATTTGATGAAAAAGCAAGAAGAGACAAGGCAGGCCGAGTTGGCGGCAAAGCAATCTGAATTCCAGGCTCTACAATCTCAGCATGAAATTGTAAGTAGCAAGCTTTCATACTTCTTTCACTATTTAATCATAAAAAGAGCCAGAACATGTACTTACGTTGATGATGATTTTCTATTTAGAAATGTATCGAAGAAGCAAATCTGTTGGTGGGTATTTGCATTGAAATGGAGATGAACATTTGTATGTTACATGCAGGTTGTCGATTTTATCTGATTTCTTCGTCAGTGTGTTTTGTGTGGACTCCAATTTATTGCATTCTTCAGTGAAGGGAGCCTTTCGTGGGAAAAAAATTGAATGCTTGAAATGTGGATGCTTCATGTTACCAAATGTAGAAGCTTCTTTTGTGAGTGAAGTGAACGTGCGTTATTTTCGTAAAATGAAACATATCATTACACTAGAATGGTTTGGTGGAGTTTTCACAGTACATTTGGGCATTCCTGGAATTCTGGGGTGGATGCTGCGCTGTCCAAATGCCAGTTGGGGCAGACATTTTTCTTCAGATGCAGTTCCCAGGAAAGGTGGCTGACAGAAATACCTATCAGAATAGATTGTGGACCCGAATGGCCCAATCTGCCCCAATGTGAATTTGACAAGCATGCTAACACAGACCTCTTTTTTTCTTTTTTTTTAATGCTTAAACAAAACATATGGAAAAACACTGTTGGGTGTTTTTAGGAGCCCCTTATACCAGCACTCTAGGTAATGGATATTTGTTTGTGTAATTCATAAAAAAAAATGGAATTCTGCTTGCTGACTGCTTCCCTGCACCATGCGCATGCCATTAGCTACTTTTTTATGGTTTAACCGATCCACACATTTCAAGTATTTGTACCTCTATTGTCTGCTGATATTTTAGCTGTCCTGTGAAACATCCTTCTTAGGGACAGCAATAGGCCATTTATGGGCTGAGCAATGTAGAAATTTTGAATAGGCCTGGCACAAGCAGTTCAAAACTTGATCCAATTCAAATTCAGGCATGACCTTTGCCAACCCTAATCCTTCTAGCAATCTTTCTCATCTTGCATTTTGTTTAGGCCTGGCACAAGCAGTTCAAAGCTTATAAGGTTGCTCATACGACCTGTCATGAAGCATTTTGTTTATCTTTTCTCATCTTGCAGGAAAGACAGCGGGTAATATATGAAGAACAGAAGAAACTAGTTCAGCAACAGGCACAGACAAAAGCCCAAATGGCTCGTTATGAGGATGAATTGGCAAGGAAGAGAATGCAGGCATGCCTACTCTTTATGCTTTCTTTGTCTGTCAATTTTTTATTTTTATTTGGTGGCAGGAAAGAACTTTTATTCTTTTTTTTTTTCTTTTAACGCTGCAGGCAGAGAATGAAAGTCAAAGAACAAGGAATCAAGAGCTTGTCAAAATGCAAGAAGAATCATCCATCAGACAGGAGCAAACCCGCCGTGCAACAGAAGAACAGATCCAAGCCCAACGTCGGCAAACAGAGAGGGAAAGGGCTGAGATAGAGCGGGAAACAATCAGGGTTAAGGCTATTGCAGAAGCAGAAGGAAGGGCACATGAAGCAAAACTAGCCGAAGAGGTAAATAAACGGATGCTAGTAGAACGGGCAAATGCTGAGAGAGAGAAATGGCTTGCAGCTATAAACACAACTTTTGAGCATATAGGAGGTGCAAACTCAATTCCACATTTATGAGAAGTTTGGGCATTTGTTTTGAAATCATTCACGGTCAATATATAGATACAGGTTGAAGATGATACGCAGGTGTAGACTTTTTGAAAAACTAACATTCTTTCATGGTTTTCAATATGATAATCTCTTTGGCATCAGCGTTGCATCTTGGTGGTACTTTTGAGTATGAACAACTACTGGATTTTCTGTGGATGACGATTAAATAAATGAATTCTGCCATCACTAGTTGGTTGTTATTTAATTGTCACAGTGGGTGTGTTAATGTGATCAAAAGGAAAGTGGTTGTTCCTACATAAATATTTGGAAACTGCTCAATTTCCTTTACTGTGCCTCTTTTGTATGTCAAATGATGTTTAACTTGTATTTTTCATGCTTTGCTCGATTTTTAAAAGGGGCTTGTTCTCATCATTATCATAATCTAAGCCTTATCCTAACAAATTGGGTTGGGTACACAAATCCTATTCCACAACTCCACTCTATCAACGTCCATAACTGGAACACCCTAGCATTAGTTTGGAATGTCATATTGTTGGGATTCATGATGAAAATCATGGCAAAAGTTTCTCACCGGCTGCCTACCTGATGCAACTTCCTCCTTTATCTGAGATGGGGACTGGCAATGAGAGCACAAACTGCGACAGATGCAATGTAATAGTCTTTTACACAGATTGATTGAAATCAACGAGTTTGAAAGAAGCTTGTTCTGTTTTTCTTTAATTCTTCACTAATAAATTCCCATTCATCAAAAGGAATGCTGTGAAAATTTTGGGTGATTGAATTCTTGAAAAAGGTCACAGATAATAACCTTTGGACATCAGAAAGATATCCATCTTGAATTTTTTTTGAAAGGTATATCCATCTTGATTAATGTCCTCATCCTTCAAATTGTCTTGATTGATTTCCTCTGAAGAGCCGGCTTGCTGGAGAGACTTGAATGTGATGCAGATGTCTTTTTATGTGCTAAGGCAACTACTTCAGCGCTTGACTGAATTGGAGTATTCTATATCTTGTAGGTGGTTTGCGGGCCATACTAACAGATCAGAATAAGCTTGTTGTAGCTGTTGGGGGAGTAACAGCTCTTGCAGCAGGGATCTACACGACAAGGTACCTTTTGGGTTTTGCAAACAAATGTTTGTAAGTATTTTTTTGTTTGCTTCTTATTCTCGACATGTAAATAATGCTTTTTATGCTGCCGGCATTTGATATTTGTGTAAGGTCCATTAGTTTCTCTTTGTGGTATTTATTACGTCTTGCCTTTTTTTCTTTTTTTCTTTTCCTTTCCTTTTCTTGCAGAGAGGGTGCTAGGGTGGTTTGGGGCTATGTTGAAAGAATATTAGGGCAACCATCCCTGATCAGAGAGTCCTCCAGAGGGAAGTACCCTTGGTCTGGTTTGGTCTCTCGTGCAATGAGCTCACTATCACGTAAAACTGACAGAGGAGTCAGTTCAGGGGGAAATGGTAAAGGGTTTGGCGATGTGATTCTGAATCCTTCTCTTCAGAAAAGAATAGAACAGCTTGCCCGTGCTACTGCAAATACAAAATCCCATCAAGCACCGTTTCGCAACATGCTGTTTTACGGTCCTCCAGGAACTGGGAAAACTATGGCTGCAAGAGAACTTGCTCATAAATCTGTAAGTGTTCAAAACATATCCATGCATTTCACTTAACTGCAAAAGCAACTACTGCATTCTTTATGGGCGGAATTATGATTCATCCTAGTTCTTAAGAATTGGCTCACGGTTCAGTATGCAGACTTTTGATCTGATAGGAGCCACTGTGGATGGGCCATGCCACAAACTCCCCCAAATTGGAACATCCTAGCCATCCAATTCAGCCCCTTTCACTGAATGAGGATTGTCTCTTTGCTTCTTTCCCTAGCCATCAATTCTCTGGACACCTAACGATGGATGTAACTGATGCATTTCTAAGTTTTATTGGCATGCTCCATAGAGGGTCAATCCTATAAGGTTGATGATGCATATTGCTGACATGATGGAATTCAGGGCCTGAGAACGCTATTACATATCATGGGGCCAACATGTGATTCCTCTTTTTCTGACATTTATCTAACTGATTGCTGTATAACACACTCCCAGGGGCTTGATTACGCGTTGATGACTGGTGGAGATGTAGCGCCATTGGGATCACAGGCGGTTACCAAGATACATCAGCTATTTGATTGGGCTAAGAAGTCTCAAAAGGGTTTGCTGCTTTTCATTGATGAAGCAGATGCATTTTTATGCGAGTACGTGATCTTTACTACATAATGCTTGTTAGTGTATTATCCTGACACTTTTACTTCTGACTTGGTACTACAGAAGCTTTAATTGGCAATCATAGTTTAAAAACCCGAAAACTCGGACTCAACAGGATGTTCGCTCGGGTCAGGTCAACTTGAAGACTTCACCTGACTCGACTGGATATTTAATAATTATAAATTATTTATTTGTAATTATAAAGAACAATTAAAATAGTTACATTTATTATAAGTATCATAAAATGAGAAACCTAACAATGAAGTACTGTGTAGTCTAGTGGTAGAGGGTGTCACTACCTCTCACTGTAGTAATGAGTTCGACATGTGTTCCCTTCGCATTTTCATTTTTCATAAATGCCAATTTCACAAGCTAGGGAATCAGCCTCGAGTCATTGTGAGTCGTGTCGAGTTGACCGAGTTTGCATGTCGACTTGACAAGCCTTCCCATGTCTGGGCTGAGTCAGTATCAAGACTGAATTTCCCAGGGACTTGAATCAAGATCTTGCAGAGCTGAGTTGACTCGACCTAGTTTCAAGTCGTGTCAGCAAGTTTTAGAACCATGATAGTAATGATTCATCAACCAGGAAATCTTGTATGCAATTTGAGCAGAATCTGGGTACTAGAAACCACTTGTGTGGAAAGCCTGGTGGTCCATTTGTTTATGGTTATGTTGGAAAAATATTATTTAAGTGATATGAGTTCATAAAAGTTGTGATATAAAAGAATAAAAGGATAATTGTGAATTCCATGTACATGTAGAATCAAGGTATTTAGTAATGGCAACGGTGGCCGTAGTGGCCAGCCTTATGGCTGTTACTATGGGCCATAACTAACGATCGGAAATTTTCAAGGAAAAGATGTATTGGTCGGTCCATCACGGGTTCGCAACGGCTGTTACAGGCCCTTCATGGGCCAATTTTTCCACATTGGGTGTTATGGCCCCATAGTGTAATGGTTACCGCCATTACCATTGTGTGACAGCCGTTACAGCTGCAATGTAACTGTTTTTGAACACCATGGTGTAGATCCAGCACTTTTACATGCCACCACATTTGTGAAGCTGGCATCCATGCTGAAGGAGCCCCAACATGTAGATATCGTGGCCCAGAAATTCAGGTGTTTACTCATCAGATTGGCAAGAGTGTCAATAACAAATGGATCGTTGAAAAAAAAAGATTACTTTAGCTGTTGAAAAAAAAATTGGCCAAGCTTACTTTAGCTATCTGTTTGTTTTGTACCCAATGGCCCACCTGATGAGTGGACAGGCCTGACATTTTGGGGCCAGGGTATCTACATTTTGAAGCTCTTACATTATGGATAGCTTGGATCTTGCACTCGTGTGCCACATCTGTGGCAGCTTGTAGAGAGGTTAGATCTACACCCATGTGGATTTAGCAACTTCCGAAAAACATGGATGCATGTGTGCATATACCAATGCTATGTGAGTATTACAAAATGAGAAAGAAGATATATTAAGGTGCCTTCTCGGTATCTGTATTGACATATCTAACATGTGTCTGACCCAGCTCTTTCTAGGACACGGACTGTCGGTGTTTCATAGTTGATGAGCAATTGATTTGCACATGGATGTGAATGCCTTGACGTGGATCATGCATCATGCATGCATGTCTGCCTCGTATTTAGGTACCATCAAACCCAAATAAGAGTACTGATTCCTGCAGTCCAATTTTCTAGGCGTAACAAGATCCACATGAGTGAAGCCCAACGAAGTGCTCTCAATGCTATCCTCTTCCGAACAGGCGACCAGTCCAAAGACATAGTCCTTGCCCTTGCTACCAACCGGCCAGGCGATCTCGACGCCGCTGTCACTGACCGTATTGACGAGGTTCTTGAATTCCCCCTACCCGGAGAGGAGGAACGCTTCAAGTTGCTCAAACTCTACCTAGACAAATACATTGCACGGGCAGGTGATCAAAAGCGCGGGTGGCTGCCCTTCTTCAGGCGGCAACAGCAGAAGATACAGATCAATGGATTATCAGATGATGTTATCCGGGAGGCTGCGGCCAAAACTGACGGATTTTCAGGCAGAGAGATAGCGAAGCTGATGGCCAGTGTTCAGGCTGCTGTCTACGGAAGCAAGGACTGCGAGCTTGATGCGGCCATGTTCCGCGAGGTGGTGGATTACAAGGTTGCAGAGCATCAGCAAAGAAGGAAACTTGCAGGCGAAGGGGAGAGTGCTACTAACGTATGATTCTTTTCCTGTTATTCTCTTTTGGTTGTTCTCATTATAGACAAGCAGGTGATTTATCTGCTTTACTTTTTGTTATTCCTCTCCCTTCTTCTGTCGTCATCATTACTTTTCCTTTCCCCTTTGAGTGGTGAGGGGATTTTGGTATCTTTATTAATCCAATAGTTGTCTCGTGATTTGCCAAGCACCTGTTTTCAATGAAATAAAGTCGGATTTTTCCCCTCCAAATCTCAGTTGGTGCCAATTAATCCAAACCATACAAGCACATGAAATCTTGATCTGGACCATTAGTCCCATAGGCAGCACTGGATGTTGCACCTATTCCAACCCATCCTAAGAATGTTAATCCAGTCGGTGCTATTTTTGGGTTGTGACCCATCTGGTGGGGCCCATCAGATGAGCAGTCCACTTTTGTATAATGTCCGCTTGTGGTGTGGCTCTTGATCAGGGGACACTCAAGTTGTGTCATCCCAGTCGTAGACGCTTGCCACATTCTGTATTCCCACATTAATACTTCATGAGATATTCATTATCTTAATGAAGGAATTTAGAGGATTATCCTCAGGCCTTGATTGGGAGGGCCTTGATTTGATCATGACTGTTCATTACAAGCCATGCTGTGCAGTGACTTCTTTGGAATTTGGTAGTCCCACTGAAATCATTGCAACCACATTCAGCAATGCAACCCACCAACACGACCATCACTAGTCACTACAAATGCTAGCAATTGAATGGGAGGAGAACTTGAAATGATTTCACGTGAAGTCTTAGCCAAGTTTGGCATATTATTTTTTGAAAGTATATATAAAAAAATAGTATCTGTTGGCCGCTTTATATATAACGCAAAGCCCATTCAAAACCCACCACCTACAGTCCATCCTTTTTGGACAGATAGGATCAAGAGAAACAATGCAGGTGAAAGCAGTTTTCAAATCCCTCTTCATCCTCATCTTCTTCATCTCCATGCAAGCGGCCATTGGATCACAGGCTGTGGAAGGCGCCTACATGGCCGGATGGCATAAGAAACCATGGATGAACCATGGGATCTTGCGGGGTAAGCACGTTGCTAATCTGGCGAGCGAACATCGATATCAAGTCAGGAAGTTGGTTGTAGTTTCTACTGGTAGCTTCTCTAGTAGAAATGCCTAATGGTGTGCCGTCAATGCTTCGTTCAAGGACATGTTTGTCAGTTACTTTGAAAGCTGAATTGGATCATAAATTGAATTGGTATGAATATATGTTTAAGTATATATATGGGCTTTTCATGTTGGGACATTGAGCTGATGAAATCCAGTTTTTGTGATGATTCCAATGAAAATTTCCTTCAACAGCATTTAGACGTTGTAATGTTGTAATTTGTGAGTGGAAGCATGAGTAATTTTCCATGAGTTTCAAATGGGATTTCAGGAAATAAACCGCAGGTTGGATTTCTATAATGCTTGCTACCTGAAGATTTTCTGCCCTTGAATTTGCACATTTATCACAAGGGAAATTGCTAGGTATTGTGGGTTTGCCGTGGTGTGTGCATGAAATCCGATCCTTCTGATGGGGTCGCCCTCCTCCCCACTAAAAAAATTGAAGCTGAAGCAACCATCAGGTGGGCCACACCATAGAAAATGAAAAATTGAAAAACCTACAAAATAAAGAGATGGGACTAGCCTGATTGTGCCATTGACCTCACTTTCGAGGGCTTCCATTTTTTATAGTTGGGTGAAACTAGTGTACGGTTTGGATGCCACCCACAAGCTGAATTTAGTGCCGAAGTGCTGAGGTTGTTCCCACCATTGAAGTCAGGGTGTGGGACTGAACCTTCTGAATGATAAAGACCAGGTAAGTTCTTTAGTTGTGGAGGTCTTTTTCTGGAGGGTTGCCCTTAGTTTTCTAAGGCCTGGTCTGTGTGATGATTTGATTAGCCTTGGTTACAGGCAGGATGCATTGTCGTGAGGTGAATCTGTTGGTTGGGTTGGATGTCATACACACATCATGCGGGCCCCACATGGACTAGTTGTTGATCACAAACAAATATAGCACATTGTGACATCATTTCCCTTGTAAAAAAAAGAGGAATGCCGTTGTGATGTGCCCATTGTAGGTGGTCATGCAGTTACCTACTGTGCACGTCTCAAACATTTGTGGTGACCATGAGTGTTGATCTGGTGGACCACCACATGGACAGGTTAGAGGCCAAAATCTGAAGTGATCAGACAAGTAACAACCATCCATTTTTTTGTGGGAATTTTGCCTCTTGGATGCGGACTCATTGAGCTATTTAGAGCAGACCGTCCCCACCATGAGTCGATCACGAAACGCTAGCATTTTAC
The DNA here is from genome assembly GCA_037074715.1 of Magnolia kwangsiensis. Taxonomy (NCBI): domain Eukaryota; kingdom Viridiplantae; phylum Streptophyta; class Magnoliopsida; order Magnoliales; family Magnoliaceae; genus Magnolia; species Magnolia kwangsiensis. The sequence continues at coordinate 4,313,642 of CM073589.1, read as the reverse complement.
AAGTACAATATAGATGTGTTGATACACCCATCATGAAATTCTTATGGTAGAATTCTTATGGAGAGATGGACCAGGTTCCTGGGTGATCATCTTTGGACATTCCAGATCGAGTTCTAGCATACCTTTTGTTTAGTAAAAACTCATTGAGTGAACCCGACTCTACTGGATGTTGAGTTGACTCAGTGAGAAAGTCATTTCTGTCGAGTTAAAATCATACTCATCGGAGATTTGTAACCATCCAATAAATAGCATGAACAATGGCAATCAAGACCTGATGGAGAAGTGTATGCTCAACAGTTTCTACTACAGACTGCTTACTACCCCAAATAAAGTACTTTGATCTGGTGATGCTAGCGACCGATCCATGGATTATGAAAAAATAGCGGCCGAAACAGAACAGCCCACATTCAAAGGATAAAAATCAGTCCATTCAATCAAAGATGCTTTGGGTACGTTGCTAAAATAATAATCAGTTATCCAGCTTTTACTTTTGAGCTTCTTCATGGTTTCAGTGAGTCGATGAGCTCCACCAGATTGATTCTTCAAGTTAAATGTCAGGCTTCCTAAACTCCGTTGCAAGTTACTTGTAATTCTTTTTCCTACTTGCAAGTAATTCATCTGTGAACCATCGCATCGGGCAGAATCTGACTTTGATGCTATTTACCAAGTTGGATCCCATTCAACCGAATCCACAAAAGATAAGAAAATCAATGTCACCAAAAGAGACATGGTTGGAAGATGAGTGGAATCGCAGAAACGTATTCATGTGTCAGCCTTAATAAGTTGGGATAAGGCTCAGATGATGATGACAACAACTTCTTCGTTAACCCTTTTACATTTCTACATTAATTCATGGAAAGCTGCCCTGCATACCAAACATAGATTTTGTAAGGGGCCGTTTGGATGCTTATAAAGTTTTAAGTTGTAAACACTTTACACCTGAAAAGATATTAACATACTATTCTGTTTAGCTTTTAATTGATAGTTTATTTACAGGTAAAAAGATCATGTTTGGCTAACTTGTAAAGTATTTAAAATGTATAAAATAAGTATCGACACCACATAAAGCTAAGTTGGCAAATCACATAAAAAAAAAAGTTTGATTTTTGAGGCTCCAGGAGAGCATCAAAGCATGCATGCACTGAACGTATTGGATGTCTTTCACCCATCACAGTGGGCCCCAAATGCAATCTGAAAGTTTTAATAGTGAGCGTCTCATCCTTCCCTCTCATGTGGTCCATTTAATGATCAATCAAGCCGTTCTTTAAGGGCCATAAGAGAGAATCAAGGGAAGCATATGATAGACAAATCGGATGTACCGTACACTTTAAGTTTGCCCCACACATCACGAGTGTGTATCGACCAATTTTGATCTATCATGTATAATGTCTTTTTAACTATAAAAACAGGTAATCTGAAACCTGGCCAGGTTTCAGATTACACCTAAAGGCTATATTATGTTTACAGCCAGTGAAGGCGTTACAAGCAAATGCAAGTATCCAAACAGCCCCTGCAATTCGATTACGTCTAACCCCTTTATAACTTTTATGGATTTTACAGGCATCCAAATGACCCTGGTATATATAGTTTCCATTTCCTGTATTCCATGTCATGTTCTATATCCGCTGAATGGTTTCAACAAAAGTGATCAAATTGTTGAATTTGAATCATAGAGTAACACTAATCTTACCAGCACATCCTGGTAACAGATATTAAAATGACTGGCTGGAAACAAATCCGTACCTGCCGTTACGATGCTCACATGCAATTCAAAGGCTCAAAACACTCTGTTCGAGATCCTTCTGAACAAACAAATGAAATAGTCTAAATGAAACTTACACTTGGTTACAGGCTTTGTATTAAGATTCTGGTAAACTGCATTTGGTTCCTTGTAAAGGAGTCTAGCCTGCATTCTTTTTACCAGTCATGTTCATTTTCTGTTAGGCCTGTTTGTCAATTAGAAGCAAGGATTGATAATAATTACAAAAATTGTCTGATTTTGAATATTCAGGTCAAACCAAGAAAAACCCATCTCTCTCAAGAAAATGTCCACCAGAACCATGTGGTTTTACAAAGGTTTTCAATTATACAATGTGAAAAGGAGATGATTTGGGTTTGTGTTTTTGTACTTTCCATTCCCTATTTGAATAGTCTCGTAGGAATTTCAAAAGATAAGAGAAAAATTACATGGAGCAAAAATATATCAAAGATAGCGAAATAGAAACAAACAGCCATATCTTATATTCCTATATCAATGCAATGCTATACCATACAAAATCTAATCTGCAGCTGCTCTGCATTCTTCCAGCATATTTATGAGGTCATGCTCAGGAGCACTGATGGATGATGGTAGGCTTGACCGACGAGCCGGGACTGACCGTGGCTTTGTTCCAGCTGCTGCTTCGGATTCAGATTGTACTCCTTCCCTCACAACTGGCAAGTCGGACCTCCTTCCCATGCTTGCTGACAGCCGTTCCTTCCATATTGTTCCGTCCTGATTGTAGGAACAACACAAAGAACCCCAATTTCAAAGAGATGGAACTCACTAGTCAAATAAGGTGATTATATTTCGTTATAGAAATAACAAAGACAGTAAAAGTGAACGCCTAGGAAATATTTCGCAAGAAAATGTGTTTCACCATAATAAAGCAAAAGAAAAAAGAAAAAAGAAAGAAAGAAAAAGAGCAAGTCACAGGGAAAACAGATCTGCTAATACCACATGCCCATCTACACAACCACAAGTGCCACCCGGCACGCATGAGGGTTCTTCAGGCTGTGTCAGGTGGGCCCCACTATTTCAATGTCCTGGCCCAAAGATTAGGCTGGGAAGCATATCAGGTGGGTGGCTAGTGTAGAAAACCAGTGGATGCCTTAAAAGGAGTTACCAACCATACACATTCAACATACATACGTGGTCCATAAGATGCAGGGACCAGGTTGGGGCACACCTGCTGCCTGCTTGGTTGTTCCAAACATGGGACAAGTTGGCTGTTCCATGCACAGTTGGCACATCAGGCCAGCTTAAATATAACTAAATAAAAAAGGTCCAGAAAAGTCGGATCCTTGCTCATCAAAAGAACTCATTCTTTTGGTAGCTGCAGGCTGTTATTTCTTCTGATTCAGCATTTGTTCAATCGACACTCCAAAAATAGGGGAGCAACTAGCTTATGTGGCGCATTTCTAGCACTGTGTTAATGGTAAATGGGCAAATGATTTTTGTTTGTGATGGATTAAGACAAGGTGACCTATTATCTCTCTCCTTGTTCTTGAACATTAGTCATTCAGGGCCTTTTGAGAAGATTCATAATTGGTGGGGCAAGTTCAATAATTTCTGACTCATAGTGTAGGGCTAGGTGAGGATCCGGTTGTGTTAAATAAATCGCAAAGGTTGGGAGATTCTATGAGCTGGGGCTTCATATCAAATGAATTTATTTTTTAAGGGAATGTTTCAATTGTTGAAATTCAAAAGCTAACCATGAAAAAGAAAACATTTTCGACATATGGGACGTTTTTTTGTTGATTGCAACAACAAAGTAACCTGTGAAAAACAGTTTTCCTTTCCATGGTTTTCCTAGAAAAGGGGTTTTTTCCCTTTCCTCCCAAAAACTCATTAATCTTCATTTCCACACTTTTCGAGAAGCATATTTTGCTTTTTGACCATTGAACATCACACATTTCCTTGGAAATGATAGAAACTAAAACAAACGACCTCTTTCAAATTATTTTCCATGGGTTTCCTTATCTATTGTTTCCCTCAAATGTGATGTTTTCCATTCCAAATCTACTTTTTGGATTTTATCAATTTTTATTTGGAGTAACAGGATCACTTGACAATTGGAGCCAGTTTGACATAATGGGGAATAGGGTTTCCTCATTTTCCAAACATAGTGTCATTTTCAACTCGCTTGCCGTTTTGAGCCAGTTTGACAGACCTTTTCCCCATTCAGCGCAATTTGGAATGGGGTTCTTTCTAAATGTAGTGCAATTTCCAACTTAAAGTGGGCGTTGCACAATTGCCATTTGCCACATTTTCCAACTGGCGCCTGATAACACAAGTTTCCAAACTTCTGCAACTCGCATCTCATAATTTTCCAATTTAACTAATTAACTCAATTCACTGATTCAGCTACAATTTTACAAAATTCATTTCACTCATTTCTAAAGAGGCTATTAGGCATCACAAAAAGAAAACAGAAAAAAGAAGAAGAATTTGCACGATAGATACGGAAAATCTATAAGCTCCCATTTAACACATGATGTGGAGAAATACAACAGATGCATGACTAGTCCTTAAAACTTCTGGCATGCTTGCGAAGTGCTTCATACGTGCTTGCAGATGTGCATTTGAACAGCCCATCCTAACCAAGAACTCCTTCCAATGTGAAAAATATCTCCAGCATGGAGTGGAAATAATAACACTTTGATTTGAGTTGCAGCCCCACAAGCATGAAAACCAGCTCATGCAGACTCAATCAAATTCTTCCCACCCGGAGCGAGGAGTGAGAACACAGATAACAACGACAAAGAAAATGTGTGAGTAGAAATGGAGCTACTTGCAAATTTGTAAGCAGATGTGTGATCCGCGAGTAGAATCTTGATCCATCATTTCATGAAGAGTGTCAAGAACAACCAATATGGCAATATGAGACAATTACTATACGAATGATAGAAAAATGTCAGTTCTTCAAACCGATTCAATCACTCAAATCGGAAAGAAAAAAAAAAAAAAAACAGAATCCTGATATATAGTTACAGAAGAATAGGGAATCAGTAGTTGGGTTCGTGCTTACATTTAGAATTGAAGGTTCAGGCAATGGACATCTGACTGGCTGATCAGTGTCTAGAGGCTCAATCGGGTGTTCGACTGGCTTAAACTCCACTGCAACTTCAAGCCCATGGGCGGCGGCGGCAGCAGCAGCCACAGAACTCGTTGTCTCTGCATTTGGTGGTACTGTTTCCCTTACATCCTGTGTCATACATCAGCTTATCATCAATACAACAAATAATTAATCTCCACCGACTTAAACCAATGTGCTTCCTCATTCACGAAAAAGCCACATGAAAGCGATTTCTTTGTATAATTGAGGGTCCGTTCTGAAATCAATGAACACAGGACACCAACAACTGCTAAAATTCTTCGGGGCCAAGAAAACAACAGCAGCTGAAACAATCCCTTCAAAACCACTCGTAATAATATCGGTCCCAAAAGAACGACGGCCACAAAAGAATCACATCAAGCAAAATTTCTTCCACTAACATCGAAAACAAGGCAAGATCAATTGCTGAGAGGCAATTGCTTTCGAGAGTTGGAATCAGTATTCATGAAGACGATTCAAAATCAACAACAAACAAACTCAAAATTGATTTAGAAAATATGGGGGGGGGGGGGGGGGGGGGGGGGGGGTTGTTGATAAAACAATCACGTTCCACATAAAACACAATGAGGTTGGATCAAATAAAATCAAATCGCTTGAAAATAAAAATATATTAGGATAAGTTAGCCACTTCAAGCAAACCAAGATTCAAAATCCTAGAAAAATATCACATCGTCAACCAAAACTCCCATAAAAATCAAGGACCCAGAAATCTAGGAACAATTGAAGACGTAAAATCATTTCAATTTTCAAGGACAATACCAGAAATTTGGCATAAATCAATCAAAAAAAAAAAAAAAACCACAGGAAAAAATTAAAGTGTCAGAATCAAGTGAAGGAAAAAATAATAATAATCCAGAAGTTTAGCAGTCACTACAAAATGAAATCTAGGACCCGAGATAAAGCAATCACATAAAAATAAACAAAATAAGAGAAAGGAAGACACCCAAAACCTATAAATCCAAACCAAAATGAAAAATGACAAATCATAAGTAAAGAAAGACAAACAAAACCTCTCCTTGCAAACGAATCTAAATGATAAAGCTGTAACTTAAAAAAAATATATATTTTAAAAATGGTTAAAAATAATAAAATCTCTTCCCAAAAAATATTTCAAAAAAGACCCGGAAATCCAAAAAATGAAATGGCAGGTCAATAGAAAATTTAAAATGGAAATATATTCCTATTCCTAGAGATATCTAACAAAGAAAAAAAAGAGAAAAAAGAAAAGGCCCAGTACCCAGATTTTATTTTAATTTTAAATGTCAAAATCTAAGAAATCCATGAAAAAAATTCGACCATTACAAAAAAAAAAAAAAAAAAAAAAAAAACAGACCCAACACCCAAAAATCCAAACCAAAAAAAAAAAAGAGTCAAATCAGTAACAAAAAAAAATTCCAAAATAATGGAAGAAAAATCTCATCCAAGAAAAAAAATCCAATAAGACCAATGAAGATAATCCACTTACACTCTGTGACCTTCTATGCCCAGTTCTGATGCCTGAAATTCTAGAAAAAATGCCCACCATTCTCTCTCTCAAACACACAAAATCCAAGCCTTTCTATTTATCTTTTTCTCTCTAGAATGAGATTTCCTTTCTGGGTTACGAATCTTTTGATGAGTTAAGAGGAAAACAGAAGAAGACAGGAGAAAGAGAAGTAAGAAGAAGGTTGGTTGCTTTTATAAGTCATGTTTGGATGCTCTCTGTATTGTATTTATTCAAATTGCAATCTGGAATAGTAGAAAATAGTGCAAGTATTATTGACTGAAAAGGACGGTGAAGAGAATCCATCTCGAGTCGGTCAGTCCCAACTTCCTGTTTTCTTCTCTTTTCTAATCTCATCTTCCCTCCCTCTTCGATCTTCTCTCCTCTCTGAAAAGCACTTTCAGTTTGCTTTCAAACGCCTACCTCATATCTACATATGGGCATGCAGATTGCTTTTGATTTATTACAATGATCGGCCACACCTCTTGGTGGGCCACACATCTCTTGGTCGGTCATAAGTTTCTCACCATACACGTGGCATGCCTTTTTTGGTTTCATCTCGGTATGCTAAAATATTCCATAATATAGCATTTATCTGCTTACCTCATCTTCAGTGGGGCCCACCAGTTTGGATCCAATTATAGACTACTTTGATTGTTGACCATTGATTTCTGAGTCATGTGTCTCATCCACCGTACGATTTTTCTGTTCAAGTACGTCAGTAAAGAGCTTCCAGTGATGAGAGCCCAACTGAGAGTTGCAAATTCACAAACATCATCGCGTGGTGCTGATTTGACGACATTGCGCCGTAGGACTTGAACGGTGTGGATTGATCTGAATTTATGCCACGTGTCGCGGATGAGACACCACAACTCGAAAGATGGTGTTGAACTATCACACAATCGTTATTGTGTCCATATTATTGAATTTTATTTTTAAAATTTTTTTTTGTGTGATTCAAGTCACACAGCGTATCAACAGCTGGCTCCACACCACCGGCCCGGATTTCATGTTGGGCGGCAATACTCTCGCCTGTAGGCTAGCCCATACAGCTCGCCCCTTCTGCCCCGACATGCAATGATCTGGACCATTCATCTACCGATCCTCACCTTATATGGTACGTATACAAATAATCTCACTCATAAGTGATTTTACCATCTATCTAAAGTAACTTACAAACACCGGTCTTAAAGTAATTCCCAGAGGAACTTCATTTGGACGGTTTTCATCTTCGATAATTTAGACTTGAATTGAGTTACAAGATTTATTTTTATTTTAGTAAATATAATTATTTTCTTTCTCGGTATACCAAGATTTCTCACAGCATCAAGGTCTCTCGTAACATCATTTGTATTAACTATATATAAATAAAAATTTTGCTATCTTTCCTAGTGATTTAGACGCAAAAGACCGTTACAAAGCATATCATTCATGAACGGAGAAAACAAAACAGGAGAGTAAAACTCAAGAAAATTGGTTTATTTCTTTATTTACCTAATGGGCTCTACATTGGTGTTATAGGAAACCATTCCGTCCATCTGTTTTGTGTGGTCATAGTAGATCATGGGTTAAAAAATGAAAGCTATTTAAAGTTATGGTGGGTCGCACCAAAGGGATTAATAGGGTTCGGAATACCTAACCTTAAAAAAATATCGAATGTTACAGTAAGAGCTTCTAGATGGACGGTTTGGATCGCGGTGATCAGTAGGGGACGATTTAGTAAGTCTACCAACTGTCGGTGTCTCTCATCCATTGACATCACTTAAAATTGGTTGTGCGTTTGCAACTATTTATCGAAAAGTGCCAATTCATCCGTTTTACTCGGGGCGCATATGAAATTCAATCCATACCATTCAGATCAAGGGTCTAGAGGGACAAATAGTTGAAGATCACAGCGGATCTTCTGATGTCCATTTGACTACCATCAATTAGACGGGTAAAAGGAACTGATCAGCCGTCCAAATTCAGGTTTACTAGGACAATTGATGAGTCCAATTTTTCAAGCTTTGATCCATCCACGGTGGGCCATGGTCCCGATGGCCACTTATTTTGTCTTGATCACAGTTCAAGATACCTCGTTTCAATATTGAGGTCTTGGTATCGAACTACGGTGGAGTGGTTAACAGTGAAGTGTGAATTCACAGTGCGGGTGGAGTAACAAGCTAACATAAAATAAATAAATTAATTAATTAAAATAAAAAAAAAACAGAGAAGCGGAAATAACAAAGAAGGTCGGTTCAGTAGTCCGCGATATCACCTAAAATTTTGTTTCCGAGTACGTCCACTTTAGACGGGAAGCTGATTGGCTGGTGTACCACACACCACCGACCTAGCCGTTGTGTTGACGTCACCGAATTATGTGGGTCCTATAACGAGGTATGAGTTATATCCAAACCGTCCCTACACTTGGAAAGCTCGTCTTAAGTCTTGATCCAAAAAATAAGATAGATCCAAATATTGAGTAGGCCACGTTATTTAAAAAATTGGAGGATTGAACTTCTACCATTGAAAACCTTTTAGGGGTCATAGAAATTTTGGATCAATATAATGTTGGTTTTTACTCTTCATCCAGGTCTGTGTGACCTTATGAACAGATTGGATGTAGAATAAACATTATGGTGGGCCCTACGAAGGGTAAGGGTGTGAAACATCATCTCCACTACTATTTGTGGTGTGGTCAGCTTTAGCATTATATATGAATCATTTTTCGGATCAAGATCTAAAATGATCTCTCAAAATGGAAGAACGGTATGGATATAATAAATACATTATTGTGGGGCCCAAGTATCGTTCATATCTTTTTAACCGTTTGTGCAACCCGCAGCTGGAGCGTAAGCAATCGTATTCGCACGGGAAGCGGATTGGATGGTGTACCTCACGCCAGCTATGTAGCCGCTGTATCTATGTCAGCAAGTAAGTTACGTGGATCTGATTATAAGGCATGTTTTATATCTTAACCGTACATTTATTTAAAAAGATCATCTTAAGGTTTAAGACGCAAAATAAGATTAATCTAACTATTAAGTGGATTAAATTGTAAAATATAGTGGAGGATTGAACGTCTACCGTTGAAAGCCTTTTAGAGTTATACAAGTTTTGAAATAATATGGAATTTGTTTTTCCTTTTCATTCAAGTTTAAGTTTTGGATTAATATGAAATTTATTTTTTTCCATTTTAATCGTGAAAATCATTATCTCCCCTGCTATTATCATCACCGTGGTTTATGATTTTTTATTTTTTATTTTTCATTCAGGCCTTTATAGCCTTATGAGCCGATTGGATGGAAAATAAAAGTTACGTGGGCCCTACAAATTGTTTAATGGTGAAAATCATTATCTCCCCTGCTATTTCTATTATATGATTTTTAGATATGATTATTTTTTGGATAATGCTCTAAAATAATCTCTAAATACAAATTGTTTAATCGTGAAAATCATTATCTCCCTTGCTATTATTATTAGATGATTTTTAGATATGATTATTTTTTAGATAATGCTCTAAAATAATCTCTAAATATAAATGAACCGTATAGATATAATAAATACATCACTGTAGTTTATGATCTCTAAATATAGATGAACCAATGCATCACTGTGGTTTATGATCTCTAAATATAGATGAACTGTATGGATATAATAAATACATCACTGTGGTTTATGATCTCTAAATATAGATGAACCGTATAGATATAATAAATATATCAGGTATAAGTCGGAGTCATCATAAATACGCTACCTCAAGCCTACGTGGCTGCTTTTCATAGGTTGGGAGAAAATTCGGGATCGTAACCGTCGCCACGCGTTAACCGAAGCGACCAGCACGCGTGATTCGAGACCCGTCATCATTACGACAAGGGCGGAAGATTTCTTGTATAAGTACTCTCCGAACCCGCAGGCAAGCTCGAAGAGTAAAGGGCTTCTATTATGGGAAGATCCGAGCCTGGTTGCCCCGAACCGACTCAGTGCCATTCCGACTAAGGTGCGATCCATTCAAGCTGGATCCAGCGTCAACACCGCACGAGTCTTAAGGTAGAGTTCAGATCGGAGAGGAGGCACATCCGATCGGACCAAAATGCACCCTTAACCGACCACATGAGCTCAGACCTAACGGGTCGGGTCGGATGCTGAGGCTATAGTCGGATTGGCCGATCCGAGGCGATGATCAGAAGCGCATACCTCACTCGCTCGATATGGAAACTGTCATATCGAGACGTGACCGGTGACTTCGCTCGCAGGTGCGCACGATCCACCAGATACGCTGCACAATCAGTAGATTGCGGGTAATATCTCCATGATCATAGAATCCCTTTTAATTGTGCCGAGATTATCGGACTCAGACTGCCTCACAGGCAGGTATAAATAGTACGCATCGTCATATTTACAGGTACGCGAAATCTAGCTCTCCTCTACTCTCTACCCAGACCCTGATTCCTCTGTCCTGACTTAGGCATCGGAAGGTCACCTTTACCTATTTTCCTGGTGCAGGTTCCAGAAATAATACGTGGTGAATGACGTGGAGGGAGGGCTGACCAAATTTTGGCATCAACAGTGTCCATGTAACTTCAATCTCCTTTTAACCGTTCGTACAACCCGAAGCTCGAGGAGCGCCCATGTTCGTCCTCGCACGCTACGTACCTACACCAGCTATATAGTTGGTGTGTGGTACACCAGCCAATCCCCTTCCGTTAGATGGGCCTACTTCTCGTTTACACTGAGAAGTTTATTTGATGATCTGGCCGCGTATGAACCTTGATACAAAGCACTAAGAAATTGTGCAAAGTGGTATGTACGGTTTCAAATTAAACCAACTAAAATGTGTGGCCACTGTTTCTAAGCCACAATCCCAAAATCACTTTAGTTTAACAATCCTAGCCTCTGATTCATTGATACTTGTTTTATTGCAATAGGCACCTTGTTTATTCTACTTTTAACCGTCCAATAAACGTCCACCAATCAGATAGTCAGATAATCGAGTAAGCTTAATTTTTGGTTGGCGGATAAATAAGCTTGCAAGAACGGTTCGATTTAATTAGTTGTATGCCACGTACGCATTTTCTAAGTAGCTTCTAAGCCTCTGCGTGTATCATCCATCGCATTCTAGTTGTTGGCTTTGATGTTATTTAAATGATCTATCCGTTCAATTGATAGGCTCCTTGGGAATAACCGAGTGAATTTCCGGATTAACTATTTCAACCTTTCATATACAAAGGTTACATTAACCGTTCATTTTCAAAGCAAAAGAACCAAATTAAGGGTTGAAATAATTCAATCGAGAACCTTCATTTCTTAACTTTTCACTGTATATGGTGTGAGTGACTTGTCATATGAACGGTTTGGATCACTTGAAACTAACCTAGATTCAAAGGCTAAAGTTCCGAAGTGTATCTTATTACAATACCGCCAGATGTATTGCAACAAACTAACTTGTGACTAGGCAGTCAACGGGCCCGGCCTGGGTAGGTATCGGCCCGGTTTTTTGAAGAGTTTCGGTCCGGGCCGTCTAGCGGTCCACATTCAAAATTTTGATTTAGGCCCGAGCCGGCCCATTGACACCCGTACTTGCGACAGCAACACTTCTTGAAGGGAAATGCTCCAGTGCTCAGGCGCCCAATTAGTTATAGTGCTTCTAGTTGTATCAGTTGAAGAGGAAAGTAAATTAGATCGATCTGAACCGTCTATTAAGTTCAGAACACGTTTCATGGATTACCATACAAATTCTTATCGATTGGATGATCTAATCCTTCCTTGATTTGGCCTCATTTTCTATACAAAATCGGCCATCCTTTTCCCAAACCATGGATGGGATTTCTATGATTGGCTAACAGAACTGACTCTTTAGAACCATAAAAATTCAATGATGGGCCCTGATGAATAGACGGGTCAAAAAAATTTTTAGTACTTATTTTCGTGTAAAAAATACCGAATGTCCATATTAAAGTCGATTGATCAAACGGTTAGTATTTTCATATTACTGTGATCTTGCAGGGTAGCCCATCAAATGGGATGAACGGTCTGGATCAATGAATTTGACTGTTTAAGTGTCCAAATGCAACTAGGACCACAATAACTTTCTAGTTATTAATAAATAAATAAAAACTAACTAACATCAATACCCCAAGTATTAATAAACACACCCTTTCTTTTCTGCTTTTGATAAGGATATAATACAGCTTTTTTCTTTTTTTATTATCATAAGTAAAAAAGAGTGGATGTTTTTTTATCATCTCCGAGGTAGCTCAGGATTGAAACTATAACACATTAAAAAAAACAGAAGATAATTTGGATTTTGAAGCATTGATGGGCCCACAGACACGAGTCTCCACACGCGGTGTAGATGGCACGTGTGTGAAACACCTGATCCGTGAATAATGTGGGCCTTGTGAAGGTGATCAAGCATGGAAATCAGACCTGTCTGCTCATCGGGACATGAACTAATTTCGAACATAGACTCTTTGCCAAGTCTTTTCTAAACCGTCCGTCGTTTCTGTAAAGTAGCGGATTAACAAACAGGTGGGCCATTTAGGTTGTCTTATCCAGATCTCCTTCACGGCACGATCCATGTTATGCACGGCTTGGATTTCCCATTAAAACTGCAAGGCTCGTGCGCGCGCCGCGTGTAAAAGTGCATGTAGATATGGTGCCCGTGGGACTACCAAAACCTCTGAATTTTGAAACCGTCTCGACCCGTTGCTATAAGATGAGTTGGGAATTTAGCTTTTGGATCTGGCGATCCAAACCGTTTATACGATGGGCCTTACCTTGGATTTGGTTAGCCCAAAGGAAAATCTATAATCCTTTGATATTTGACTTTTTTTACCCTTTGAATATGGATGGCCTCCATAATTTATTTATTATTAATTTTTTTTAATGAAGGGTTGAGATGTTAAAATATGCTAGTATATTTCGGTGTATCCCCATCTACGTTAACGCCCATCACATAAATGGAGCCATTCATTTAAATGAATACTGATCCGAACCGTTTATAAGATGGGTCTCACCATGGTTAGAAGTTATGCCATCCTTTGATTATTTGAAGATTAATTAGACCGTTCATTAAAAAAAAAAAAAAAGAGTCAAATGATTAAAGGGTTGTGATATTTCAATATAAGAGTTTATATTTTGTCTATCCCCTATCGGTTATGAGGCCCATCAAATACATGATATCGGTCATTGAAAGATGGCCCCAAATCCAGAGTTTACAGGACCGACGTGTCCTACTTTAATACGTCGGGATGTATTCTAGCCGACGACCGATGTGAAATCTTCATACGAATTCTACTCTCGCCGCACGTGCTAACGTAACGCGATGCGTTTGACATCCTCGCCTACTCTGCTGGTGGGTGATGCGGTGGAGCCGGAAGAACAGTAATGCAGTAGATCGATCGCTTCACATGACACGTGTCAAGTAATGTGAAAATCAGGTCCGTCCATATAAGGTCCCTAGAATGTATAGGTTACAATTCAAAAATAACTCTTAGACAATCATTTACATCTTATATGCGGCTTTAAATTGACGGTGGAAAACAAAGATAGTCAACGGTCAAATATGCGGTGGGATACTGTGTAAAATGTAGGATTTTCTCATCGGTTTGAAACGTAAGACACCCGTACTGTAGCCATTTATGGGTGGATCCGGCTAGAAAGCGAATCATCTCGGTACCTTTGCTGGTGGTGTAGGCCCACCACGATGTATGCGTTTTATATCCACGCGGTCCATCCGCTTTTACAATTCATTTTTAAAAATCAGTTCTAAATCTCAAGTATACCACACCACAGTTAACAACAGGATAATAACCTTGGTGTTACCCTAACAGTGTGGGGCCTTCTATATCCAATCCGTCGATCTGTTTTTTCATCTCATTTTAAACGCGATTCTAAACCTTAAGAAGATAAAAATCTCAGGTGATCAAATACTACAAAAATTGATGAATAATCATTAAAAGCTTTTTGTGGACCAAAAAAGTCTTGGATAAAGTTGATATCTATATTTTCCCTTCATCCAAGACTTCTTAACATTATCAACAGGTTGGATGGAAAACAAACATTACCACAACTTTAAGATGGGTCCTTTGGAATTTACTGCTAAGCCACTCGATAAACACTGTTTCCTCTGGTGTGGTCAAATTGAGACTCGATATGCTTAATTTTTTTGTAAAACATACTAAAACAGGTGGTAGAAACGGATGGAGGGCAAGGATATAAAACACATGGTCAAGGTGGGCCCAAGGTAAGGGTAACACCCACTAAGAAAACTGTGGGGATAATAACACCCACAGATGAAACCTTACTGGGGAATTAATTAATATTTATTTGCCAACGAACCTGCTCATAAGGTCACACGTACATGGATAAAGGGTCTTGATAAAGAACTTTAACGGTCTCAAAGAAGTTTTTAACGGTGGGCATCCAATCACCACTTTTTCCTATGGTGTGGTGCACTTGATCATTGGATATGCTTCATTTACAGGGCCATGCTCTAAAATGAGCTGAAGAAATAGATTGACGGCCCAGATAAAACACATACATTACGGTTGAACCCCAACAGGATACCACCAGGCAATCATCGGATATACGTCACCCTGCCACGTGTCCCGATGGAAACTGTAGAGAGAAAGTCGCGCGTGAAGAAAAATGGATGATTGGAACGTGAAGAAAAATGGGTGATCTTTAAAATACAGAGAGTCCAAATAATATGCACGTATGGTTATTATACCTGCACAGCCTGGTTTCGGGCCACAGCACATGTCTTGGGGCCCACACAAATGGCCTGGATCTCGCGCTAACAACTTGCGATAGTGCGGTTTGGAATCCTATTCTCACCGGTAACCTTACATGGCGTACATCAAAGCCGAAACTCTTGCTGTTAGATCTGGTGTCATTTTGCAATGATCCAAACCGTTTATTCGATGGGCCTTACAGTGGATGGGGATACCACGAAAGAAAATGAAAAAATAAAAAATAAAAATCTTAGATTATCACATGAAGCACGCTCCAGTGCTCCGAGAATACTACCGTAAACTACAGTGCTCCTTATTGCATTGAAAGTATGAAACCCTTGGACAGTTCCATGGATCGAACTCAACTGTCCATAAGAACCAAGCTCCGGTGCTCCCAATTACATATGACAGTGCTCTCGGAGCACTAGAAGCTATAGTGCTCCTGATTGCATTAAAACCCTTAGACAGTCTCATTGGTCTATCTCAACGGTCAAAAAAGTCCAGATCACATTTTACAGGCCACAATACAAAAATCACTCTGGTCTGATCATCCAATCATCCTTTATTTTACCTTATTTTCTACCGCCATCCTTTTTCCAAGGCATGAATGGGATTCTTATAACTACCTAACAAAAGTAATTCCATAAGAAATTCACGATCGCCCTGAACAAATAGATAGATTAAATTATTGGTTGGACATATTTATTTATTTTTAACAATCTTGACCACCCATGTTAAGGACCATAGATTAAATGGTTAATACTTGCCGAATCAGTGCGATGTTGGTATGGTAGGCGATGAAATGTTGGCATGATGTAACCAATAGTCCATTTCAACGGATTAGACCGTCTATATGTCCCCATGCAACTAAGTGCACCATAACGTATGGTGCTCTGAGAGGACTGGAGCATTTCTCTTATCGTATATCAACCGTTTGATAATTCAGCCATTTTCTTTTGAATATGGACGGTCTCATTATCCCCTCTAATCGTTGTTTGGTGGGGCATCGATAAAATGCTCCGATCCTGAAGATCTTTTTGCTTATCACCTATCCACCGACAGGATCATCAAATGAATGGTTTCTTTTGAATATGGACGGTCTCATTATCCCCCTCTAATAGTTGTTTGGTGGGGCATCGATAAAATGCTCCGATCTTGAAGATCTTTTTGCTTTTCACCTTTCCACCAATAGGATCATCAAATGAATGGTTTCGATCACTGCATCATGATCAGATCCAATACAGTGGCAGAATACGATACTCATCCATGTGGGTCCTTGGTCTTACTCCGGTGGTAGACTCCCGGGAGTCTGAACACCTGTTTGAGGGTTCGAGTACCCATAGGTGGTGAAATCCCGCTACGGCGTGAGTGTGTGGTTGTGTGTGTGCGTGTGTTGAAAAGACGAAAAAAGAAAAAAGAAAAGAAAATAAGATAAAAGATACTCATCCATGCTCATGCACACGCATGTACATGCATGCATCTCAGCAAAATCGTCCAAATCACGGGGGATCATGGCCCAGTCATAACCCAAAGAGGCAAAGACAGAACAGACGCACGATCCTAAATGGGTCTCTCTCTCTCTTTGTTAGCTTGTTAGTACATACTCCGTGTTATCCACCCCGATGAGGGATCTACGCCAATACCTCAAGTGTTGGAACGAAGTATCTCCACTCGGTCTACCAGTTGAGCTATGAATCTGGGTGTGATCCTAAATGAGTCTCTGCTGACCATCAAAAGGTCCCAATTCAATGAACAAAAGTCCTTCAATCAGAGATTAGGATTTCCCTGTACATTTGATTTTCCCAACAATGTGGCCCACAAATTGGTCGATTTTGAATGATTTACATGCGGGCGTATGAGTTTCCATACACTGCTAAAGTATCAATGCTTTTCCCGATGTTGACAAGCATGTAGCTATTCTGAGATTCAAGGACCCCGCTGTTGCATCATTGCATGTGGTCGGTTCCCATTCGCAAATGGAGTAACGTAATTATCTGGCGGGTCGTGATGGTTCATACTCATGTACTCGTAAACGGAAGCGGACTGGGCACTGAGTAAATTTCGTGTGGTCTACTGTGATTTACGTATTTTATCCTATTCGTCTTTATCAAATAATTTTAGGGATTAATTGAGTCCAAAATTGAGGTATATGCAATATTATGAGGAGAATAGAGTGGTCAAAAAAAAAAGTCGAACGAACAGCCATAATAAACCAATAGGCTAAACTACTCCAAAGGTGATTACCGGCATGACAACTGACCGGTCTTAGGATAGATCGGCGCTATAGATTGGCTATATGTCGACGCGACTATATGTCGGCCATAGGTCAATCTAGTCTTTCGACGAGCTCCATGGCCATTGGAATACTACGGTTATAATGACATCACAAGCTGGTTTATTGGTATCAACGTAAGGAGGATACTGACCAACTGATTTCTCGGTATCACTTGCCTCTGAGATGTCATCTACCACTACCATCCTACATTTCTTAAAGGTTGGATGGACCTACCGCTCTCTTCACTCATCCTTATCCTAGGAAGATCTTTGATGTAACAAGAGTACTACATAAGAAAGATTTTCAACAATGTGATCTTCCTTGTAATAAGGAAGGTCTACTGCTTGTATAATCTTTCCTCTCATATATATATATATATATATATATATAAGGGCTCACATACACATGCAATCCTTAATTTAAAATACGATTGGTAACTCTTTTCTTTAAAATCATCTTCTACAAAGACTTATGTTCTTGACTTGAACATCCGAGGGTTTTTAATATTAGTAAAGCTCTCATTTACTCATTTGTTTTTTTATCTCTTATGTGCAGGAGTTCAAGAGTCTTGCAGAAAAACTCTTTTAACAGACAATGTCCTAATAGACCACATCATAGAAAATAGTTGAATTGAACATCCACCGTTGAAAAATTCTTAAAGGCCTCAAAAGTCTTAAACGAAGCTTATATTTATGCTTTCCTTCCATCCATGTCTGCATAATCTTATGAACAAATTATATGACAAATAAACATACTGTAAGGCCTAAAAAGGCTTCAACACGGGAAATCATTATTCCCACTATTTCTATTGGTATGTTCCTTTTGATATTTGGATATTCTTTAATTTTGGACTCAACTCGTAAATTAGATGAAAAATTGGATGGAAGGAGTAGATAGACCACGTACAATCAAGGTGGGCCCAACTGAGTTTACTCAGTACAACAACAGTAATGCTGAGTAACTCAGTACGCAATTTTTTTATAATGATAGACGGTGGACATATAACTATAACCCATTAAAATCATGGGACCGATGTAGATAGATCATAATCATAAAGTGAAAAATTCTGTACACTTTGCGGACATATAACTATAACCCAATAAAATCATGGGACCGATGTAGATAGATCGGATGGTTGAAACCACTTATTGATGGTCATTCTTTTGTTGAATCCTGACCGTAAGTAGGTTTTCATTTTTTACGGTCATCATTTAGGAAACAAATGCTGTGTAATTGTTGATATATGGCCCATATGAAGCGTGATAAATGAAATGGACGGCCTGATTGGATTTACATGCAGGCCGCATATACGTTGCTTGAGTGCATAATACGAGACACTGAACTCGACATGATACACAGCAGCGATTAGTCCTGAGGTTTACTAAGGCCACATGCGCATATAAGAGAGCCATACAGTCCTACTCAACATGCCAACGTGGCATACGTGTGAGAAATTCAAGCTTCCCATCATCTGGGTCCCACATTTTAGACATCTCCCAAAACAATCAGGTCAATCACTCGTTAAAGGGCCATGTAGAAACAAAAACCTGGGTTGAATGTATTTGCCATATCTTTTTGTTTGTTAACTGCAGCTCAACCAATCAGTGGGCAGGCACCACCTTTCTTTTCAATCACATCTACATGGTGGGGCCCATTTGATGAATGACTTTGATCTCTCATACATACGACACTTTGGCACATGGGCACGACTAAAAGCTTGTAAATCCGAAGATTTCTTAAATCTTCGGTCTGGACAAATTCATGTTCGTGATTTTGCAGGATACAAGCTTCATGTGAGGTTACTCAACGGCTCAGATCTTGTTAAAAATTTACGAAACCACATTACAAAAGGAGAGATTGAATAGGCGATGGGACACGTGCCAATATTGCACAGTGTGCAAGCCGGGCCATTCAGCATGTGGGTCCCATTATGAACACGCCCTTGGGCCCCACTGCTAACCTGATGAAGCATATAACCCAAAATTCAACCGATTCTATCGATCCTCCCCACAATTACTGCCCATCAGATGGACGGTTCAAATTAAAATGCATATAGGCCAGAATACAATAAGCAAATTAACAAAGTCCAGTCAATGCTCGATTCAGGGATGGTCCGGATTGCATTACGGTAGAGATGGAAGAATCGGAATATGTTACAGCTATCTCTCTCTAGATTACACGTGGGCGGCTTTAGATGGCTAGGATCATCTGATTTATGTGTGCCCTGAATCAATTTCCATCTATAATGGGTCCCACTAGATGGACAATCCTAATTGAAAGATAACCTGCCACGTGTAATCTAATAAGAGGGCTCTACCATATTCCTGTTCTCCCGGCTCTGGACCGTATCACTCATATCTCCCGGCATGTTTAGCTGGCAGTGCCATGGACAGCGGCCCAACAATCGCTAGTTTTGTTTCCTACCACTTATCTCGTGGGACCCAAATTAATGTAATCTGCTCACTTCATGATCGTGACCATTTTCATGGTACAAGCTAAGACGGTGAAAGAAGACCAGCCAGGGTGAGACCCTACCCCACCTGGGTTGGCAATGATGACATCTCAGTGGATGCTCGAGGAGGTGGGCCATGCGTGCCACCTCCACTCTCTACATGATGCATGCCATGTATTATTAGCCAGAGAAGCATGCCGTGGTTCATTTTGTGTCATGCCTGGTCAGATTGGATCTCATGATCCGAACCGTTCATTCAATCTTACCACTGGGAGAAAGACATGGTGCAAAAATTCATGATTATTGAATGATCCTGGCCCTTTGGTTGTAGGCTATTTTTTTAGGACGGCCTCTTTTTTTTTTTTTTTTCTTTTCTTTTTTCTTTTTTAAGCCATAGATGGGTGGTTACCATCATCAAACCAAAGTGCTCATGTGGAATCATAAGCAATTAATGGTGGGGTCTGTTAATTATACGTTCCAAGATGGTGATGAGAACTATTATGTTTCCGTGCCCGATCTTGACTGTCCAATTTCATGCTGTTGGTTGGATGGCTAGGATCATCCAATTAGCATGATTTTGCCACTCTGGCTGGCCCCTGGTGGTAGAAAAGATGAATGGACTGCCCGGATGAATGATTGTCTGTCCCACCAGTCATTTAAAAGCTTCCAGAACATACCAAGGCGGAGACATTAGCAGCCAAAGCTTTAACTTGATATGTGGGACTGTCAACGTGGATGCTTACTGTCCATTATTTCATACCATAGTGCAAAAAGTACCCCATTGAGATGATCTTAACCCTTAAAATATGGGTAACTCGTCACAACCGTCGTTTTCATGAGCTATATAGATTAGGTGGCATCTTCAAACCAAACTGCTTCTTTGGTTTTATAAGCAATCCTGGTGCACACTATCGGATGAATGGATGCAGAACAAGTTACAAGTAAACCCTACGAGGCTTGTTGTAATGCATGTCTTAATCACTGTCCATTTGTATTTCCAACTCATTTTAGGGCATTAGCCAAAAAAAAATAGAGTATATCCAAAGTTCGAGTGGACCAAACCATTGGAAAGAGTGGCACCCACAATAATGCTTATTTGTCCAAATTGTTCATAAACTCTTACAAATATAAATGAAGGAAAAAAGACAAATGTGAGTTTGTTTCAAAACTAAGTTTGTTTCCTTAATAAGTTTCCAGCAATCGATATTTAATTTCCATTGGGTTTTTTTAATGGTATGGTTCACTTGAACTTTGGATATACTTCAATTTCAAGCTTATGCCTTAAAACGATGTGAAAAAATAACTAGACAGCATGGATAAAGACATATATCACGATGGGCTGCATAGTTTACTCAACATGCGTTAAGACACTTGAGTACACAATCCATGTTCCCAATGGATGGCCCAAATATATGGCTAGTGTGCCATCCATTGGGATTTCCTACACATGTTCCCCTCAAGCCCCTCACCTAATCACAGCCTTAAGAAACTTTGTTAGCCAAGAAGAGTAATGGTTTATAATACATGCATTAAAAACTTATACATAACTTAAATTAAGCCCTTTTTAAATTGTGGGGCCACAATTCGGATGGATTATAAACCTCGATGCATGTATGCTAATCGATTTGCATAGCCAGCTAATTGTGACGCATTTATTAGATAGTTAAATTGTCCCTTATCTCTTTCCAAAGAAACAAGCATATGATACAGACTGCACAATATACCATGGGGAAATAAAGATTCTGTGCTTTTCACGCCCTCCATGCATAACAGACACGTGTAATGTCGGATTGGATTATGCCTTTATTAATACCAGCCGGATTTAATTGGATGGCAGTGGAAGACAATTGGCGTACACATATTGAACCCAAGCAGATTGGGTCCTTTTCCGAGAATGCAGGCCCACCATGATATATGAGTTTTATCTACTTTTTCTATCCAAATTTTGGATCACTTTTTAGTGTGAGGCAAAAAAATTAGACAAGTCTAGTGCTTAAGTGCACCGCAACATAGTAAATAATGACAATGACAAAACTCACAGTTGAAACCTTCCTAATAGCCATGATTGTGTTTATTTGCCTTCCAATGTGTTCACAAGGTCATATAAATTTAGATGAAAAGAACACACAAATATCATATTGAGGATTAAAAAAAAAAAAACTACTGCCACTGATAAGAAGTTTCAGTGTTGGGAATTCAATCTTTGCTATGTGATTAACTTGAGCCTTGGGATTTACCTATTTTTAAGTTCAAAACGTAAAATGGTCCTATAATCGACTAAATTAGACCAGGACTCAATAGGTTTCCATTGGACCTGTTATATTTGACCAGGCCTGCTGCTCAATTAATTTCAGCCGATAGTGATAAAGGTTGGTGGTGCCTAGAGTAAGTATCCAATCCGTGCCGGCATATAAACTTTTCGATTAGTCCCGCCGTTTAGATGATTGAAATTGGATTAGAGTATGCCACGTGCATAACTCATTAGTGCCCGCGTATCAACCATCACGCTGCCGTGGATTATCAAATAACTCCCCATTATGCTAGGCCGACGGTCTGACAATCTGCAAGCCATGGTTCACGGATGAAGCTGTCCGAATCTGAACGAGGTATAATTAAATGATGGCCCCCATTGTCCAATTAATTGTTGTATTTTGTTTTAAAATAATATTAAAAATTTTAATTTTCAAATTTCGGTGTTTTCTCTCCACATTTAAATTTTAGTGTTTTTGAGGTGTTGGTTTTATCCCATATCGGATTTGACAAAAGAAATTCTCTTGTTTATATGATAGGCTTTTTGCCTAAGGCTTGAGCCCCTTTCAGGGGGCATGTGAATTTGATCCTGTGGGGGGCAATGCCATTGATCACACACGCGCGCGCGCCGAGCCGAGTTCGTGTCTGTGTCCGTATCCATGTCCGCGTGCGCGACGTGACGGCTGGGTGCGGGTGCAATGTAAGTGTAATTGCGTGTGGGTACTCGCAGGACTGTATGTGCGAGAGTGTACTCGCACTTGCGCCTTTTCGTTTTAAATCAAAAAGATGCTTCCCTTCCGGTTGGTCACCCCGGTTGGGTTTAAACCCAACGGACCTAACCTTTTGTAAAGGGTGCTTATGCACCATTTCGGAGTCTATATATGGACTTCCGATTTCAGTTTCAAAATATACGAAAATACTCTATCTTATAAAACTCTTTCTGATATGGTTTTACCATTGTTACTGAGTTCATTGCTGAGTCAACTCAGCACTTTCGGATTAAACTGCAATTGGTTCGAGCCCGTGTACAGTGAGTGCACCGCTGGGACCGGATCATAGTCGTTGTAACCTGGAAGTCGATTGCTCTGGAAACCTGTTGCACTTGGGACGCTATCCAAGGGGAGCAAATTTGATTTCAAGCCGAGTGACTCAGTCACACATCGACTCAATTCAATAAGTTTTTCTTTCTCTAAATTTATTTTTCTTTTTTGATTCTCAATTTTATAGCGTATTTAATTCAACATTTTATCCAACATTAATTTAGGCTTTTCATATGTGAGGCCCATCATGGATGGAACTGGCCCACCTCTATCAGATGATCTTAGCCATCCAAAACACCCTAAAGATTACAACCAGGGACCCATATCACATTAGAAATTATCAAATGGTCAGGATCCTCTAATGGGCGACAGTTTGGAATATCTGTCATGATGTGTGGCCCACTTCAGCTATTGAATGCCCACTGTCTCTTATCTTCTCTCCAATGCCAGCGTCTGAAACTCTCCCTCCCAAAACCCCTTCAAATGGATTTCATCAAAACCCCATTTCTCGCTCCTCTGCCTCTCTCTACCCCACAAAACCCTTTCCATTTTTACCCCTTGGAAACCCCCAAAATCCCGAAAAAACCAATCCTCTGCTCTCTGTCATCAGACCCTTGGACTCTCAGCAATGGCAACAACCAAAACCCCAGATCAAAACCCTACAGGAAAATTCCGAAAAAGCCCCTCTCCGATGACAACGCCCGCCGCATCATCCACGCCAAGGCCCGGTACCTCAGCCAGCTGCGCAAGAACCAGGGTTCCCACGCCCAGACCCCGAAATGGATCCGGCGGACTCCGGAGCAGATGGCCCAGTTCTTGGAAGACGACAGGGACGGGCACCTGTACGGGAAGCATGTCGTGGCAGCGATACGGATGGTGAGGAATCTGTCGACGCGGGCGGAAGGGTCGTATGATATGAGGGAAGTGATGGGTTCTTTTGTTGCGAAGCTGACGTTCAGGGAGATGTGCGTGGTGTTGAAGGAGCAGAAGGGGTGGCGACAAGTCAGGGATTTCTTCGCTTGGATGAAATTGCAGGTGGATTTTCTTTTTTATTGTGATTTTCGATTTGGGTTTCCAATTTTGATAGGAAGTGTTGATAATTGGATTGATTTGTAGGTCGGTTTCTTGTTTGTATTTGAATTTTGATAGGGAGTTATGATTGTATAGATTGATTTTTAGGTTTTTTTTCCCCTTCAATTTTCGAGTTTTGATTGGTTCTGCTGATAATTAGGATTGATAATTTTCGTGGGTTTTTGTTGATTTTCCATTTCTGCTTGGATTTTGATTAGTTGTGAAGATTATTTAGATTGATTTTTGTTGAATTTTGGATTTGGATTTGAGTTTTGATTGGTATTGATGATTATTTGGATTGATTTTTAAGTGGGTTTTTGTCAAATAGTTTATTGGGTTGGAACGTTAACGGTAACTACAATAATTTGGATTAATTTTTAGGTGGGTTTTGTCAAATTTGATTTTGGATTTGGATTTGGATCAACAATGGTGGTTTTTTGGATTGGTTTTTTGGGCGGGTCTTTGTCAGATTTCATGGGTTTCGATTTCGAGCAAGTGATGATAATTTGGGTTGAACTTTTAGGGTTGTCATTGTTGATTTCTGGTGTTGGCACTGGTTATGTTGTGGAAATTTTGATGATTAGTGCTTTAGCATTTAGGTTCCTTGAAGCCTTGAAGGTGGATATTTGGTGCATTTGCAAAATTGCTGTCTTGAGTGTGGTGCAGAAGCAGTGATATAATTTGGATTGGCATTTGGTTATATTTCGCTGATTTATTGATTTGCTGTTGATTCTTATGTGGAAGTCTGGTGATTAATTATGAGAATTTAGCTTCATTGCAGGTGGGGTTTTGTTTAGTTTTCTAACTTGGCCTTCATTCTTGGGTGAAGAGTTGGATTATTGAGGAGAATTTTGATTACTTGCCAGCACGTAGTCATTGATTTGGCCCTTTTTTGGCTAAATAGTAGAAATGTGGTAGGATGTGTAGCTGAAATGAGGATGTTGAGATGGATGGTTGCAAAGACGAGGAAGGATAGAATTAGAAATGAATGCATTCATGGCAACTAATTAGCACCACCAATAGGAAAAAAAAAAGATGAGGGAAAGTAGACTTTGATGGTTTGGTCAGGTGCAATGGAGATTAA
Source organism: Magnolia kwangsiensis (assembly GCA_037074715.1). Lineage (NCBI taxonomy): Eukaryota > Viridiplantae > Streptophyta > Magnoliopsida > Magnoliales > Magnoliaceae > Magnolia > Magnolia kwangsiensis. The sequence goes on along the minus strand of CM073589.1, from coordinate 4,288,393 downwards.
GAACTACGCCGATTAGGAATAAGTTGGTGCAAGTTGATGGGATCTAAAAGAGCAAGGGGAAGGCCCAAAAGGATGTGGAATTGAATGGAATAGCAGAATAGGATTCATATAGCCAATCTGACTTACTTGGGATAAGGCTTACATGACTATGACAATAATGATAACTAGTAGAAACTTGGTAGGAGATGATAAGGAATTAGAGGATTGTTTTTGTTGCTCATAAAGAAAAAGGAATTAGAAATTTGTCGCATGTTGAAATTTTGATTTGGTTTCGAATGTAGTGCAGAAATTGGCCCCTGGTAGTGATGATAATTTAGATTAATTGTGTTTCTGTTGACTTCTCAAGTTGGTTTTGATTCTGCAACTGATATTTGGTGATTAATGGTGAGAATTCATATTAAAGTTGAAGGTGGATTTTTGTTGAACTGATGTTTTGGTTTGGATTATGGGCATTGAATGCTTAGAGAGAAGTGCCACATTCATTTAATTGACTCCTCGAGTGGAGACATCTTAGATCATGTTACTCTTTCTCCATGGACTGCCTTTCGCTTTTTCAAATGATGGAGTTCATTGCATAATTATTCTACAAGTTGAAACAGGAGAAGAATTTCCTTTTAATTCATCATGATTACTCCTTTGCACAAGGCAGCTATGCTATAGGCCCAGTGTAATTGTCTACACAATAGTGCTGCGGATGTACGGCCAGGTCGGAAAGATCCAACTTGCTGAACAGACATTTTTGGAGATGCTTGAAGCAGGATGTGAACCAGATGAAGTTGCTTGTGGTACTATGTTGTGCACCTATGCTAGGTGGGGACGCCATAGAGAGATGATGTCATTTTATTCTGCCGTGCATGCGCGAGGGATCTTCCCATCTGTCGCAGTGTACAATTTCATGATTTCCTCTTTGCAAAAGAAAACACTACATGGGAAGGTGATCCAGTTGTGGAAGCAGATGGTTGCTGCAGGGGTGGAGCCCAACCATTTCACTTACACTATTTCCATAAGCTCATATGCCAAAGAAGGCCTCACAGAGGAGGCTTTTGATACATTTAATAAAATGAAAAAATCGGGATTCATGCCTGAAGAGGTAACATACAGCCTTCTGATCAGCCTAGTTGCCAAACAGGGCGATCGGGATGAGGCATTGAAACTTTACGAAGACATGAAATCTCGGGGAATCGTGCCAAGTAACTATACCTGTGCTTCTCTTCTAAATTTGTACTACAAAAAGGGTGATTATTCCAAAGCTCTCTCACTCTTCTCAGAGATGGAGAAAAACAACATCACTGCTGATGAAGTCATCTACGGTATACTCATTAGAATATATGGTAAGCTTGGCCTATATGATGATGCAATGAAAACCTTTGAAGAGATCGAGCAATTGGGTCTTCTTAAGGATGAGAGAACATACGTTGCAATGGCACATGTTCATCTAAATGCTGGGAATTATGAAAAAGGTTTAGACATTTTGGAGCTGATGAGGTCTAGAAATGTGGAGTTCTCAAGATTTGCATATTGTGCATTGCTTCGGTGTTATGCGTTTAAGGAAGATGTGGGGTCTGCTGAAGTTACGTTTCAGGATCTATACAAGGCCGGCATTCCTGATGCCGCTTCCTGTAATCACATGCTCAATTTGTATATTCGAACTGGTTTGCTGGAAAAGGCCAAGGCATTCATTGTCCAGATGAAGAAAGATCAAATACCATTTGATGAGGTCCTTTACAGGACGGTCATGAAGGTATACTGCAAAGAGGGGATGATGAGCGATGCTGAAAAACTATCGGCAGAGATGGAAAGTGTTGGGCTGGGTGCGGATAAGTTCGTACAGACATCTTTGATGGCCATGTATGGAGAATGTGGAAGCCTTCAGCAGGCAGAGGACACATTCAAGGCATTTGAGCAGCCTGACATTGTGGCTCTTGGTCAGATGCTTACTTTGTATTTAGCAAACGGAGATGCCCTGAAGGCTAGTAGAGTGCTGAAATCTCTGCTGGAGAATACAGGTGGCTTGTCAGTAGCCAGCCAACTCATCAGCAAGTTTATCAAAGAAGGTAGGGAACTTACAATGTGGCCTTTTGTTGTACCTATCCCATGTATGGAAGTGATGGAGTTGAAGCAGTGAGGAATTATCATGTCCTGATGTGTCAAGATGCGGAAAATGTTCTGGTGCATTAGTCTTTGCCCATGCTTTGGTGATCCAGACTGTTGATCTGACCATGGAAGGAGCATTCTAAAAAGAACTCCCAGATTTGACAATCCTAACCTTCCACCAGTGGACTACAAATAGATGATGGAGAGAATAATTAATAATTTTATTTTTATTTTATTAAAAAAAAAAAAAAAAACATGAAGAGCCTGGGAAGAAAGACCAAAGAATAGGTGGATACAATCTTCTGATCTGGGAAATTTTTGGGTGACCCCCATCCACTGTTGGGCTGTCAGATCAATGGCCTGGATTGCTGACCCTGGGTCCCACCTATACAAACCGGCCCACATCAGGAAACTATTCACATCTTGATACATCAAGACCTGATAATCCCTCTAAAGCAACACTTCATCTTGAACTTGCTGGACTGCACAGACATTTCATGGTTCCAAGACCAAGGCCTGCAAGATGCCTTGGGTGTTTCCTACGAACTAACATTGATTTTTATTTTTAATTATCTGGGTTGACAGGTGATATATCTAAAGCTGAGTCTCTCTTTGATCAAGTAATCAGCCTAGGTTGCCAGCCTGAGGATGCAGCAATAGCTTCTCTTATTAGTTTCTATGGAAGACGGCAGCAGCTGAGACAAGCCCAAGAAGTGTTTGGAGCAGTGTCAGGTTCCCCTCCAATTGGAAGGCCTGTATATAGGTCTATGATTGATGCCTACACAAAATACGGTAAACCAGATGAAGCAAGCCACCTTTACCGAGAAATGGTTGAGCAAGGGCATAATCACGATGCCGTCACTATCAGCATTATCATGAATGCTTTGACAAACTATGGTATGCTTACTAATAGCTACGTTAGGAACAGTAAATACTCTACTTGGCACTTCTTCAAATTTTCTTTGATGACATATATGTTTGGCATGAACTCCAAGATATTCTATGATTAGTCCATTTAGTACTCAGATTGCAGGGGTGTACACCCAAGACAAATAAGAAGAATAGTCGGGTCTTGATGCATCATCATGTTTGTGTCTTGAAGCACCCATAACACCCAAGTGGACCTATGTTTCGGCAATCCAGACAATCACCTCTTTTTTTCTTTTCTTTTTTTTAAAGATAACTTTCATTGGAAAGCGTTGAGGTAGCGTAAAAGGCAGAAAACAAAGAGAAGAGAAAAAAAAAAGGAAAATTATTAATCCAGCCACCTCTTACACCCGGCCCACTTCACAACACTTTCCCAAACATGAGAGGCTACCCCCTTGTCATCTCAACAAACATTGCGAAAGCACTGCCCATTCATCTCACCTCAGATCCCCCAAAGACCTGCAAGGAGACAGTCTCCACACCGCCCGATGCTTGTTACGAAGAGAAACCCTGTGCCACTCAACTAATAAGTCACCAATATCACATGACATGACCCACACAGCGTTGAATCTGACGTAAGAGGGGGCCCATATGCTACTAGAATAGGAGCAATGAATAAAAAGGTGGTCGACCATCGGACATGCAAAGGAGAAACATTTGAGATGATCATAGAATGCTTTTGAAGGTTATCTATTGTCAGAACTCTGTTCCTTCCCGCTAACCACCTGAAGGCTCCAATCTTGGGGGGAGCACCATAGTGCCATGCATGGGTCTTCTTTCCACGCTTCGTCCCATCAGACCGAAGCATAAACTAAAAAGAACTGAGAAACATCCTGACTTTTCCATGGGCCAAACCAAGCTATCCTTTTCATCAATCTGGGGCCAACAAAGATGGAGAAACTCCAGAAGTGCAGTATATTCCTCTATCTCGTCATCTCGAAGAGCCCGGTGACAAGGTGGAAACCACACAACTGTACCAACATGGATATCAAAACAACGATTGATCATGACATGCCAATCCAGAGCAAGGCGGGCAATAGCCGAGAAAGAGACACAGAGGCACATCTCCCCTCCAAGCATATTCCCAGAATCAAATGTTATCTCCATTCCCCAAAGAGAAGGCCACACCTTTCATGAAGTTCAATCTCGTACTCTAGGTACCCTTCCAAGCTGACACCCTGTAGATGGAAGACATTTTTGTCCACCACCCACCAACCAAGCAACTCACAGTTAGCCAGATTTTCCTTTTGCCCCGATACTATGAGTAGCAGTTGCCCCAACTATCTCCTAGATTTTCGGGCATCCCTCATCCATGGTTGTTCTTGTCAGATGAACAGTCTGGATCAGAGAACAATCTAAGTCTACTTTCCTTCATCTTATTACATATTGGTGCTACTCCTAAGTTTCCTCAAATGCATTCATTTCTAATTCTATCTATGTCTTGCCACTCATCCATCTCAACATCTTCTTCCTTATTTTTTTTTTGGGTTCAGGAATTCTAGTGCATAGCTATAGGTTCTATTATTATGCCCTGTTTTGTTTATCGGGACATTCATGCTTATATATTGATAGCTAATGACCCAATTCCAGGCAAGTTCCAAGAGGCAGAAAATATTATCCATACCAGTTTTCAGGGTGGCGTGGAGCTTGATACTGTTGCATACAATACCTATATCAAGGCAATGCTAGAAGCAGGTTGGGCGATGTTTCTTCTTAGAATATCTATAAAGCCTAAGAAAGCTTGTGAGCAATGAATTTGGTAACTATGTCTATCCACATCATCTGAAAATGACATTATTCTTGCAGGTAAGTTGCACTTCGCTGCCAGCATATATGATCGCATGATTTCTTCAGGCACCGCTCCTTCAATTCAGACATATAGCACTATGATTAGGTAAGAATGCAGAGGATCATTAATAATCGTCAAAATGAAAATACAAAATAGAAAAAAAAAAAAAAAAAAAAAAAAAAAGGTTGTGCTTCTCAGCAGAACTTTTGATTTCCCTTAGTGCCTCTCCTTCCAATGAATGTGATTTTTTTATTTTTTTTTGGGTGGTGGTTCATGATTGCAGTGTATATGGCCGAGGTGGAAAGTTGGACAAGGCTATTGAGATGTTCAGCATGGCATGCAGCTCGGATGTCGTGGTTGATGAGAAAGCATATACTAACATGATTCTCTATTATGGTAAAGCTGGTAAGCATTATTCCCCTGCTTAATCATACTCTTTGAATGCCATAATGAAACTGTGAATGGAAAAGGATGGAAATAAGAGTTGAGCACTTGATATTATAGAAACTTCTGAAAGACGATTTGGACTGTAGAACCATGCATAGAATTTTGTTTTATTAACCATTAATAGTCGCTGTTGTGGGTTGATTTGTACTTTCACTGATTTGGTATAGTTGATTTCAAATATCATTCTTTGTAAGCTTAAAACATCCATTATCTTGTAACCATATTCCTCTCATTTGCAGGTAAGAGTGAAGAGGCTTCCCTTCTATTTAGCAAGATGCAAGAAGAAGGAATTAGGCCTGGAAAGGTATGTGCATTTCTAAATGGCTTTATAAAAGATAATTTTTTTTTTCCCATAACACTGAAACATAAGCCATTACTGGCAACTAAAATAATTAACAAATGGCTCTCTCTTCTTTTTCTTTTTTTCTTTTTTAAATGAATGCAATGATCCTGATCTTGAGTTTTATTTATTCATCATTCATTCACTTATTTAACGGTCCTGCTCTCAAGTTACGTTTGATTTGGACATACCAGAACCCCTAGCTATGTGGTGGTTTTTCTCATAATTTTCTTGGCAAAAGGTTTGATTACTGGCTCCCCACCTGATATCAGCCCTCCTTTTATGTAACAAGGAAAATCTCTTAGCTTACCCCAAATAGCTGGAACAAGGCTATGATGATTATGATAGTAATGATTTTCTTTTCCCTTTTCTTTTGACATATTACTAATATCATTTTTCATGTATTTCTATTTTTCCAGTAATATTGTTTCAACATGATGCTTTCTTCTAGTGTACTGTGATAATACACAATCTAATGCTGTGATGTAATAGTGTGTACATGCCTGTATTGGCTTCCCAGGGTTGCTGCGTCAGACACCTAATGGCCATGTCTGACTCCATATCATTTAAGAGAAGGGAGAAACTATAATAAATTTCTTCATGATACTGAATGATGTATTGCCTTGGCAGCAAAGCTGCTAGTTGGGTTGTGTGAGTGTGTGGGTCGGAGAGCACAGGTGTCTTCCAATGAGGGTGTTTTTGGGAGCTTCCCATTTCTGATTTATTTACTCTGTATATGTCATTTTTTATTTTTGCAAAATGAAAGGGAAAATGAATTTATTATGCCAGTAGCTTGCTTGCTTCATTTCACATGAATCTGCTGCTTGTTGCTTCTGCCCCTCCTATTGAGCACATATGAGGAGGCCTGCAATGGCATATAGAGGTGTTTACATAGGCATTTTCTTCCGTGACGATGCAGATCAGCTACAACACCATGATCAATGTCTATGCCACCGCAGGACATCATCTCAAAGCAGAGAAGGTTTTTGAGTCCATGAAGAGGGATGGCCATGCTCCGGATTCCTTCACCTACCTTGCACTTGTTCGAGCATATTCCAAGAGCCAGAAATATTTGGAAGCGGAGGAGATTATTGACACGATGCGGAAGGAAGGTATCCACCCTTCCTGTGCTCATTTCAACCACCTCCTGTCTGCTCTCACAGAGGCAGGATCAATGAATGATGCAGAAAGAGTTTATATAAATATCAAGGAAGCTGGTTTGAGTCCCGATCTACTGTGTTATCGATCAATGCTGAGGGGTTATATGGACTATGGATATGTTGATGAAGGGATCTCATTCTTTGAACATGTTAATGGGTCTGTAAAACCAGAAAGGTTTCTTCTAAGTGCGGCTGTTCATCTTTACAAGTCTGCAGGCAAGGAATTCAAAGCAGGGGATGTTTTGGATTTCATGAATAGGGAGGGAGTCGTATTTCTGGAAAACCTGACAGTTGGATCTAAAGTACAAACCATTTGACATCTATGAAAAACCTGACAGTTGGATCTAAAGTATAAACCATTTGACATCTACGGTAGAGAAATTTGTGGCTTAGAATCCAGAATGCTGTCTGAGGTGGTTCCTGGAAGTGTTCATGAGAGGGACCCAAAAGTCGAAGGTAGTGAAACCATGTTCTGCAATGCACCATGATTATGATGATGATGGCAGTGTTGCCAAGGACATTGAGAACTGAAAGGACAACAAGAATTGCTATGGTGAGAATCAAAACAAGAGCCTACCTATCACTTGCTGCCTATTTGGGCGCTTATTTCACAGCTGATAGCAATGACATCAGTGTATGCATTTTTCAGTCACAACAGTGACACAGTTCACAGATAGAATCTCACAAAGATGAGGAGGTGATGATAGAATCGAAGATGGTGGCATCCTTGATTGCATTACAAATAATTATAGATCGCAATGATGTGAAGTAGCATGGCTGGATATGATGGGGTGACAATATGATGAGGAAGGTAGCATGGATGGATATGATGAGGTGATCGAAACAACAACGTATTTCAATAGCATAAGCAAGATAGAGCACTAGATCAAGCACAACGAAAATGACATGTTTTGGTGATGCTGTATTGTGGAGCATCGTTTATGCATTATTTCTGATGATGTGTGGGGATACAAGGTACGGTTGAAGGTAATATCAGCTTCGCCAAGGAGATATGAAGGGTACAGTTGAAGGTAATATCAGCTTCACCAAGGATATATAAAGGGTACAGTTGAAGGTAATATCAGCTTCACCAAGGAGATATGAAGGGTAATGCAAAGGGTTAGATCAGTCCCAAGGCATTTTAAATTTGTCAGAAATGGCAAAAAAAAAAAAAAAAAAACTCTGGCAGCCTTGACACCTTTCAAGATTTCTTTTCTCCCTCTGTTTTCTTTTTTCTTTTTTTCTTCTTTTTTATTCTTGTTGTTTAAACCTTCTCTCCCCTCCTTACAGTCTCCTGTAAAACTTGTAGGTATGGAGTAAAATTCCACTTCTCATAGCTGAGATTGTTGATATTGACACTGCGGCATGCATTGCCCCTTCACCTAAAGAAGTTTTATTTCTACCGGCCACCATGCATGTTGGATTGATGTTTCCAATCACTTATTTTTTCCCAGTGCATTCCAGACAATTCAGACAGACTAACAACAACACTGGCATGGTTGTTTCCCTTGATGCAAAATGCAGTGTTTGTATACAATCAGTTTACATATACAATTGCAACTATGGCAGAATGAAATACAAGAAAAAACCCAAAAAGAAAAGGTTAAGATGCCATTTATGTGAATGACGATTGGATGCTTTACATTGTAAATCCAATGATGCTTTTCAAAAATTTGATGGCTGAAGGTTCCCCCTCATGCTGAAATCTCACAGTTCTTAGCCACTTCCATGGGTGACCCTGCCACTTCCAGTTAGGAAGGAGAAAACCCTTGTCCTAAACACCCTTGACAAGTTGACAATCTCAGCCTCCATATGTGTTCTCTTCATGCCATCAAAATGCTGGCATCCCCTGCCTTTTCTAGATATCCTATCTGCGACACCAATAGTCAAGCTTGCTGTGGCTCTGCTGTGTGTTAGCACTCCCAAGACAACTGCAGAGTAGACAGGATTTGATGCCAGTCTATTAAGAAGAATCAATGCCTCCCTCATTAGCAAAGTCCTGCATGTCAAAATTTCTCACAATAATCAGCAGTTTTAAAGGATATAGAATTAGCAATGACCTTTTCAAGGTGGCAGCTGATCACTTGCGCAAATCACCCAATTAATTTTACCTATCAAGAAAATCCAGTCCTTATCACTGGCTGCGGCAGGAGAGCCATGGTTGGTAGTTTGCAAGGCACTTTAGGGCATTTTTGAAAATGTGAAATCCAAGGCCAAAAAACAATAATTATCTCATAATGACTTCCATGACAAGTATTGAAACACGGATTTAAATCTTTAGTTCTTATTGGGGTAGCAAGTGGAAATGTTGTATTCCTCTCACAACACTCACCTAGTTTCTTGTGCCAAGAATCCAAATTATGGAAAAATGTAATGATCGTTTGGTGGAATCCGCACCTTTCTTTGCTATCCAAATAATGCAAATCATCACATCAAATGAAAACCTTTTTTTTGTTCCTCTGTTTGGCATGGCGTCCAAGGTTTCCAAAGATGGCCTAAGGGTATGTTTTAGTGATTCCACACCCCTTTTTTTTTCAATTCCTTAGTGAATAGCACCAAGGCAACACCAGGATTGCATATTCGATAAAACGAGTGGAGCAACATCATTGAACTGCAGTAATGAATCCATGAACCCAGAAAAATGGAAGGCATTTCACTAGAGCTCCTTACATTGCAGATGGCTATCCCTCTGGTATCTGTAAGTGGAACAAGTCAACCAAAAAGGATAAAAGCCAGTGGAACAATGAGACAACTATCACCATCTTTCTTCCTAACAGACCTAGGGCCCCTAAAACATTTTGTGAAACAGGATTCGTAAAGCTGAAACCAATTGCTGGGACAAGGCTGAGGATGGCGAGGGTGATTTTTTTTTCTTTCCTTTTTTTCTTTTTTCCTTCTTTTAAAAGATGAGAATTTTATTAAAAAGGGAAAAAGGAACAACAGGGAAGAGGAGAACCCTCAAAAAATGAAAACTATACACAGAAAAAGAGAAGGAAAAAAGAAAAAAGAGAAAGAAGGAGAAACAAAGAAACCTGAGCAGAATCTAAAAAGAAAAGAAAAAAAAAAAACAGAAAACCAGACCCACGCCAGGCAGAGGAACCGCAGAAAAACTTTAGGGAGCCCAGTCCCTAAAGAGGACAAGGACTCTGGAGAAGACTCCAGCAGAAGAAGCACTTTTGTTCCTGAAACAGCGGTTATCACATTCCGCCCAAATAGACCAGCAGACCGCGAGAAGAAGTAATCAGTTTATCAGTTTACAAGCAGGTATTGAACCCGTGAAATGTTGTGAACTTACAACCAGTACATACTAACACCTAGTACATGATGCAAAAAGAAGAAGAAGAAGAAGAGGAGGAGGAGAAGCAGGTGTCTGAGGCTAAACTAACAGCATTTCATCAAATGACAAAAGCTAGAAGGTTTAAAGGAGAAATTGATTCTATATTTACCTTTCTTTACAGAGATCATGCGATTCAGCCAGATCTGCTGCTTCAGCATCCATTTCTGATGCCAAGACTTCCACAATCAACTCCAGAAAGCAGATACCCTTTGGTAAACTGGACTTCAGCAGAATTTCAAAGCCGGATTTGCCAGATGATGCTATAAAAGCAACCACTACAATAGCATGCCGACGCAGTTGGACCTCCTAAGAAATTCATAGTTATTTAGAACTTTGAAAATTAAGGAAAAACATAACAAAATTCAGCCGAAGTTCTGGGGAGCTCTTTTTACACACACACACACACACACACACACACACACACACACACACACACATATATATATATATATATATATATATATATATATATATATATATATATATATATATATATATATATATATATCTTTTCATCTATAGGGAAGTCTAGACTGGCAAATGTTATAAAGGTTCATTTATAAAGGAAAAGATTATAGAGTAACTACTGAAAAATTGGGGGTGCATTTGCCATGCTGCAAAGGATATGTTTGTAGACATGTAAGCGTAGATTCAAATTGGTAAACTCATAGGCTTAGAATAAATGTGGATACCGTCTGGGATTATGGTCGCATTATTACAGTATGGTTAAAAATTTATTCAGAAACTTGAATGACTCAGATTTGGTACAGTCAATCATTAGAGTGTGGATATCCGAATATGAGGTACCGAAATCAGGGTGCATTGTTAGCCCTACACAAATATGCTGCAAATGATATGCCCGTAGACATGTAATGTAGAGTCACATTAGAAAAATCAGACATAATATAGTTGTGAAATACTGAGCATATAGGATTGCAAAAGCATTATCTCAATCATTGTTCAGGCACCTGATAGACTCTAAACTCAGCTCAGTTGATTGGGTTTACCAGGTGAGTCATGAGATGAAACAACAGTTTTGCACAAGGGAAAAAAAGTAAAGGAAAAAAGAAAAGAAGAAGAAGAAAACAACTGAATCAATGAACTTGACACAATCTTTTGTGAAATTCGCTTCTCTTCAACTCAGCCAAATCAAACTCAGAAATTGAAATTTTGATTTCAAAATTTATTGTAGATTTTTTTAAAACATTGAACTAATAGAGCAGACTTCTAACTAACAACAGATTGTACACAGCCGGCTGCACCAAGTCAGCCTCTCTATGTAGAAAGATCTTACCAGAGTTATTCTTTAATTTAGATGCATTTGGTTGCACCAAATACCACGGAATTTCATGATCTTTCATGATTAATCAGTCTAATTTGGTGCAACCAAACACGCCCTTAGAGAACAATATTTATTATATCTTGGTTACCATAATGACATTAGAATCCAGCCTAGAAAGCCAATTGTAATGTGGCAAGTTTGTAGTTGATGGATTACTGCATGTAAACCGAATTTAATGCCCAGTAGTTAATCGCTCCAGTTTTAGTACAGTATTTTCTTGAGTTTAACAGCAGAATACAAAGAAACCAAGCACTGCCTGCATTAGCACATCAGACTGATCACAGAATCAACAATGAGTGGAAGACATACATGTGGACTGTTTCCCTTGCAGGTTACACACTCTGCTAAGCCCTCCAGGATACTGCTGAACCTGCTTTGTAATGCAGGAGCATCTTTTGGGACATCAACTGCTTCTGCATACTCAATGCCATCTTTATCGCCAGTACAAAACATCATCAAAAGCTTTGGGCCTGCAATTCAATATAGATAGCATAAAAAGGCAAGTACCCATAATGAGTTTGGTGTAAGCATAACAGGCAGGAACAGTAAGAGTGATAATAATGAGAGATATTTGCCCAATCTAGTTACAAATAACCAGAACACAGTTCTCATCAAAATGCCCAGAACTCGGCCAATAGTTGGAATGTCCATATTTCACAGTGCAAGATTAGTCATATCCAGAAGTAAAGAAAGATATCTTTTCTACCACAAAACTTTGATCATATCCTGAAAGATTGACTGTTGCAGTAACAGAAGTCCTGTTTTACCCAATGTTCAAGAATGCGGAATCCAATAGACCATCAGACTTTTGATTTCCAAGTTTAATTGACCAGATCTATGAGACCAACAATTGCGCTGATTAGGAGTAAGTTGGTACAAGTTGAAGGCTCTAAAAGGGCAAGGTGATGGCCCAAATGGACATGGATGGAGGTAGTACGAAACATGATGACTTATGGTCAAACTCAAGTTATGGCCCTTGATAGTGGAATGGCAGAAAAGGATTCATGTAGCTGACCCCGATTAGTTGGGATAAGGCTTTAGATGATGATGATGATTTGGCCAGAACAATGAAAAACTTAGTATCAAGAACACAGTTTGGACACATTGCAAGTAGTGGAACAAAATGAAGTTGATTGGACATGTTCCCACTTGATCAGAAGATTTTCTGAACATCTGTTTAACCGAAAAACTCAGCCCCAATCCCAATTCTAGGCATATTCTCTCCATACAATACATTATGTATTGTTGCAACTTGACTAAAAAAAGACCCAATTCTAGGCATATTCTCTCCATACAATACATTATGTATTGATGCAATTTGACTAAAAAAAGACACACCACCCCCCCCCCCCCAACCAAAAAAAAAAAAAAAAACCCTTCCGGGAATAAACTACACAAGCTGGGCAAATCCTCCCCTGCTAATCCAGGACCATGTAGTCAATTCAAATCAAGTTGGCTAAATCTGTAGGCCTATACATCCTAAATCAGAGAAATAAAAATTTAAAAAAAAAATAAATAAATAAAAATCCAATGAGAATGACCTACATACAATTCAATAACAGGAAAAGAAGGCAGACAGCTTGCTTTTGCACGCATAAGCCAGCTTCCTTCTGCAGGAGCCTTGACAGGCGTCCAAACAGTGGGATTGACCCAAACCTGCGGCAAAAAGGATTCCATCAGAGTAGCAAAGAAAATATATGATTCATGGGCAGACGCAAAAAGGAAAACAAAACAAAAACAGAACTCCTGCAAGCTTACTTCACTCTATCCGTATTGGGATTACTTCTCATTAGAATAAGGTTCATTATAAATGTTGCTTCCACTTGTATACATTCTTCTGTATTTCCCGCAATAATCTGTTGCATCGTTTCAAAGAGCGAGATCCAATGCATAGAAGAAATAGATGTGCCGCCACAAAAACCCTCATTTCCCTTCTTGCCTAGACTTTTCACATCAAAGGATCTGGTGGCTGATGAAAGTAAACCTGTAAAGAATGCCTCATCCCAGCTCTCAGAAAATTGGACTCCAGTGTCTGCCTTTTTCTTCTCTTCAAGAATGTTGGGATTTTGGGAATAAGTGATCACAACATTGTCCCTGAGCAGAGTACACTGAAAAAATCATATTGAATTTCATAAGCATAAGCACTAAAAACAAACTGTATGGGAATAATTTACATATCTTCCCATTCATATATACTCTATCCAATCTAAGAAACTGTGCAATTAGAACTTAGGTAGATGACATCACAACAGCACTTGCATAATAAAATGAGAAAGATCCCATAAGCATTAGTTTTATCAGGAAAAAATGGCATAAGGTATCTAGTCTAGCTTACTGCATGGCAAAACCTTTCGGCATGAAATGTACAGAGGGAATGGAAATAGGATAACAAGAAGATTCTAGGGTCCAAGCACTAAACAAAATGTTTTGATGATGTCTCGGTGATGTTACAAGCAAGGTATCCAAAAACAGTTATGTAATGGCTGTTATGTAACAATGGCCACCATTACGAGGCTGTAACGGCCTTTATGGAAAAATGGCCCGTAACTATCCATTTCATACAGTTTTTGATTTTCCAAAAAAAAAAACAGAGAGAGAGACCATAATAGCTGTTACAAGTCTTACAACCCATATCATAATGATAATGAGAGTGGCCGTTACAGTCACCATTAACATTATTGAATACCTTGGTCACAATAGGATCTTCTTCACATAAGCCTTATCCCCAAATTAATGGGGCTCGGCAATAATGTCACAAGATGATGACAGCCAGTGTTGTCACGTGCAACAGCATACAGCATATGTGATCGCATATTGGCCATGGCACATTTTTTAAAAAAAAAATATTTTTTTTTGCAAAAAAAAAATAAAAACAACAACATTTTGCCTGTAAAAAGTTTAAATCTCCTCCATTTGTAATATTCTCACTCCAAAACTCTCTTACTCTCTTCTTCTCTCATATTTCCTAGTTCCAAGTGATCTTACTCTCTCTCTATCTCTTGAAAGTTGGAAGATCAAGATTCTAGCACTTTTAAGTTTAAGGAAGATAGCTTGTTGATTTTCTATGTTGATTTTCTACAATAATAAATAAATAGCTTGTTGATTTTGTTGTTACTTCTTGTTAACTATATTGTTGAATGTCAATGATTTGATGTTTAATTGATTTTTCTCTTTCTCAAATGTATTTTAAATATGTAAAATTAGTTATCTATTTACTTAGAAAATTTCCCCTTAGTTTCTTATTTTTTTTACATTTTTTTTTAAAAAAATCCCCTTATATATATATATATATATATTTGAAAAAAAAAAATTTATGCGGTCGCATATGCAATTGTGTGATCGACAACATTGATGACATCTTCAAAACCCGTCTTTAGCATTTGCACCCCATATTTACGGGGTGCAAGACACACCAAAGTTGGCCTCTCATAAAGACAACACTAAACTCAGGTTCTAGCTTATCAGACCTTCGATATAAGATTGCATTAGGGAGAGCAAGTTGCAAGGATAAAGATGGCATGACACAGAAAAAAAAAAAAAAAAACCATTAGTTAGCATTTTGGGGGCAGACTCATCCTCAATACCAAAGAGAAAAGTAGTTGCTGGGAGTGAATGCACCGGGCACTGGCATGGCATGAAACAACACTTAGCCAAGACACACAAGGATGATGTAATGTGTAAGAGATGACCCAAGTGCCAGAAATTTCTCAGAACAAGGAAATGAATGCTTTCCTCTGCGTTCTAGCTATTGACGACTGTGAAATCCACATAGTGATGTTGTAACTTGTTCCCTGGAAAAGAGATAGATTAGAACTGTTCAAAATCAGTTCCTCACTCATGAAGACAAATGATGTAATTCCACAACGATCCAGTTGCCTTCCTTGGGACCTCTATGAATAGTATCTTCCAACTTCTAGGTTAAGACCTCTATGAACAATATCTTCCAACTACTGGGTTAAGTTGCATGCGGCATAGATAAGACAATAGTCAATGCCTCCTACCCTAGAGGAAGATCTAAAAATAACACCTAGCTCCAGATTCATCCTCCTCTTTCAGTCCTCTAAAACGTTGTACAGAAAAACAGACATCAGCATATATGATAAATCAGCATGTTACAGATGGCCTTATTACCCAAAACAGATAGAAAATGGCTATAGATTCCCAGGTATGATTCAGATGAACGATTAAAAAAGCTTTCCAAGTCAGCCATTCCACTCTATTACACAAAACAAAACAAAGAAATTTGAAAATGACAGACAAAAATAAGCAGCTGCAAGCTCTACCTTCTATCAGGTCTTGTGTTGAAACTCAGTGTGTGCTGCAAAATGACACGCAGTATACGAAGAGATCTATGAACAACAACAACCTGCACCAAGACAGAGCCAAGCACATAAACAGGAGAAGAAAAAAGCAACGATTAGTATATGGACCACATATTTTCCTTGAGAAAATGAAAGGGATTTACCATAAATATATGCCACATGCTTGTTTTAGGGTAACAGTAATTTTATTATGGAGCAAAGAAAAGCACAACAACAACAAAAAAAACTATCAGCTGATGAAAAATTTTCTTCCTCCAAACTGAACTGAAACAACTCCCAAGAAGCAACAAACTCCTCTTTACAGCCTCCTTCAAAAGCATTGAGGCCCAATGCCAAATCAATCATCCTTCCCTTCGCTCTCTAAAAGAGCCCTTTCGGCAATTCCAATCTATTGTTGAAAATGCTTTCTGTTGTGTTCCAGAAAGGTAAAATTCAAACAAGAAATGCCAACCTCCACAAGACCAACCTTCTCTTGCCACCACTACCCCCATTCTCAAGCTTACAGCAATGCTGCTATCAAGCTGGCCATCACCCATGCCATTACATACAAACCTAATAACCTCCAAATCTCCATCACAAAAACACAAAGTAACAAAGTGATCCACGAGGTCGGCATTACTAAAGCACATGTTGTGCCATTGATGATAATCATCTTCCTACTTCTCGAGTGGTTGACAATTAGAGCCTTATCTTTACCAACCAGCCACTGGGAATGCCATTTTTTAAGGTGATAACGAGATTGCACATAAATGGAAGGGCATAAAGTTCCCAGTACAAAGAGAAAGGCAAGACACCTCCACCTTGGCCAAACCATGAACAGAAGAATTAGCATGTCTACCAACATGGACAAATGAAATGTTTAGCCTAGCAGATGGAGGTCTAATCTGATTGAAAACAAAGGATAAATCCCAATGCGGGAATGCCTAAGCCCCATTCCTCTACCCCAATCTCATGATAACATTAGCAAAATAGCCTTCTACAATGACATGCTTCCCTTGGAACTGGTCGTCGATGATTTTTACAACTTCCTGAGGAGCAAATGCTGAAAAAAGAAATATCTAGAAGTAAAATAAAAAAATAAAACTCACCGCACCCACACCGGATGGAATTAGACTTCCACAAGGGGCCCCATCAAAGTTGAATTTCCCACATTCCAGCTAGAGGGGGAGCCAATTTAGCACCAGATCTATGACATGTGTGTGTGTGTGTGTGTGTGTGAGAGAGAGAGAGAGAGAGAGAGAGAGAGAGAGAGAGAGAGAGATGATGTGAGAAGTTAAAGGGTAGATTTAATTAGTGGATTGGAGATGGGCATTTTGAGTGGGTGACCGGGAGCAATAGGGGTGTTGATGGGCCAAGTTCTGGCCAGGTATAGGGGTACCCATACCCATACACCCCATCGGATACTACAGCCATGCCAATACCCATACGCATGGCGGGCCTGAAATGCACACCCATTGCCATACCCTCTAGGGTGTTGGTGTACCCATTAGGGTATCGCCTACCCATTTATGATTTAGGATTTTAAAAACATACACCAATAACTCAAAAAAAAAAAAAAAAATTATAGCAGAAATTAAATAAATAAATAAAATCTTCTTCATTTCATGTATATAATCTATCACATGATTAAAGCTAAAACTAGAGGGAAATTGCATACTTCAAATACAAATAATTAAAATATAAACCGCCCAAATTGTCGGCCCAAAAAGATGTAGAATGAACCAAAAGTTAGGCTTGTTTAATTATCTATTGATCAGATTAGCAAGCATCTTTAGGAAGGATAAAAGTGAAAATTATCCAATGGTCCTATTTCAACAAAGTCTAAGAATCAAAGGTTAGGATTGTTCAATCGATCAGATTTTGGGACAGTTACATAGTGACAGTGGTTTCCAAAATTTACTCAGTTTGATTTGAGAGATTGTTTGCCACGTGTGAAATTTGCATGTGCCTGCATTTCAAATGTCATACAGCCTGTGTATCAAATAACTTCCCATTTTGATTAAAACTCTTGATTTGGTATGTAAACTCTACATGGATATCTTTAAAATAAAAAAAAAATTATACACAGATCCAATATGCTGGCATTTGTACCACAGGCTGTTTTACACCTCAGATGGGCCACATGTCCATTTCAAAATGGATAATTGATAGGTTTAATCTAGACGGTCTGCTATTTCAATGCATGGAATACATATTATTTATTCATTTATTTATATATAAATTTCAGGTGGGGTTCAGATATACCCTTACCCGGCCCACTTATTTATCAAGCTCAAAATATACCCAAACCCACACCCACACCCATTTAGTTATGCCCATGTTGGGCAAGGTTCAGGTACCCATTGGCAGCTCTAGGGAGAAGGTGGTTAATCAATTATCAGAAAGAGTCCTGGATCATTTGGATAGTTGGAGTGGTTAGAGTGAAGGGTGAGACTTGAGAGAGATGTGCTTCGGTTGGAGATCATTTGTCTAATGATAAATGGTGTGAGTTGCCCCAGTGGAGCCGATATGAAGAGGTGATCAGAATGTATTCTTACTGTTAGTCATATCCTTGAAAATCCATGAATTAAAATTTACATGGGATGGTGATTTTAATCATTGATATGTTCAGCTGAAAGAGGACTGCTGGAAAGTGAAGTTTCAATTGCTCAGGTTCCAAACTTAAAAGAAAACTGTTGAGGACCATACTTGCATTGTGATGATTAGACCATAGGGCATTCAACATGTTTCCTAAATAATGGACGGTAGTGATCATTGGAACATCTGCATGTGGACCCCAACAGGGCAACACATGCTACTGACACTGAGTCGCGAGGTATGACAAAACAGACTCAAGAGACAAGAAGTAGTAAGATTTTGGAGAAAGTCCTTGATACTCTCGAGATTGTGATCGGTGGTAGGCAGGCAGTAATGAGTTTTATACATGCACTAATGATTTGTACAAGTGTAATGAACATGATTAAATTCGTAAACTCAGCTGGGAACACCACTGGAAACAATGTAAAATTGCAGTTAAAGCCTCTTAAGTCGATGTGTTTTGGTCCGCATGAGTTTTGGATCTGCCTGATTTTCGTATTTTCCCTTCATCATGGTCCATCATACCTAATGAATGGTTTTGATGAAACATAAACACCATGGTGGACCCACACAAACCTATAGTTGTCAGCCCATGCCCATTGGTTACTGTGGCGTGACCCACTTGAGTTGTGAATCCAAAAGATTTTTGTCCCTAAATCCTATCATTGAGCGAAAGATCAGCTAGATCCACAACTCAGGTGGGCCACACCACATGGAACAATGGGGATGGAATACCAACCATAGGTTTGTGTGTGAGGCCACCAAGGTGTGTGTCTTTCATTGTTAGTTAGGTGTAACTTGTGGAGATGAAGAGAAGACACAAAATTGGCCTGATAGAAGACTAAGGCGGGCAATACCATGTGAACTTAACGGTTTTGGGAGCAATTCTACATTGTTCCTGTTGATGTGACCCATATGAGTTATTAATCGGGCTTTTTTCTGGCTGTACGGTTCGAATAAGGGTTATCACCTGATGGATGGAGGGGATTTTACATATACAACATGGTGGACCCCTTGTCCAATTCCACGACTCTTTACAAAGCCAGAAGAAGCAATTACTTCTGAGAGCGCGGAGTTGGGTGGGACCCCTTACTGTGGGGCTCACAGTGATGTATTTGCCTTAAATCCACACAGTCCAACCGTTTTGAAAGCTCATTTTAGGGCATGATCTCAAAAATGAAGCATACCCAAATCTTAGGCGGACCACACCACAGGAAATAGTCGTGATTGAATCCCCACGTTAAAAACTTCATGGAGTCCACTGGAATGTTTATTTACCATCCAACCTGTTGATAAGGTCACAAAGACCTATATGAAGAGACCACAAAAATATCATCTTGACCCAAAGCTTTTGTGGCCCACAAGAAGTTTTTAATGGTCAATTACTATTTTTTCTTGTACTATGATCCATCTGAGATTTGGATCTGCTTTATTTTTTTTGGATCATGCCCTAAAATGAGTTTTCAAAACAGATGAATGGTGTAGATGTAATCACATACAGCATGGTGGACCCCACAGTCAGGGGACCCGCACCGCTCAATGGTTCCGGGGATCCACCAAAGCTGCGCCCATCACTTCCAAAGAAAAAAGTAGAAAATCGGGGGGAAATGGAAAGATCATGGAGGCCTTAGCAAGCACTATCTAAACGGCTCCATACTTTTGTCCATTTAAGATATTTTACAATTTTCCCTGTTTCTTCCTATTATTTTATTAAAAAATCAAGTAGCAATTAGCGTAATTGAACAATATATTCAAAAACTTTTTGCTCATAGCCTCATCTCTTTTGGTTGCTAGTATATCTATTGGTTTGTTTTATTTGCAGCATTCCATGTTACCATTTTGGTCATCGTTCTTAATGAATCTTGTTTCGTTTTGCTACAATAAACAAACAAATGATGCACTCAAATAGCAATACAAGATACGAAATCTGCACAATGCCAAATTACAACTTACAAAACTATTCATTGTTCATTCTAGAAGCTCCAAACAACCTATTACTATTAGTCACTCACATTTTTTAGAATACAAAGGTCAATTAATGCTTCAAGCAACACATCCAATTGCAGCATCCCATTATTTATCTGTCATTACAAGAAAAATTACCAGTCAATCCAATAAACTATACAAGCCAAAGCCAAAATGAACACACTGCAAGTCTTCTAAAACAAAATCATGATTTTAGGAAAAGAAAAAAATTGGCACTTCTTTTTGGACAGTAAGAAAAGCTTTATTAAAACTGAGCAAAAAGAGGAACAACCAGGCAAATCAGGAAGGGGGGTGGTGGGAGCCATCCCTCAAAACTGCCAACCACCCAATGATAGCATAAAAACCCAATTCCCTGGGAGATCTTCCCTCTTAAAAAGATCCACCAGGAGAAAATGTAGCCCTTGGCCCTTGAGAGAACCGCCACACTAGATTCAGTTTTATTATTGAAGGTGTGGCCATCTCACTCTGTCCACAAGGACCAAAAACTGCAATAAAAGAAAGGCTCCATAAGATATTTTCCTTTTCACCATCAATTCCCCCTTTCCAGGAAAGAATATAATCCCCCATTGCAATTGATCTAGGCATCACTCAGTGCATACGAAAAACTACCAAGGATTTCACTTTCAAATCTTCACTGCAAATTCACAATAGATAAAAAGACAATCAATCAGTTCAGCATCCTTGAGACAAAAGTTTTGGCACTTGGTTAATGGAGAAGACGATACTGCCAACTGTAAGATGATCCTTATCTTCCTAATGACACTGAATTTGAAGTGCATGTGATGCAGGACATGAAAATTAAATGTGATATGCAAGATTATTAAATGTGATATGCAAGATTTCAGGCTTAAGATCACGTTATTTCATAAACAATTACACAAATTCCATATCCCACACGAAAGTCTAAACATTCAATTAAGGGGAATCTATGCGGGTCCAGGCCTACACATGATAAGGCTGGAACAATAAGAATTATGAACCAAACGATACTCAAAGATAAGAAATAATCACCCACATGCATAGTAATCAGCCCTTAATCAAGAGATTTAGAAATTCCAATTCAGGGAACCCTAGGGTGAGAAAAGAGCCAAATAAATTAAGGATAATGCGATCTAGGGTTAGGGTTTATGAAAAACTGGTATGAAAGGGTAAAATAAGAAGAAAACCTAAATCGAAAGACACTTCCCACGCGCGGATAGCAACAATGGCCCAAACGCTCGTGCGTGTGATCACGGCCGCACATGTGTGGGGCCCACTATTCAGAAAAAGGCCACCTTGGCCCTAGTCGGACAGGGATGGACTCCAAAATCCCCAAATATTAGCTCGATCCGATGTACGGTTTGTACGTGGTGCTCCACCGAAGTTTCAGCTCGTCGGCAGGTCGAAATCTGAAAATCTGCTATAATGAAGAAATTTGATGCAACAAAAGGGACGAATTCGAAGTATGGATGGTGGTGGAAAATGAAAAAGAAGATGATGGAGGATGAGGGTGAATCGGGGTCGATGTGGCTTCACACCACTGTAGTTAATCCTTCGATGAAGGGAGGGCTTCGCACCCAATTAGGCTTCACAACTCAGAGAGTAGGAAAACATAGAATTTTTATTAATCTTCAATCAATGAAAAGAACTACAATGAGTGCCTATTTATAGGAAAAATCTTATACCCAAAACTCGCACCATGTGCGTAACCTATTACTTGGCGGTGAAGTAAACTAAAATTAAAACCAAATAAAGAAATCCAAAGCGTTCACGATGTTCTAAATAATAACAATAAGTAAAACCTAAAATATGACATCAATCCGACAAGTGGGCCACGATCATGAGATCTCATGATGGGCTTTTCTTGACTATCGGGCCCACCCTTTTTAACCAAAACTTCGTCTTCTAGCTAGCATGCCCTCCCTGGACGTCGCCATCGAGCCAGATCGATGATGGGACCCTACTTTTGCTTACGTACGTGCATAGGGGGTGGTGTGCATGCGCATGTGCACATGATGTCCCCATCAATTCTCCCCGGCTGCGAAGATTTCGCCACTGGCAAAATAAAACTCCTGAAGCTCATCTTCAGTGAGCCACGTGCTGTCTGAAGCTTAGCGTAACTTCCATTTAACCAGGTACTTTTGAATCCCGCCGTTCGACATTGAAACTATATGATGGTCCAGGATATCTTTTATTTCCTCTCTGGGTGTGTGAAAGTTAGGTATAGAAGGTAAAAGCTGGGAAGAAAGGTCGGGAAGAGTAGGTATGGGAGGTAGAGGCTGAGAAAATAGGTTGGGACGAGTACGTATGGGACGTAGAGACTGAGAAAACGGGTTAGAAGGGGTAGGTATGGGAGGTAGAGGCTGAAAAAATGGGTCGGGATAGGTAGGTATGAGAGGTAAAGGCTGGAAAAATGGGTCGGGACGGGTAGGAATGAGACGTAGAGGCTGAAAAAATGGGTCTGGAGGGGGCCATGGATTAAAGGAAAGATTTGGGGAATCAGAATGGTTAGGCGAAAGGCTAGACAATGCATCAATGGCCCCTTGAAATGCAACTAGATCCTCCACATTGAATGTGGAACTAATTCCCATGGAGGGTAGAAGATTTTCTATATACGCGTTGAGACCGTTTCGTTTTATAATTTTGAATGGTTCAGCGCTATACACGTGTAATTTTTGAATGGCTCCCTGAGGGTACCGCTCTGGCCTGATGCGGATCATCATAGAATCCCTTACATTGAATTCCTATAAACATTTATGTTGGTCTGCAGAAAGTGAATAATGTTCATTACCAGTCATGATCTTCTGCCTGATTTCTTGATGCCATGAATGAATGTGATGCGCAAAAGACTCTGCAGGCTTTGACGGCCTATGGGACAGTGACATAGGGACAAGATCAATAGGTTTCCTAGATTTATAACCAGTAACGACTTCATAAGGATTGAGACCTATGGACCTGTCGATTGAACTATTAAACGCAAACTCGACTACAGGCATTACGATGTCCCATGTTCTAGTGTGCTCTATATCCTTCCTAGGGGAAGACTCATCTAGTAGATCATCAGGAACGACATCACGAAACTCATCCACTACCAGAATGGCTTTAGTGGGTAACTCTATACTAGCCACTGGTGCACTCTCTCCAGCCACAAGGTCGCACATGTTGTACTCATCAAAATAGTGGTCTTGATGTCTCTTATGGTGTGGGTGCACGAGTGCACACCCATAATTAATTCCTTACCCAACCCCATTCATTGGTCTATCCTCCAGGCCACCTGCTTGAGATTGGACATCTACTCCAATGGTGGGATTTGTCCTGGCGATGGTCTTTATTCGGGTAATGTGTACATCGCATTGGTCCATTTCCAAGCGCTTAATCATAGACTCCAACGTCTGAGATATCTTGTTTAGTGACTCTTGCAATTGTTCCATGTTTACTGTAGGGTGCAAACCGAAGCCGCGACCCGTACGTGTAGGCATACACTGAATTGCTCAACCTAAGGACCTGCTACGATAACTATATGTGTCTAAAAACTAAATGACCCTACGAGACTCTATATGAACGAAACTACACTGTTACTAAAATTCAGTTATATATGATGGACTGAATGCATGAAGGACTCAAACAAACTAAACCCTAAATATGTGGTGAATTCCCCTACAAGAACCCTAGGCTCTGATACCAAATTTGATGCAGGACATGAAAATTAAATGTGATATGCAAGATTTCAGGCTTAAGACCACGTTATTTCATAAACAATTACACAAATTTCATATCCCACACGAAAGTCCAAACATTTAATTAAGGGGAATCTATGCGGGTCCAGGCCTACACATGATAAGGCTGGAACAATAAGAATTATGAACCAAAACGATACTCAAAGATAAGAAATAATCACCCACACATGCATAGTAATCAGCCCTTAATCAAGGGATTCAGAAATTCCAATTCGGGGAACCCTAGGGTGAGAAAAGAGCCAAATAAATTAAGGATAATACGATCTAGGGTTAGGGTTTATGAAAAACTGGTATGAAAGGGTAAAATACGAAGAAAACCTAAACCGAAAGACACTTTCCACGCGCGGACAGCAACAATGGCCCAAACGCTCGTGCGTGTGATCACGGCCGCACATGTGTGGGGCCCACTATTCAGAAAAAGGCCACCTTGGCCCTGGTCGGCCAGGGATGGACTCCAAAACCCCCAAATATCAGCTCGATCCGATATACGGTTTATACGTGGTGCTCCACCGAAGTTTCAGCTCGCCGGCGGGTCGAAATCTAAAAATCTGCTGTAATGAAGAAATTTGATGCAACAAAAGGGACGAATTCGAAGTATGGATGGTGGTGGAAGATGAAAAAGAAGATGATGGAGGATGAGGGTGAATCGGGGTCGATGTGGCTTCGCACCACGGTAGTTAACCCTTCGATGAAGGGAGGGCTTCGCACCCAATTAGGCTTCACAACTCAGAGAGTAGGAAAACACAGAATTTTTATTAATCTTCAATCAATGAAAAGAACTACAAGGGGTGCCTATTTATAGAAAAAATCTTATACCCAAAACTCGCACCATGTGCGTAACCTATTACTTGGCGGTGAAGTAAACTAAAATTAAAACCAAATAAAGAAATCCAAAGCGTTCACGATGTTCTAAATAATAACAATAAGTAAAACCTAAAATATGACATCAATCCGACAAGTGGGCCACGATCATGAGATCCCATGATGGGCTTTTCTTGACTATCGGGCCCACCCTTTTTAACCAAAACTTCGCCTTCTAGCTAGCAGGCCCTCCCTGGACGTCGCCATCAAGCCAGATCGATGGTGGGGCCCTCCTTTTGCTTACGTACGTGCGTAGGGGGTGGTGTGCGTGCGCATGTGCACATGATGTCCCCATCAGCATGACACTGGTAGCCATGAAAGAAGTTGACCTCTAAACCCCACAGTTGGGGTTAGAAATGATTGCGTCACCAAGTTATAACCAGAATCCACATTATTCCAGTGCAAAACATAAAATTACAATAGCATGTCTGAATCATTGATGAATGCATCTACCTGTACACAACATTAAGGAAATTCTAAAATTTGGAAATGAATATGTCAAATTCACTTAGATTTTCTCCACACGCATGCACACATATGCAAACATGAGACCATTGTTTTGACCAAACTAAAAGCACTAGGATGGTCCCATTTTATTTGACCAAACTAAAAGCACTAGGATGGTTCCATTTTATTTGACCAAACTAAATGATATTCTTCACACAATTTATCCACATCAAAAGTATTGATATCTTGGATAACTCAAGAAGGCATCCTTTTTTGAGAGATAATGTCAACCAGACATTCTTAGCAACTTGGTTATCTAAATGGTCATTTATAGAGAGGATTTGTTACCTCAGTTGATCAATGATATATAATCTCATTATTTTTCCAATTACCTTTGTCAGTACATCTTGGAGATGAGAAACTTTTGCAGCCTCAACTGAATGAACCGGCTGCATGCGATCATGCAAAGTCACATCAGAAAAGCTTTCATCTGCCAGAGATTCGAGAGTTATTTTGGAAGACACGCTCATGCACCTGAAAAGCACATAAAAATCTGATGCACAAGTCATAAGTAACTTGGAGACCAGATTTCTTTCTGATTGTTTGTCACTTGTAGAGTCCCAGATTGCTAACAACTTGTTTGAAAGATCATGCTGCGCACATAATTCATTCCTTGTTGTAACATTGCAGCAATCATTAACGAGATCTGTTTGGATTCCTATGGCTTTAGTACACTTTGGCTGTGATGTCTCAGGGAAAATAATCTCCTGTGATAAACAGCTTTTACCATTAGTACGAACTCCTAAACCCAATAAATCAAAAAAATATCTAGTGTATGGGAGGTGCTGTTGCATTTATAGCAATTTAGTTGAAGAAATTACCGGAATTGGACATCCATTAGAGGTGGTAGTATCTGAAAAAAAAAAAAAAAGCAAATGAAAGCAGACATTTTAGGAAAAAATAGAAACATGAAATAGTAGGAAAAGGAAAACATCTTAACTCCAGGTGTTCAAATACAATTCTCACCACTATCAATCAATATGCGACGCTTCAATTCAGATACAGCGGATAATCCATCCATCTGAATGTCTGTCCGTGTAGAATCATGTTCAAAACTGTTCTTGATATTACGGGATAATCGTTTTGATGTACCTTCTCGAGCCCATGGTCCAGAAATGGGAAACCCAGTGCCAACTTGATCAATAGAAGTGCTTGCCCTGTGAAGTTGCAGGGTAGAAGCCTCATACTCCCTGTTCGTATATAAGTAATGCTCAATCTCATGCATGAATTACCTTTAAAAATATATAAATAATAAATAAATAAATCTCATGCATGAATTGAAACAGTCACTAAGCTAAGATCATGCACTAAAAATGAGATATCCCCTCATCAGATTATATACAAGAATAAATACTTAGCAAATCTACTTTATTTGTTTGCATGATACTTTACGCCTAACAATTATCAGCCAAATTAACAAAATCCAGGCATGTTAGTAAGATTTATAGTACACCATACACAGTGCTGAAGGAAATGCGAGCATCAGATGCAGACAAGTTCACATGAATCATATGCCTGTGTATATCGAGATATGTTTAACACAAACTTCATTTACAACAAGAAAAACAATAAAAGAGAAGGATTAATTTAAGATATGGATGGAATGTAATTACCAACATGTTGAAATTACATGGTACAAAATAATGGCAAAGTAAAAGCTAGCTATTAAGTTAAAACATAAGCCTTGGCAGTCTTGACAAAAAAGAAAAGAAAAGAAAAAAAAAAAAAAAACTATAAATATCTATATTGCAATATAAAAAAATAAAATAAAAATTTGTTTTTTTTTTCCAAAACAATTCCAGATTCAGAATACACACGCTCGTGCATCTTCAAAGATAATGAACGTCATGAGAGGGAAGTGCAGTTTACTCACACATTTGTTTTCTTTAGAGAATGTATCTCGGCATCTTTTTCTTCCAGCTGGGAGAAGGCAGATTTTAGTTGTCCATCCTTCTTATCCCTGTCCTTTTTAAGCTCCATGCATTCATGTTCCTGCCAAAGAAATCCAAAGAAATCAAAACAAGCCCAACAATGCAAGTCCAAATAAATCCATTTCAAAATTTAATTGGATCACAACTCTGGCCACAACTTTTATCATGAATCCTAACAATCTGACAGTTAAAGGTTTAACTGAGGATATGGTACTTGATAGAATGGAATGGCGGAATAGGATTCATGTAGCTGACCCAATTAGTTAAGATAAGGCTTAGATGATGACGATATTGATTTTCCCATATAGGTTTGCAGTTTATAAATATAAATATATTCGATTATCGATAGCAGCAGTTCATGAAAAATGAATGTTAGTACAGTTATTTAGATAATAATACAGGCAGTTCAATAGAAAATGAAATTCGGCAATTTATTTTAGTTTTGCACATAAAAATGATAAAAAAATACCAGGTGATTAAGTTGCTTAGAGACACATCCCAACTCCCTCTGTAATTGAAAGAGAAAAGTTAGATGTCAATATCAACCAACTTCAAGATTCATCAATCACCAATAATCAAATAAAATCAAAGTCATGCTGCATTTGGATTCCCATAAAGCGATTCGAGGGATTTTTACAGCCCCCGAATTACTCCCATGACCGTTTCAAACCAGACCTGAAACGTTGCAGATATTGATGGGGCAAAGGATGGGGAAATGGATCATTCTTCAGGACATTCTCAAAATTCCTGCCCTGCCAAACACATACAAGAATGGAAGCCCATCCATTCTTTGAAAATACCCATTTCACTAACAATTTGGTGTGCATCCAGAGGACTTCTAAATATTGTGATCAACCTGCTTCCAGAATCTGGATTCTAGCAAGTTCAAAATTTTACCAAGACAGGACTTCACTTGCTACATACGTGGGCTTCCAACAAGATGAAGCCCGCTTCCACCAGACTGTCGACACTCTTAGACCGTGGGAACTTCACCGTACATGTAGCCTACCCCCAGCATTTACTGGGTCCCAGTATGAATGACCAACTGGGCATAGATTGCACCAAGCAGACAATCCTAACATTCAATTAATGGATTTATCCTCGTTGAGTGTGGCCTCTAACCTTAGCTTCAAATTAGGTGAGGCCCAATGGGATCATCCAACAGGCAGGATTCCTCCACCTTGATCCATATGTAGCAGAACACACCAGGCAATATGTTCCATGTTCAAGAATGGGCCTCTTGGTTCTGCGTGATACTACTTGATAGGACTTTGTGAATTGGCTTTGAACAACATATGATGTTCCATCGATCAAGATGGCATCTTTGGTCCATCCAACAAAAAGTACAAATTGGACCCAGCTTTTATTGATCAAGAATCTTGATGTATGTAGTGGGCACCATTGTCTACAGGTCCTGCTTCAAACAAACCCCCCATTTTGGAAAACCTCAAGCCATAGAATCAAATTCCTTGCCTAACCCAGCCAGTTGCAGACCCCAATTGGGCGGTTAAGATCATAACCTGGCCAGTTATGAGCTCACCAGATCAACATCCCTGAACACTGAATGGAGGGCCCCGCGTATATGTTGTAACAAGGTAGGCTACAGTGATAGTTCACCGTCACTTTTTAAATGATGGTGGATCATCAACCGTGCAAATGGCATGCATTTAATCATCTGAATGATATATGCCCCATCATAGATGAAACAAAGCCGAAAACTGTACTGCTCCGACGACCTCAACCATCTGATTCCGCTCATCGAATCACGCTCAGCCTGTCGAGCGTGATTCTCAGCTGTCACTCCATCCACGAGGAGTCCAGCAGTTAGGACGGCCTTGATAGACATCAATGCATGCCACGTGTACGATGTATGAATCAGCGTCATTTTATTAAAAAAATAGCATCTCCTCCATAACAGAACATTCTGGATTTTCCAATTTCCCAAACGGAAACAGAAACCCTAACCTTCAACCGCTCAATCTCCTTCTCCTTTCCACCTCTGGCCTGACGGCCCGTTCCGGTCCTCGCGGCCGGCCGCCACTGCTCGACCACCTCGCAGTCCATTTCGGGGAAGGAATCGGATTCGGGTCTCTCCAAGAACCTCTGCGACAGCTCTCGGGGAGGCGAGAAGCTGACGTCATCCCACGCGCTATCGTGCGCATGGGGGTGGGACGGAGGAATGGTAGGAGTGGCTTGCGTGGCGTTTCTTGTGGAGACGACTTCTTCCTCGAGCCGAATCGCCTGGTCCAAGAATTTCTCGTCCCATTCGTCGAAACCCTCGAAGCTCATTTTTTAGGGTCTGGTCGTGTCAGAATGAGGGGGGAATATTTCAATAAAAATGGGCGTTTGAAGCGATGGATTTGGGAAAGGAGAGGGAAATGGTACGTGGGTTTTTAAATTCGCCTGCGTTTTTTTTTTTTCACGGCAATGATGGCTCCATACGCACCCCATCATCAAGCGCCATACACGAACGCCCAGCAAGTGCCGTCTTGGCATACGTGTGTAGGATCTGATACGTTCATAAGGTAGTTGTTTCGGTGAATTTTCATTGTATCAAAATTAAGGCTGGTGTGTCCCAAGTGTGGGCCATCCACCTATGAACGAATGGAAGGTTAGAAAATGAGAACCAAAGCTCTGCATTGCACGCTCATGTGTCGTTTATCTGATCAGTTGGCCAGCCTTATTTCATAAGAGGATGCACGGACCGTTGGAACCGTCCGTTGAACGTCCTGGATTGACTACGCGTGTCCCTGCATTGCACTTGTGGGGGTGTTATTTCTTGCGCTTGAAGATGGGGATCAGGAATCAGCATTCCTCGTTTGGGTGACAGGATTTCTCTACAAAACCTGTTTTAAGCGGCGCGTAAACACGCTATCTCAGTGGGGTCCATGATGTTATGTATTTAGAATCTACTCCGTCCATCAGGTTATATCTTCGATTCTATGCCATAATGTAAAAAACTTTCAGCTAATCCAAATCTCAGATGGGCTACATCATAGTAAACGATGGAGATGAGATGTCAACCATAGTTTTCGCGTCGGGCCACTGTGATGTTTAACTTTAATCAAACCCATTAATCAGGTGTAACTCCCGATTTTTATGTTAATATGAAAAATTGGACCTGATAGATAACTCTTAATGATAACACTGTATGAAATTAGAGTTTTTAGAAGCAAGTTTACATTTGTCTAATCCTTATGGATTATTAGAGTTTGATACGATATTATATTTTTACGTACGGTTAAAATAAATATTATCACTTTATGAACGGAGTAGATTTGAATATCTAACGTGGTGGGACCCAAAGATCTTGCGTGTTATATGCGCTGCGGGAAACAGGTACGGGAGGACGTCCGTATCGCGGCGCGAATGGAAGAGCGCCGGACGGAGTAGTGGAATGCTGTGAAATCGCTCGAATGAGGTGGACAGTATGTTCGCGGCACGCGCGGTGAAAATTCATACTTGTGAGAGATCCGGTGCATTCATCGGTGCGAATCGCTATACCATAATCTGTCAAAGAAAGCAGTTCGATACAATCATTGTTGGGCTACACATGGATAGTATGCGGACGGTTCAAATCAAAGGACTTTCTCATCATATGGGTCTCAGTGGGTGGCCACACATGTTGGATCAAAAGTTGGGATAAAGGCTAAAAGAAATTCCTTCCAAAGGACAGTTACTGAGGCCGACATCTTAGTCCACGTAGCTACCTGATAAAATTTGGATGAATGAAAAATGAGGCCGAAAGTCCAAATAGCTACTTAATAAAGGCTTCTGGGTGGTCATAAATTGTACGTTGTGTCGTAGTCGCAACCTTCTTTTTTTCCATTTTTTACACACGCACACGCACCGCCACTCACTCACGCCGCCGTAGTGGGATTTTACCACCTACGGGTGCTCGAACTCTCAACCGGTGTTGAAACTCTTGAGAGTCTACCATTGGAGTAAGAGCAAGGACCCACGTAGCCGCAACTTATTCTTAGACTCGTCGAGCCAACATGATGCAGGGTAAGGACCACCATTACGAGTGGTTTGCAACATGGATTTGGGGGGATTTCAAATCCCTAAGTTGTCTGACACCATGAAATAACCGTGGGTTTCAAATCCGTCTAAGGGGTTTCAGATCCAACATGAAAACTTAGATTATATTTAAAATCCTTAAAAGAGTTGCATGTGTAATATATGTGTCACTGGCTATTACTTTGATTATTGGGCACATGGCCTGCTAACGATATCCTAAAATAATAAAATTATTAATTGCATATGTATAATTATTATAATATATTTAATGGCATCGTCAAAACAGCTTATATGTAAATCAAATGTTAAAAATCGTGGTTAGTCACTTAGACATGAATTTGTGCTTGTGGCCCATACAGGACTTGGAATTTCATCATTTTTAGGCAAAGTTTATGACAACCATGATGTCAAACATTACATATGTTCAATAATTAAAAATTTTAAAGTTAATTTAGTAATTAAATTCAAAGCCCTATAAATATATTATACATAGCTACTCATGGATTAAAGTTGACTCCTAATTTAGAGTGTAAAACACAACAAGAGGAACATGATTTTATGCCTATGGCCCATATGATACTTGAAATTTCATTATTTTTAGGCAAAACACGTATTTTAACGGGCTTATGACAATCATTGTGTCAAACATTACATGCATAGCAATTAAATTCAAACTCCCATAAATATATCATACACAATTAATTTTGGATTAATGTTGATTCCTAATTCAGGTTGCAAAATGTAATAGGAGGATTTCAAATCCAGGAGGTTCCAAATCCAGGTTCCAAATCCAGGGGTTCCTAATCCAGGTTGCAAAATGCAACAGGAGGATTTCAAATCTAGGAGGTTCCAAATCCAGGGGTTCCAGATCCATACTCCTAAATAGGCTCTTACATTCATGTGTCATCTAACCTGTTTATCTCAAGAGATAGTAAAGGAATTCACCAGAAATGAACTCACTGCAAAAGTGTGATTGGTCATAAACAAAAATTTTAAATTTTAGAGCATGGTTCTGGTCTTGCTGGCTTGTTCCACGACAGGATTCACAGCATTACTTATGTTTGAAATGTATGTACTTATTTTTTGGCCTACCTTAGTTTCGGGATGTGGACAACTCTTTGTGTGATCCATATTCTTGATGGCCTCTATTTATCTTCAATGTGGATTGCAAAGATTCTTGATAACCAACAATAATGTATGACTAACTAAAATGCAATTTGCTCACTCTCAGGTGTTAGCCAAACTGGTCATTATATAAAAAGAAAAAGAAAATTAGATGTAAGTTAAAAAGGGGTGTACCAAAATTGATGTCTAACCCAGTTGTTTGAGGAAGTGGTTATTAGCTTCATTAAATATATCAGTTCAATTGTGTTTATTTAAGTTGTGGATGCCGTGCATCATAACATTCTCCTAGCTATTTGGAGTTTACTAATTGTTTTAATTTAAGTCAACGCATTTCAACTTATAGGGGAATTTTTAAATTCATGTTATTTGTTATTACATCTATCTCCTTGGAGTGAGAATTCATCAGTGAAATGTAGTTCTGCAAATGTTAAATACAATTCAACTTATATTTTGCTCTGTTTGTTAACAGGCTCTCCACCTTTATCTGTCAGTCAACAGATACAACAGATACATTTTCACTTTTTATGAAACTACTTAAACATCGGCTACTATACCTAAATCCCCATCATGGTATGAACCTTGTCCAAACTATTTGGGGTTGACCACAATAATCATATTTTTCTTTTCATTTAATCAAGGATCTTCAATTAGCCCGAGTCCTTCCTTACTACCTCCCCTCGTGTCATTTTGATCATGGATTAGTCTTGTAAAATAGCAAGGTTTAACAGTCCAATGTTGTGATGCCTCACGTGAGACGAACAAATGATCTAGTTTCGCATTGTGTGATGAAAAATGCATGTTAAACTCCTACCATTTCTTGAAATAATGCCTCTCACATGGAACAAGTGATCTAGGTTTGCCTTGTGTGATATCACTTTTCTTCTTTCAAAATACGCAGCACACCTTTCTTTTTATTTTTTAGCGACATCTACTACCATATGGCAACGCCCCAAAAAGCTCACTCATTGATTATAGATAGGGAGCTGTAAGAGCCTGTCTCAGTTTATTTGATTGTAATTATGTATTGGAAATCTATTCTTAAAAAGTGATATCTAATATATAACTAGGATCAACTAAAATGAAATAAAGTCTAATATATGACTAGGATCAACTAAAATGAAATAAAGTCAAATTTAAGTGTGGCCGTAATAGGCCTCAAGGCAATCCGCACAGGAGAGATCAAAGGAGTATGATTTTGATAGATGTGCCAGTATCCTACAAACGTGAGAGATAGAACTGTATTCATGACATGGCTATGTGAACACAAGTTTAATTATCCTGTTAGTGAGAAATAATTTTCATTAATGTGTGAATTCCATGCATCCGAATATACCATTTGCTGGTGGGATATAAGGCTCTCAGTAGAGTAGGTTATATTTGAGATCCTATTTACTCTGAACTTGTATGATGCAGAATTTAATTTTAAAATAGGTTTGATTAATTAAACAGACCAGATTCAAGTTTACAAAAAATAAATCTAAATCATATTCGAGTCAGATTCAAATCTAGTAGTGAGATCTGATCGAATCCCCACTATTCCATGCTTTAAACCTTTAACCGTTTCGACTTCCACAATAATAAGTTGTGTGGTTGTTTAATTTCTGCTCTTCATACTTTAATAATTCCATATGATGCAAATTGTACCATTTTATTATTAAATTAAATATATTATCACATATATTTTTTAGATTTGTGATGTGGTGAATTCATACCTAAATTTGACTCGTATTCAATGGCTATATGAATTTTTTAATTAAAAATAGATCTGACTATTTATATGTGGATCATATATGGATTTCACCTTTTCGGTCCACATTGGAAACTGCTCTGAATCCGATTCTAGGTACAAATTTTCAAACTTGGAGCCAACCCAGATCCAGCCCATTGAGAGCCCTGGTGAGATATGTCCCTATTCACTCGGTGGTAACTAAAAGAAGGAAGTTTGGATGTCAGAATAAACCTTCCTTGAGATTCCAAGTAAGGCGAAACCCCTTTTCCACCACTGTCCACACTTTCAGCTAGTAGAACGTTCACTGTACATGCAGCCCACTTCCATCAATTACAACTATCCATTTGCCGGGTCCCATTATAAATGTCTCAACTTACATTGGTTGCACCAATTGGACAATCCTAACCATCAAATTAATAAAAATGTCCTCATTGAGCATGGTCTCTTAACATGGCAGGTCCGGCGGGATCATTCAATAGGCAGACTTCCCAACCCTGATCCATATAGAGTAGAGTAAACCACACAAATAGTTTCACGTTCAAGAATGGGCCTCATTCAAAGTGAGCATCTCGGCGGTACTTTATAAGCTGGCACTGAACAATATATCATTTTTAGGCCCGCAGCAATGGTACAAGTGGGCCCACTCTTCCTTTATCCAGAATCTTGATCGGCAGCTGGAAACTGTCATTGTTGGGCCGCACATGGACATTAAACATTTATCCTATCTCGTGTTAAACTGTCCATCCATCTTTCTTATGTGAGCATGGCCCGGCAATGATTGAGCCACCCTGCCTTTTATTATAAGGTAACTGACACGTGTCAGAATACGGCGGTCCTCCCATCATGGGGACATCACACACGAGTTTAATGGAGACTGTTATCGTATCTTTTCCAACCGTCCACATATACATATT
The DNA here is from genome assembly GCA_037074715.1 of Magnolia kwangsiensis. Lineage (NCBI taxonomy): Eukaryota > Viridiplantae > Streptophyta > Magnoliopsida > Magnoliales > Magnoliaceae > Magnolia > Magnolia kwangsiensis. The sequence goes on along the minus strand of CM073589.1, from coordinate 4,253,269 downwards.
TGCATCCCATACATTTATCGTGGAAAATCACTCATTTGACCACGGCGTTCTAAGGCATGATGCCAATAGGTGTTGTGCTTTGCACTGGCGCCCACCTGGCTTTGGAGGTAAATAGGTGTATTTCAAATATAAGTAGTTACATTTTACATTTACGCGTCTCCGGTTTTGAATTTGGCAGTAATTCAAAAGCAATCTTTCTTTCTTTCTTTTTTTTTTATCTTTATCTCTCTCTCTCTCTCTCTTTTGAAATCTCAATTAAATGCTTGAATTTTCAATTCAAACGATTTTTTTTTTTTTTTTTTTTTTGTGCTCCATTTTAGAAGTAGAAAAATCGCACGTATATTAAAAGTATTGCTAAACTACCAATCCTTCGCAAACATGTGCAACTGGTGACACCCCAAAAAAAACCCAACGATCCATCACATCACTAATTTTACATCAATGAAATAATTTGAACCATTCAAGTATTGGACATCTAAGTGAAAGGTAAAAAAGCATCGGTAAGTCGCTTATTTGCTATCCTTGCATGTGTGGCCCACTTAAAACTCAAAATTTTCCTTATTTGCTGCAGAAGTATACATTTTAACAGGCTCATTACAACCATTCCATCAAATATCTTACACAAAAAATAAGAATATGAAAGTGGATTTAATTATTTAAATCTATGTATGTGAATACAATGAATAATTCTAGCATATTATAAATACATGATCCAGTCAGAGGATTTAGATCTCATTGCATTTCAACCAGATGCAGCTGAGATTTTGAAATCCCCTTGATTCCAAGGCCTTGTTTGACACTATGAATTTGAAATACCTTAGATTTGAAATCACCTATTCATATCTTCTATAATAAAAAAAGTAGTTATGCATGATATATTGCAAGGGTTTAAATTTAATTACTAAATTAACATTAATATCCCTATTTAATGTATGTATATAATGTTCAACACAACAATTGTAATAAGCTTATTGGAATATATACTTTGGCTGAAAATGATGAAATTTCAAATCTTAGATGAATCACAAGCATGAGATCACATCCAAGCAATTAACCAACAAATTTTAATTGTTGATTTAGATGGACAATGCTTGGAGGTGCAAACCATCCCACGTGTTAAAGTAATTTTAGTGATGTAATTGATAATCTATTTGTTTTGGGATATTATTGTTGCCTGCATGCTTAATAAATTAGTAGCCTAGTGGCACCCATGCTACGCATGCAACTCATAGAAGATTTTAGATGTAATTTTAACTTCCACCTTAGATTTCAAACCCTTTGTCGGAGGGGATTTTAAATCTCAATTACTTTATGATGCAAAACACACAACGTGTTTGAAATCCTATTAAATCATCTCAAATTCATAATACTAAACTATTCTTAAAATAATTATGATTTGATTTCCAATCCAAACATTTCAAACGGGCCATTAAGTGTCTAAAAATGGTAATCCGCTCTCCTTTAATATAAAATTGTACAATTCAAAAGCTTATTGACGCTATATTTGACTTTGTGTCATGGGTGTGGAAGCCATTGGGTAAAGTATGGACTCTTAGTCATTAGATAAGTACCATGCATGCATGGCTTAAATGGGTGGCCCACAAGATTTGATGGCATCTACATGGTGTTTGGGACCTCGCATGAAGTTGAGGATGGATGGCCTATATCCAACAGATCAACTAACGATCGGAGTAAAAATGATTTCATCACCACCTTGGCTTTATGGTTAGGATGGTCTCCAGGGAATGATTAGCTCTTTGGATCATTCACAGACAATATGATTAATGAATTTTATTAATCAATTTTATGTTCCGAAAAATTCTTTTAGATACTTTTATCAAAGGATTGCCTTCCTTTTAAATGAAGAACTTATCACATTCCATCTTTCTCCCTTATTTCAATCATCATGGTTATTATTATTATTAATTTCTTTTTTAATTTTGACAGAAGATGATAAAAAATTAAGTATAAAATTAAAAACATCCATAGTATAGTTGCTCACAAGCCCCACAGCCTAAATCCAACACCGTGGCGTAAATCCATTATTCATCTGTGAACGCGGAATGCGTCCTGCCCCTGCCTGTCTCAAGCTAGAGGTTTTATCCGCACCATCCATCAATTTCTCCGTGACATTTCATGGAACGGGACAAAATTAGGAAAATTTAAGTCTCAAGTGGACTGCACCATAGGAAGCAGTAGTGGTGGTGATGCTCACCATTGAAACATTCCTACACACAGTGTTGTTTATTTACCATCCAACCTATTTATAAAGTTACACAGACTTCAATGAATGTAAAACACAAATATCAGCTTGATCCAAAACTTCTGTGGCCCTTAAGAAGTTTTCAACGGTAAGAGTTTAATCCCCATTGTGTGGTCGACCTGTTTCTTAGATCTGTTTCATTTTTGGAAATACATACTGAAATAATATATATAAATGGATGGACGGTGTGGATAAAACCCATACATCACAATGGCCGCTCAGAGCTCCTGCCCGTTCGTAGAAGGAGACGGGCGGGATGTAAGACGCAATCCGCGTTCTTCATCCACACAAGCAAGTCAGCTGATCATGTTGTTGCTTGAAAATGAAGGTGCATGAGCCAACAGCAAGGAATGGTTTGTGAAATTTTCCATGTTAGATGCGCGATAGGAACATTCTTCGGGTGCGCATGTATATTCAATTCTAACCGGTGGATGGGATGACCCATGTGTGGGTGGACCATGCCCCAAAAGCCTTCCGGATCGGAAGATCCTAACACAAAATTCATGACATGTACGTTAGGACTGTACCACGATCCAACTAGTGTAAACCATTGGGCCCACCATAGATGGGGCATATGACCAATATCAGATCCACCAGACGATCATAACATCTTACTAAAGGACTGCATCTGGACCATTGAATATTTTAATTCAACAGTCCATTTGTCAGCCACCTACGGGACACAGTTACGATGATTCTTCAATATAGTTTTTGGACTGCGACCCATCTACATTAAACTCCACAGCCTCAATACCTTAGACTGGGCACATGTACGTTCCACTCGCGGGTGGACATACCCTGGTGGAGTATCAAAATTCAAAGCTTTGTTCCAATATTAAATTATTAACGGTTAGATTCGATATCGTGAGGGTCACGCACGGCACATCATGTTATCAGCGTGCAATTCCAGAAGAATAAACCATTGAGTATTGAGAGACTCTTTGATACTCTAACTAGGCTGATAGATCATATGCAGGCACATGGAAGTTACTCAGAGGCTTCATGCTCTACACACACGTACTTCGAATTAAGCTATTCAAATCACGGGCACTAGTTTAGATGTATCATAAAGAAAACTATGCAATACCTGATTATTGGGGGTTGGTGGGGCATTTATTGGACGGTTTGAAAAAAACCAACTATACTAATTCAACAAACGAATTATCACGAAACAAAGGTCAGAATGGTTCGATCAATTGGATTTTGGGATTATGACGGCCAGGCTCCACAATCTAGTCTACTTAACTTGAGTTAATGTATGCTACATATACAATTTCAGATCGAGTGCGTATCAAAAGCTATCATCTAGCAGAGTATCAAATAACTCTCCTAAACTAATGCGGGGAATGATCTGATGTAAGCGCGAGTGGACACTGGTCCGTTGAGCGACGAGGCTACTGCCTCCCAAGTGTGGGACAGGGAAACCACGTTCTTCGCTAGGCATTCGGGAGTAGTGGATCTGCACCATCCATCTCGTGGGTCCTACGCGTGGATGGCCAAACCATCCTTGCAGTCAGCACCATGGCCCCACATGATACTCGCACCTTATCACCACGAGAGTCATTGCCTATTATAATGCCACAGCCGTTGGATTTTCAGGTGGTCCGAATGCTCCCCGACCACCTGATCAGAGATTTTTTAACGTACGACATTCTATTTGAATTTCCAACATGTACATCGTTAGCTGCGATCATCTAATCAGCGCAAAATGGTGGACCACGTCATAAGATTAGCTTCATCAAAACAACCGGATGGTCCGCTGATCAGGAGAACTACCGTGTCTGGATCAATGGACAGATGATGGTCTGACTCGATGTACGGTTGTAAAGAATCTAACCAGGGAAACGGATCGGCTACTCCCCCGCCACCAGCCAATGGCTGATGGTCGGTGCTCTGTGGGCCCCACCATGATGTATTTGTTTCATCTATGCCGTCCATCTATTTCTCTGGATTATTTTATCACATGAAACCAAAAATGAGGTATATCCCAATCTCAAGTGGACCAAATTACAGGAAACAGTGTTCAGTGAACGTGGACCATTAAAAACTTTTTGGGGCCATAAAAGTTTTGGATTAATCTGATCTTTGGCTTTATCCTTCATGACCTAATCAAACGATTAGATGTCAAATAAACAGTACAGTGGGCCTTAGGAGGATTTTAATGGTGGATATCCAATCTCTATTGTTTTCCTGTGGTGTGGTCCACCTGAGATTCATATTCCTTACATTTTTGTGATCAAGCCTAAAACGATCCATAAAAATGGATGAAATACATACATCAGGGTGCGGCCCATAGAGCACCGACCATTAGCCCCGGGGTTAGTAGCAGGGAGAGTAGCCAATCCGTTCTCCCTGACCAGGGTTTAGCATGTTTTCTGGCACGGCTGAGCATTGTGGTGCGGCCCATTCTTTCTGGGCCTCAGATTTCCCACACAAGCGACATTTTAGCGGGAAAGGTATGTCCAGATCCACATAGTTATCTTGATCTTAACAACTGCGTAACGCAGGATTGTGAAATTCCTGATCACGCTGTTTGCATCTGGATTATAAAATACGAAAGATATGATGAGTACGCAGATGTTTGCTAATCCCACACGCGTGCGGGACCTGTCCGCATCCACACGAGGGCTCATCTGTCACATTGTGACACATGTGCAAGATCTTAGCTTTTTCCCTCAGGTTTTATACATTGATTAGATTACTGTTGTTTAGATCTACGGTCGAAAAGTCAACAGTTTAGCACCTAAGGCAGGCGACAGTATATCAAAACAAATGAATGGCTGGAAAAAATTGTAGATGTCAGTTTACTTTGAGAGATGTGGTCCATTTGAATATTGAAATTGTCTGATTTTTTAGATCGAAGATCTAAGCATTTCTTCTAACCTAATGCAGAGATCCGATCGGATACATGTTTTTCAGATTCGCACATGTGCTGCGCGTATATATATCGGCTCTACACGCGTGTAGAACTGGTAAACCTCTCGTCACACGCAACACGTGTTTATCGCAGAATGCCCGGGGTTTCCAGTTTCTGAGAAGTTGGGTCCATGCACTGGCAATCCATGCCACCGGTCAGCTGCATCCTACGGTCGATGGGCATAATGGGAAAAATATCACCCGATAAGACAAATCTCAGACGTTTGATTTGTGGCACAAAGATAGACAGTCAAGAAGAGAAATGCCACAAATAGCCCAATGGTCTGGATTACGGAACTGTGGGTCCCATTTCTCAAAATTGAAAGAGGAGCCGGGACTGCGAGGCTAATTACGTGAATCATCTCGAAACTCAGGGGTAAAAACGAAGAGCACAATGAATTTTTTTTCGAGGGAATCCTTTTATGTCTGTCGCGACTAAACGTGCAAAGTGCGTCTCCACTACCGGAGCCGACACTATGAGTATTATGAAGATCAGATCTGTCCATTTTGTGGAATATATTGTATATGGACCATGCAAAGAAAATGACTCCGATAAGATGATTTTAACCGTCCTTAATTTCTGATGAATTTATAACATTGAAAAGAAAATTTTAGGTGGCTCAAAGGTCAAGATCATCAACGAAGAGAGATTAAAGGTTATTTACTATTAGAACGGACGGTCTAAATAACCAGACCGTCTCAACATGTGGCTCGAGTGGGTGGAGACGGACGCTGGATCTTCCTGATTCCCGACGGACACAAAACGAACATTTTCCCCAGATCTGGCGCGTCGTATAAAGGCAGAAAAGCTCTCTCCACTCACCTCACCGCACCGCACCAGCTGCGCTCTCGTTTTCGCATTTTCCGTCGTTGCGAAGTATAAAAGGCACCCATTTCCATCGCTCTCGCTTCGGAAAAAAACCCTCAAAAATAGGAGAAGACGAGATGCGTCGCAACAACGATCCCAATCCCTTTGACGAAGAAGAAGTGAATCCGTTTGCGGTAACCGCCCTTATTCTCTCTCTCCCTCTCGTTTTCTTAGATTTCTCTATTTTGCCCTAGGGTTTTCGCTTTTCCCTTTGACATCCTCATTTCTGTTTTAGATCTTTTGAAATTCCACTTGCAACCTCCAATGTCGTGTTTGTGCGTGCGTCTGATCTTGTCTGTCGGATGGAAATCTTGGATCTATACCCTAGAACCCTAGTTTCTTGATTTGTACTCGGTCCGGGCTCAGCATATGTTAAACTGGCTAAAAATGTAGATTGATTTGTATGCATTTCATCATGTACTTATTGCGGCTATGAGGAACAATCGCCTGCAGCCGGTTGCCTGCGACAGCCCATTTTTTCTTGTATTCGTGCATTACGAATTTTGGGTGAAAAAGATTTTAAAAAGGGAGTTCACTAACTGGATATTAGACATGCTGCAATACTGCTGCAACATATAAGAACTGATTACATGTAGCCGGTTGTAGGTTAACCTACAACCCTCTGACAAGCATTTTGCCCTTGAAAATATGAGAACCGATCAACTACTGGCAGCAACACCGCCGCTCGTAGTTCCATTCCATCTTTCCTGCTGACATGTCACTTGTTTATGACATCCGTACCATGAAAATGGTAGGCCATAGGCCCCGCCATGAAGATTACCTGGCACAAAAATCAGGTTGCGCTCTCATCAGATTGGCCACACTGTTGGAATCAATAGACAATTGACAGTTTGTCAGAACATATGGGTGTGGCCTACTTAGTGAGTGGATCAGCCTAATTTTAGAAGTGGGTGATCTTCACGGTGCCACTGTTTTCATGGCATGGATGTCTTACACAGTTGGCATATCTGCTAGCGGGAAAGATAGCATTGCACCACAAGTTATGGTGCTGTTCTGTTGGTGATCAGTTCTTTGAAAACATGGACCGAGTTGCAAGGGCAAGGTTTGAAATAAAAAAATTTGAAGGCATAAAAAATGGGCTGTAGCTTACAGCCAGTTGTAAGTGATCAGTCCTCTTCTTTAAAATGACCAAACTTTATTGTGTCATGTTATACGGCATGCTTTATCTCCCCCACCCCCCCAAAAAAAATAAAAATAAAATCCATAGAAAAAAAAGAAGGGAAAGTATTTTCGAGCCAGAGAGAAGCCATCTTCTACATGGGCAATTGACCATATGGAAAGAAAGCATGTTTCATATACAAGATATTCAATAATGGTAACCGTGGCTGTAATGGCCAGCCTTATACCGTGATAACATGGCCTTTACGGCTCCCATTACAGCCTTGTAATACCTTTTTTTAGAAGTATCAGCCCCAAATCGGACCGTTATGGGCCATTTTTAATATGTCCGTTGCGGCCATATATTGTGTAATGGCCCTCACCATTACTGTTATGACTGTTACATAACCATTTTTTAACACCATATATGGACCATTCTTTTCACCAAACAATGACATTTGCCAGAAGTGATTTTTTGAGAGGGATGAGCAATCAAGGTTGGGACCCACATGTTGGATGATCTAGATCAATGATTTGACCATTAGTAGTATGATCAATATGAGCTGTCCATTTCCCTAACAATTTAACAGATGGATAAAATCATCTGATGTAACTCACATAAGTTATTTTTATAGTGATTGGCAATCAAGGGTGGACCTATTTAATGGATGGTTTAGATCAATGATCAAACCACATTTAGTAGGATTAATATTAACTGTCCATTTCCCCAACCATTGAGAATCATCTGACAAAGTGATGTTTTTAAAGAGGGATGTGCAACCAGGTGTGACGTAAAGGCCTTTATGTAAGGCCGTAACGGCTGTTATGGAAAAAAATGATCCATAAAGGCCGTTAACATCCCTGTAATGGTCCGTTACACCCCCCCCCCCCCCCCCCCCCCCCCCCCCGTAAAGGCCGTAAGACCCCATAATGTTCCATTACAGGGCTGATACAAGTTTTTTTTTTGGTGTTCTTCTTTCAATATAAAAGAGACCACAACGGCCGTTATGGCCCCCGTAACGGCCGTTACACCCCGTATCGTAAAGGCAAGGATGGTGGCCGTTACGGAATACCTTGGTGTGGACCCACGTGATAGGTGGTCTAGATTGTGATTGAATGATCAATTCCACCTGTGATTCCCAACTTGTAATTAAACCAAACATAATCAAGTTCTAGGAATCACCATTGCCTACTCCAAAATGTTATCCAAACACAAGGATGATAATTCCAGCAATTACAATACTTGGTAATTGAAATATGTAGGTCATCCAAATGCCCCAAATCCAAACGGCCCCTTAGATCTGACCCTAGGTTACCAAGTGGATTGTAAGTTTTCATTTATTGTGCACATATGGCTAATTTGATACAAAATAAAGAAAAGAAAAGAACAGACATCATGTGGAAAGAAAGGTTGATGTCACTCCTGTCTAAGTGTTGGTGTTATCTTGGCAGCTGATTGTAAAACCTTTGCAAGAAGTCATGAGAATGTTCATTCCAACAATGATTAGCGAAACAGGATTTATAATGCCACTCCCTAATAACTGGAATGGCTTTGGTGGTGGCGATTATGTAGAAAGAAGCATATTCTAATTGCATGCTCAATTGAGCTTTTGTTGGGATTTGTATGCTCAATTGTTCGTGCTGTCATCACTTTTTACTGTATATGTAAGGAGCCAAATTCAGTTGCAAGATGGATGTGAAATTTTATATAAGAGGGGATAACGGAGGTGAAATCTTTAGTATTTGATGGGATATTTTTACGATGCTTCTTCATCTCAGCGTTGCTTGTTAGAGCCACACTTGAGGGATCAGCAGCCTGATGTCAACTCAATGACCAATTTTCTAAATGATCTGCAACTAAGACTTTTCTTTGTTTGTAGTCTACTTCTACATGCCTGCAACATGCTTATTAGGTGAGATTGTGTATAGGGCTACGGTAGACGTTGGTTGAAGAGATTCTCTTTTCCTCCTGATGTCAACTCAATGCCCAATTTTCTGGGAAATGAACTGCAACTAAGTTTTTTCTTTGTTTGTAGTCTACTTTTACATGCGTACAACATGCTTATTAGGTGAGATTGTGTATAAGGCTACTGTAGATATTGGTTTATGAAACTATCTTTTCCTTGTGAATTTTGTTTATTTGTTGAATGTGCATCATGGTTCTTCTGATGCATTCCTATGCAGAATGCTGCAGGACCTGGTTCAAAGTCACGCCTTCCTCCATTGGGACCTGAGCCAGTGGGTTTTGGCAACAAACATGATGCAACTGTTGACATACCACTGCACAATATGAATGTAAGGGGACTTTTAATAATTATTGTCTCCCATGTATTCTGAAATTTATACAAGAGTAGAATTGAGTTGTTTATTAGTTGGCTCTTGTGGTATATGCAGGATCCCAAGAAGAAAGAGAAAGACCTTGCAGCTTGGGAGGCAGACTTGAAAAGGAGAGAAAAGGTTGCCTTTATAACTCCATTCAATTAATGCTAATGCTTGTCTCTAATATAGATGCACTTTCTACTTGGTGGTTGTGCTAGCAAGTAGCAGCTATTCTAGATAGTTAACGCAATTTATTTCCTTGTATATTAGTTGTCCTGTAATGTTGCATCACTGCCATTATATTTTTTGATGGTTTTATGCACCATTTTGTAGCTGTATACTCTTGAAATCTAAGTTCTAATCTGTTCTTGGCATTTATGCACTGTCATTACAGGATATAAAACGGAGGGAAGATGCTGTGTCAAGTGGTAAGCTTTGTGATTAGTAGGTTGCTTATGGCCATTTCTATATCGTCTTGCTGCAGGTAATTTACATGTTTTTCAATCCTTTCAATGCAGCTGGTGTCCCCACAGATGACAAAAATTGGCCTCCTTTCTTTCCAATTATCCATCACGATATTGCAAATGAAATACCGGTCCATGCTCAAAGGCAGCAGTATCTTGCTTTTGCTAGTTGGCTAGGTATGGCTATTTAATCTGCTCCTCCACCTCTTTGCCAATAGGTTGGATTTTTAATTTTTTGTTTTCTTCCTCCTCCATTTGGGAAGTGCTTGTCTTTTCATATATTCCCATTTGCTGCGTTCAATAATATTGGTGATGCTTTTGCATTGGAAATGGTGATAGGATGATGGTAACACCTTTTCCAAAAATATATTCCCATTTGCCTTTTCATAATTACTTTTTGTGATGAGGATGATGGTGACGCTGTTGCAATGGAAATGTTAAAGTAACCTTCAAATATGACGAGCGTGTCTCAAAGCAGATTTACTTCAGATTCTTTGTTTAGGCAGTCTGAATTGTGGAATATCTGCATCTTGCACTGCTTGATATTCACTTGACATGCTCTGGATCCAAAACTGGTCTGTCTGAGAATGTGCTATCCAGGCCATTCAATCCCTAGCTTCCCTTTTTTACAGTTCCATAACTGTCGAAAACTAAAATAATTCAGGGATTCCTCCACTACCTTCCAACCGATGAACCATCTTTGGACTTGAGAAATATTGATCTGTCCCAAGTATTGTTCTTTGTGGAGTATAATTGTTTTTGTGAGAAATGTTGAAGAACTAATCATTGGTTCATGTTCTTTCAGGTATAGTTCTTTGTCTTGTATGGAACATAGTTGCTGTGACTGTCTGCTGGATTAGAGGTGGAGGTAAGATTTAGTTCCCTTGCAGTATGTATGTGATCCATTTGAAATAAGATTATTTCATGGGAACTTAATTCATATTATGGTTCTGATAATCTTCACCATTTGCAGGTGTTAAAATATTTTTCCTGGCAACCATTTATGCTTTACTTGGATGTCCTCTTTCTTATGTGCTGTGGTATAGGCCTTTATATCGTGCAATGAGGTGGGTTGTCAATGGTTGCTGTTATTTGGCCGCATTTGTATTTTCTGGTTTCCTTTCTAGTTCTATGTGCATACACCTATTCAATCAAGTGCACTATTAATAAAATGGATGACCTCCCCTAATTGTTCAAAAGGTTTGTTGATGAAATGCTCAAATTTTTTTGTTCAGTCGAAGATCCTCTTGAGGTAATTAGTCTGACCCTGGAATAACTAAACTGGGTTGAGCTTTTACTGGAGCTATTATCACTGTTTCAGTTAGTATGCATGCTGCACTTGGTTTATTCTTCATATAGATCCTTAATTGTTTTATTCTATTTAGGAAGTATTATACTCATTTGTTCTGAAAGTAAAATGATGATAAAAGATAGGAATACAAAGAACTCTTTTGTTTTGTGAGAAACACTTATATGTTATGCTTGCTTGTTTGATGGCTCAGTTGGATTCCGACAAGTATGTTTTCAATGACTTGGTTGGATTCCTACAAATATGATTGTTTTTGGAAACATTATTTGGGATCTATTGTGTTTTCGTTTTAGTGGCAAGATCATTCTAACCAGGTGCTGCTCCTTCTTTCAATGGTGCTTTGGACTTGTGTCTCTGCTCCTGCTTCCTAGCTGCTTACAATTGCTAACATTTTGAAACAGATGTTTCCCCTCTACCGCACCTAAAGCTGTTGCCACTTCTTTTTCATGCTTTATGTAACTATACTTTTCTTTCAAAAAGTGTAGGACAGCAGTCTAGGAGTTATCTTGCATGTGTAACTGCATGAAATTACAGTTTCTTTCCCCACCCCCCAATGCTGTGGATGACGAAGTATTTCTGATTATTGTTTCTGATTTACAGGACGGATAGTGCCCTGAAGTTTGGTTGGTTTTTCCTTTTGTACTTGGTGATTGTTTTGACCCATCACTTCTTATTAAGCACAGTAAGCACCGTTACCTTCATCAACTAACTTCTCATGTTACTGACATGGTCATGGTGCAGTTCCACATTGGTTTTTGCATATTTGCTGCCATTGCTCCTCCAGTTGTCTTTCATGGGAAGTCATTGACGTAAGTTCTCGTCTTCCTTTCTTACTTTCAAGTTAAATGTAAATTAAGTCTATAGAATGGGTAATTGGTGAACCGAGGACAAACTTCAAATCTTCAACTTGAGAAAATTCAGTTGTGTGCTGTTACCACTGTATTCTATAGAATGGGTAATTCGTGAACCGAGGACAAACTTCAATAGTTATGCATTGGTGAATGTTCAATGTTCACATTTCTAATGCATTATTTGTTATTTTAATGTATCTGGGAATTCCATAGGGGAAAAAAAACAGAGCAAAACAACTGCCTTGCCACTCAGACTACAGGAGAATGAGGATATTTTTGTATCATTCAAAAAAGAAAAAAAAAATCAATCTCAAGCCTGCCTGATTGGTAGTGAGTATGGTTTATGATTTTTGTCTCTCGACCTCAAGGTCGAGGTATCGAGATTGGTAGTGGCTATGGTTTATGATTTCTTAAGATGTTTAAGATTAGGATTCTTAAAAAAACAAAAAAAAAAGAAGACTTGTTGTTAATTTATTGGAAAGAGTAGTTGGCCACACTTTCTCGGTGATGATTGCCCCAAGTTATTCGCTAGTTTCTACGGAATAGCAGTTGGTCCTGCAGAACAAGTTGATTAGAGGTCTTAAATATCATCATCATCCTCCCAAATAGTGTTTTCCTAGCTATCTGGGTTGGCTTCATAGATTCTATTTTGGTATCAAGATTTAAGAATACTCATGATTTGCTTGACAAAAGTTTGACAACTGGCTTTTGTTTGTTTTTTCGGGTTTTTTCATATTATTGTTGGTTCTCTGGGTAAATGGTAAGCTATGACTAAAGTTGAACTTCAGACCAGGTGGCGTCTCTTTCCTTTTTAAGTGTTGTAGAATTGAGGTCATGCTTTTTGATCTGACCTTACCCACCAATCATACGCTTGGAAAGTCAATCTTGACTCCTTGCTCTTGATACTTGCGCTTGGTCCATGCTATAATGTTGCTAAAGTTTTGTAGTTGGTCTTGCTGAGGGTAGGGCCTATTTGAAAAAAAAGAGGACTTCAAATAGCTGGGTCAAGGCTAATGATGATAATGGTGATCTCCTTTGTGTACTCTGATGGATTTCGTTCGAGTGTTGCTTTGTTGAACCATTTTCCAATTAGGCCATGTTTTTTTTTTGAGAAGTAATGATTACTTTATAAAAAAGAGAAGCGAACAGAAACCAGGAAAGATAAAAACAAGCCACTGAGATAGCGGAGTGATTACCCACCCATACAAAAGAGATTACACCCCTTTTAAGTTTACAAAAATAGAAGCCCACTCTACAATATAATGATGGTCTTTAATGATGACAGACTCCACTGAATTGGAGATATCATTAAAGCACCTGCCATTTCTTTCTTCCCAAATTGACCACCAAACTGCCAGGAGAGCCATTCTCCAAACTATATTATTTTCCTTGCCTAAACTTGAACCATGCCATGCTTTGAGCAACCTATCCCGTCAAGTCGGGGAAAGACCATGAAACTCCAAAAGCCTTCAAGATTGAGAGTCCGTTGAATCTGAATTTGTACATGGTTATGGGTGATTCTATACATGTTTGTGGATCTGGGAAACATGATTCCAAGAGCCTTGCTAGTGAGGCTCAGATAATCCAAAGTAGAGCAAATTGAACTGGAGGTTGTCTTTTTCTATTAGCAATGGAACGATAAAAACAGGAGGGGAGGGGGAAAAGTAGTAGTTCAGTTTAATTATTTTGTTTAGGTACTTGCCAATATATTTCAATTTCCAAAGGAACATTTCTTTTGATATCTATTTTGTTGAAGTGAAAATTTATTAGTAGAAATATATTCGTCCAAGGGTTGGACGTTTGTCTTTTTGAAGTTTTGCTTATATTACCACAAGCATTTTGTTCTGTTTGTATTAACTTGCTTTTCACCTTTTTTCCTTCAGCCATCAAACTCAATATCTAAATTCTGTGAAGCTAACTGATAATTCTTTCTTTACCAGGGGAATCCTTGCGGCAATTGATGTCTTCTCAGATCATGTGTTGGTGGGGGTAAGTTGCCCATCACATTCCTACTTGCATATGTCCTTATATTTTATAATTTGATCAGACAAAAAAGCATTTTCATCGATCTTAGAGCAGCATTAAGACGGTATTTACTTGGGACCTACGGCTGTATACCTGTGTTGAGTACTTATGTTTGTAGCTTCTGCAAGCATCCAGTATCTGCTGTAAGATTCTTATAGAATTACTAAAAGCAAATGCCAATATGCCCTTTATAACAGGAACCTCAGCGCCTTTTCAATAGTACTTCCTTTATATTAAAAAAAAAAAGCCTCTTAATTGTTAAACATGAGTCATTGTTTTATCTACACTGGACTTTTTGTTTTCTGTCAACACATTCAGTGTCGCCTTTCTTTCTTTTTGTTTTTTGGGTGGGTAAAAACAGCCATTACTTTATCGTGGGCTTATGTTTCCATTTTTCCCTTTTTTCCCTCTGTTTTTTACAATGACTGTCACCATTACATAATGGTAACACCAGTAGGCTGTTATAAGGTCATAAAATTTTTTTAAACCTTCAAAATGGGATGTTTCCTGCATCTGTTTCTTCATCATTACCCATGCACCTTTTTATTGGCTCCACCAGTACATGTAAAGACTTCCGAATCGGGTAACCACTCTTGCTGGATAGGGCACTGGAGGCATCTCATCTCAATGTTCCTCATAGTAAATACAACCATTATTTTCTTAATCCATTTTACTTCCGTTTGAATGATTGAAAAATTACTGTCCTTTTTCCTTGTTTCTTGTTGCACATAGGATGCTAAGGAATCTTAATGGAGGCGCATGGGAACCATATATTTAAAAGCTACTCGTTTTTTGTTTAGTTTTTGGAATCTTGTTCTAACCTATGATATGTTACACAAAGAAATTTCTTTGTTTTTCTTGCAGATCTTCTACTTGATTGGGTTCGGTTTCTTTTGCCTGGAAACACTGCTTAGTTTGTGGGTACTCCAGGTCAGTGCTGGAATTACCAACTTCATTCATATTGCTATATCAATGACATTCTAAGTTGTGTTGCTTTATGTTCTGTGCAGAAAGTTTATATGTATTTTAGAGGAGTCAAGAATTGAAAGCCAGAGCTGGTGTAACCGCTACAGAGCTGCTGTGGCCACTCTTCTCATTGCACATTCTAAGCTCCCTGCTGGTTGAGGTGTCATGGTACATTCCTTTTTTTTTTTTTTTTTTTCAGTTTCCCCTTTTCTTGTGCTTGTGTTCGATGATTCGGTGATGCACATGGAATGGCAATGCGTGATAGGATTCATTATTTTCTTGTTCTTTTCTTTTCTTATTTTTGCATGGATAATAAGATTTCATTAGCTGGTGTTGATGCATCCGTATGCTTCCATATTGATGAGAGCTAGGTAAAAAGGATTGAGGTCTTTTATTTATGTAAATTCTCACATACAGAAATAGGATGTTTTGGAGGTGCCATTGAACCTTCATGCTTTGGCTTTATATAAGCAGTTCATCTTTTGTACTTTTGGAAAGTTATTCATATCATTGCTGCTGCTGCTGTCTGTGAAAATCTTGGACTGGTTGCGTGCAAGATTTTTGACAGGGCACACTAGTTTAGCCACTGGATCTCGAATTTGGGTTTTCTTGTCATCTCTAATTGATTGGCTCTTAGAATGAGATCTTTTTAACCTCATAAACTCTGGTATAATCAATATGATCGACCATTTTTTTCTGGCCATTGATCTGATGGTTGGGATCATTGGATCCAAGTTGATTTTGAGGTGCATTGGCCAATCGGAGGTGGCCGTCACGCCATGGACTGTCTAGATTAACGATTGGACCTTTTCTATTATGATCGATTTGGACTGTGCATGTTCCTAGCATTAAGTCCCATCCGATCAAAATGAATTTTGAGATGGATGGGCAATCAGTGGTGGGTTCCACATGGATGGACCAGTTCAATGATTGGATCCTTTTTAGCATGATCAAATTGGGCTGTTCATTTGCATAGTCTTTAATTGGAAGATTAGGTTATCCCATCAAAATTATCTTCCGGCGTAAATAAGATTCCTTACCAAGTATCGAGGCAGTACTGCATGCACTAGACAATGGCACATCTTTTTTTGGACGTTGAAGAGGGCCATTAGGGAAAAGCTCGCTTAACAAGCCTTGGCTTATTTATTTATTAACAAGTTCACAATTTGTGCCCTGTTTGCTTATTAGGCAATTAGTGAATTTGTAATTAAAGCTAATCCAAAGAAGTTAAATGTGCCAAATTCATGAGTTTGGCAATTAAAAATTTGTCAAAATTATGAATTTGGTGCCAGCCAAACAGGCCCCAAGTATCTGCCAGATCGAGGCAAATTCCACGCTAATATTTGGCTTCCCATCGTGGGTCATGTCATCTGTCCCAGCATATTGATAAGCCTATATGGGTGGCTCAGATCGGGTAGGATTCAATTCAAGTCTGACCCATCTACTTAAATGTGCCATATTTTCTGCTGAGCCCAGCCCGCCAACCATTTTGCATGTCCACAACCCACCTCAAGCCAGCAGACCTGCAGGCTAACCTGACCCACTGCCGTGCCTGGTTACGTTCTTCTGTCAGGATGGGCACAGTCCGTCGGCAGTGGGACCCAATGGGATCAACGGTTGGACCCACCATGCGTGCCCCAAAAGGTATATATCCTCTGTAGGACGATCCTAACTCAAAATCTGTGGTCTGCAGGTAAATGGGCGGGAAGGCAAATCAATGGTTTTCATTCACATGAAAAAAGAAGGCCAAATGATCGATTTCATCTGGCTGATTTAGACCATGGTCCATACATGGTGCACCCATCCAATCAGCAGCGTGGATCAGATTCACAAATAATAACCCGATGCCATTTGTGTCCTATGGATTGCCCATGCGGGCACATAGGACCATTAAATAACGCATCAGCCTCGTTGGGCTTCAGGGGCGTAGCTTCCATGCCCAGGGCTTGGTTCTCATTTTGGTTTGCTGATCTGGACTTGTCCGTTTCAGGCCTAACAATAAGTAGTCCAGATTAGTTCACTGAGGCTCAATCTGAGGCAGACCCTAGTCTCAAATTCCGTCCCAAAAGTTGGCGGGGCCCAGTGTAAATATCAGGGATTGGCAATCCTCAGCTTTGACGTGCGCCTGGCCCACTGATAGCTATGGGCACCGTGTGAGGTGTTTGTCTACATGCATATGTCTAGAACTCCGTTGAGGGTTATTCTTTCTACGTAAGGAATATGCTAACATCGGAGGAAACCTCTCCAACACTGGTTGCAGGAAACGCATGCAACACCCGAGCTATGTGTGGCCCGCCGCCATGATGTACGCGTGTGAAATCCATTTGATACATCCATTGCGTCACTTTATGCTCGCAGTAGACTACATCAAATCACTCCTACATTCAGGTGGGCCACACTCTGGGAACGATAACAAAAAAATCACGGCTGCGGCCTTCAAATTCACCTTGTGTGGCACTGATGAGTTTTGGATCAAGCTAAATTTGGGCACATCTCTTCTTCATAATGTCCCACCTTACGAAAGGTTTGGATGGCAAACAAACAACATAGTGGCCCCATGAAGGTTTTTATGGTGAGTGCCCCCATTCCCACTGTTCCCTGTGGAGCGGCTCATGTGACTTTTGGATTGGTTATTTCTCGGTTCTCACAAATCCTAATATGATGTTTTGCAACTGATGGACAGCGTGGATGTCACATAAACATTACGGTGGGCAAACATATTCTCGGGTGTTGCATGCTCCTCCAGGAGGTGCTGCAGAGGATTCCAGTCCAGGACCACAGCTGGTATATTGATAAGGTTGAAAAGATAGGACGCATGCCCGCAACTCAGTCGAGGCCTTGAGCCAAACGCACTATTACACCGAGTGAGCTTGGCACAACTTCACTCGATTTGGCCAGCAGCCTACTTTAGCTTGAGTTTGGCTTGGCTCGGTCCTCGAGCACCTCGGCCCAGTTTAGTTAGCAACTCAGCCAGTTCGAACGAGCTTTTAAATCGAATTCGAGTCCAATGAACCGAGTTTGAATTTAAGGTTGTATATAAAATCCACTCCACCGTATATGTAGAAGTGAAAAATCAAAAGCAACTTACAAATGAAAAAGTAAAAATATCATAAATTTATGGTGTTCACGGTATTAACTTAATACCCTCCATAGGAGAAGTGCCTTCCTGACATATTACTATAGCCATGTTCATGATAATTATCTCCTGCATCTGAACCAGATCCATCATGTCCGCTGTTCAATCCATCCTTAGATGCATTTCTCTCTCTCTCTATATATCTCTCTCTCTCTCTCTTTAAATTTTAAATCATAGGAAATTTGTTTGTCAAGCTCTAGCTTTAGTTGCTATTTAAATATTAATATAAGCACTCATTCACCTCTCTTGAATAAGAAGGTAGTGAGAGTTTTTCATTATGTTCTTTTATCGTTTGAACTAGAATTTTCAAACTTTCTTTGTGAGTAGATTGATACGGAGTACCCAACACCCTATAAAATGCATTGAGACTGGAGAGAAATTGAATGGTTTATTATTCTTTTTCTTTTTGCTTATGCTCGATCATTCTTCGACATTATATTGTCTTATAAGACATAATTGATATTTTGAAGCCTCTTCTATACTATATTTCAAGACGAGTTGTAATTGTTCTTTTTCTAATGCTGATAATATATCTTCTTCCACTGACTCTTTTTCAATAGTTCTCTTATTATTTACTCTTCGTGTATCAGAACTTCCACCAATTATAACTCTTGTAGAATGAGTGAAAGGTTTCTTATTTAAATATGTAATGGTCTTAAAAAGAAGTTAGTCATCTTTTGGAGCTTTATGATATAGTTTTACATCTCCACCCTGACATGATAGGTGTAACCAAAGTTGATTAGTTTTGTCAACAAACTTTGCCCTCACACAAATGACATATAACCTTCATTTTTTCAGACTTCGGAGAGTGCACTAGGAAACCGTACTCCTAAACGTCAGTTGATGAGTTAGATGACGACACATTTGCACTCCATGTTTTGAAAAAAAATAAGTATTTTGACATAATTAGAAATCAATTAGAAATTAAAAACCGACAACTTAACATAAAAGCTAAATAAAAGAGTATAATATGATAAACGAAAGCAATAATGAAATATGTTCTAACAATTAACATAATATAAAGAAAATAAAATAAAAGTCATTGTATGTAACACCCCAAAATTTCGCTATTTTGGATTGTCAAAAAATCATATTATATATATATATATATATATATATATATATATATATATATATATATATATATATATATATATATATATATATATATATATATATATATATAGGGAAAATGTACTATGCGCTCGACCTCACGAGTCCGTCCCATGAGGTTGAGTTGTGTAGGCCCCACCGTGATGCGTTTCGAGCATCTACCCCATCAGTCAGATACACCATTCCATCGTGGGCCTAGGTCTCAAAAATCAAGTCAATTCGTGACTTGTGTGGGCCACACCACATATGGAAGTGGAGAGGGGCCGTGCACCATTAAAACATTCATAATCATTTTTTAGGCCCAACGAGATGTGGTTTGCAAATGCAGCCCATCCATTATGTGTGCCCCACTTGGATGAGGGTTCAGACTAAGTTTTAGACGCATGTAAATTTTAGGTGGGCCTCACCAAGTGCTTTTATATGTTTTAATGGTGTCTTCACATGATTTTAGATGGTATGGCCCACTTGAGTTCCGTATATGGCTGATTTTTGGGATATCCCATAATTTAAAGGGGACCCATCAAATGCACGGTGTTGATGGTCGACACGTATCACGGTGGGGCCCTCAGAGCTCGACCTCATGGGAGCTTATCGTGAGGTCGGGCACATAGTACCTTCCCCCTTCTCCCCCCCCCCCCCCCTCCACACACACACACATAACTAACCACGTCATCACTTACTGACCCTTGATGCTCGAGATGAGCTTATACGCGGCTGGTACCGATAAAGAACCGTATAAATAAGATTGATCAACTGTAGAAAATCAATGAATTCAATCGATCACTTAAACATCGAGTTTAGCCCCATGATTTATTCACATAGGACTTAAATTTAACTGGCCTACCATCGACTAATCAAATGACCGTAACTAAATTAGAAATCTATCCAAACCCAAGCCAGTTATGGGTTGGACCTTAATTAATAAATAAATTAACCCAATTACTCTTTTAGTCTAAAACTGACAGTTTAGAATAATCATGACTGAATCACTATTTTTGCTAATTTTGAATAGGCCATACTGTGAACTTAGTTAATCCATACCTTAACAACTATGCCCAAGAAATCTCCCTACCCAATTTACTCTAGAAATACCTCGATTACTCGAACAAGCTCTAGACAACTCGTTAGAGGGCCACTAGTTCTGAAATTATATAGTAATGTCCATCTCACTAGGCTTGTGCTCTACGCGGGCAATGAACTCAAACGATGTTTGGAAGCGGACGATTTGCGTCGTCCAACCGACGCTTGTAAAATGCAACTCTCCCAAGTAATAACCTGAAATCTAAATTTTTAAAATAATTAGTCCCGCCACTTATGATAATAAATTATGACATTCCAATCGTTAGATTTCATCTAAACTCGCACCATAGATCAGAGATATTCCCATGCACTCATCTAAAAAATCTGACCATTGATCGAGGAACGGTGACCGTTAATCGAAAATTGGACCCTTGCGATAAATCTCCACATCCGTTTGCAGTCAAACCTTGGACAACCCTTCATCGGGCCATGGGGTACCCATCCCATAATTTAGATGGGCTTGGGGGCCATCAGGGAGGCCCCGAAAGCCATAAGTGGTCCCCATATGGTCATTTGAGGAAATAAATGGCACTTAGGGCCAAGTAGGTCAAAATCTAGGGTATATAACCCATTAAGCCCTCTCTCCCTCACTCTCATAGCAATTTCCAGCAGAGAGAGAGAGAGAGAGAGAGAGAGAGAGAGAGAGAGAGAGAGAGAGAGAGAGAGCTAGGGAATTCAACCAACGCACGCCTGAAACCTCAACCTTACCATCGTAGAGACGAGGTGTGGCTAATCTAAGATAACAATCACGACCTCTCCTCCATTTCTCTTAAGCTAGGGTCACATGCATGTGTCTTGATATGGGTTTCCTTGGTGCAGGGCCTAGACACATCGAATTTGCGAACCCGGCGCTGTTAGAGCAATCATAAGGACTTCCGTTCGACAATAAGTGCGGACCATTACCTCTAGGTGACTTGTTATCATGCCTAGAGCGAACTCTAGTGATTATGTGTGAGAATTTGCTTTCAATGTTGCTGATTTTATAATGTCATGGCTGAATTTGAATTTATGCATGAAATTTCTTTAATCGAGGAGGGAAATTTGGGGCTTAACACTCTTGATGCATGTATTGATTGAATTGCTTGTCAAATTGTGAAGTTGCATGTATATTTTCTCCAATCTTAATAAATTCATAAGTTAAATTCTGTTGCATGTGATTGTTATGTGTAGATTTGGTGTGTAGTTGATTTTATTATTGAAGTGTTCAAATATATGGAACCCTTAGTTAGGAATGTCCCTAATTTTGTTAAATTAGTGCCATGGATTTGTACACATGTTTCCCCCGTAGGTTTGGAATGGGTGCGTTCACCACCTGCACCTCGCCATGTAGGATGGTTCTCCCTAAAGTTGGTTGCAATACTTATTACCCTGCCCGTCGATACTTGAAACTCAGTCCCCTGCACTAGCACCACTAGGAATCTCTTGAATTATGCACAATGCTACCTTGTGCCCGATTTGAATGCAGATTACAACTATACTTGCCTGATTTCCCTCACAACTACAAGTAGATCGACCTCTACTCGTTATTACTGTATTTATGTACGGTGCCCTCTTGGGATCGAACGACCAATCAAAATCTCTTGGGCAACCCTTTTGTTAGGTTAGCCCACGGGCAAGTTTGACTCGACTAGCCAAACCACGAGTTGTTGGCTGCAGTTGGACTACGTGAGACGTTGCTCTCAGGCCGTACAACCGTGGTTCGTCTCGTGGGGACAAATTGACCCACTGGTTGATCATTCTTATACGTTGACCATGTTTGTACACGCCTGCCGGAACCTGATGCACTCTGCACCGTTTGCACCCACTGATAATCACAAATTGCGGCCCACAAGACTCATGAGTCAGGAATGGTGAAATGAGACACTATGCCTGAGCTGTCGTCCTATGCTGGGGTGACGAGCCTCTCCGTAGTGACCAGTGAGCAACTAAACTCGTGAGCCAGGGATGGTGGAATGAGATATTATGCCCAAGCTTTCGGCTTATGCTGGGGTGACGAGCCTCTCTGTAGTGACTGTAAGCAAGACTTTAAATGTCTTAAAAGTTTTCATATGATTTAAATCATGAGAATGACGAATCCAAATGGGCCAAGAATCGCGAGAACAGTACGACCATGGCCGCTAGAGCCACACGATCGGATTAGGGCATTGATCTGTCAGGATATCTTAGTTTTTCCAAATAGCTGGATGAATGGATATAATTAATCAACTTGACTAACATTTTACATTACATTGCATTATTTAATTTTGGCAATTCGGTAGTCGAGGTCGCACTGAGGGAGTGTTGGTCATTCGTGATTGTTAAGTGTTGTCGCTCGAGGGAGTGTTGTGGAGAGGGCATGCATCATATCATTGAACCATGCATTTGCATTAACAAGAGTATTTAAGATTCTTTACATGTATGCATTTCACTAAATTTGTTTCAGCGTATGATAACATATGTAACTTACTATTAATAGTACCATTGAGTTAGCTACTCACTCCCACTTTGGGACAGTGTTTTAAAACACCAACCAGAACCTATCATACATGCAGGGATTATGGAGCTGGAAGCGCTTGAGGATACCCGCGTGGATGACGAGGAGGAGCTGACATACTACCAGACCTTCGGCGGTCCCTTTTAGTTGTGTATGGATGATCGCAGGCTATGAGTTAAGGTCCTAGTCATTTTGGAGATGATGTATTGGCGGGACTAGCCCCTCCCGTCTTTACTTTACTTTGCGTTTGGACATGGATATTTTATATTTATATAGTCGCACTTCATAGTCTGCTAAACTCCCCCACTGCTTATGAAATAATCAAAATGCATCAATTTCTGAAGCCCAATAGGGCACACATGGCACTAGGGAATTCGGGAGCCGAGTTCCTATTCGGCCCTTGAAATTTGAGGCGTTACAATGTATTTATTCAGATATGTAAATTGTAATACATTTAAGTATATAATACACCACTTTCAATATATTAACAAATAACAATAATTTATACCTGCTTCATGTTGATGTTGCTATTGATGTAGTCTTGTCTTGAAATTTGATCTCCTTCTCCTCCTCCTCATCATCATCATCCTCATCCTCAATATCAAAACTACTACTTCTTTAAACCGGATGTAACCAATTTTTCTTACAAATTAATGATTCAATTATTTTTGTGAAAGTGAGCTTCGATGCTTACTCACGACCCTACTCCCCGTGCTAAAAGCGAATTCTGATGCTATTGTTGAAATTGAAATCGATAATGTCCTGTGCCATCACCAATAGTGTCGGGTATTTCGATTTACAAACTCTAATATTTCACCACCCAAAAATATCAAAGTTTAAGTCCGTGTGCTTTACGATTGGGTCTTTGAGATACATGTTTAGATCTAATTCCTTTATCTGATCATTTATTTCTTCTTGTGTTTAGAAAAACATGTATTCATTGAGCACATTGTCATTGCTTGTAGAAATACTTGGAGTTATAACTTCTTTATCACCCATCGTGGCTGTAGATAAAATAGAAATATACAAAGTGTACAATTTGTCGATTGCGTTACAAACCTTAGAGGTTTCGGTTACCGCCCTTTCAATAAAATAAATTTTCATAAAAATGAACCTAAGTATACCCATCTTGTATCGAGGATCAAGAACAACTGCTACGACTATCAACAAATGTTATTCGTCCCAATACTTATTGAACTTCATTTGCATACTAAGTGCTATCAACTATAGAAAATTTAGACCCTCGCTAGAACTTTTTTAGGGCTTCACTAATCTTCCAAAGATACAGAAGAAACAAATTTGCGTTGTGATACTTATTTTTTTTTAAAATCTTCGTGTAGTCATTAAAAAAATTTTGAGAAACCTGAAAACGCATTTTGATTTGCTCCAATCATCTTTAGTAGGCAACTAAGTATAAGTTCTGTCACACGTCGCGTATTCAGGGAATATAAGTTCTAATTCCACGATCGAATCCAACATTGCAAAAGTTAAATTCCAATGTGTACATAAATCTAACTTTAATGTTTTTTTAGGATTTTACATTCAAACGTTGAATTATATTACTACATGTATTCAATATTAAATGTGACCATATTATGTATTTTACATTATTTCTTATGTTCTTTATAATGAGGTTAATTAGTTTTAACTATTCTTGTACAATCAAGTTTAGTATGTGGGCACAACACCTAACCTGAAATATTTTTTCTTAAAAAAATTCGATTGCCTTGAACTAATTACGTAAGAATGGAATTACACTGTCATTTGCGAATGCATTATCTAAAGTTATTGAAGAGATTTTTTTTTCAATGCCTAATTCTTACAGATAACTGTAGATTTAATCTGAAATAACTAAGCTGATACGAGGAGGAGGAAGTTGAAAGGAGTTCAAAATTGTCTTACAGAGTTTCCAATCTTCATCAACATAGAGCACGGTTAATGAAATATATCACATTTATTTGATTAAACATTGTCCACAAATCAAAAGTCAAACTTATTCTGGAGACTAATACTAAAAGTTTTTTCATTTTTATCTTTTTATTTGCGTACATTTTCACGCAATCTCTCTTCACAATGGTGCGGATGCCTTCTTAACTTAGGGTCGAAGAATTTACAGAAGACATGAAACTTTGTTATATGTAATTTTAAATAATTTTTCTTCAACGTTCACTAATATTGTATATCACTTTTTCAACTTCTTTTTGTTAAACTTATGAGTGAAAAATGTACCTTGAGAATTGTCTCCTTCAGACTTCGTAAATGACAATAACTATTGGTGTATAATTGAGATTCTTAGTCGTTTTGAACAACTTTAAATGAGTAGTTGACTTCTTATGAATTTTATTTTATAATAAATTACAATAAACACATCTAATCTTCACCACACCATTAACTATGACTTCTTTAAAGTTATCTCATACTGCTGAACTTTTCTTTCCTCTAGCTGGAGCTGTAGACACTTCTCCCTCTATGATAAGAAGAGATGTAGCTGGCGCACCGACGGTGGGGGTAGTTAGGACTTCCTCATTAGTCATTTATAAAAATAAAGATTGAATAGATTATAATACTTTCATTTTCATAGATTGTAATTTCCATCACACCATTTCATGGATTGTAATGCTTTTTTAGACTTACCTAACTATCTAAATCACTTACCCATTCAAGGTTGGATATATAGTTTGTGGGGGTATGTATGCGTGCGTTTTTTTTTTAAAAAAAGGTTGGATATATTTTAATGCATATATATTTTTAAATTTAAATGACATACTAAAATTTCGACAGTATCTCCTCTTATTTTTCTCAAAATATTGATAATTTATTTGATTTATACATCAAGAATTCACACAAAGTGTGGATATTTGATGATAAGAATAAATATAAGAAATATATCGAGAGAGAAAAGGAGAGATGAATCAGAACAAACGTATGCATTTAAATTAGAATAAATAAAAGCATTTCAATCTATCCAACATTGAACTGTAAAAAAATAGTTCAATTTGAGAATTTCTATGCCTAAAAAATATATTGTATGTATACTTGACAACATAGAAGTCCTTAAAAGGACAACTGATTATCCTATTTTACAATAATAAAATAAAAAAATCAATCTAACTAATCGAACAATTGATGGAAATGTAACAATAATAATAACAATCTAACAATCTAACATTAAAAATCACGTAATTACCAATAATAATAATAATAATCTACTATTAACATTAACAATCATATAACTAACAATAACAAAAACAATCTAACATTAATATTAACAATCACATAGTTAACAATAACAATCTAATATTAACATTAATAATAACAATAACAAAAATTTAACATTTACATTAAATCTAATCAGATTCTGCGTAGATTTTTCACGCAACTGCGAAAGTGTGGGATTTATTTCCGATTTCATTTATGATTCTTTCCGATTTTATTTGAAATTCTTTCTAAAACTATATATATGGGTGTAAATGAAATTGAGAGGTATTCTAAGGGATCCTAAGACTTTTTAAAAGGGTTTTAGGATTTATAAAAGGGTGGAGAAAGGGAGAGATTTGAGTATTACTCAAGTCTGGTAAGTCATTTCTCTTTGTAATTTCTGATTTCATAGTGAAGATCTGTCGCTTTGTGCCGTGATTTTTTCTGGATTAAATCTTTGTATTCTCTTATGTTTGCTTGGTACTCTTAGATTGCTATCCTAGATCCATCTTTGTGCGATTCTGCAATACAATCCCCAACAAGTGGTATCAGATCAATCATTGGGGCACAGATCTGGATCTACAGGATTAGCATCAATGAGAAACGCTAAGTTTGATATTGAGAAGTATTCAGGCAAAAATAATTTTGAATTATGGAAGATCAAGATGATTAGTTTATTAACTAAGCAAGGCGAAGTTAAGGCTCTTGAGGAGCAAAAATTGACTATGAATGACGAAGACTGGAATACTCTTGACATGAATGCTTTAGTTTCCATCCGTTTATGTCTCACAAATGAGGTTATCTACAATGTTTTGAGAGAGACAACTCCGGCTAGTTTATGGACAAAGTTAGAAGATATATGTGTGAAAAAATTCTCTAAAAATGTCCTACACTTGAAGCTACAGTGGTACACCTTCAAGATGACATAGGGTGAAGATCTGGAGGCCCACATCAGTAACTTTAATAAATTGATTTGCAAACTGCTGGATATGGAGAAAATGATCAAAGATGAGGAACAAGCATGTATGTTGTTGAATTCTCTTCCGGCATCATATGAGTCATTCAGGGACACAATGTGTACCGCAAATAAAACCCTGAGTGTCGACACCGTTATCTCAGCCCTTCAAGGGAAGGCCATGAGAAATCTAAACAGTGGCATAGGGTCATCTTCCGATATACTATTTATGAGGGGAAGAAATACTGAGCGAAGTATATGATCTTCAAAACCTAGATCCAAATCCAAGGGTAAGGGCAACGGAAAACTAAAATGCTAGAATTGTGGGATGAATGGACACAGAAGAAGAATTGCACAAATCCTAAAGCAAAGAAAGGAAACTCAGAGACTTCTTCCAGGGAGGCCAATGTTGTCACATCTGATGAAGAAACAAGTGGAGGTGATGTTCTGTTTGTGTCTATGGTCGAACTTTGCATGACAATCTTAGAGATGAGTGGATCCTTGACACATGAGTATCATATCATATGATTCCTCATTGGAGTTGGTTAGCCAGTTATAAGGAATGAGATGGTGGACAAATCTTTATGGGCAATGACAATGCTTGTAATGTTGTGACTATTAGTACTGTAAGCATAAAGATGTTTGATGGGATAGAGTGTACCTTGATTGATGTCAGACACGTTTCTGATATGAAGAAAAGTCTGATTTCTCTCAGTGTACCGGAAGCTATATGGTGCAAGTTCACTGATATTGATGGTGTTCTTAAAGTTTCAAAAATGACACTCATGGTTATAAGAGCTCAAAGGCACGAGAACCTTTACAGGTTGATTGAGAATACTTTAGCAGGTGGAGCGACAATGACTGTTGCAGATTCTACATTTACACGTATGTGGCGTGCTTGTCTAGCCGCATGAGTGAATGGGGCATGAAGGTGCCATCTGATCGTTGTTTGATTCTAGCTTTTAAAAATTTTGATTTAAATATATGCGAGTATTGTATATATGGTAAACAATCTAGATTATCTTTTAAATATAGAAAACATGTATGGAAGGGAGTGCTTGATTATATGCACTTTGACATTTGGAGGCCATCGCCAGAGGTTTCCATTGGGGGGTCGTCATGGTTTGTTTCATTCATTAACGACTATTCAAGGAAAGTTTGAGTTTACTTCATGAAACGTAAATTTGAAGTTTTCACCATATTCAAATAATAGAAAATAATTGTGAAAAAATAGTCAGGACGAAAAATAAAAGTTTTAAGGACTAACAATGGTGGAGAATTTACTTTCACTGAGTCTAATGAATATTAAAAGGATGAAGGGATCATCAGGCATAACACAGTGCATCACACGTCCGAACAAAACAGTGTGGCTGAGCAGATGAATCGGACTCTCTTAGAGAGGGCCAGATACATGTTAAGTAATGCTACATTAAGTAAGGACTTATGAACATAGACCGTTAACATGACTTGTAATTTGGTAAACCAGTCTCCTTCTATGCTAATTGAATGTAAAATTTCAGAGGAAGTATGAAGTGATCATAAGCTGAATTACTCACATTGTGCATATTTGGTTGTGAGGCTTACTCTCATGTATCATTAGTTGAAAGAGATAAGCTAAACTATAGAGCTAAAAAGTATATTTTTGTTGGCTATGGTATTGATGTGAAAGTTACAGGTTATTCGACAAGGTCACATGTAAGGCCATCACTAGATGTGACGTTAGATTCGATGTAAGCTCCCTATTCTGCAAGAATGATCAAGAGGAGCAAGAGGAACTAGAAAGGTTGATCGTAAATGTCCATATTGACATAAACAATACTCAGGTAGAAACAGATGTGTAGACAGAGGTACAAGAGCAGGTACAACAGCCACTCGTGAGAAGGAACCCGCCGTGTGACTGCAGATTATCAGCAAGATACGGGGACGATTTTAATATCACATATGCCCTCATTTAGGAAGCTCTTGATGAGCCTGATGCAGAAAAGTGGAAGACGGCTATGGATGATGAGATAAAATCATTGCACAAAAACCACACATGGGAGTTAATGGAGCTTTCAGTGGGCTGAAAAGTGATTGGATGCAAATAATTATTCAAAAGGAAACATGATAGATATAAAGCGAGGCTGAAAATGAAGTTGTGTGTTAAGAGAGAAGGAATTAACTTCACAGAGATATTTGCGCTGGTGGTTAAGCAAGTATTCATAAGATTCGTTTTGGTGCTAGTTGCCCAATAAGATCTCGAATTGGAATAGATGGATGTCAAGACTGCTTTCCTGCACGGGGAGTTGGAAGAGCAGATCTACATGAAACAACCAAAGGGCTATAAAGTTCAAGCGACAGAGAAAAAAGTTTACAGGTTAATGAGGTTGTTGTACGCCTAAAACAGTCGCTTAGGCAGTGGTATAAAAAAATGATTCTTTCATGTTGAGTCAGAAATTTACTCAGAGTCAATATAATCACTGTGTCTATTATAAGACACTGAGTGATAAAAAATTTATCATCCTAGTATTGTATATTGATGATATGTTGATTGCCTGTTATGATATGTCTGAAATCAACGTACTGAAGACTCAGCTATCAGGGACATCCGAGATGAAAGATCTGGGAGCTGCAAAGAGGGTTCTCGGCATAGACATTTATAGAGACAAGAAGATAAGCAGACTTTAATTATCATACGCAGAATGTCTTAAAAAGGTGTTAATCAAGTATGGGATGGACCAGACAAAGCTAATGAGCATTCCCCACGCGGCTCACTTCAAGCTTTTCTCATAACAATGTCCTAAATCAAATGAGAAAAAGCATGTTATGTCTCATGTGCCTAATTCAAATACGATTGACAGTTTAATGTATGTCATGGTCTGTACAAGACCAGATATTTCACAGACAGTCGGTGTTGTGAGCAGATACATGTCAAACCTCGGTAAGCAACATTGAGAAGCTATGAGATGGCTACTTAAATATATTTGAGGTACAAAAGACTACGTCTTAACTTTTGAGAAGATGAGAGCAAAGTTGGTAAGGTATGTGGATTCAAACTGTACAGGCAGTGTGGATTCCAGAGAGTCAACTTTAAGATACCCGTTTGTACTAGCGAGTGGAGCAATGACTTGGATGTCGAAGCTTCAGTCTGTGGTCGTACTTTCCATGACTAATGTAACATCCTGAAAATTGGGGGTCGGGTAGAAACCCAACTCCCGAGTTCCAGAACGTCACTTATGCAACATAGATAATGATAAATGCATGTTGTCTGTAGAATGACATTAAACAAGATTGAGACTAAGCCAAAATAGCATATCATACTCCAGAGACAGTTAAATCAGCAAGCGAAAGACTGTGATAAATACATAAAATATATAATTGATTGTAAGTCTCCAGAGTGTGAACATGTTACCAGGTTAATTAAATACATGTATACTCCAAAAATGGAAAGAAAAGAATATACATGAGTGTTCCAAAAATATAAAATGGCAAGTGTCAAGGCGTCTAATCAACCTCCCTGTAATCCCGTCGATCAGAACACGGAGGAGAAGTCCTCCTCATCATCATACAAGTTCGGCTCCTCTTCACAAGCAGCGCCATCATCTGCAACTACAACCGGGTCTGGTGGGTGTCCGAAAATACCGTCCCGTAACGTGGGAGTGAGTGATCAACTCAGTGGAATAATAGAGCAAAGATTAATATGTTATCAAATCAATCACGCGTTAATAGTAAGACAAACAATCAAACATTCCTAGATACTGTTGTTAATGCATGCATGAAATGACATGATGGATGCCCTCACCGACATACTCCCTCATACGACACCATCTTACGCCGCAGCATGCTTTCTTTTCTCAGTGCTCCACATCTTTCAGGCACATGAAATGCGATATGGATAATGATTACCAAGTTGTTATTAGTCCTTTTCATACAACAGGATTGGAAAACTAGGATACCTTCCTTATATCAATCCCAACACAGATCCTGTATAGGGTCGTCACTCCTAGTAATCTCATACGATGTTATATTTATAGGTCGCTGCAAGGGCTGTCAGGGCTGTTGCACGCACTCATTGCTCCTCTCCCCCATCACCTTATCAATACAGGCCTATTTATATCCTTAAGACTGCATCAGGACTCATCGCCCCCATGCGGTGTCAGGATAAACTCAAGGTCACTACAAAGGGCTCGTCACCAATCAGTGTAGGCCGACAACAAGAATATAGTGTCCTATACCACCATAATCTGCTTAGAGTAGGGTGCTCACTGGTCATTACGGGGAGATTTGTGGCCCCAGCATAGGCCGACAGCTCGACCACGGTGTCCCATACCACCATGCCCGGCTCATGAGTCTTTATGGATCAAGGTACCATGGTTAACAGAGTTTTCAATGGTAAGTTCAGTACCCTAGGTTCAAGCAGTTATGATAAATACAAGGTGAACATACAATGGTTAGTCGGGTTACTTGGTGAGTCCGACTAGCACGATCGCACGTTGAATCGACCGACATGAAGTGCACAAGCACTTCGTGTGGCGTGACCACTATCGACGACTCTAGTACGACTCGGGTTCGTCATACACATCCTTCGTGGCGAATAGAATCCAACCACGAATTCTAAACTGTTACCGAATGCTTGGACTAGAGTATAGCCCCAAGCACATGTAATGTGAAACAGTAATCAGATGAGAGAGGTAAAATTGAAATACAAGAAATTTCAGCATGTTATCAGCATGTTATAATGTACATCATAAGCAGTTAACCAAACACGAGTATTTCACACATAAGGTAACCAATTCAAATACAACAAGTATGAAGGAAATCATGTGCATCATTAAATTGGTTGAGAATCCATTCTCAACGTTAATCTACAACACCACTTACTCAATACTTACTAATACAGACATTTATACAAACACTTAGTCCACACAATTCCAACGTACTTGACGTATGTTGATTTCAACATATAATATGACAGATCCTTATATTAAGGAGTTGTTTAGTACACACAATCATGTTCTTACATTCAAAACATATGGCAGACATAAATCATATTGATTTAGGCATTTTAACAAACACTTAGTCTACACACATTAGTCTACATAGCATATGTCGGCCAATATGTGCATTAGGGCGAATCTCTTCGCCAAACAGATCATACATCCATAACTAGTATAAATACATGGCAAAGACCCATGATAATCATGTCGGTAAAATACGTACGTATACAGTATTTCCTACAAATACCTAAAATACCCTAAATCTCATATTTTTCGTACACAATAAAAATAAAAAACGGACAGCAAGTTCTACATGTCAAACAACATTCTCTTCGATAATCTACTATTAAACGACATTGAAAGCTTTGAAATCAGTCAATCAAAACATCTAAAATTCTCACCTTTTGCCGTAGACGTATATCGATTCGAATAGAATGTCAATGCTTCGTCAACGGCGTTATGACGACCTATGGCATGAAATAGGTTAGCAATACCAACACTACAACTATTCTAAGCTTCAAATCAGGTTAGGGTTAAGATTTCTTACCTAAGAATGGAGCTGAAAACACCGGAATGGTGGCGCAGAAGCGGCGGCTATGGAACATGGACCAGCAGGGAAGAATCCCAGGAGAGAGCTCCAAATCTCCCTCCCTTTCTCTCTCTTTTCTCTCTTCTCTCTCCAAATTGATATGGAATGAAAGAGTAAGGGTTTAAGCCCTTTTTATAAGTCCAAAAGCGATGAAAATAGACTTGGGGCCAAAGTATACTTATTTTATGTTCAAATACGGACTGCTCCGTCTCAACGGAGCATTTCTGGAGGTCCCCTGGCTGAATGTAGTCGGACTTAAGCTCATGGGTACTGGATCCTGCTCACATCAAGTTTTCAGTTCGGTAGTGTTCTCAGATCGCACGTGGCGGACCAGTTTCAGTTCAACGGCTACCGGTACTCGATCAGGGCCACAAGTACGTTGACTTGTAAGGGTCACCTATCCTAATCCGAGGGTAAAATTTGATCAAATTCTGACGGTCAGAAAGCTTAGAAAATGTCGCGCAAACGACACGTGCCAGATTTCATACTTTATATTAATTTCTAACGTTTCTCACACTCTTCACTCTAGACTCAAGGAAATCGTCGTGGGATATCATCTGGACTTGATTTTTGAGGTGATTGTCAAGTCCAACTAGGCGGTCAGGATTGTTTAAGTTCGGGATAGTCGGACTTTCGACGTGCGGTCCAGAGCCGATACAAAGTTTCAAGGTGCTCCTGAGAGCAATCGGGAATAGAATTTGATCCTAGACTTTCTGCCTAGACTCTGACAGAAAATTCGTCGTATCAGTTCTTAATCCTAGCCGATGCCGATCTTCTGCTTGATCAGAGCATTGGATTCATTGGCAACTACCAGGATTGAGAAGTCAATTCAAATCGCGAATACTTCGCTTATATATGCAGTTCCTTTATTCCGCGTTCCCTAATGTAATAAGTCCTTGGCAAGACAATTCTAAGGGGGTGTATTGATTTGACCTATTACTAATTCCAAGGGATTTATAAGTTCTCTCCAAGCGTGAATAGTTTCTAATCAAACAACCTCCCTAAGAGTTATTAAAGAAGCCTATAAGTATTATGGGGATTACCCTAATGGTTTGCTACAATTAATTTTCTTACCTGTTTGGCATATTGGCGACAATTCCCATCTACTTAGAGTAAGATATATATTTTCAGTGGTTGACCAGTACAAAGGGACGGTTGTAGTGGGCTTGATCCCGATACGTCAAATGTTCGCTAGGCCAGGGTAGACAACGTTGTATCTCTTCCTAATCGTGGTGGATCCTGGTCTTCTGCTCGGCTAAGCAGTGAGTCCATTGGTAGTCGTCCAGGATTGAGAATTTGGGTCAAGCCGCGAATGCTTCGCAATCATGTATTTCAGTAACTCCGTATAGTCCGATCACTCCAAAGCTTAGGGAATGCCCATCACTGAAAGGTTGAAATTTCTTATTTGGGTCTTGGCTTAATTTATATCTATGGTGGGAGTTAGGGGTTTCTACCTTTTCGTCTAACATGGACCAGTTTTTTTCGATCCTGGGCCAGTGGGGAGAGGGTCAACCACGCTTCGCTGCGCAGTTCTAACTCAACTGTTGTATTAGCTAACCTTACTAGATTGGGCTCATAAGGTTCTACCTCCCTTAAAAATTATTTCTATTCTAAAGGCTCAAGGATCCATGTCCTGATCCGTATGTTGGAACAAGGCAGAATTTATGACTTCTCTTGGGTGTTGTGGTTAATTTCAGGGTCGGGTGTGAGTTTGTGGCAAGATATCTATACCCTATCGGCTAAATGTTCTTAATACTTTCCAAGGGCGAATTAACAAACTTTTGGTTGTAGGTGGTCGGGCCAACACGGAAGAAAAGTTGTATAGTGGGTCTGAACCAGATACAAAGTGTTTGTATAAATGTTTGTATTAGTAAGTATTGAGTAAGTGGTGTTGTATATTAGTGTCGAGAATGGATTCTCAACCAATTTAATGATGCACATGATTTCCTCCATACTTGTTGTATTTGAATTGGTTACCTTATGTGTGAAATACTCGTGTTTGGTTAACTGCTTATGATTTACATTACAATATGCTGATAACATGTTGAAATTTCTTGTATTTCAATTCTGCCTCTCTCATATGATTACTGTTTCACATTACATGTGCTTGGGGCTATACTCTAGTCCAGGCAGTCGGTAACAGTTTAGAATTCGTGGTTGGATTCTATTCGCCATGAAGGATGTGTATGACGAACCCGAGTCGTACTAGAGTCGTCGGCAGTGGTCAGGCCACACGAAGTGCTTTTGCACTTCATGTCAGTCGATTCGACGTTCGATCGTGCTAGTCGGACTCACCAAGTAACCCGACTGACCATTGTATGTTCACCTTAAATTTGTCATAACTGCTTGAACCTAGGGTACTGAACTTACCATTGAAAACCCTGTTAACCATGGTACCTTGATCCATAAAGACTCATGAGCCGGGCATGGTGGTATGGGACACCGTGGTCGAGCTGTCGGCCTATGATGGGGCCACAAATCTCCCCGTAGTGACCAGTGAGCACCCTACTTTGTGAAGGTAGAAATGAAAAACGGACAACATGTTCTACATGTCAAACAACATTCTCTTCGATAATCTACTATTAAACAACATTGAAATCTTTGAAATCAGTCAATCAAAGCGTCTAAAATCCTCACCTTTTATCGTAGACGTGTATCGATTCGAATAGAACGTCAATGCTTCGTCAACGGCGTTATGACGACCTATGGCATGAAATAGGTTAGCAATACCAACACTACAACTATTCTAAGTTTCAAATCAGGTTAGGGTTAGGATTTCTTACCTAAGAATGGAGCTGAAAACACCGGAATGACGACGCAGAAACGGCGGCTATGGAACATGGAGCGGTAGAGAAGAATCCCAGGAGAGAGCTCCAAATCTCCCTCCCTTTCTCTCTCTTTTCTCTCTTCTCTCTCCAAATTCGTATGGAATGAAAGAGTAAGGGTTTAAGCCCTTTTTATAAGTCCAAAAGCGATGGAAATAGACTTGAGGACAAAGTATACTTATTTTATGTCCAAATACGGACTGTTCCGTCTCAACGGAGCATTTCTGGAGGTCCCCTGGCCGAATGCGGTCGAACTTAAGCTCATGGGTACTGGATCCTGCTCACATCAAGTTTTCAGTCCCGTAGTGTTTCCATATAGCACGTGGAGGACCAGTTTTAGTTCAACGGCTACTGGTACTCGATCAGGGCCATAAGTGTGTTGACATGTAAGGGCCACCTATCCTGATCCGAGGGTAAAATTTGATCGAATTCTGACGGTCAGAATGCTTAGAAAATGTCGCGCAAGCGACACGTGACAGATTTCATAATTTATATTAATTTCTAACGTTTCTCACACTCTTCACTCTGGACTCAAGGAAATCGTCGTGGGACATTATCTGGACTTGATTTTTGAGGTGATTGTCAAGTCCAACTAGGCAGTCAGGATTGTCTAAGTTCAGGGTAATCGGACTTTCGACGTGCGGTCCAGAGCCGATATAAAGTTTCAAGGTGCTCCCGAGAGCAATCGGGAATAGAGTTTGATCCTAGATTTTACGGTATTGTAGCGTCAACTATCCTATACATTTTGACTCTAGCAAATCGTATTGAAAGTGATTGGTGAGAATTTCACCGGTCATCTAGTGCAACGCTAGTTGATTCTCGTTGGATTTCTAAAGGAAGTAGCCTTTATTGATTTTTGTTTGAGATGAGATTTGAAGGGTGGAGCGAGGGTGTTTGAAAACGGAAGAAGAAAGAGTTTAGAGGGGTGGTTTTTGCCAAAAGTCAGACGTTTTGATGAGAAAGGAGAGCTTGGAGGGTCACTTTGTGAAGGAAGTACCTGATCGGGGAGGTTTTAAGGGACGACCCACACCTAGGGGAGGTACCCTACCCCCCAAACTGCATCGGCCCAAAACCCGGACCCAGCCTGACCCGTTAACCGACGAGGTCCTCACCGGTGAAATCGTAATCTGGCGATGCTGGCCATAGGGGCTGGTTTTTCCCTGCCCTGGAGGTCCCAAATATATGTGGGGCCCACCTTGGATCATTGTGGATTAGTGTGGGTGGGCCCACGACTCCATTCGAGGCGTTTCGGGGCCAATTTGCTGATCGAAATGAATTTCTGTGGCGTATAGCATATGATTTTGGGGTAGGAGACGCTAATCTATCCAACTAACTTATCTATTTTGTTAGATTCCAAGAGGTTAAGGGTCGAGATCTATTTTACCCATTTATTTACTATTCACGGTAATTTTTAGCTTCGGTATAGTTCTTCATCGTTAATACCCTAGGATTGGTGTTCTTTACTATTTAAACTTGAGGAGTCATGTTTAATATGAAAGTACTTGGAGAAATTTGAAGAATGAGGTAGTGAAAGGTGAGTTTTGAAGGAAATGGGTTGAAAAGTGATTTCGTTGGCTTTGGGATTGAGCTTTGAGAGTGTTATGGTTGACCCATTGCCTAAGGACGTCTAACTCCAGGTTGGCAAAATCCGGGGTGTTACAACTGAAGCAGAATATATGACAATGTCGGAAGCATTTAAAGAAGGTGTTTGGTTAAGAGGCATGATCAATCAGTTAAGATTTCAGCATGATAAATCAGTTAAGATTTCAGCAGGAGGCCGTGCCGATTAATTGTGATAGCGAGACCGCTATCAATTTGGCCAAAAATTCTGTTTATCACTCTCGTATTAAACACATTGATGTTCATCACCATTTTATCCGATAGGTGCTTGAGGAAGGAGCGTAACTCTGAAGAAGATTCACTCAAGCGTGAATCCAACAGACATACTCACTAAGCTTGTTCCTACAGAGAAGTTCAAGTTCTATGCAACTTATCTGAGCTTGGTGATGACGTAATAGGAGGACGTAGTGTGTACGAGAAACATTGATAAAGCTATGATGCAAGACAGAGATAAGAGAAGAGGACAATGAGCTGCACGTTTGAAGATTGAAGACATGGTGAAGATTGTTGTATTTGATGTCTTAAATTTAATCAGATACTGTGCAAATATTTCACACAACTGCGAAAGTGCGGAATTTGTTTCCAATTTCGTTTATGATTCTTTCCGATTTTATTTGGGATTCTTTCTCTCTCTCTCTCTCTCTATATATATATATATATATATATATATATATATATATATATATATATGAGTGTAAACGGGATTGAGAGGTATTCTAAGAGATTCTAAGGTTTTTTAAAAGGGTTTTAGGGTTTTTAAAAGGGTGGAGCAAGGGAGAGATTTGAGTATTACTCGAGTCTGGTAAGTCATTTCTCTTTGTAATTTCTGCTTTCATTTTGAAAATCCGTCGCTTTGTGCTATCATTTTTTTTCGAAAGGGTTTTCCGCGTTAAATCTTTGTGGTATATTGTGTTTACTTGGTACTCTTGGATTGCTATCCTAGATCCATCTCTGTGTGATTCTGTAGTACAATCCCCAACAACGTATTCCGATCCAAGTTGAAGCACTCGCGTGTCACTTGGTCCGTTGTCTATTTAAGGCAACCTGTTGCCACAGTTCAACAGAGAGACGAGACGGGGACAGAAAGCCAGAGAGAGTAATGCGAGGGAGAGAAGTAGACGTCGTCAGAGAGTTTGGTCCTAGAAAGTTGGCTTTGCCCGAATACGCTCTAACAATAACTAACTCTCATTACTACCAAAGCACGTGCCTAACTCTCTATCCTCTCTGAAATTTTCCTCTTGTCCGGTCCTACTGATTGTCAACATTAAAGCCGAAGTTGCCATTGAAGTCAACGAGTATGGTCAAAATTTGGGACGTTCGACCATCCATTTTGACTGAAAAGTATGCCTAATTTTCTATTTTCCTTCTCACATCTTAGAATCACGCTGTATTCTATTCCGCATATTTCTTACACACTTGCAGCATCTATACCCACTCATGCTTTTATTTTACTTTCATTTCTTTAATATTTCATGTACCTAGACCTAAAAAGTCTGTGAAGTATGACTTAACTTTGTGTGATTTCTTTAGTTTGCTATTGCTTTGTTCTTTTTTGCCCACCTTAGTTCTACAGCCTAACATAGTATGGCTTACTTTTGTTATATTGTAAGTTATTCTAAATTCAAAAATAAAATAAAAATACAATTCCATAAAGTTGATATTGTGCTCCGTAAAAGGTTGCCTAACTCATTCATTTTCCGAAATCGAGAGATCTATATCTAGAATATAAAGCCACGGACTAATTGCAGGAGTCACTGGAATTGAAAAATCTTATGATTTTGGACCGTTAAACGATCATGAGGTTTTTAGCTGATTGTAAATTCCAATCGTCTTTTCAGACACCTCTAAGTCAAACATATTTTTACCTCTTAGGCAACCCACCTCCCGGACAAAATAGTAAGCTGTAAAAACAACGCCGACATCCTTTTGCCATGCGATTTCACGTGCAGGAGTGGCGTTCCCAGTAGTCCAACGTGATTCTTAGGTCATGGAATTTACATAGGGACACGCTTCTGATGGACGGACTGGATCTCGTGTCTGTGCATAATGGTGGCACGCGTCGGGGCGTACATATATAGCTGCCTACTTAGCAAAAGCTGAATTCTTTTCTTTAATTGGTGATAAATAGCTTCAAATCAAGGCTATTATGATCATAATCCAACATAAAATGCCAGAGTGGCCCACTTGAGCATGATCATTGGGTGAAGCCCTGCTTTTTATGTTCTTTGGCACCGATTAAGGCCAGCTGATGAAGTGGGCTACACGTAAATTGAATGTCAGACACCTAACCGTAAACCTGTAGCCCAGCTCATGTGTGGACTAGACTGATTTTTGGACCATGTTGCATGCATTGTGGGACCGGCCTGATGAATGGTAAAGGCCTCAGAAATCTGTGCCATGCTAGGAACAGCAAGCAGTGAAATATATCTTCCCTCAGAAATGAAAAAAAATAAAATAAAATAAAATCTCCACAGGTTAAAAACCCAGGACTTTAATTGATGATGCCCATATCTCTTCCCACTCCACACCCCACATTACCTCATCTCCAGCCGACCACCCCATTTTTGCCACGTGGCATGCCATATCCAAAGTCATGAAATCTCAACCAAGCTTCTTCCCATATCTTTGGTCTTCACAAACATCACCCAATCATCAAAAATTTAAAAATAAAAATAAAATAAAAAATCCATCAAAAACAAATAAACGAAAATCCATCTCTTGATTATTGCTTAACTAAAACAAATACCAAAAACAACTTAATTCCATCCATATCCCCACTCTTTCCACCTCAAAAAAACTCCCCCACTTTATCCCAAAAAAAAAAAAAAAAAAAGAAAGAAAGAAAGAAAGAAAGAGAAAGGGGTTGTATTCACAGCCCATTTAAACCACACATCATCATTCACTTATCAAAATCAACTTTTTTATACTTCAAATATCTAAAACAGCTTAAAAAAGGAACTATTTTCAATTCTCTCCATCCCCATCTTCTTTTCCTTTGAACATCCCAAGGAAGAGAAGAAGGGGGAAAAAAAAAGATAAAAGAAAAAAGAAAAAGAAAAAGAAAAAACCCACTCCGTGTCTGTAGGAATTCTAGAATTCCTTCCATCTCCCTTCCATTACTGAAGTAACAAAGAAAAACCCACTTCAGCTCTTCCCTCACGAGCATCTGAAAAGCAACCAAAATGGCAATTTGCACAGTCTACACAACCCATTCACTTCATACAACCTGTTACATCTCCACCCCAACAAATACCCAGTTGGGATTTCACCAAAGACGGGTTGTTTTCTACAGCAGCAGCAAGAAGACTAGGAAAAGTACCGGATTCTCTGAGATCTCATGCTCAGCTGGGGAATCTAACACAGTGGTCATTGGGCTGGCAGCTGATTCTGGCTGTGGGAAGAGCACATTCATGAGGCGGCTGACTAGTGTCTTTGGTGGGGCAGCCGAGCCACCAAAGGGCGGGAATCCGGACTCAAACACCTTGATTAGTGACACAACCACAGTCATCTGCTTGGATGACTACCACTCTCTTGATAGGAAAGGCAGGAAGGAGAAGGGGGTGACGG
Source organism: Magnolia kwangsiensis (assembly GCA_037074715.1). Classification (NCBI taxonomy): domain Eukaryota; kingdom Viridiplantae; phylum Streptophyta; class Magnoliopsida; order Magnoliales; family Magnoliaceae; genus Magnolia; species Magnolia kwangsiensis. The sequence goes on along the minus strand of CM073589.1, from coordinate 4,212,637 downwards.
CGCTGGACCCAAGAGCCAATAACTTTGATCTCATGTACGAGCAGGTGAAGGCTATCAAGGAAGGTATTGCAGTTGAAAAGCCTATATACAATCATGTGAGTGGTCTGTTGGATCCTCCTGAACTAATTAAGCCACCCAAGATTCTGGTCATTGAAGGGCTGCACCCAATGTGAGTTTCCAGCTTTAAAAAATATTATAGGCCCCACCATGTCTGCACCCTCCTTTTGATGCATACACTCCCCTATTCTACTTTTGTTATTAGAATAATGACATAAATTAGGCTATGCAATATTCAGATGTAGGAAAAAAAGAGTGTCTATGTTTACAAAGAGAGGGTGTTACTATGATTTACACATGATTTTTCTTTTTATCGGTATCGTAGTTTACTCAGCATTTATATTACCATTTCCTGTTTTGTGCTTCTAGTAGGTTGGTGTTATCTAATTGTAGCATGGAATTTTTTAATATAAATGTTCTGGTGTGGCTTGAATTGCTAGTATTGTGTAGATTCTTGCTTTAAAATAAAAAATCTTAAGATAATTTATTACTTTTACTGGTAGCTAGAACAGCTAGTAGTATCTTTTGTTCTTTCTGTTTAGACTCTTGAAGGTACTTTATGGTTGATGGTCATTATATATTCCTTTTAGGATTTTGTACGTTTTAGGATTTTGTACTTGATCTTTGCTTGAAGAGAAAACAGAACTTCAATAGAGTACTTGTTTGTTCTTCATTTCTCATTGCTGATATAATGGAATGTGTGGCTTCCTTTCTTCAGTGTCTGGAATCAATAATAGGCTATATTTATACCATAGAAACAATCCAAATTCATCTAAATTACCATTTATTTTCTTTTCATAGGAATTCATGCTCATAAACATTGACTCCATATGGTAATTATTGCAATATATTTTGAATGCCTATTTATTTGGTAAAAGCTTTGATATTTTGGCCTCTCAACAGAGGCCTGTGGGCTTTTGCATCACATTTTCATTTCAGACATCCAGTCACAACGACCTGACATTAATCTAACAACAATAGAATGCTTTGGTTATTTTAACCATTTCTTATCTTGACTTGTGAAAGAAATGACTTGTGACTTCCACAAGCTATTCTTTATTGGAGTTGGAAGGATAATTTTGGGTTTTCTCTCTCTCTCTGAAATTTGAAATTTGAAAAAAAAAAAGAAAAAGATGCAAGATTTTCATCTTATAAGTTGTTCTACTAATGACCCTTAATATAAAAAATAAAAAGTGAAATGTAAAAAAGAAGAAAGAAAAGTTATTTTTACTGAGGAATTGGGTAGGCTAATTTGCATACTGTATAGTTAAAGGTGTACACAGACTCTTAATCACTAGAAGCTAGTTGAAACTTCTTTTTCCGTGTGTGGGGTGGGGTTGTCTTCCATTTCGATCTCTGCTTTCTTTATCAGATAACTACTGTCTACATGCATATAAAACTTTTAAGAGATCAATCTCACAGACAAATCTTTCTTTTGAACTTTGATCTTCTGGACCTATACCCATCTCAACAAGGATGAGTGTAAGGTCATGTTTGGAACACAAGAAATCCCACATTTCAATTCCAACCAGATTTTAAATCCAGGATTTTGGCCCTTCTCTAAAACCTACCAAAAAGCTGAGTTGCAGAATACAAGATTTTCAATCCTCTCCAACTGCCATGACTATCCTCTCCTCCTCTCTTTGAAGTATTCACATTCATTAACACTGTTGGATGTTTTTACTTGTATTTGCATCATGATGATGATATTCTACAAAAATCAAGCCCATGTGATCATCACATAGGCCAAACCATATAAAAATTGATTACTACCTAAAAAAGAAAAGAGATTTTGTTTCACTTATGAAATTAGTGGGAGAACTTTTGTGGGCCACTTGATGCTTGGAATTGTCTTATTTTTGAGTCATGACTATCTTACAATGGGATCAACACAATATTTTTCTTAAATGTTGCACACATATTTCATATTAAAATATTTGAGACAATTAACCTCATCACATTCATTACCCCGTAAATATACACAATAATTCCAGAAATCCCCAAAGTCGAAATTCAGGTTGCCTAATACAAAATTTGAAAATCCAGGCTGCCAAACACAACTAAAAATCTGGGGTTTCAAATTCATGCTCTCAAATGACCCCTAAATGGAAGTGAAGACTTTCGAACCAAAATCCATACTTGGGTTTTCATCACAAGCGCAGTCAGCTTTCTATCTCTATGAACTATTCCGGAACAATGAATCCATAAACTGTTGGGTTTTACAAGTGGTTTCCTATCAGTTAATCAGTTGATAATATCTCCTCAATTCTCAGGTTCGATCCTCGAGTAAGAGATCTCCTGGATTTCAGTATCTACTTGGACATTAGCAACGAGGTCAAGTTTGCATGGAAAATTCAGGTCAGTAAACAGATATATAGTTCTGAAATTTGCTGTTAGCGAGCCTTGTTTACTGTCTTCTTTTTCATGACCTTGTTCAAACATTGCAGAGAGACATGGCGGAACGTGGGCACAGCCTAGAAAGTATCAAAGCCAGTATAGAAGCCCGAAAACCAGACTTTGATGCTTACATTGGTATTTTTCTTCACCATAGCCTCACCTCAGTATCCATTGAAATCAGTTAAACCTAATCCGCAAGGGGATGACTCGAAAAGGTGATTCGACTCAAAATTGACTGGGGATGAGTTGGTTTGGCTGACTTTCAAGTTGAACCAGCAAGTTTTCAGACCATGGATTGTAGGATGTTTATCATCTACAATAGGATGTAGATATAGGATTTCTCTTTTTCTTCATTGGCAAGCATAGCCAGTCTCTCCCACACAATCCTAATATTTTCAGTATTTAACTGTGCAGACCCGCAGAAGCAATATGCAGATGCAGTGATTGAAGTCCTGCCGACGCAACTGATTCCGGACGACAACGAAGGGAAGATCTTGAGGGTTAAGTTGGTGATGAAAGAAGGGGTCAAGTATTTCAGCCCTGTTTATCTGTTTGACGAAGGCTCATCCATATCATGGATACCCTGTGGGAGGAAGCTGACATGCTCATATCCTGGCATCAAATTCTTCTACGGCCCAGACTCTTACTTCTCTAATGAGGTAACTAATTTGAGACTACCAAACCTACATTTCCGTCTCATTGTATTTGATTCCAATACTATCAGTCTATCACTTGCTAGGAAGGAAAGATTTGTATCCTTTTCCTAATTTATAACCAAGACTTTACTAAGAGAAAAAGGAAAAGACAGAAAACAGGAAAAAGCTTCATCAGGAAAGAGCCTGAAAGAGAGAGAGAAAAGACAAGTAGACTGCTATTCCCACATTATTCTACTGGAAATGAGTGACCCACGTTCAATGACTTATAACCTGAGATTGTGAGCATTATATCGATATGAGCTGTGCCTGATCGTCATTGGAAATTTGACATAGCAAATGTTACACATGGCATGTCCCAAAGAACCAAAAAAAAAAAAAAAAAAAAAGGATACTAGAGGCTGCAAGGGGCATGGAGCTATGTTTTACAAATATACCAATGGTGGGTGTTATCCGTTCAAACAAAAACCTTGACAATACCAAACTAAGTTAGAAGATCAAAACTGCACATATATAATTATCTTTTGAAACTCGTAACTTCTTCTAATATGACCATCATGTGTATTTGTCTAATTCTTGAGTCCTTATTTTATTAGGTTTCTGTGTTGGAGATGGATGGGCAGTTTGACAGATTAGATGAACTGATTTACGTCGAAAGCCACCTAAGCAACATCTCTACTAAGTTCTATGGCGAAGTTACGCAGCAAATGTTAAAGCATTCTGACTTCCCAGGAAGTAACAATGGGACTGGTCTCTTCCAAACCATAGTCGGGTTGAAGATAAGGGATCTCTATGAGCAGATTGTTGCCGAGAAGGCAACAGCTCCTCTACAGGCAACCAAAGCCTAATATTCAACATCGCAGAGTCATCTTCTCCTCTTCTTCAATTTTCCCCTTCGTTTTCTGTTAAATGTAGGCTCCTACAAAAAAAAAAAAGCACCCATAATGTATTTAAAGTAATTCTGTGGAGATTTGTATTATAGGTGCAAAGGTGATGAAATGTAGTGAAGTCCCAACACACTTTAAGTGTTGGAATATTTGAATCATATAATGACTGAAATATCCTGCAATTCACCCTTTTTCTTTTCTTTTTATTTTTACTGACAACAAAAGATTCATTAAAAACAAGTGAGTGGAGGTTGCGGCCCATTGCTGGTCGGTTGTTTCTTCCTCGGCAGTTACAGCCCATCATAGGTTGGCTCTTCTTTGCAATGCAGCCTTGCAGCTGCCTGTTTTTTTTTATTTTTTATTTTTTATTTTTTATTTTAAGATTATTATCATCGCTGATAAAAAGAGGGTACAAAAAGAATTTAATACACCATCAAAGATGTCTGCGTTGCAGCTAAAGCAAAAATCCCCAATAAAAAGAGGTCACCCATGAGACTCCCACTTCAGCTAACTGCGTTTGCATTAGCTTGTCAGAGCACATGATTGAAAGATGTTTCTTACTTCACCTAATTCCCAGCTTTGTCAAAGTAATCCACAAAATGCAAGGACAAGCTGCCCCTTGCCCACCAAATCACATTATGAGAGTCATGAGAGTCGCTTTCCACAATTAACCAGTAGAACAAGAAGGAAAACAAATTAACCAGTGACGGAGATATGATACCTCCTCCCCACTAGAATCCAGCTCCCATGAAAGACATCAACGGTTCTCCTTAATGGGCTCAGATAGACCATCCCACAACTACCAATCCTTCCCCAAAGAATTACTGGTTGAGTTAAGATTTAGAAATCGTGGTGGATGTGGTGTCCACCTCTCAATCACGCTGTCGACATTGCAAACAACTGCCACCCAGCTATTTTAAAGCATCATAAGCATCAAGATGTGCCCTCATTTTTCAGTTTAAAACTTGGGCTTGCTTCATCACATTGGCCATATAAGTGCGGTACTGCCTACTGAAATCTTTACTTCACAACTCTTATCTAAGAAGTTCTCAAATGTGTGCAGTAGTTTCTAACAGATGCCAAGGGCAAATGCAATCACGTCTTGTGATTGTATGGGAGGAAGGTTGAATTACAGTTACGGATTTCTGTTGAGAATTGTTTGATGAGTACATTATTCTTTCAAGTCTGGAACCTTTTTCTGCAATGGAAGAGAAAAAACGATAGACCACAACATTTGATTAACCAACTAACACCAAGCTAAAATCTAAATGAATGAAAAAGAAATCAAGATTTAGCATTATGTATTGGCATTTTTCTTAAAATAAAAAAAGAAAAAGAAAAAGAAAAGGAAAAAAAAAAGAGCTAGAGCAAGCGCACTTTCAATTTTGCTGTACTTTATCTCAACTATCTTGAGAGGAATGTATAGAGACTGCATGGTAGAAGTGTAACATGCTGAAGTTAATCATTGGAAGACTGGAAGAGAAATCATTTACAATGGATGTAAAATAGCAATGAGGAACTATTGGGTGCTAAGCTTAGGGAATGTATGGTTTGTTGACAGGATTCCAAACATGTGGGGCCCATGGTTTGGTGACCTAGACAGTAGATAAATGGGTTCCACCATGGATGGGGAATACCCCACTTAATTGGAAGACCCTGACCCTCCCATCTTTAGCCTATTTGCCATTGAATGTCAACAGTTCTTTCTTAACTGTATGTTTATAAGCCTCTGATCAAAGGTTTAGATATTTCCGATATGCAGCATTTTTTTAGGCATCCCCCATCCACAAAGGGCCAATAAGGTCAATCGTCCGGATCACTCAACCATGGGCCCAACATATGCAATACTGCACATCAGCAAACAATATGTTCACTGAGGCTCAGCACTCTATAATTCCTCAGTAGTAATAACTTCTGAAATTTGGGAACCCAGCAAATGTAAGAGAACTGCAGAAGCCTAGTATGGCTTGGGTTTAAGAAAAGCATACAATCTTTACACAATGTTCATGAAATGGCTTGAAGATACAGCACGAAGCACATCCCTAAAAGGGATATGACCGTGTTCTACCAGAAGGGTGATGAAAGACAGCACTGCCCGACTCTTCATGACTACCTGATTGTAACAAACTTGTTTGTACCGTGCCGGGCCCAATGGTTCTTCAAGTCAACTGCATTAGAAAGGTCGTGACCTTCCACTGCAAGTCTCTGAAGAAGTTTCCCATATGCACCGTTGCTCATCTTCCTTCCAGCTAGGCGTGCTCCTGGTCTGGAGAGACTCATTGGCAGAGGATATTCGGATATACTTGTGGTGCAACAGGATGATTGCCATCCCCCGGCACCCCATCTGTAGCATTGGCGAGGAATGCCAGTGCAAGAGCATATTGGTGAAGGTACGTGAGAAAAATCAAGTGTTGTTCCGTCGATATCAATATCTTGGTTCTTCTTTTCACGTTTTGAGCCTGCCAGAGGACCGCCCTTTGTATTAGCTGTAGATTCAGATGGACTTGTTTTAGATTGCTTCGGCCTCAAGGCCTTGGAGGCAATGTGATTAGAATTCTTCGTAGAAGGTTGCCGCTTTCTGATTTTAGTGGTTTTAGTCTCGAACTCATGATTCTGTGATGTGTCTGTTGGTGCATCAAGAACCATGTGAATGTCAGGGAGTACCATTTCAGCATTTGCTTGGGTTTCTGGCAATGGATTCGCACTTGCTTTTGTGGCAGATATGAAGTTTCTTTGATGAAGCCAACCAGCAAAATCCATGTCAGATGATTCTGCATCAGCTTCAGAGATCATGGCATGTCTAATTGGGAATGCAGCCACCTTCAGAAAAGCTGCTTGATGTTCAGAAACACTGGAAGAACCATCTAGAACAGCCCTGCCATGGACTCCGGAATTTGAATCTATGCCAGCAGCATGATCTGAGAAGTTCCAATTCCTAATACCCAATCCACCTTTCTCATCCATGTATAGTCACACAAGATGCTAAATGTCAATGACTTTCTTGCTTAGCTCATGGAATGAACTAAACCTGCATACTGCAACAAACACATCGAACGTTACCAATCACAACAAAGCACCAGAAAGTCAGTGATCCTACATCTGGAAACAGATGATGTCAATACAAGGGTAGATTCAGACTTCATTAGGTTAGTCTAGTTATAAAGGCAGGGATCTTTCCATGCAAATCAGTACTCAATGCAGTTTTGATGCTCCAAAATGCCCAGAGGAATGCATAAACATCCATTTTTCCATTAATCACCAACTTGCGATTTGAATGCATCCAAACGTTACAGCAGCGCATCATGAAACAACAATTACAAACAATGAATGGAGCTAATCAAAGGCATCATTGGGAACAGAAACTGGGCAAATAAATCACCAAATTACAACAAAAAGTATGCCATAGGCCTACAACTAGACACAAAATCATGAAACAAGTTTTCATATTCAAAAAGTTTGAAACTCACTTCAAAATTCAAACCAAAAGACCGGTAAATAGATCAGGCGGTCATGGATTTAACCAGAGAGACCTCGAGTTTCAAGAGATTAACTTAAAAGTAAAACCCAAACAATTGTTAATGAAAGGCCAAAGAGTTTCTTGAAATCATTAAGAGATCCTTACTCTTGCTCCGGTTGTAGACTCTCAGGAGTTTCACCACCCGGTCAAGGGTTTGAGTATCCATAGGTGGTGAAATCCCACTACGACGTGAGTGTGTGGGGGTGTGTGTGCATGTGTTTAAATTTTATTATTATTATTTTTTTATATAAAAAAAACATCAAATTGTGACAAGCTAAAATCGATAACCAAATCAATTCCAGGAAAAAGAAAGAAAGAAAGAAAAGCTGAGACCCACTTCAAAACCATTTTAACAGCAATGGTTATACTAGCAGCGCCAAGGATTTAACAAGAAACACATCATAATTTCACAAGTATAGATGACAAGAATTTCATGGTCACTTCAGGAGCGGTAAAAAATTAAGTTGTGATTTAGGAATTTCTACTCTGAGTAGAATTTCCCAAAAATTCAAAAAATGGGGTTCCTCTGTGTTTTGTTGAAAAGAAAGCGTTCTTCTTATGTGCACAACAACTTCTTCACGATTTTTGGGAATCCTAGCAAGGGTAGAAAAACCCCAGAAAATCATGAATTATTTTTCTCATGGACAAGCTGACCGCAAACTAAATCAACTGAAACCGATCCATTGCTAAAAAGAACTGGAAAACCCACTTCAAAACCATTTAAGGAGCAGGCAACAAATCAGGTGGGTCACGGATTTAACAAGGGAAATCTCAGATTTTCAAGACACTAGAAAAAAAAAAAGAGTAAATGACCCAATTCAAAAAATTAGCTGAAAACCTACCGCCATACCTCCGACGTATAGGCTTGATGGAATATAACCTTATAACAAAACTATAAACAAGTGAAGAGGGCGGTAGATATACGACCGTTTTGGACATGGATGTTCCGCGAGAGGAACCTCAAAATCCATGAATTTGGAAGAACATATTCCCAATAAAGATAAAAACAGGAAAGGTGCCATCATGCTAAAATTGGAATTTTACCACCACATAAACACCCAATAGAGCAGCAAAATGCTGGAGTTATGGTGATTTTTCAGCCATGAGAGCACAAACCATGAGAAGATTTTAAAAACCCAAATCAGAAAACCACCAAAACCGATGAAAGAATAATCAACAGCAAAAACCCAAATGAAATACCATCTGGGCCATGGATTTAAGCATCGAAGAACTCAGAATCAATGGCCAGGAATGCACTATTCCATCACAGAATACTAAAATATAGATAAAAATAAAGACACACATCAATCCAACAAAAGAGAATAAAGCAGCAGACACTCCAGTAATCGAGATTCTAAAGAAATGAGAGAGAGAGAGAGAGAGAGAGAGAGAGAGAGAGAGAGAGAGAGCAAATCAAAGAAAGATTACAGCAGGGGCAAAAAGGTAATTTGTTGGAGAGTCTTACAGGATAAGATCCAAGAGAACTTCTTCTTCTTCCTAATGTTGTAAATAGTCTGTGATTTTTGGGCCTTTTTTCCCCCTTTGTGTTGTTGGGTGTGGAGTAGCTCAGGAAAAGGTTGTGCCTCTGCTTTTCAGAGCAGAGTTCTTCCTAGTGACTTATATGATACTCCGCACCGTATCGCTCTTGATACACAAGTGCTCACAAATTTTACACGTGGCATATATATTAAATCAAATTAAACCGACTAAATTGTGGAACCCACTGTCTTTAGGTTACAGGATCAGAATCAGATTGTCCGAACCATCTTAACCTCTGATTCGTGGATAATTGTTCGTTGAAACAGGACCATCGGATATTTTTCAATTTTGACCGTCCAATAAATCTCCACCAATCCAGACCATCCAAATAAGTTGATGCCGTTATGGTTTAGAATGAAGAATGAAATTCGCATTGATCAAACAATCCTAACCATCCAAACGGTGGCCATCAAACGAACGGTTAATAGGATATTGGTCAGCATTAAAGTCCAGTGCGTAAAACGGGAAAGCCCATTTCAATATCCGGCCCAGCCGCATGAGCTGCCACAATGCGGGGAGTTATTTGACACACTGGCAGCATATGACGCTTGATACACCGGCACTCAAAATTCTTCACGTGTCATACATGAACTCAAATTGTAAAACACACTCTCTAAGTAAAGGTGCAAAAACAATCAGATTTCTTGAGTAATCCTGATCTCTGACTCGTTGAGACACGGCCATTGGATATTTTATTTTCAACCGTCCAACAGATTCCCAAGAATGAGAGTGTATTAGGTGCGGCCCTTAGCGTGGGGTCCACCTTGACTAAGGTATTCTACATCCACGCTGTCCATCTGTTTTTATTCCAGGCCAACATCCAAAAAAATGAATGGACGGGCATGGATGTAGAATACTTTAGTAGATTTTTACTACTGTACGACTCACTTATAAGCCACGTATCTCATGGGGCCCTACCGTACTTAACTTTCAAGAATACTCCCTGCTGTACAGGTGCACATTTACGGGGTTAAAATGCTCATGCTTTATCAAAAATGTAATTTACGAAAGCTGAGGTTTTTTATGACTACGGATTATAACTATAACCATTGAAATTGACCTGAAGTGAATGGAATTGACCGTGAAGTGAAGGAAACTAACTGCGAAGTAAACAAAGTGAATGAAATTGGATATGAAATGCATGAAATTCACCACGAATTGAAGGAAATTCCTCACGAAGTGAAGGAATTTGATCGCGAAGTGAATGAAGTTAATGTAATTGACCGCGAAGTAAAAGAAATTCACCATGAAGTAAAAGAATTTGACTGCGAAGTTAATGAAGTTAATGTAATTGACTACGAAGTGAAGAAAATTCACTGCGAAGTAGATGAATTGAATGACATTCGCCGCGAAATGAATGAAATTCACTGCGAAGTGAAGAAAATTCACTGCAAATTGAATGAAGTGAATGTAATCGACCGCAAAGTGAAAGAAATTTACCGCGAAGTAAATGAAATTGACCGCGAAGTGAATGTAATTGATTGCGAAGTGAAGTAAATTCACCGTGAAGTGAAGGGAATTCACCGCGAAGTGAACAAAATTGATCGCGAAGTGAGTGAAATTGGCCACGAAGTGAATGAAATTGATTGCGAAGTTTATTAGCCATCCAACATGTTGATAGGGTCACACAGACATGGATGAAGGCAAAGCACAATTATCAGCTTGGCCCAAAACTTTTGTGGCCCATAAAAAGTTTTTAATGGCCATTGATCATCGTTTCTTGTGGTGTGGTCCGCTTAGAATTTCATTCACTTCGTGATGAACTTCATCATTCATTCACTTCGCGATGAAGTTCACTCACTTCACGATGAATTTCAATTGCTTCGTAGGAATGTTGATAGACTTTAATGAGTTACATGATTGACTAGAGGGAATGTTGATATTTCGTAGCCCGAATCATTCCCCTTACCTTTGTGTAATGTATCCCACCCTGATAAGGTCGATGAAGGCCAATGATGGAAAGCACCACCCCGTAGCGGAACTCATTGCTAATTTTGACCTCAGGCATGCTTCTATAGATTGACTTGCCAATATTTACACACTTGTTCGCTTCCTTCAGAACTTACTAGTAGCTAGGTCGATTCGCCTAATAGCCTTCCCTTGTCCACTCTTTGCTTTCCTTGTCACCGCGAATTGAATGAATTCACCGTGAAGTGAGTGAAATTGATCGCGAAGTGAGTGAAATTGACCGCGAAGTGAACGAAATTCACCTCAAAGTGAGTGAAATTGACCGTGAAGTGAATGAAATTGACTGCAAAAAGAGTAAAGTTCACCGCGAAGTGAATGAAATTGATCGAGAAGTGAATGAAGGGCATGAAATTCGCTACGAAATGATTGAAATTGACCACGAAGTGAATGAAATTCATCGCAAACAGATTAAAATTGATCGTGAAGTAAATGAAATTAGCTGCGAAGTGAATGAAATTGACCACGAACTGATTGAAATTGATCGCTAAGTGAATGAAATTGATCGCGAAGTGAATGAAGTAAATAAAATTTACCGTGAACTGATTAAAATTGACCACAACGTGAATGAAATTGACCGCGAAGTGAACAAAATTCACTGTGAAGTAAACGAAATTGACCGTGAAGTGAGTAAAATTGACCGCGAAGTGAACAAAATTCACCGCGAAGTAAGTGAAATTGACCACAAAGTGAATGAAGGACATGAAATTCGCTACGAATTGATTGAAATTGACCACGAAGTGAATGAAATTCATCGTAAACTGATTAAAATTGACCGCGAAGTAAATGAAATTAACTGCGAAGTTAATGAAATGAATAAAATTGACCGTGAAGTGAACAAAATTGACCGTGAAGTGAGTAAAATTGATCACGAAGTGAGTCAAATTGTTCGTAAAGTGATTGAAATTGACTGTGAAGTGAATGAAATAAATCGTGAACTGATTGAAATTGACCACGAAGTGAATGAAATTGACCGTGAAGTTAATAAAATTCATCGTGAACTGATTGAAATTGACCGCGAAATTAATGAAATTGACCGCGAAGTTAATAAAATTCATCACGAACTGATTGAAATTGATTACGAAGTGAATGAAATTGACTGTAAATTGATTGAAATTGACTACGAAGTGAATGAAATAGATTTTCGACCATCGCCCTGATGGAATCTTGGAAAATAACCAAGTTAGTTGGCTAAAGTAGCTTCTCCTACCCCAAAATCATATATGATATAAATATGTATTAGAGAAAAATATAGGGGGAAAAGTTCTCCGAGTCCAAAAAATAAAAGAAAATTGCATAGACTGCTGAATGAAATTCATCGTAAACTGATTAAAATTGACCGCGAAGTAAATGAAATTAACTGCGAAGTTAATGAAATGAACAAAATTGACCGTGAAGTGAATAAAATTGACCGTGAAGTGAGTAAAATTGATCACGAAGTGAGTCAAATTGTTCACGAAGTGATTGAAATTGACTGTGAAGTGAATGAAATGAATCGCGAACTGATTGAAATTGACCACGAAGTGAATGAAATTGATCGTGAAGTTAATAAAATTCACCGTGAACTGATTGAAATTGACCGCGAAATTAATGAAATTGACCGCGAAGTTAATAAAATTCATCACGAACTGATTGAAATTGATTACGAAGTGAATGAAATTGACTGCGAATTGATTGAAATTGACTACGAAGTGAATGAAATAGATTTTCGACCATCTCCCTGATGGAATCTTGGAAAATAACCAAGTTAGTTGGCTAAAGTAGCTTCTCCTACCCCAAAATCATATATGATATGAATATGTATCAGAGAAAAATATAGGGGGAAAAGTTCTCCATGTCCAAAAAATAAAAGAAAATTGCAGAGACTGCTGTAACAGAATGTGTAGTAATTTTTTTTTCCCGGTGTAATCCCTTATTGCTTTTATGGGTCCTATCATGAGGTATATGTTATATCCAAACCGTCCATTTATTTGGCAAGCTTGTATTAAGGCTTAAGACGAAAAATAAGACAAATATAACTATCAAGTGGACCACACTATAAAAGGCTGTGGAGGATTGAACATCTACCATTGAAACCCTTTAGGGGTCATAAAATTTTTGGATCAGTATGAAATTTGTTTTTCCTCTTCATCCAGGTCTTCATGACCTTATGAATGGATTGGATGGAAGATAAATGTGTTGGTGGGCCCTACGAAATTTTTAACGGTGAAAATCAATTTTCCCGCTGCTATTTGTGGTGTGGTCCAGTTGATCTTTAGATATGAATCTTTTTTTTTTTTTTTGATAATGCTATGAACTAATCTCGAAATATGGATGAATATGGTGGATATAATAAATACATAATTGTGGGGCCCAAGTAACTTTGATTTTTTTTTGAATCGTTCATACAACTCGGAGTTTAAGGAGCATCAACGCTCGTCTTCGCACACTAGCCAATCCGCTTTCAGAAGGAATGGTGGGAGTATTTTGGTCCGATGAAAAGTTGCCCGTACACTAGGAGCGTAGTTTGGGATAGTAAGTTTGGACAGGCGTGATAAGGTTGTTGGCTTAAAGGTGAGTCGTACAGTACGAAAAAGCCCATACATAAATCAAGGTGGGCCTGCCACAAGGGTTGCATCGTCTTGTGTGAGGCCGGGCTGCACCTAATATGCTCCCCCCACAATCCGATAGTGGGATATAATGAAATAATTGTATGGGTCCATTACATTTAAAGTGGAAGCCATCCGTTGAACAGTTTAATTTGAATTATGTACGTTCCAAGTATGCAGTTTATAAGTGCCTGCATATCATCCTTCGCATATTATTGGAGTATCAAAGTTTTTCTCGTTACACAGGTGCACTAACGAGTTAGAATGTGCAGATGAAAATACCCTCGACATCTGGCTACGGATTATAACCGCAACAATAGGTAAATAGGAAATTCAATGAACCAAGCATGCATTCAACGAGCATTGAAATAGCTACGGTTATAATCCGTAGCTATAGGTTTCACGGTGCCGCTTAATGCAGTATTTTTGTCTGCAAATAATTTGTCCGTACAGAATGGTATAGTTTGGGAAATTAAAGTTTAAGAGGGCTTAGAAAAGATGGTGGGTGAAAGGTGGGGTATACAGTTGTAAATTTCTCTTGAATAAATGCTACTGGAGGTGCCATAAGAACAATGATCCCGTACAAACTGTCGTGTACCTTGTTGTGGTGTAAATTTCTGTAGGGCCTAAGTAGATTCCACGAATGATCAATGTGAACCGTTGGAAAGGAGGGGTCCACTATGGATTGCGAATGGACTTAAAATTAGAATGAATCGAGGAATTCAGTACTCAGAATAAGCCTTTCAAAACGGATGGTTAACCATTTCTATTAGTTATTATGGCCCATCTTACAGGCCTTTTTCTTTTTAATGGTTTTGATAATTTTTGTTCCATGTACGATCTTCCATGAGACCCTCATAATTGCATGATGCATCAAGCTGCCCGTTTATATTTGCATGCTATATGTGAAGTCCATGACCTGGAAATGCGGGACTAAAGCAAGTGTTCGTGTTCACGACAATAGTCAAAGCCTTGTTAATAGTAAAGAAAGAATTATTCGAAAAAAATTAACCTTTTGACTGTGATTCATCTAATATCAGACCTGCTGGATAGACGGTTTGGATCTGGGTGGAGATGACACAACGGATAATTTTCAATCCATCAATTCATATAGAAGGAAAGGAAAGAAAAAGATGAAAACTCAGCTTGTTAATAATTAAAATAATCCTAAATTATCTTGTAATATATATATTAATATTAGAATTTTAACTTATATATTTTTAGTGATTTGGACACTTTTTAGGTTTTTCCAAAATAAAAATGTCTCTCCACCGGTTGTTTTTCTAGACTGCGATGGTTTTTCGTGGAAGTTGAGAGTATTTTGAGAGTAGAATGTGGGTCGTACTAAATCAATGATAGGTGCTACATCCCAATTGATTTGATCCATTTACTTTAATTAGTCATAATAGGGTTATTTAAAAAATTTTAAAGTTGTTGTGGCATATAACTGTATTAACGTTGTGAGTTAATTTTAATCTATTTTATCCGATGTGATCCATGTTTGATAAGTTTTACCCTAAAATTTGGGCAGATGAAATGAAATTAAAACCCATTTCATATGGACGGTTTAAATCTACTTTAAGATTATCAATGAGCCTCATATAAAACATATGATAGATTTAATAGGTGGGCCCCACATAAGACATATGGGTTTAATAGATGGCCCCCTTGCACAGGAAATGCCATTTAGGATATTTCTTCTTTTAGGTGGGCCCTACTATACACTTCACATACATGGTGTATCAAGCCGTCTGTTCATATTTGCATGCTGCATGTGAAGTCCATGACCCGAAAATACGGGACTAAAGTAAGTGTTCGTGTTCACGACAATGGTTAAAGCTTTGTTAATAGCCAAGAGAGAATTATCCGAAAGAAAATCAACCTTTTGACTGTGATCCATCTAAGATCAGACTTGCCGAATGGACAGTTTGGATCTGGGTGGAGACGACACAACGAATAGTATTCAATCCATCAATCCATATAGAAGGAAATGAAAGAAAAAGATGAAAACTTACTCGTTTAATAATTAAAATAATCCAAAATTATCTTGTAATACATGTATTAATATTAGAATTTTAAATTATATATTTTTAGTGATTTGGACACTTTTCAGGTTTTTTCAAAATAAAAATGCCTCTCTACCAGTTGTTTTTCTAGACTGCGGGGGTTTTTCGTGGAAGTTGAGAGTATTTTGAGAGTAGAATGTGGGCCCTGCTAAATCAATGATAGGTGTTACATCTCAGTTAATCTGATCTATTTACTTTAATTAGTTATAATAGGGCTATTTAAAATTTTTTAAAGTTGTTGTGGCCTATAATTGTATTAACGTTGTATGTTAATTCTGAACTATTTATCCGATGTGATCCATGTTTGATAAGTTTTACCCTAAAATTTGGACAGATGATATAAAATTAAAACCCATTTCATATGGACGGTTTAAATCTATCCAAGATGATTCAATGGGCCCCATATAAGAATATGATGGGTATAATAGGTGGCCCCCTTCGTAGAAAATGCCATTTGAGATTTTTCTTCTTTTCTTCTTCATTTTTTTCAAAAGAAGTTTGGGGGGGGAGGGGGGTTCCGTGGGACCAATTCCAATAAGCTTTCGGCGTGCAGCCGACATCATTTTCTCCATTCCAATGAGCTTCTGAGTGTTTTTTTAAATTTCTAGCTACACTCTCCGACGTAGAAATTATGATGGCCAAATGTAGGTTTATGTTAGGAAAATAATGGCTTTCGTGTGTTGCTATTTTTTGTTGGTGGATATCAATGATGAAAGTTTGTGAAAGGAATGAGAATGTAGTGAGTGGTTCTCTTTATAATTATTTTTTTATAGACATGAATGATAAGAGTTTGTGAAATGGTTGAATTTTGTAATAAAAAAATGTTGTAATAAATGAATGTAATGAATGTTGTAGTGGATGAATGTTAAAGCGGATGAATGATCATAACTGTCATAACTCCTTGCAGGTCATATATTCATGAAAACGGTCATAACTTTATCGTTACATGTCCAATTTAAGTGATCTGTCACTTGTTGGAAAGATATTTGATAAAATTACAAATGACTTTGGAAATACTTAATTTAAATACCATTTGATTGCCCAACAGTGGGCCAAAGTTACCATAGTTCGTCGATAATTATTATGGATTGCCAGTACTCACTATAAATCATCGGTCCCACGAAAACGATCATAACCCCCTCGTTATATGTCCGATTTTGATGATCTTATACTCGTTGAAAAGATAGTTTAATGAACTTTTAAACATATTTAGAATAACCTTATTTGGACACCATTTGATTGCTAAAAAATGTGCTTAAAATTACTATGTGTTGCCAATACTCAATGTGGATCACAGATACCGC
This sequence comes from Magnolia kwangsiensis, assembly GCA_037074715.1. Lineage (NCBI taxonomy): Eukaryota > Viridiplantae > Streptophyta > Magnoliopsida > Magnoliales > Magnoliaceae > Magnolia > Magnolia kwangsiensis. Next base: position 4,195,664 of record CM073589.1, on the reverse strand, counting down.
GAAAATGGTCAAACTCCCTCGTCATATATCCAATTAGGTAATCTTATACTCGTTGAAAAAATAATATGATAAAAATTTAAATGAATTTAGAATTATCTCATTTAGACACCATTTAGTTGTCCAAAAGAATTAATAAAGTTCTCATGCATCATTTCAATGTCCAAGCTAATGGGCTCTTAGACTGGTGAATTGATCTTGATCCACTAATATAATTATTCAAAGATATAAAATGTTTTTATATTAGTGTCCTAGCATAGCGGAGAAAGTAGATATGTCATAAGTACCATATTTATTGGAGGTATAAAGTCTTGTATTTGTCATGATGTATGCCAAATCAAACATTGCACAAGCAATGGAAGTAGCTAATAAATACATGACAACTTTAAGAAGAGAACATTAGACTGCTATAAAGTTGATTCTTCGTTACTCGAAAGATACTTCTGAGATGGCTATTTATTATAGTAGCCAATTAGATTACTAATAAACACATGATAAGTATGAGGAAAGAACATTAGACTGCTATGAAGTAGATTCTTTATTACTTGAAAAGTACTTCTAAGATAGCTATTTGTTATAGCTGCCAATGAGATTATGCAATAGATTATGATAAAAGAATATCTATTACAAATTATGTTTTCTCTTTGGCTAGCAGTGTGGTTAGTTGGATGTCAAGATTGTAGTCAGTAGTGGCCTTGTCTACTAAAGAAGCAGAGTACATATCAGCTACATAAGCATATAAAGAAGATATTTGATTGAAAATGTTGTTATAAGAATATAAATTCAAGCATGAAATAGTGGTGATTTATTGTGATAGTCATAATGCATTACACTTAACTAAGAATATGGTATTTCATGCTCAAAACAAGCACATTAATATTCAATATCAATTTATTCATGACGATGAGAGATTTAATTGCAGAAAATTCGCATCGACAACAATGTAACAGATATGCCGACGAAGCTTATTGCAATGGAGAAGTTTGTTTGGTGCAAACTTCTCTTGTACTTGTTGTTACCTAGCGAATAGTGATGTTTGGACAATTATTATTGAGAGTGTTTTTTTTACAATTAGATAAATTAGTCTTCAAGTAGAAAAATGTTGAGGTAGTGACGTGCACTACACGTCTTCTCATGTAAAGACTTTTCTCTCTCTTATGTTGATCCTTACGTACTTACGGATCTCTCCTTCGTTCTACAACTTACGTGTGAAGCCTAGTTTTATTAGGCTTTTAGTTATGTGCTTTCTAAGTGGGAGAGAGGAAAGTCTTATACTTCTGATATTTTTTATTTTAATAAGGAATAAAAATATGTATTGTTGTCTCATGGAGTAGGGTGTGGCCCATTTGAGCTATGGATCTAGCTTTTTTTTTTTAAAAAAAAAAACTCGATGCCTTATCATCAAGTATAAATTTTGAGGAAGGCGATGTGGGTTTTACAATTAAAGCATGGTGAATTTTACGGACCAGGTGTTGTAGAGGACTCCAATCTCTTTTCCTCTCTCCTCCAAATTTCTCTAGTCCTTTTCTTTCCATCCCATTCTCATTCCACGTGCGTTGCACATGCCATGTTCCCCTCGTGATAATAGCAAAGCAAGATCGTCGTACCCCATCGGGTCTCTCTCGTTGCCAATTTCAAAAACCGAAATCTATTTATCTAATCGCGTGGCCATGGGCAACTACTGAGGGGCTCAAAATAGGTCGGGCCAAGTGTCGTTTCGGGCCTGGACTTTAAGCTATCGGGTTCGGGCCCATCGGGTGGCCCTATTCAAAATATTGATTTTGCATCGCTTGGACCGGGCCACCAGCATCGCTGGGCTCCTAATCCATGTCATTGATATGCTTTGACAAATGATCGAAAGACCGACGAGTCGGGGCCCACGTTTAGTGATCTGGACCATTGTCCTGATGGGCCCCGGTACAGATGGCCAAAATCTCCTACACAAGACGGTTCTTAACTTCCTATTTGTGGCTTGCAAATAGACGGTCAAAAAGAGATAGACAACAACGGTAAGTCTTCAAATGACAAAAAAGCCCAAGGTTCTATCTAGAATTTCTAATTGATTGAATTTCAGTACTTGTGTCCATCCGCAGTGGGACCCAACTGACCAATGGTATGGATTACCCAGCCGTGGGATGAGAATCCTATTATTCATCTGATCAAAATGCCGTTCACGTCTGTGCATTTCTCTACTCTCTCCAGAATGGTTAACGACTTTGTCTGAGTCGGATGCGACCAGTCCGAGTCGACGGACTCAGTCGAGAGGGCGACTCAACTCAGGAACTCACAACTTGATCCGAGTCACTGAGTCAAAAGGGGAAAAAGAAAGAAGAAGAAGAGAAAAACAAACACTCCTGCCATGGTTATGTTCTTGAAGCTTCCTATAGTGATTTTTCTTAGTGGTACCAAACAGTCGAAAATGCCGGCTGATGCATTATGGGCAGAAATGTCACTCAAAGAACACATGGCGACTGACTCAGTACCCGAAATCTTCATTGGCGTATGGGAAACCATTATTGATTCTCACCCAACAATCAAAACCAAGCTTTGTCTCACTACTGGAATCGAGCATAGCAATGACCCAAATATGCCTGTCAATGCATAAGCAATGGCGCAGAATGGAAGAGCCTCGGGTTCCTTTGCTGATAATGCCGCTGTCCCCAGTCCATGAGCACTGTAACAAATGTTGAAAAGCCAACATTAGTCCATGAACACTGTAACCAATGTGGACGAGTTGGAATTGGAATACATGTACATCAACATCGTTGGAATTTGTATCCTCATCTCAAAGATGGTTTTTCGCAATTCAATTCAGTTTTATATCCAAACTCGGCCTTAATGGACGGCAAATGAAACCCATCTCCAAAAAGAGAGAAGGGCCTTAGCAGAGCAAAGAGATAGCATTTCTGTAGAATTCGAACTCATACCTTGAAGCTGTTGCTATTCCTCGAGCAATTGGATCGAACAAGCGAAGCTTATCCAGCATTGCTTGCACAAAATTTGCCCCGATTAGGCCTGTTAGTACCACTACAGCTGCAGTGAGAGACGGATTCGCACCTAGAAAACAAAAAGAATCTTGTTAGATAAATGACTCGACGGTTATTAGGATAATGAAAAATAGATATGAAAGATAAGAACAAGCTTGTATGTAAAATCGAATTGCAAACTGTCAGTTCAATCAAGCCTATGTTATCAAATTAGAGGAAGAGGGAAAAAAAATCCAAAGATTTCACATAATGCTTTTGATAAAAAAAAAATCAATCTAATTTATTTCATATGCTTTACTCGAACAGAAACGGAGTTAGATTCTACATGATCAAACCTATGAGACTTAGGGAATAATTAATGACATTTCCTAGTATTCATAATCACAGTTCAAAAACACGAGAACTCGACTTGACTGGACCCAACATTTTAATAACTGATTTTTTTTTTTAAAAAATAAATTAAAGGTATCTAGAGCTGTTGAAAACTGATAAAATCATCAAAAACCCCAACAATACACAACTGCAAATGGTTGTTTATTGGTTGCACCTTGTCTTTTTTACAGATGAGATTGCCTCTTTGTTTACAAAGCAATATTTAGTTTTTAAAACAACACGCAATAGATGGGCTAGTGGCTTGGTCGAGTCACAAGTCATATCAAGTCGGCTGAGTTTTCGAGTGGACTTAGCAAGTCTTGTCAAAACCTTACCGAGTCAGGCCGCTCAGTGAGTTTCTATTAGACTTGGCTCAAAATCCCACTGACTCAAGTTGACTCGGTCGAGTTTCTAGTCGACTTGCCAAGTTTTAGAACCATGTTTGTAACGAGGAACTATCACTTGAATTATATTTACATTCTCTCTGTCCAATTTAGAAGTAATGTAATTCATTTTCTCTGTCCACTTCACGGGCCTAATTGCAACTCAATGCAATAGTGTATCTAAAATACAGCCTTAGGGTGCGTTTGGATGCACTTTCAAATTGACTTGCAATAATCAGTGTAATAAAGTGGAAAAAACAAATTGTAATCACCTTCACTTAGCATGCATATATATGAAGGAACTGAGCTCCAAACTACGATTCCATTGTGGCAATTTTGGGAACTACTTTGTCATTATAAATGCAAGGGAACACAATTTATTTATGTTCCAAAACAGAATTGTTTTCGCTTGTGCATACAAACGCAGACTAAATGGTTAAGCAAGTGTAAAAGGAGATGTATGTTCATGACATAAAAGGAGAATTTTTGCATGCTGATGTCAAGAGGAAGTGTACCATCAAACAACGACACGATGCTGAGGGCTAATGCCACGGTTATGCATCTTGGTAGAATTGATATGGTCAAAGATGGCTCTAATCTGACTACTCGCCCAATAATCGCAGTTGAATACAAAGAGAAAATCGTTGAAATTATCACAGATGAAAATATCTCTGCTGCATGCCTCTTGACAAGCTACAACCAAACACAAACATGTCATTGAAATGATAAACCTTCTCCTTGAACCACAACAATTTTTGACATATGAGATGAAGCAGTCTTCACATACAACATTTAAATTCCATGCAATATTAGAAAATATGGCTTACCTTCCTCTGCTTAAACATGGAAAAGGCGAAAGAAATAATGACAGATCCCAAGAATCCCATCAGGATATCACCAGCTCCGGGATTCGATGACACTTTGGTGAGGTAGTCCCCTGCATGAAAACTCAGGGCATTACTTTTCGAAATGCAGTGGAAATGTAAAAGATCAATATATTTTTTTTGAACTCCAATGAATTTGGCTATGTGATGATGACGATGTCAATGACCATTTTCAGTTTGTGATTGAATCATGGGTGGGTTCTCATATTCTCATCTAAGTTCAGGCATTATTTACATGGGTTATGAATTTCATGTTCTAGAGGGATATGCCTCGACATGGTGAGCCATTTGGATATTTAACCAATATCTTTAGGCATCCAAATCTAACAAGATATACCTTAAGCAATATCCATGCGATCGATCGGTTCCATCATTTTTCTATTAACCTCCTAGTATCGCTACATATCATTGCGTCTTTAATTAGTAGTAGGATGACTTGCAGAGGAAAAGGAAGAGGAAAAAGAACTTTCAATCTTCTTATTTGGGAGAAAAGTTTTTGAATTTAGGAGATGCATTTTGTGAATTTCTACCACAATTAAAACAGCCCATGGTAAGAACAGTTTGGAGTACATAGTCATTTGATGCAGCCTATAGATTGAAAACATTTATGTGGCCATGAAAAACAATAGGCAATGATTCAATGTATGATCGAACAAAAGGATGCAGGAGTAGAAGTGGGGGGTAAACCTAGAATAGCATCCATTCCAGATCGGGAGAAATACCCAAAAGCTAACGCTGCTATGTCTGCAGATAAAGCGCAGCAAATGATCGGATGGAAGACTGTCTTGACATTGGAAGGCAACCTGCCAAGCAAAATCCAAGAATGTAACTGGGTTTTGTCGAAATGTAAATTGTGGTGTTGTCTACTCCTATTTGATAAATGGATGGAGTGCATTACCCAGAACCGACCATATATCCTAAGACGGTGGCAGCAAGTAAGAAAGGAAGCCGTGTCCTTGCAGTCGTCCCAAGTGCCGTTGGGGACAAGAATGCGAGAGCACATGATAAAATGAAAATGGCTATCCAAGTCCACACTTCCATGTGCGAAAATGGTGAAGGTTTTGTCATTGGCTCAGCAGCTACCATTTCTGTCTTTACAATCTTTCTTACAGTTAAGGCTGTGTAGCCAGCGACGGAAAGTGAGGCCAACCACCCAACAACTGCAGAAAAACAAGAAGAAAATGGAGTCCATTAGCACACGAAAGAAAACCCAATTAAAATAATACTTGTGGGCTGCGTTAGGATGCACTATAGAATTGAATTACGACCATTAATTCAGTTAAGTAGAAATTACCAATTTGAATTTCTGGAGTATCCAATTACAATTACATTATTTTCAATTAGACATTGAAGGCTTGTAGCTGCAATTGGAGGTGTGCTTCCTTGTCACGAATGCTGAGGAAGACTATTCTACTTGGATCATTTAATCTCTATTCAACTACTAATTGCAATTCAATTCAAAAATTCATATAAACACTGCCTAATAGTGTAACATCCGATTTCAATCAAAATCTGTCATTTGAACAGTCCTTGAATGAAATGAAACCATTGAAGAATCCAATACCTAGGATGCAACAGATCTTGAGTCCTGAAGCTGTAGGGATATCCCTTACTGCCAGAGGCAACACCACCAATGACGGAACATAAAACAGAGGAAGCCACCTCTGAATAAACAGAGTCGCCGGCTCAAAGAAATTCATTAAACTCGTTGCAGCAGACGAGGCAACAGAATCCAGAACCAACAAAACGGAGAATACACAAAACATTCCGAAGAGAGCGCTTGGGAACTTGATTGCCGCAGCTACAAATGCTTGCTTGAGAAACTTATCCATGGCAAGAATGATCCCGAGTGAAACAGCCAAATGCAGTATCCCAACAACCTGACAAATGTCTAACCATTAAATCCTAAGTCGGGCCTGTGGTAAAGTGATCCATACCATCGATCTCATGGGCCTAGTTTGGATTAACCATAGTCCAAAAAACAACCTGTGACCCTTTTTCATTGAATGTGGGCCACTTGCTACATTTTTCCTTAATCATCTATTTGCTAGTCGCATTGGGAGATTTTTGGAGCATGGTCCAAGCAGAGTGGGGTCCATCAGATTAATGGATTGGATCACTTATAGGTCCATGTGTCAACAATCAATCGCGTAATTCATTTCAATGTAAGCATTCAAGCAATGTAATCTCATAAACCCAAACTTCACTGAATATAAAAAACCACTACTCACTGTTTGAAATCCAATGGAAGTGCCTCCCCCGTCTGTGCTCACGGAATTCACTCGAATCCGATGAAAAGACCGATTTTCATCGCCACCCACATGCAGAAACCGATTCCCAGGCCTGAAAGCTCTCGCGGGCGCAGCAATTCCTCTTGGTTGGGGCTGTTCGGATGAGACCCAGAAGCCATGGCTAGAAATGGGTATTGGTACGCGGGTTTTTCTGAATCCAGACACTGAAATTCGATGTTTTCTGATGACTGCATTGGAGCGTTTGGGACGTGGAAGGGGTGAAAAACATGTAATTGCAGAAGCAAAAGGCATGGAGAAATGGGAGGAGAGATTTGTTCCTGATCTTGGAAGAGTCCTCCCATTTTGGTTTGAGATTGTAATGACAGAAATAGGCGTTTAAATTCATGAGATTTTATTTCTATCTTCACCCCTGTTAACGGATGGTGACGGATATTTCCCGGGAATTTCAAAAGCTAGTCTTTTGGGCGGCAAACACAACGAACGTAGAGATTAGATTTACTGACAGCTAACTCCTCACGTGTGTGGGGCCATGGTGATCCGCATGCAATTACACGTGCCACTGTGAAACACGTGCTCGAACCCTTAGCCTTCCATATGGTTGGAAGCTTCTTATATATGTTGCCTCAAAATTTGGCCGTTTCTCTCTTCATATTGTCCATATTAATTTAGAAAGTAATCTGACCGTTCAAGGAATATTTTCTGGCCGTCCGTTTATTTTGTACACTGAAGCCTAATTTAGGGGTGAAATGGCATGATTTTTAGATTGAATCATCTAAATAGTATACCCCACCTGATGGAAAGCTCAGATCACAGGTGCTCCACACTGGCAGATGTGCCTACGTGTGGATGCACATGGCTCCCACACGTTTGGGATTAGTAAACTCTACAGATGACGACCCCGAGGGATTTTGTGAGATGGGGCCCGTGTCTTCGCAATGAGAACTTTAATACTCTGGAAGAGTGATAGATGATATGCATGCACTTAGAAACTACTTAGAAATTGTATACGTGTGGCATGCAGGTAAGTCAAATTGAACTGTACAAAATATGGTATCAGATTAGACGTATCAGAATAAAAAGATTATTCTTATACCATAATCTGCCTATGGGATTGGTGGACATTTATTGGACGGTTAAAACTGCAAAATATCCCATGGTCCCATTTCAACAAGTGTCCATGAATCAGAAGTTTGGATTATTCAATCAATCTGATTTTGGAACTTCGATACAATTACTGTGGGTCCCACAGTTTAGCCTGTTTAACTTATGCATGCCACGTGTATAATTTCTGAGTGCTTTCTATCAAGTGTCATGCACTGCCTGAGAAACTACCCTATTCGATCTTCACGAGTGGGGCCTTTTCTTTTAATCCACACCATTCGTCTCTCGTGTATCATCGAGGTTTGTGCATGCCCAAAAAAGTTTATGCATGGGAAGCTCCAAGCGTCCATTATTAGGATTTCTTTTAGTTGAATGTGGACTGTAGTTGTATTTCTTTTCTTAACCGTCCATCTTAAAGCTGCAAATAGAAAGGTTCGAGGATAAACAGTCCATTGCCTGTGGGGACATTAGATTAACGGTTAGGGTTACCTAAAACACCGGCCCCAGTAGTCAGAACTGCAAACACGTGTATGATGTTCGAGGATGGGGGCCACGTACGTATAATTCCTCGAGAGATAGATGGCATGTATGTCGGAGTGAGGAACCATACGGTCCTGCTCACCCACAGACGTACGGTTTGCTACGTCCAGCATTCCGTACATCTGGAGACGTGTTTAAATGATCCAGACCGTTCATACGATGGGTTCATCCTGTCCATAGAAAACCAAGAAGTCTCTCACGTTGGAAAATTTCAACCCTTTTGACGGTTGAACTATTTTCCTTGGAAAATGGATTCTCTCCCTGACTGTACGTCTTTGTTTGGGCCACTCATCTAAAGGTCAGAAGCTTCCAACCTTGACGATTTAGAAGCAGCTCCGAACGGGCAGGGAGATTCTAACTTCTGAATGGCTTGAGTTTCGTGGGTCCCCTCAGAGTTGGTGGGTTCATCTGATGAATGAGTTGGATGACATAAACACCACATGCTGGGCCCCACATTTCATGTGAAAGTTTCTACGGTGGTTGTTCCCTCCTCAGTGTCCCACCATCGTTCTCAGTGAAGTGGGCCACCAGAGCTATGAATCAGGCTGCATTTTGGTATCTAGGCCTACCATAGGGGTAAGCATCCAATGGAGTGGGCCCCACGCAGCTCGAACATATGGCAGTGACCACACGTGCAAACTCTTGTGATCTTTCTTTTTTTCATTTTTCGTTTTTTTACAATCGCAGAATACATGGCAAGATTATAACACCAATGCTAAAGCCTTTGGTACTCTAGCCGAGTATGATGGCTTATACTCATGCACCCGGAAATTGTCCACCTATCATGGTCATTACCCAAATTAAACCGATGAAGTTGTGGGTCACACTTTAGATGGCTTTTAAGCCAATGAAGTTGTAGGGCCATACATAGGTCGGATCCACTCTTAAGAACTGGGCCATTCATATATGTACCGAGTGATTGCGGATCATTGATACTGCGACGGTACACCCTTGGATATTTTCATGGCAGAGAGAGAGAGAGAGAGAGAGAGAGAGAGAGAGAGAGAGAGAGAGAGAGAGAGAGAGAGAGAGAGATCATACCTTGCAATGAAGTGTTTGAACATGGTGACTGTGAGAAGTAGATATGAGCCGTGGGATGGTAGTTTTGTGGTAGTCTGTCTTCACTTATCTTGCCCTTGAAACAATCCGGCGGCCTGGATGGGCTCCCGTTCCATCTCAGGCCTATGGAATTAGCCACACACGCCATGAGCCTGAGTCAACTGGAAAAACGAAAGAAAAAATTCGATCGTAACCCCGCTAACAACATCCTTTCAAACCCAATGCCTTATCTTTTTTTGCATGGGTGACACGTGTCACATATTTGGAGGTAGGGGAAAATGGGCTGGGCTGAATTTGGGTTTAGACCCAGGCCCGTTGGTTGACTCTGGGTCATGCCTCTATTTTAAGCTATGTATGGCTAGTGGTGGTGTGAGTGCCTGTATATATATATAAAAAACCTTTATGTGGCCACCGCGTTGAATATGTAAAATCCACTCTCTCCATCAGGTTCTATCCTCGATTGAGAACTAATTCAAAAAAATCAGTCTTATCCATGATTTCAGTGGGCCACACCACAGGGAACAACGAGACGTAACGGCAACCATAGGTTTCTGTTTTGGGGACCACTATGGTGTGTATCTTTCATCAAACCTGTTAATCAGGTGAAAATCATCAAGAAGAAGAGAATATACAAAATTATTATCATAAAAAATCCATGTGGGCCACACCACGTGAACTTGGAGGTTTTAGGATCAAGTTTGCATTTTTCCCATTGGCTTAGCCTATTAGAGGTTTCTATCAGGATGATATTTTATATGTACGGTTAAAATAAGGGTCTTCACCTGATGGACGGAGTAGATTCACATATACAGCATGGTGGGCTCCACAGAGCTTCGGCGTTTCTCTCAAGACCTGAGAAATGGGAATTTAGCGGCCACCGTGTATGGAGCAGATGCCCAAAAGCCGCCATGATGGGAGTATCTCTCGACCATCTGATACCGGCTATTAATGGGGACAACTAACCTTTTTTTCCTTTTAGCTTTTTCATTTGATGGCCGGGGTCATCCAATAAATGAGATTTTAGGCATATGCTTGATCCACGATGGGGACCACTGTTTGAGCGGTCTAGATTTGTTTACATATATGCCATGTGTACTGGAATGAGACCGCTCTCCCTCAAGCGAAACCGTGCACATGGCAAGGGACCGTGGAATGAGGTCGTCTAATCTGGAAGCAGATTGCGTACTAAGTAAACTCTGTGGGGCCCACCGTGATGTATGAATTTTATCCGCTCTGTCCATCCATTTTAATTGATAATTTTAGGTCTTGAGCCCAAAAATGAAGCATATCCAAAGTTCAAATGGACCACACCACAGGAAAGAACGTGAATTGAACATCTACCGTTGAAAATTCTTGGGAGCTGCAGAAGTTTTTGATCAAGCTGACATTTGTGTTTTCCCTTCATCCATGTCTGCGTGATCTTATGAACAGGTTAGATGACAAATGAATATCACTGTGGGCCGTAGGAAGATTTCAACGGTGGAAATCATTATTTCCACTGTTTCCTGTGGCGTGGTCGTCTTTAGCTTTTGGTATGCTTCCATTTCAGGTTCAACCCATAAAATGATCTGGAAAAACGGATGGACGGCGTGGATAAACTACATACATTCTAGGTGGCCTAAAAGAGTTTACTCAGTACGATAAAGCTTCTAGTGTGTCCCATCCATGATGGCCCGCTCCTGGATGATCATCTCCAAATTGCCAGTAAAGAGATTTTGAGAAATTAACATATGCGATGAGCCTGACTTGATGTGGCAACACAGATCCCGGTTGTCTATTTATGAGGTGGGTCACGCATGATCGAAGAAACGGACGGCTAGAAAATGATAATTGGTAACCAACACTAGGCTCTCAACATCAACATGAATGTAGCACTTATTTGATGTGTGGACCGGCTAGGATTGAGGACTAGACAAATGAACCTGGTGCCGCGGGATGATCGTATGCGATCCCTTACACGCGTGGCACGTGCTCGATTTTATTTATAGATAGGGTCGGAAGAATAGTCCCACATCGGTAAGCAGATACGGAGTCTCGTCTTCCCAGCTCCTCCAAAAATGCTGAGACGGGAAATAGGAAAATCACGCAGCCGCGCGGTGAGCACAAAGCGAACTATTCTTTCGCCTTTTACTAAAGAATACCGTGTGCTCGCCGCACATAGCGGCATACGCCTATTTTTGGAGGGCTCCTCTTACATAATATAGAGGACCCACTACCAATCTTTAAAAGAAGCTATTACTTCCGTCACATATTCACTATGACCGTGCATCTGTTACCATTGGCCACATCTAGAAATTGGACTTTCAATTGTTACCATTGGCCACTTCCTGATGAGACAAAATCTGATGCGAGAAGAAATTGCACCTTCAATTGGGCCCATCAATGAGAGGTGGCTCATCGTTTGGTCATGCTTTCGATTGATTTACAAGATGAGAGGGAGCGGATTACTTAAGACCTTGGATTGATTTACAAGATGAGACCTCGGATCTTCTAAGGTGGGTGGGACACCTGACTGTGGGGCTCACACTGTGATGCCTCTGGATCCACTAAGGTGGGTGAGACTAGAGTTGGGCATCGGACCGAGTCAGATCGGATTTGCTTCAACTCGACTTGGTTCGATATTTGCAAGGTGTGACCCGAACTCGATCAGATCCGGTACCGGATTCGGGTCATCGGATTCGAACATATCCGAACTCTGCTGACTTAGAGCCGATCCGACTCTGACCCGGTAAGGAAACCCGAGTCAGATCGAATTGCGCAAGTTCGAATCTTCATTTTTTCAATGGTATTTCAAGGTGAAATGTACTTAAATTTTAATAACAACCCCTAAAATAGTAAGAAAAAGCTGATGAACGGCATGGATAAACCAAAAAATTCAAAACAATCCCCACACAAGCTCACACCAGCGTATAACTTTCCGAAGAGGGTTCACGTCTCATAGCTTCCTAAATAAGCTTCAAGTACAGTAATGCTACGAGTAGGATCTACCAACAAGCTAATAAAAGAATAATGAGAAAAGAAAAAAAAAAAAACGTACTGCTTAGGCTGACACCCGCTATAAGCAGCTCTAGGTATGTGTCGCTCGAATACGAGCACTGACGCTCCTCGAGCTCCGGGTTGTACAAACGGACAGGTGAGCCGCGGATTAGGCTATTGAAGTGATGTCATCAAGTTCCGTGGGCCCCACTATGATGTATGTGTTGTATCCACACCATCCATCCAATTTGAGATATCATTTTAAAATATAAACCAAAGAATGAAACTTATAATAATTTGTAGTGGACCCCACCACAGAAAACAGTGGGGAGAGTGATTCCCACCGTTGAAACTATCCTACGGCCCACCATAATGTTTATTTGAAATCCAACCTGTTCAAAAGTTAAAAAGGATGTAAATAAGGGAAAACACAAATAACAGGTTGATCAAAAACTCCCGTGGCTTTTAGAAGTTTTTAATGGTAGGCGTCACTGCCCCACTGTTTTCTCTGCTGGGGTCCACTGGAGCTTTGGATTTAACTCGTTCTTTGGATCTTGCCCTAAAATGATCTCTCCAAATGGATGGACGGCGTGGATACAAAACATACATCATGGTGGTGCCCACGAAACTTAGTGGCGTTACTTCAGTAGCCACTCCCGCTACTAACCTGCCAGTAGCTAATCTGCGCCCGGTTCAACAGCTGGATCCCATTTACATGCCGCCCTTTCGAATTCAGAAAACCTTTGATACTCTTGAGGACAAGGATAAATGATACACGGGCACTTAGAAAGTACACATTTTAAATATAATTAATGAAATTAAACCGTCAAAATTATATAAGAATTGTTTTTAAAATATTGGAATGGTGAAGATTCATTAATAGATTAAAAAAGAAAATATCTAACTCTCTTATTTCCACAAACATATGTCCGGCAATCAAAGGTTAGGATCTTCTAACTAATATGATATTGCTATTTGATTTGGAGACGATGGATTCGTAACCTAGTTGGTTTTTATTTTATTTTATTTATTCCAGGCGTACAACTTCTAAGTGCAAGAGCATCAAGTGTCATGCGCAGCCTGAGTATCATGCAACTCATCTTCGTATTTGGATTCAAAGAGCCACATGCACGCATTTACTTTTGAGAATAACCTGATACTCTGGTAGAGTCTGACACTTCATGCTCATGCAAAATAATTCACATACGTGTCAAATTTTCAACACCATCTACACAGTCCATAAAATGGTTCCCATCACACATATATATATATATATATATATATATATATATATATATATATATATATATATATATATGATTTAGAATTATATATAATATACGACTGTAAATGTCTGATCTACGGACGTCTAGATGGCGTTGTAGCAAATAGAAAATAATCAATGGCGTGGATTTAATATAAAAGTTTATTAAAATATTAGATTATAGACTAATTAAGTGCTACATTTCAATCATATATATATTTTTAAAGTAATTAAAGTATTTTTAAACAGTTTACTTTGAGTTACATGTATGACAGATATACAATTCATGCTTGACTGTTTATGGATTACCACACTCCGCCAGAGTATCAAATAACTCTTCTGCAATTCGTACCGTCGCATTCGAAAAGAAGCTCATCTTTTAACTATTCAACGCATCAAATCTCATACTTTCCCTCGTCGATTAGACCTAAATAGACAGTAGAATTTCCAAATACTACTCATCAGATGCCCATAAATAACACTCCGATCAAAATGGACGGTCCAGATTGTTGATTAAACTAATGATGAAACCCAAATGCCGAATCCAAGAGCTTTGAATATAGGATAGAAAGCAAGAGGAAAGTATAGAGATTTCTGAATATTTATTAAATTAAAAATGGAAAAAAAGAAATGAACATGAGAAATTATGATAATAACCTGGGTGATAACTGCGTAGAAGATGTATGCTTGGACGGGCTTTGTAATGATCCTGAAACGCTTCTCTGCTAGAAAATGAAAAAAACAAAAAAAAAACAGAGATTTTCTTTCCAGTCACTCAATTCTAACATGCAGTGGTGTAATGTCACGGCATGGTATGGAAGGTAGTATCGTAATTACCGTGGTAGTAATGCCACGGCATGGATATCTCTTAAAAGAGATCTAGTGCTTGTCCGTTGTTTAGATAGGGTTAAGGTAAGAAAAGAGGGGAAATGGAGAGTCGGGTAAGGAAAAAAAGGATAAGGAATGCTATGGTAAAAGAAGTAAAAAAGATATTTTATACTACCCGTCCGCTATTCGGTCAGGTCTGTTCGGGTCGGGTCGGGTCCATTCGGTTCAGGTATCCGGGTCGGTCGGTTCGGATATAGGTCTATTCGGACCCGAATCGAAAAGAATCGGATCTAAAAAATCACGACCCGATCAGGCCTGATCTTGGCCGTCGGTTCTGTTCGAAACAGGTCGAATCGGGGCGGATCGGGTCGGATCCGTCGGATCGGGTCCATTTTGCCCACCTCTAGGTGGGACACCTAACAGTGGGGCCCACACTGTGATGACTCTGGATCCACTAAGGTGGGTGGGACACCTGACTGTGGGGGCCCCACTGTGATGTTCGTGACTACATCCACGCACCCCGGATCTACTGAGGTGGGTGGGACACCTGACTGGGTCACTGTGATGCACGTGACTACATCCATGTCATGATTCAAAAATTAAAATAGATCCAAATCTGAGGTGTACCATAATACAGGAAACAATGTTAATCTCATTTTAGGGACAGATCCAAATCTCAAGTGCTCCATGATACAAAAATGGTGTTTTAATCAAAGCCACTTCAGGGCATGATCCAAAAAAATGAAACAGATCCAAATCCATGGTGGCCATAATACAGGAAACAGTGTTAATCGACCATTAAATACTTCTTATGAGCCACAAGTCTTGGATCAAGCTGATATTTTTGTGGTCTCTTCATCCCTATCTTTGTGACCTTTTCAACAGGTTGGATAACAAATAAACATTTTGGTGGCCCCCAAGAAGTTTTTAATGGTGAGGATTCAATCACCGGTCCACATAAGATTTGGATATGGTTCATCTTTTGGATCACGCTAAAAAATGAGCTTTCAAAATGGTTAGACGGTGTCAATTTAAGGTACATACATCACTGTGAACCCATAGTCAGAGGTCCCACACACCTTGGTGGATCCAGGGGTCTCACACACCTTGTTGGATCCAGGGGTCTCACCTAATATGCTACCTTGAATAGATGCCATTGGCAGGGAAGGACCGGGTCCATATGGTGGATCCATCTTTCTTCGAAGCAGAAAGCCTAATAAACCCAGCGACAAACCCATATATCAAGCAGACCTGAAGTGGAGCCGATCCTTACTCTTTCTCCAGTGGTAGACTGTCAGGAGTTTCAACACCCGGTCAAGGGTTCGAGTATCCACAGGTGGTGAAATCCCACTACAGCATGGATAATGAACCTTTAAAGGGTCCACTGTAATGTTTATTTGTCATCCAACCCGTTGGTAAAGTCACTCGGACATAGATGAAGAGAACACAAATATCAGCCTCATCCAAAACTCTTGTGGCCCCTAAAACAGTTCTTAAAGGAGTCGATCTTTAGATATTGACACACCAGCACTGCAGTGACACACCAGCACTGCAGACACCACCTGATCTGGGAGCCCATCTTTGACAGCATACGGCCCCACCAATCACATCTCACCACACCACCACTGAAGGTGGTGCAGGCACGACTACCTATTCCACATTCCAAGCAACCGGAATAAGCTATCATCACTACGGCTGGCAATGGGTGCACAACCCGACCTGGACTTTAACGGGTCGGGGTGCATAGAACTGCTAAGAAATCGGTTGGGTTTGATTCTCACCTTTTGGACCCGGTTAAAATACAGGTATATACGGGTTTGGGTAGATGTTCATGTTGGGTTCAATTAATTTTGGTACTTTTATACAGTATTTTTTTATTTTTTTATTTTTTGGGTTAGCTTGTTAGTACACACCCATGTCAGTGCACACACTCCATGTTAGCCACCCCCACTAGGGATCGATACCAGGACCTCAAGTGTTGAAACGAGGTATCTCCACTCAGTCTGCCAGTTGAGCTATGGATCTGGGTTTTTTTTTATACAGTATATACTAACGATTTTAGCAACTAAATGGGGTCTTCTGGGCCACACATATGTAAGAGAGCCTATTTACACACTATGCACGTGTCAAAGTGGCACATGTGTGTACAATCTAATCCACCCATCAGTGTGATGAGTAGTCTCATCACAAAGCTGACTGCATCAGAGAGAGAGAGAGAGAGAGAGGGAGAGAGAGAGAGAGAGAGAGAGAGAGAGAGAGAGAGAGATCTAATCCACCATTTTAATAAGTAGAAGCACGTATCAAATAATGAATAAATTGGAGAAATGTGGCTTCTACAGTCATCCAAACCTTGGATATTGGAGATATTCGTCTGATTGTTTTTACTGTTTCTAATATAGTTTTACACTTTAAAAAAAATATAGTTTTACACTTCAAGAAAAAAATATTTAAGCAGCAAACTTATAGTTGTCCCTGTACTGCTGTAGTAGAGTGTATGCCATTTTCGGTGGAAGCAACACCACCAATTCTGGTAGAAGATAAAAGAGAACAGTGAGAAAAGAATACCGACTGTCACTCGATTATGTAAACAGGCAGCGTTCAACAAAAGCAGTTGAGAATCTCATGATGACTCTGGTTCTTGCAGAAGGTTTGTCATTGAACAAAAGCGGTTGAGAATCTCAAGATGACTCTGGTTCTTGCAGAAGGTTTGTCATTGATTTGGACTGTTGCCTCTTCAGGCTCTCTTGAATTCGATCTTTAATCGCAGTTTCCTGAAAAAAGGAAAAACAAAAAAAGAAGGAAGAAATTATTTAAACAGCAGACAAAAATAGCAGAGCACTCACCAAATCCATTCTCATCATGTGTTGAAAAACCATTTCCCTGATTGCCACTGAGGTCCTGGAATCAAGTCACATTGTGCCCAGCATTGCAGTTTCGACCTGCCCAATTGATCTTGGCCCTCACGTTTCAAGAAAGGACAACAGAGCAAACCATGATGGTCGTCTGTACTGTTATAAGATTCAACTCTAACGACTCACCATTATATGGCACCCTTCTTCAAACTTCTCAAGAAAACCTGCGACCCAGCGATCTGCATTCTCTACCCACTCGCCATGATGCATACCAGCTGTCTTTGCCACTGTATGCAACTGCAAACAATTGAAAGGTGCGAACAGTTATTTGTGATGTCTCATACATTTTCAACACCGTTTATGTAGTGTTGAGCTTTTTGTTTGTATCGCCAACATATCTTAGGAGCATGGTTTGACGTATCGTCTGATACCAGTACATATCAACCGATACGAACGTCCATGGGCAATAGAGATGCATCACCCCGATACAGGCCCGAACCAGTGCAGTACGACCCCGTACAGGAAAACCTGGTTTAAAAAACATGCTTAGGATGGAAGAAAAACTCCACTATAAACAAGAAAGCATGCATCTGAATGATTCCAGTCATGACAACTTATAGGGTCCTGAAGCATCAGGACATGGATTTGCCTAGCCACAAAAAATGGGCCCATGTTTCATTGTTCCAGATTGTTGACCCTATAGGCCTCGCCATGGATAGGGATGCCCCAAAAATCTCCCATGTCAGTAGATTCTAATCCTTGAATCAGTGGCCTACAAAGCATCTGTAAAATAGATAAGGCAGATAATTGGATGGCTAGAATCTTCCAATCCAGGGCATCCCCAGTCCGCAGTGGGCCCATCAGGTCACTGGTCTGGATATATGAAACATCGGCACCATTACTACAGACTGGGAACATCAGGATGCCATTCTGAGTCCTATAATTTCTCTTACAGTATTAGATAAAAGCAGATGTTTATAATTTAAAAATAAAAATAAAAACAGAAATGGTGCGGAAAAAAACAAATAGTTGGATGGCTAAGATCTTTCAGTACGGAAGACTTTTGGGGACTCCCCCGTTTAGTCGAGTCCATCGGGTCGACGGTCTAGATCAATCAAAGAGGGGTCCACTTGTACAGACTGGCACATCAGTAAACTAGTTCTATAATCGCTTATGGCCATTAGATACCTTGTCCTTGTCTGATATTTGACCAATAAAACTGTATTTTAGATTGCTAATTTCCAAACAGCTTTACCAACCTTTTCCTGATGCTCCTTCACTTTCTCACGCAACTTGGTTATCCCCATGTTCACTATCAGCTGCTTCTCCTGTTAGCAAGAAAGCCGCAAGTCAGATCAGTGCTTTCAATGAGAAATCAAAGGCCAAATCTGCACAGGGAGGGCCCAAGAGTTTGAAGGCAGAAATGGGCTATCAACAAGGTCCATGTGCATCTTACTGAAATCCATGCATCCCCTATTTACTAGAAGACAAGATAATAAAAAACGCATCTTTTCGTGCCTTCACATAGCTCACGCCAAGGTCCTTCCTTGAATATCCACGGGCTAGATTTCGCGTTACATACTGATTGTAGTCCTTGAGTATCCTCATTATAATATCTGATGTAGAAACCCCATCCGTGCGTTGTGTTTCCTTGAATTTTCCTGCGGCTTTAACCTACAACCAAAGATCTTTGAGATCAAAACATGCTTAAATTGAAGTGATCAACCAAATTCTCAAGGTACGCATTCGTTAGAGTGATAAAAAAATGAAAAAGAAACTAACAAATTCATAGACATCCATGCCAGCTCCACTTGCATCAGCATATCTACAGAAGATCGATGTAAATGAGAAAGTATCAGGTTTCCATCAGAACAGAAAGTTCTTGTACACAATCATTTTATTTATTTATTTAAAAAAAAATAAAAATCAAGAGTCCAGAACACAGATGTCTAGACAGCTCATGCATCCACGTGAATGCAGAGTAAAAGCATAAATTAGGCTGTGTTTGGATGCACAATTGAATTGACTGAAATAGCTGGTTGAATAGAGAGGCAATGACCCAAATGAAGACATCTTCCTTGGCAGTCATAATGAGAAACTAGCCCTTGAATTGCAGTTAAGATCCCGCCGACTCCTACTCGAAAGAAACATGGTTGCAATTTGGAGCCTACAACCTCAATATGAATTTTAAGAGAGAAGGTGAATAGGTACTACAATTTAGTCATTTTTTGTCTCTCTCTACCAAACAACTTATTGAAACTCGAATCCAGCAGAACCAAACATAGACTTAAAATATTAACATAAAGAAACTAACAGCTGATACTGAACCTTCACGATCACTATATGGACCATAAAGAAACTCATTGAGAAACAGCGCCTCATTATGTTTTTCCTCTTTCAATTTGATTGGAGTCAATGAAACTCATTAAAAAAACAGTGCCCTTTTATGTTTGCCCACTTCAAGAGGGAACACTTTGGAATTGGGATAGAGCGAATGTCCGCCTTTTTCACATTTCAAATCCTTTCAGATAAAAAATCAGAGACAATTGAGACTGACACCCCCAAAGAGGACTTAACGATGCAAAAGATAAGCAGAAACAAGATTCTCTTGACTGTTATAATTTGTTAGAACTATCAATACAGATGAGTTTAATGCATTTATACAGATAAATCTTACGGAAGAGAGTCGTGCGCCACATAATCTATTTTGTGCTTGTTGATGAATTCCTGTGTGATAACCCATGGTGCATCAGGAATAACCTCATCAACCCACCTAGAAGAAAAGACGAGGGTACGTTAGCGTAGAACAGCCATTGATTTCCATTTTATGCCAATTATGAAATAAAAATAATTTTTTCCATTAAAAATGAAAAATCATGAAAATTAGATCTTCCCACAATAAATGTTTTCAAAGCACAAAAGATGCATTTATGAGGATCTTTATAAATGGGGAGGGAACCAGGATGGAAAGAGTTCCTAATACAAAAAAGGGGCAACTAACAGTTGACACCTTCCATGACAAGAACATCTGCAACACAGTTAACCTCTATTGAGACATACAACTGGAAAATGTGAAAATGGCTAAAGAATGGTTGATTTACTTCATAATCTAGATAATTAATTCCCACAGAATTAATTCTGTCGAATTATAACGATGCCAGGAGGAATACTGCACACACGTCTAGTAACTTTGTGAAGTTTCTTTTTAAAAAATGCCAACGAAGCTGAATACCTGCAGTGACGAAGAGATTCACAGCGCTCATCTCCGGTCATAACAGTTTTCCCTTTGTA
This sequence comes from Magnolia kwangsiensis, assembly GCA_037074715.1. Classification (NCBI taxonomy): domain Eukaryota; kingdom Viridiplantae; phylum Streptophyta; class Magnoliopsida; order Magnoliales; family Magnoliaceae; genus Magnolia; species Magnolia kwangsiensis. Next base: position 4,174,878 of record CM073589.1, on the reverse strand, counting down.
CATATGAGTCACTTCATCGTTGCAGCAGCCAACAAGTAGGTATGTGTTGGGGAACCTAAACAACAGGCACATATGTTCATCAAAAAATAAAATTTGCAAATTTCACCAAACCCCTCAGAACAATCAAAGATACAGGCAAATGACAATACAACCAGAGATTATATGCACCATAGAGATATATTGTACCAAGTGCATAATGCATTTTTAAATGGTCAACAACACAATGCAAGCAATTAGAGGATGGAAGAAACCAAATACCAACAAGATGTTTCTATCAGTACATAGAAGCATTCAAAACCCGCCATTGATAGCCATTTTATTTTTATTTTTTTAAATGTAAAACTCAAATTTGACAATGAAAATTCAAGGTTACCACCACAATCACAAAAGGTCCACTTCATGAGCATAATTGCATTGAGTTTTCATACATAAGTCATCTAGGACAATGTTTGAATGCACTGTAGTTGCTAAAATGACTGTGGGAGCTTTCCGACACCAAGTTCATTTGTATAGACTCCAATCAACTCAGTACTTAATCTAGCTGTAGAGCAGATAGTGCATAAAATCAGAGAAACAAAAGCCCATGTACAGCACATTCCTTTTCCTGAACCGGCCCAAACCCACAATGAAATGGTAAGGATCCACTTCACCTTGACTTACCACTAGACCTGTGATTTGGGGTACATCCAAATGCTCATCACATTTCCAAATTTGTGAAAAAAGGAATAAAATAAGCAGACATGTTCAAGTTCACAATAATATATAACTTTGCAGCTAAAGGAGTGAAATATCATAGAGCTTGTTAATTCAAATTAATAAAAGAAAATATTGCGCTGTGCATCAGCACGAACGGTTCGAAATCTCGTATGTCCAACAGCATGGAATTTAATCCACGTAAATGATTCTTTGGCAGCATTCTGATACTGAAAACATATCTGTTTGAGCCTGATGCATTCAAAATAAATATTGGTTTAAAATTTGTTTATGATCTGAATCTGAACACCATTTTTCTCAAAATGAGAAACACTATGCCAATTTGTACAATGAAAGATTGAATAGGTGATTTGGGGCACATGCGCCAGGCCATTCAAGGTTAAGGGTCACCATGAACCTGCCCTGAACCAAAATCAGGACAGTCTATTCATCATCTGGGCCATACATGTATGGGAAAAGAGATGACCAACGACTATAATCAATATGCGCGCCAATCACTCACCGGTTGAACCGGCCTGGATCTACGTATGCCCTGAACTGCCATTCAATCTCTCCAAGCGCGAATCACTCCAGCAACTCTTATCAAATAACACATAACCACCCATTATTGGGAAATCTCCACAATTCATTCAAATTCTTCGATGCATGGATTCAACATTTCATTAAGTTTTAATCGAAATTTACAATTCCAGCATCCGAACTATCACACGATCGAAATTGAACAACTATATCGAAATCATTCGGACTTAATGGAATCTACAAAACCAATAATCAGGTTTTTCAATTTGAAAAAAGCACAAAAGCACTTCCAATTCGTCAAAAAAAAAAATTTTCGCGAATCCGGAATTGTCATAAATAAAAAACAAAACAATAACGATAACTTGAGGGAATGCAATTGCAATTCTTACAATTTCTTCGCCTGTTCGAGCGACCGAGCGTGTCCGAAATGGAAGAGATCGTAGATTCCGTCAGCATACACGCGGATGGGCTTCTCCGGCGAAGCTTCTCCCCTCGCCGACTCTCCCGTTTCCATGACCGGATGCGGATCGAGGTGGATAGAGGCTGCCTCCGCCGATCTGCAAGACTCCGGCGTCGGAGGATCGGCTTCGTCCTTGGGAAAGTTCTGCCGCTGCCGGGGCAACCGCGCCATGAAATCTATACCGTCCGATCTGGTTTTCGGGATCGGAAAGGGAATCTGGTTTTGCGGGGGAGAAAGGAACGAGAAGAAAAGGCCGTTTTTCGGAGGAGAGAAAGAGAGTGGACTATGTTTAATGGTGGAGAGAGAAACAGTTGCCGAAGACGTCTCGACGGACGCGAATTTCCGGACTCCGACTCGGTGGGGGAGGGATTTTTAGGACCAATAGCCTCAGGGTATGACGTGGTGCTAGCTTTAGCCTTTTCTCTTGAGAACATGGTTTTTTAGCCCTTGGCGAACTTTTTACTTTTTGCATGATAAAAATGTCCATGTGTCGACGCCTTGTCGAGGCTTTTCCAAATGAGGGATCATGTTTCCGACTAAATCGTGAATGGGCCTATCTTATGACTGATCTGATCTGTTCATTATAATCGGATAGCTGCAAATTGTGAAAGAAAATTTATTCAAAAGAAGCTTTCTTTAACCCACAATGGCATTAAGGTTGTTCCCTAATTCTAAACTGTTTCCTTTATTGTGGTTTATCTGTGATAAATTTTATTCTCAAACTTGGACTGATTATTCAAAATTTAAATCACTTTCATGTGGACGGGTTTGATTTTCTTCATGACAACTCAGTGAGCCTCACATAAGATATAAGATGGATTTAAAACGTAAGAACCTTCCATAGGAACCGGTCCGACGCCGATAAAACACATACATGACGGTGGTCCTGGAGTCGGCTCACCAGGTCAGGGTAATCCGTCTCCCGAGATACGAGTATGGCATGTCATTGATAGGGGCCTTTCCATACGATGCGGATTCCCCACCTTGACATACGTGATTACGTGTTTCTGCAGCTCATTTAAGGTATCAGTACAAAAATATAAAGATTCAGAGCTCAAGTGGACCCCACCATAGGAAATAGGAATTTAACGCTGATCGTTGAATATTTTTAGAGGTCCATATTTGTGTTTTTCTGCCGCAACCCGTGGCTGAAAACTTCCTGCCACATGAAGCTAGGCTACGTCCACCGTGATGTTTGTGAGAAATCCAATCCGTCCATAAGCTTTGCCAGATCATGTAGGACATGGCTAAAAAATAAGGTAGATTCAAAACTCAAGTGGGCGGCACAATAGCAAAAAGTGTGTAGGTAAATGCCTACCATTGAAACCTCCCTACGGTTGATATTTATATGCCATTTATACAGTTTATAAGGTTACTCATAATGGAATGAACCGAAAATACAAGAGTATTAGAGGCTATTCTAAAATTTCTGTGGCCCCACAAACATTTCAACAGTAGAAATTCAATCCTCATCTTTTCCTGTGATGTGGACGGTTTAGTATTTAAATCTGCCTCATTCTGAGGACCATGTCCTAACATGACATGGCAAAATAGATAGAGAGTTTGGATATCTCAGACGTCACAATGGGCCCACTTAAGTTCCTGTTGCAGGCAATCGGCATTCTTCCGGCAGTTTAGTTTTTTTTTTTTTTTTTTTTCAATAAACGAATGGGATGTCAAATAAATATTATGGTAGGCCCTAAGAAGGTTTAGAGGTGAGTGTCATTATCTCAGCTATTTATTAAGTGATTCACTTCAGCTTCCATCTGCCTGATTTTGGGCTAAATGATATGAAGAAATGGATGGATGGCGAATAAAACACATACAGAAGAGAAACGGATCGGGTTGACATCTGTGGTGTGTTGACGTCACCGAGTTCTGTTGCCCGTCATGTTGTATGTGTTATTTCCAGACCGTCCGGCCATTAGGCACGAATGTTTCAATACTTATGCTAGGAAATGAGATAGATTCAAAGCTCAAGTGGACCACGTTGCATAAAGCAGGGTGGATTGAATCTCTACCATTGAAACCTTCCTGGGGTCACATAAGTTTTGGATCAAGCTGTTATTTGCCATCTCCCTTCATTCAGATCCGTGTGACATTATGAACAGGTTAGATGTAAAATAAACATCAAGGTGGGCCCTAGGAATTTTTTAGAGGTGGGAATCATTGTCCCTACTGCCGTTTGTGGCGTGGTCCACTTGAACTTTGGATAGGACTCATTTTTGGGCTCATGACATAAAATGATCTTGCCAAATGGACGGACAGTGTGGATATGATACACGCATCATGGTGGGGCCTACAGAACTTGGTGATGTCAACACACACCACGTAGGTTGGTGGTGTGTGGCACACCACGCAATCCGTTTCCATTACAAAGAGACATGATCGAATAAAGCGGTCATTTTGTATTTTTTTTATAAAAAAAGCAGCCATTAACTTTCTGCCTGGGTGGCCAGTGTATAGAAGGAAACGGATTGGCTACTTCCCCAGACACCAGCTCCGTGGCTGGTGGTTGGTGCTCTGTGGGCCCCACCATGATGTATGTGTTTCATCCATATGTACAGATCATTTTATTGCTTGATACAAAAAATGATAGGGATATAAATCTCAGGTGGACCACACCACATGAAAACAATAGCGATTGGATATCAGCCAGTAAAATCCTTCTAAGGTCCACTATACTGTTTATTTGACATCCAATATGTTGATTAGGTCATACAGGCCCAGATGAAGAGAAAAAACAAATATCAGCTTGATTTAAAACTTTTATGGCCCCCAAAATGTTTTTAATGGTCGACTCTCATTCAACACGGTTTCCTGTAATGTGGTTCACTTGAGATTTGGATATACTTCAATTTTGGATTCATGCTGTAAAATTATCTGTAAAAACAGATGGATGGCATGGATGAAACACATACATCATGGTTGGGCCCACATAGCACCGACCACCAGCCATTGGCTGGTGTCAGGGGGAGTAGCCAATCCGTTCCCTGTATAAAATATCTGATCCATGGAAAAGGTGGGCCATACAAGGATTCTTATGTGAAATGAAAATCACTTCCATCGTGTCATCAATGGGGACACAATATTAAAATCATTGAGGGGCGACGGTATGGCCCCGCTTACTGGCTTAGTCAACTCAATCAATTGGTCGGCCTGATTTTAAGGACCTATTACAAGTAGTTGGAGCAACTTTCTAACGGCTCATATAGTGTACGCGTTGTTCTACGCAAATTAGAAAAGGATACATGTAATTTTATGAGAGTTGTGTGGTGTAATTAAGATATGCATGAATATCCGAAGAATATTTTGTGGTGATACAATTGGCATCTATCGGGCGGTGCTATGTCATCAACAAAGCATGAGTGGCCAGTGACATATGGTTAGATCGAGAAGGAACCTTGGATCAGTTACCAGGACATTTTATGAGAATTGTGTAGTGTATTTGAGATATGCAGAGATCTCCGAAGAGTATTTTGTGGTAATACAATTGGTATCTATTGAGGGTGCCAAGTCATCGACAAAGCAAGAGTCTTCGAGTGAAATGTGGTTAAATCAATAAGGAACCTTGGGGCGGTTACCAGGACAGGTTAGTACTGCTTAAACGATTATAGTATATATCATTGTATGAAAAACATCCAGGTGGTCAATCTAAGACTATAAATAGCGAAGGAATTCAATAGAAAATTAGGTCTTATACTAATCAAATCAAATCAAATCTATCTTTTAATTACTTTATGCTCCTTAACATTATTAGTTGTGTACGTTCCTTAGTGTAATTGGTAGCAATAATTAAGTAGCTGTCAACTTTAGTTGTAGTTCGATTCTATGCTAATACGTTGGACTTGGTTCAAATATCAAGCAAGTTCTTTGTTCAAAAAAGCACTCTACAATTGTTCTTTGCGGTCAACTGTAAGAATTTTCTTTTTATTTTATTTGTAGTGAAAAGTTCTTTCATACAGAAAACAAAGGTGCAATCCATCTTTAGAGGATGAACCCCGCCTTCTAATAATCGCCTGATTATCTTAAATAACATTGTGCGGTGGCTAAATAGGCGACCGATCTCTTCGATCTCGATCATATACAGTCAATTCCAACGTATCAATCTATCTTAGCGCTCGGGATCTTAGTTGTTCGGTTTGAATTGAGTCATACATTCGATTCTGGCACACTGACACAAACCAAGTGACCAAATTTGAAATCCTGAGGCAACACTGGTGACTCGTCAATGGTAAAGCGAACGGTGAATGTGAAAGGTTACATATAACCATAGTATATGATAACATTTTTCTTGAGGACAAAAGCTGGCATCGCTGATTTTTCATCTCTTGGAAGAGACATGATCACATTCTGCATCCGTCATCACCACATGCATGCAGCATCCAGCTCATACATGGGAAAATACTAGGCAGGCCACACAATGTTAAGAACCTAACTAATACACCAGAAGCCCAAGCTACACTCTTTAAACCATTGAGATCATAGCATTCCACCTCGCTCCACAACCAACGTCCAGGGCGGCCCACTTTGGCCTCTATTTCAAGTAGACCTTTTCAGTGCATCGTGGTTGCACTTTGATTATCCAGGTAGTCCTTTCCACACTAACGACTTTTACTCATATGACTTAAACATAGGATATGGTGTTAGCTCTAATACCAATTGTTGAGAACCTAACTAATACACGAAAGGCCCCATGATTAAAGAAACACGTCAAGCTAGGCTCTTTAAATCATTGGGATCGTAACACAACTAACTCGTATAGTATGTAAAGCTTAGGAGTCACTTAGCAAACACTGATTTGGGTGTATTAGAGTACACTTGTTTTTCAAAACTCGTTTGATTTGGGTGTATTAGAGAGTGCATTTGGTTTTCAAAAGTCATTTGGCAACGTTGGATTTCAGGATTAATGAAATTTGATCGTAATGCCTTTTCTTTCTCCTTCTAAAAGCAGGAGAGTAGCACGTGTAATAGAAATGTCATTTGGTTTTCAAAAGTCATTTGAAAACCAATTTAGAGAGTGCATTTGGTTTTCAAAAGTCATTTGGCAAGATCGGATTTCAGGATTAATGAAATTTGATCAAAATGCCTTTTCTTTCTCCTTCTAAAGGTAGAAGAGTAGCACGTGTAACAAAAATGTGCTTAGGTTATTAATATAATTGTACACATGGCACAAGAGTAGTATTTTCCTACTTTGAGAATTGATAGAGAAATACAGGGAGAGGAGGAATTCCACGTGGGTTTTATCGACTAAAAGAAAGCATACAATAGGATCTCTAGAGAGTGAGTTTGGTGGGTGTTGAAAAACGAAAGAATTTCAAGAGGACATTAACATGATTAAGGATATGTATTTGAGAACAATAACAAATGTAAGGACTACCAATGGAGAGAAGTGCGTTCCCAATAACCATAAGCTTGCATTAGGGGTCAGCATTGAGCTTGTACCTCCTCACATTGGTTATGGACAAGTTAATAAGGCATTTGCAAGAAAAGATCCCATTGTGAATGTTGTTCATAGATGACAAAGTTTTGATTAACAATATGAGGGGCAGAGTAAACACAAAGGTGGATTTATAGAGGGGTGCTTTAGAATATAAAGGATTTTAAATTAAGCGAACTAAAACAAAGTATACGAAGTGTAATTTTAGTAAGAATAGGAGTGAAAACAAGGATTAGCCCATATTTTTGACCAAAAAGTTTCCCGAAATGACCACTTTCGATATCTTGGGTCAATAATTCATGAGATAGGAGAGATTGAGAAGGATGTTGCCCATAGAATTCGAGCTAGGTGGAAGAAATGGTAATGTGCTTGCGGAGTTTTCCGTGATCGTCGTACTGAAAGGGAAATTTTATAGGATAACTATAACCCAACCATGCTTTATAGGAAATAATGTTGGGAAATTAAGGGACAACATGTTCATAGGATGAATGTAGTTGAAATGAAGATGTTGAGATGGATGAGTGGCAAGATGAGGAGTGATAAAATTGGAAATAAATGCATTAGGGGAAACTTAGGAGTAGCACCAATAGGTAATAAGATGGGAGAGTCACACCAATAGTAGTAGAACCTCTTTGGAACATCCATATTGAGCATGAAACCTCGACATACCCTAAACAGATGCCTACTTTTCTCTTTACAACACCATTTTGTTGTGAGGTATGCACATAAGAAGTTTGGCAAGTGTCTGTGACAGATGATGCAAGTCTTCACGGCATCCAACAGTCACTAGGATACAGGTAGAAAATCAAAATATTGAAACCACAATTACTACAACAACAATATCTGGAAGAGAGAAACATGGAAAATAGCATCAACAAAATGGCAGAAACAATAGAGAAATTAGCAGCAAATCTAGTTAGCAGCTTGGATCCATCCATGCTGCTATGATACCATGTAATTAAATACATGGTAAAAAAAAAAAGCATAAAGAAAATAAAGAAAATAAAGAAAAATAAAGTAAAGACAGAAACGAGGGATGTGAAGAGGTGTTGAATAACATTTTCTCCTATTCACATCTAAAATCTTGTAATGAATTCATGATTTATACCCTAACTACACAATGACAAAATTACCCATATTACAAATTTACAATACAATAAAATTAAATAAAATGATGGCTAAATGAGCAAATTGGTAGGTTGAGCTCTAACAATAGGTTGCAAATTCAAAAGATCACTAGCTATTGTTGTGGACATTAAAATGACACATTGGACTACTGCTGGGGTTTTCTTTGGTGACGACCTTTCACCTTCTAGAATCACTTATAGTGGAAGCGAAAATCACACAATGAGTTGCTCAATACCATTTACTAAATGCAGTTGGGTGCTACCATGATCCTGAAACATTCAGTGAAATCGGAATTCTGGATGGTCCAGATTCATCACCAAGTGGGACCAATCCAAGGTTTGTTGGGTTGATAACTACTAGAACTTGAAGAATGGAACATGGATTTAAATATGAATGTCCATTGTTATTGAATTACCCAAAGAAGAAGAGGAGACAAGTCCTACCATGTACCATTTGAGAATGGCTAGTGTAGCGATTTACAATCTTGCATTTCCTTGGTTTCTTAGCTGTTTCCTAAGTATCTTTCCTGCAGCAGACCTTGGAATGGAATGTACAAACACCACCTTCCTCACCTTCTTGTGAGGAGAAACCTACAACAATACGAAAAAGTTACTGAGAGAAAAAGCAAGATAAAAAAGGAGAGAGATACAGAGACATCCACAAACACAATAAGATATTTTGCTAGGCAGCTCCATACACAAACGACATGGATATAATAATTTGAGCTATGTTAGAGTGCGTTTGGATGCACAATTGAATTGAATTGCAGTTATTCCAACAAAGAGTAAATGGCCAAAGTTGGTCAGGCCCCATTAACACCAAGGGCCGGCCTATCGTTACCGGTCCAACTTGAAATGCATGGAATTGCAAACAGGTTTTGTTGTCATTAGGGAATAAAGTAGTGCCATCTGCACTTTGGTCATTTCCAATTTAATGAACTGAATAAATTACAATCCACTTCAATGAAGCATCCAAACACGTCCCAAATAAGAAATTGAAAGTGAATTACCAGTCGAGATACGTAGTCAATCACATCTGCTTGGGAAAGCACACTTCCAGGTTTCTTGACCACAAATGCCATGGGTATCTCACCAACTTCTTCAACTTTGGCACTAAAAATAATATTTGCAGAAGTTAAAAAAATAATAATAATAAAAGGAAAACTACTTAAAATCAAGTGGCCCTTCAACGAACCGTTTACTGAACAGTCCACCCCATGGCACCTGCTAACCCAAACCATGATTGAAAAAAGGCAATGAAGTGCTTTACTTACGCAGTCACTGCAGCATCGAGAATCTCGGGATGAGAAATTAGTATAGCTTCTAAGTCAGCTGGGGCAACCTGAAAATTTATCAAATGATAAGACAAGATTAAAGTACACTTAAACATGTTTGGATGTTAGGAATAAGTTCAGCTTTATATAGTAGTCATGATCATCTAAACATGTTTAAAATTTAAATCAGATCTGACTACAGTTTCATCATTGTTATATATGGGACGTAGGTTTAGGCCTTGGGATTTTCAATATGAGGAAATATGTAGAGTTTGTTCAAGCTTTTGTTTGGCCCAACAAACAGTAAATGTGGGGCCACCTTCTGGTGATCCAAATTGTTCAGGTGGTCTCCAAGATCTCACCATCAGATGATATTAACCATATGATTAGCCTGCATCAAACAAGGACCATTGGTGTTAATTATTCATTTTCATTGGGTGGCTAGGATCATCTGATGGGGGAGATATTAAGGCATGCTGGTCCACCAGATCAATGGCTTAGGTTACTAAAACGTTTTGGCCCCACTTGAATCACTGCCTAGTCAAAAAAGAAAATGATCTCTCAGCTGAGTTCCATACATGGTTTTCAGACTCGTCCAAGTCAGGTGCGACTTGGACTCAGAGGGACTCGATCCAGTTCGACACCACAAGTCACCCCCGAGTCAGGTGAGTTGTGACTCAAATTAGGGCCGAATGAGTTGATCCGAGTCACTGAATCTTTTAACCGTGGTTCCACAAGATACAACAAAATATTCAAAAGAAATATAATCGTGAGGACCATGTATTGAAGGCTAAACTGCACTTATATCGATAACCTTTGATATTCCTAGCATGTTTACAGGAAAAGATTAATAGATTACCTTCCATTCAGAGGAGCAACAAACTAAAAGTAGCACCTTGTAGGAAGCAAATCAAGATTGACTTTTTTGAAGAACCAAACATGTCATCAACTGATTTTTAATCATAAAAGGCAGTCATACATACATAAGAGAAGTTGCACGATGATTGGGTTTTGCATATTACCAATTCTTATTTTATCATGAGTCAACTGAAATTTTGAGGATCGACTGTAGTTTTACCTGAAATCCCTTGTATTTGATCATCTCCTTCAAGCGATCCGATACATACAAGAACCCATCTAGATCAAAATGTACAACATCGCCTGTATGTAACCAGCCATCTTCGTCGATTGTGGAAGATGTTGCCTTTGCATCATTTAAGTACCCTGCAAAGCTTCGGTATAAATTATTGATCCAAACAGAACTCGTGGAATCTAAAAGAGGAAGAAAAATCATTGATACATGTGGCTTTCATATTATTAAATGAATTCTCCATCATCCTCAATGACTGAGATAGCCTTCGCAATGAGGCAGTTCAAAGCTTCATAGACTACATATGCATGGAACATTGGTGAATTTCTAGAAGCATGATTGATCGATATGAGAAATTAAAAATGCTCCCCAATATATAAAGGAATATAGGTGAAGTAATGTATAGTGTCGACACTAGTATAACTCACAATAGTATCAACTAGAGGGAACAACATAAATCATGCCAGAAACCTCTAAATCTACTTGGTCTAGCCCACTGGAGTTTTGTAATGGGCTGATTTTTTGTCCCTTCGTCCTAGTGGTGCGCACCTGGTGAATCGATTGGATGGCATATACACATCATGGTGGACCCTAAACAAGCAGAGGGTTATATTGGTTGGGAGTCCCATCCCTACCATTCCCTGCCATACGACCCACATGTGTTTCCTATTGGGCTGATTTTTTTACCATGGCCTAACAATAACATCGAGGGCATACTTGATGGATTGAACGGGTGTCATGCACTGTATGTATGTTTGTATACATGCGTGAGTTTGTGTGGGTACACATGCATGCATGTGCATGTGTCTCTCTGTGTATGTTGCTTTGAAACATATGCATGTGAATGTGCATGCGTGAGCGTGTTGCTTTGAAACATATGCATGTGAATGTGCATGCATGTGCACGTTGCTTTGAAACATATGCATGTGTGTGTTGCTTTGAAAAATATGCATGTGTGTGTGTGTGTGTGTGTGTGTTTTGCTTTGAAAATTTCTAATGAAGGTTGACACTTATGTGGAAACAAAAAAGAAGAAGAAGACTACAGTGCAATTTGGGCATCTTTGTTCCTTGAGTAGTACAAAGGTCAATAAGTATCCATGAAGAAGATTGAAACAGTTTTTGAAATGAAAGGAAAAGGGAAATATTATGGCTTTCAAAACTCTAACAAAATGTCCACCAGACTAGCATATACGTGTGAGAGTAAGATTGTAGGATATGGTGAATGATGAAAATGCATCAGTTTCAAAGAGAATTCAAATGAAAGCGGATGACATTTGAGGCAAAAAAGAGTCATAGAGGATATTCTAGCTTACATTGGCAATGTAAAGACTCCAAACAAGGAATAGAACACATTTTTGGCAAGGTTGTGTTGGCAAAATCCATTCAATTGCTTGAGAATGATATTAGATCAGCTATACTCTTGGTTGTGACCATTAGGGGCATTGCAGACATTTCAGGAAGGTTAAGGGTCATCTTAGACACGTCTTGTAAATAGAAAATAGAGGTTTTACCTTTCATGATACCAGGTCCCCGTAGCCATAACTCGCCAGTCTTGCCAGGAGGCAAGCAGGCTCTCGTATTCGAATCTACCACTTTAGCTTCCATGTTCGGAGCTAACAGTCCTACAGAAGTATACTTCCTAATCATTTTAGTATTGAAGCCCCGGGTTCCTACTGCAGTTGATTCTGTCATGCCGTAGCCCTGGAACATAAACGATGCTTGCAATGAAACACGTCAGAGTCGAGGACATCATGACAACACATGGTTGCAGATTTAAGGTTGTGTTTGGATGCACAATTGAATTGAAAATTGTGATAATTAGTATAATAAAGTGGAAATAATGGATTGCGGTTACCTTCCTCACTATTCATGTTGAGAAAGTAAGCTCCAAATTTCAATTATGCCACATGTTCAAGCTGAAGTTGAGAGGAATGCAACTGCAATTCATTATTATGAATACCAACAAAGGTAATTGCAATTTGGTGATTTTCTCTCTCTGTTGAACTAATTACTGTGATTCAGTTAAATAGAGAATCCAAACACAGCCTGAAATGCATTGCATGAATAAGCGTCAACAAAGTTGAGTAATTCGGTATTTTGTGAAAGTGGTGAGCTTTCTTTGCCTTGGCCCTGTCGAACTCAATAATCAGAAGATAAAATGGACATGGATTTGAAGGTTATATAAATGGGATTTAGGAGATCAACATACTCCAATGATCTGTCATGGGACTTGAGTTTTTGTCAGGAATGCTAAGCCGAGTTGCCGACTAGGAAAACCTCTCCTAGATGCATGATGATTGCTTGACTGCCCATATGTAAGGGAACTTACGAGATATGAAATGTCATGAATGGGTCCCATGTGGGTTCTTGATCAATCATCGCATGGCTAGGAAAGCCTCCTAATTGAACGACTCAACTTGGCATTCCTCTTCTGTGAGGTTTCATTAGTGTTAAGAGAACCAATTTCAACCTTCGAGCAAGCATCAATCACAAGAGATACATTGAATAAAAAATGAAAAATGCTCATCTTCTATCTGTTGAAGGCATACACATCCTTTCATTGCATTTTGTATTGGGTTTTGAAAGAATATCTCTTTTTCTTCATATATTCTTCTCTTAATCTTACACATTGTTGTGTGAAATCTGAGCTCACAATAGAACGCCGCTTAGGGGGCAAGTCCGAGCCGAGACCCTCCCGACCTGTTTCAAGACACGATCCATCCGAGCAGCCGACTTAGTTGCGGTCGGACTCCGGATTATGATCCGATCGGATGATCGTCTACGTTATAGCCGTTCTGCTCTAACCGACGTTCCAAGGCAAACGAAGTTCCGAGCCGAGCCTACAGTCCGAACAGAGCGACCGTTCCAAGCCAAACGCATGTTCAGACGCGCATACCCCACTCGCTGAACGTGGAAACTGCTATAACCAAACGTGGCCGATAACCTCGCTCGCAGATACGCTACGTGATCGATAGATCGCGGGGGGTATCTCCACGATCCAGGAATCCCCCTGATCATGCCGAGATTATCGGATCCGGACCACTCGACGGTTAAGTATAAATACTACATCACGCCATATCTACAGGCACGCAAAAATCGAGCTTTCCTCTACACTCTATTCAGACCCCGATTCCCTTGTCCTGACTTAGGCATCGGAGGGTCCCCTGACTTAGCCAGGGTCACCTTTGCCTGCTTTCCTGGTGCAGGTTCCACGGATCATATGTGGTGATCGACGAGGAGGGAGGGCTGACCAGATTTTGGCATCAACACACATCATCTAAGTTCATCAAAACATATCAACGAGACATTACAGTTGCATTTGGATGCATCATTGAATTGAATTGCAGTAATTAGTTCAACAGAGGAACAGATCGAGCTAAGCTTGCCTGCTAGTGTATACGTGATGGGAAGCAGAGCTTAAGATAGCTGTTTGATACCTTTCAAGTCCAACTTGAAAGTAACATGCAGTTTGAAGCCTAGTCCCTAGATATTGTATTCTACGAAAGGAAATCACACTTTGGTAACATTCCACCTTATCAAACAAATTATTGCAATTCTATTCAACAGCACATCCAAACGCAACCTAAGGGCCTGTTTGGATGCCTATAAGTTGGGTAAGTGGGAAGTGACTTACAGGGAAGTCACTTACAGGTGGTGTTTGGGGGAGAAAAATCACCTATAAGTAACTTACAATCTGTAAGTCACTTACAGGCAAATCTATCAAAAAACTGCAAGGGGATGGGGGTGGGAAGTCACTTCCCTGTAAGTCACTTACAGGCTCAACGGTCAGATTTTTAAAAAGAGGGGAAGAGGGAGAAACACACCAACCCACCAACCACCATTATAGCTATGAAGCTCTAGCCAATGAAGAAGAAGCACTAGCCATTGAAAACGGCAATCTCTCTCCATCTCTGCAATCTCTCCCCCTCCCTCTCTACAATCTCTCTCCGTCTCTGCAATCTCCCCCCTCCCTCTCTACAATCTCTCTTCATCTCTGCAATCTCTCGCTGAAGTTACCGCCTTCTGTCTCTTCTCCTCCTAAAACGGTAGGGTTTCATCGACCTTTTTTTCTCCTTTGAAAATGGAAGGGATCGCGTGTTGAGTAATGCATAAACTCTGTGGGATCCACTGTGATATATGTATTTGATCCACACTGTCCATCCATTTTAATACTTAATTTTAAGTCCTGATCAAGTGGACCACAACATACAAAATAGTGTGAATTGAGTGTATACTGTTGAAAATTTTTGGGGGGCCACAGAAGTTATGGATCAAGATGATTTTATTTTTATTTTTCCCTTCATCCAGGTGTTTGTGATCTTATGAACATGTTGGATGGCAAATAAAGATCTCTATGGGCACTCGAAAGGTTTCAACGATCCAAATCAGTATTTCCACTATTTCCTGTGGTATGGTCCACTTGAGCTTTGGATATTCTTTTATGGCTCAACCTCTACATCTAGATGAAAAAAATGGATGCACGGATTGGATAAACCATATAAATTTACAGTAGGCCCAACTGAATTTACTTAGTATAAAAAAAAGTATGGCAGCAACTCAGTACGCAGTCTGATTGCGTTACCGGTAACACGGTAGTGGGTGTTACCCCTGCCATGGGCCCACCTTGATGATGTGTTATATATCCACTCCACCCAACCGTTTCTCTCTCAGGGATTTTACGCCCACCTTGCTTATGTTGCCAGGTTTTTTACAGAAGAAGAAATGGCATGTTAAAATATGCTACAGTTTCTCCATCAGGGATTTTAGGCCCACCTTGCTTGACATCTCTAGATGGTTTGGATTTTCTAGTTTGCATGGACTGTGGGGCATTTCCATTCATAGTAGAAGCCCATTGAGATTTGATTGGTGGGACGTATACTTACAGTGTAAGTTTTCATTGGCCAGCAACCACAGTTCCCTTATATGGACCAGTGGCTTGGATCAGAAAACCATGAATCCATCATGCATCTGGTACATAAATCCTATTTATTCTCATGGCCCTTGCAACCGAGGCCATTGTTCAAATGGACCCACTATGGATGGACCATGTCCCAATTCTTCACTTGATCATTAATAACTGTTCAACTGCAAATATCCAAGGTATATTTGATTCTTGATTTCTATAACTGAAGTCATGGTTCAGCAATCCAGATAAATAGGCCGCAGTAGGGCTGACCATGGATAGCATTTCTTTAGTTTAATGCAGGCCATTGATGTACACTTTGGAATAAGTCCTATTCAAAGGAATGAATGGTTTGACAGGATGATTCCCAAGTGAAAAGTTTTAAATATAATTTTTATAGTTAAAGAAGACATTGGTAATGTAATTTAATTAGTAGATTTTCTATTAATGTTTTTAAGTTTATTCTCAATGCTTAAATTGAGTTATTACTCCATATAATAGATATTTTGAATTCATGGGCCCACTTTTATAGCACACTTGATGATTGGTTTAGCTTAATAATTATCTAAGATATTCTTCTTGATGGGCTTAACAAAAAAACATATTTGATCCCACGTTTTATATATATATATATATATATATATATATATATATATATATATATATATATATATATATATGATTATAACATTTTAGAATGATTCCCCAATCTAAGCTTGCTCGATGTGAATACTCAGCTTTCTACCTATAAGTAACTTACAGGTCATCCAAATAGAAAAACTAACTTACCTGTAAGTGACTTACAACTTACATCCAAACAGGTTACCTGTAAGTAACTTTCACCTGTAAGTGACTTACTACTTAAAGAACTTACAGGCATCCAAACAGGCCGTAAGGATAGGTTCCTTTACCTGAATGAAGTCTACGTGAGGGAAGCTCTGCAAAAACTCTTCAATGGTCTTCTTGCTCAAAGGGGCTGCTCCGCAAGACACCTGCTTCAGAGACCCAAAGCCATGGCTGCATCTGCCCTTCGCTTCCATGAGGGCGGTCACGATTGGCGGGACAACCGGAATGTGTGTAACTCTATATCTATCTATCGATCTAACCATCTCATCAGCATTGAATCTCCTCATCACCACAACCGTGGCCCCTGCCGATAACAACCCCATTGCGAAAAGCGAAAGGCCATACACATGGAACATCGGCAGGGCAGCCAAATACACATTCTCCCAACCTGGGTTCTCATACAGAGAAACTTCGAACCGAACGAACAGCTCGACCGCGGCAATCAAATTCGCGTGTGTTATAATGGCACCTTTGCTAACGCCCGAAGTGCCTGAAGAATAGAGCAAGGCCGCTGTATCCTTCTGTCTAATGATGGGCGTCGGGGCAAATTCGGGATTACTGGAAAGAAGCCCATTAAAACAGCTGAACTCAGACGAGTTTGAATCGGATTCTACACTCTCTGGAATGACAACCACTCGAACACCCGTTCTCTTCAATTTTTCAAGACACCCAGAAACAGTAAAAGCAAGAACTACATTACAATCAGCCATCTGTTTCTGGATTTCGGTGAAACTGCTCAGAGGATTCATGGTAGTGACGATGGCACCCACGGACAGGACGCCCAAGTAAATAACAGGAAAGTAGATGGTGTTTGGCAATTGGATTGAAACTACCTGCCCTTGTGAGATTCCAATGCTGTGGAGGCCAGAGGCCATCGATTTCATAAGTTCTTGTAGTTGGGTGTATGAGATTGAATGCCCAGATGGGGAATCTACGAGAGCCGAAAGGCCGTGGTGTTTGTGGGAGAAGATGAAGGAGACAATGTCTAGAAATGGGTCTGAAGGGATTTTGATGGGATTGTGTTTGCTGGTGTAGATTCCTGTTTCTGAGAAGAACCAAGTGCTGGTTTTTGGATTGCAAGGGGCGAGATTTTCAGAAGGAAATGAGAGGTCTTGCCTTTGGGAGGCTTCAGATTCCATGGAATGGTATTCATGGCGGTTGATGAAGGTGTCTGACATTGAAATTGCAGGCCTTTGGAGAGAGAGAGAGAGAGAGAGAGAGAGAGAGAGAGAGAGCTTTTTGAATGGGAGATGTAGAGTTCCGTTTTGATTCTGTGGGGACCCACGATCCAGCGTGTGTCGCGACTCACTGGGTCCACTTGCTGAGATTGTTCAATTGATTTTAACCGTCCTTATTCTCTTTCCCACCATACGTAATCTAGCATGCAATAATAACGCTTCATTTATGATATTAACCTTTCATTTTCGGAGTTTAATGCAAGCTATTGAAAATTTTCTATTTAATGTTCTAGATTGATCCACAGAGATAATTCACAAGCACCTTTTCAGAATAATTGGACCTTATGCAAAATATTATACAAAATGGACGGTTCCGATTATAGCAATAGTCGGCATTTGGGCCCCTGAGGCGGCAACAGACCCCAGATGACGCGACGGAGGCAGAACGAACTCGATATGTGTTTAAACCTATTGAAACTGACGTTAGTTTGAACTGTCGCGATACTTCGGGGATCGGTAACGTCTCCCTCCCCGGCGCGAATTAGTCGAGGCAGGGGTAACGGCACGGTGGATGAGGCCCTGACCGTGGGGACCACCTCGATGTATGTATTGTATATCTACGCCGTCCATCCGTTTTTTCCATAGCATTTTAGGCATGGTCACAAAAAAATGAGGCAGATCCCAATCTCAGGTGGACTATATAGTAGGAATTGAATTCCCAACATTAAAACCTATCGGGGCCACCTTAGTTTTGAATCAAGCTGCTATTTGTGTTTTCTGTGTTACCATATCAACAGGTTGGATGTCCAATAAACATTAGTGGGCCCTAGGAAGTTTTTAATGGTGGGTTTTCAATCACCACTGTTTTTCAGGTAGTGTGGTCCACTTGAGATTTAGATCTGCGTCATTTTTGGGACGGTTAAGGAAAATGATCTGGAAAAACGGATGGACGGCGTGGATATACAGCACATATATCTAGGTGAGCTCGACGGCGAGGGCCTGGCAGCTAAACAGTTACTCTGTCTCACCGAATGCGCGCCGCTCTTTTGCTCGCATGACTATGACCAACGCGGATTTACTGCGAAAGCCTTTCACATAAAAATACTCTGCTCGTATGAGAGGTGGTTAAAAGTCTACTTTGTTAATCCGTTTCGAGAGGTGGACCCTAAAATAAGGTGGGGCCTAAAACGGATTAACAAAGTAGATTTTTAACAAACATAATGTTGAGCCCACCATTAAAGCTACTATGCTCGTATGACAGGTGGGTCCCACCGGATAGATTTCTAACAAATATCATATTGGCCCCACCCAGCTTCCTAGCACAATAATTTCATACTAAAGGGCAAATCCGTAGCTAATCAAATACGAATTTCAAAATCCTGCGGCGGGATGTCAAGTGGGTAACTATCCGGTCTGTTGCAGCGTTTTTATGGGACGGCTTTCCTAAGGCGGACCTTCCTTCACCTGCACAATTAACAATGTCAAGGGAACCCTGACTAGAGCCGGAGAACCTCCGATGCTTAAGTCAGTTATCTGATCAGTAGCGAAGGGCTTATCTCAGTTCAGTACTGCGTACCTTCTTCCGTCCCAAGCTTAGAGATTTATACAGTTTGCCAATCCTCATCCTCAGAGGATTCTCCTCCTGATTATTCGGAGACTTACTCCTTTCCACATATTGCTCTCAATCCCGAGAATCTCGGGATTCGTTACCCGTATCCCTGGATTTCCGTAAAGCAGTATCTGTTCCCGTTCCGTCACTGGCTGTCTCGGCTAGGTCGTTGCCGACTCTTAAAGAGTCTCGGCCAGGTCGTGACCGACTCTGGGGGAGTCTCAGCCGACGCAGGAGGGTGGGTTCTCGGCCTTTCAACGGACGGAATAATCTCGGTGTTTATCCGTCATTTCTTGTTCTGTGACCGAAAGAACCAACTCGTTGAGTTGGTCTTGTTCTATCGGCTGAGTGAATTGAACACGCTCGGCCTTTAGTGGGCTTTTGCAGACGAGGTAGTCACTCCGATAGAGTGACTTTAATCGTCCCTTGCTTATGCCTCCTGGCCTATCCTCTGTTCCGTCGGTGTTGTCTCGGACTCTTCAGGCAGTGTCAGCAGAGCCGACCTACTTTAACCCGAGTCTCCAAACTTAACACATTTTTCCCCAACAGTGAGCCCCCCTTACTCCTTGTGTCGTCCACAGCATCAAGGAGTACGATTTTCTAGGTCGGTTCGTATTAGCATCCGAGATAATGATGAGGCGTTTAATGCTCCTTGAGTCGTATCTAGCGTGCGACATTGCGCCTCCCGTCGGTTCGCTTCGTCCGGGTATGAAATGCGGACGCGTGGCCACGAAGTTGCCGCTGTCAGCCAGCGTTCGCCACACGTCGAACGGGGGAGCCGAGGCGAACGACGATTCGCTTTTGCCATAAATGTTTTGCCACGTGGCACAGCTATAAAAGAGTCCGGGTGGGAGGACTGCGCGAATTTTATTTTCGCTCTCCTTCCTCCCGCCTGTGTCCGCTTCCGAGATCCTCTTTGCTTCTTTCCCTCCTCCTCCTCCGCTGTCGCTTCTTTCTCCGTTAATCTTCCCTTGCATTTGCCATCGATTTCTTGGTGAGTCCTTTCCTCCTTCTTTTATAAGCTATAATGGCCGCGCACGGCTCTCAAAGCCCCCGGGAGGAGATGAGGGTGCGTCCCAACACCTTTGGGACGTTACGGAACCACCCTCACTGTTGACGGAGTTTGTCGTCGGTGCTAACGCAGCGTTCCGGCTTGTCAGAGAAACCGGCGACTCATCGGCTGGGCGTCCTACTCAAGCCGGTCCATCTAGCGGTGGAATGTCTCTGGTGACTCGTCCAGGGAGACCTAATCCTTGGGTGGATCGACTGGAGGATGAGGATGGAGAGGACGAATTAATCACGGGTGAAAGGGAGGCCATTCTACGCCCTATGAACCAAACTACGGAAGCCTCTGAGTCGTCTTCAAAAGGGGAAGAAGACGAACCTAGCGGTCTCGTCGCCTCCATTCTAACTGAATCCAACTTAAACCGGATCAGGGCTGGATATCATGTCCCTGACTCGGTCGTCCTTTGTCTCCCTCGTTCGGGTGATTTGCCCGACCATCCCCCTGCAGGGATGGTCGCAATTTTCCAAGTCGCGATGCAGTGTGGCTTGCGTTTGCCACTCCAGCCCATTGCTCGTGACTTTCTGTCCCGAGTCAAAATAACTCCCGGTCAAATTGTTCCGAATGCGTGGAGAAATTTGTTCGAGTGTGCCGTGCTCTGGTCCGAGTTAGAGCAACCTTCCCTCACGGTCGACGAGTTCCTCTATCTGTATCAAGTCAGACCAAATCCAAACTTCTCTGGCCTCTATTTTCTGAGCGCGTGGAGAGGCAAAGGAGGATCTTTAATAACCGACCCACCCACTTCGAACAAGTTCTGAAAGGAAAGGTAGTTCTGAGCGTGCCGTCGGTGGGAGTCGGCCAACACGTGGCCGTACGAGCCTCAAGTATCCCGCACGTTCCGTAGAGCAGGTGACTCGGTGACTCGGCCCGATGGTCTTTCCTTCTCTTCCTCTTTATTTTATACCATCTTCTGCTAATCTCGACTCCACAATGTCGTGCAGATATTTTGAAGAAGAGGGAGAAACTCGAGTCCGGGGCTCTGACTCGGATAAGGGAGCTGAAGAAGCTGAGCGCAGTGGAATGGTCTTGGAAGTTGCTACTGCAACCCGAGCGCCTCCATCTTGCAGGTCTAGATTCGTTCGTCTCAGGTAACTCGTCCTCCTTTGCTTTGTTCTTTCAATTCCCTATTCGTCTCCTCATTCTTTTTTATTCATCCTTGCAGACCTTCCCGAGGCTCGCCCCATTCTGAGACTTGCGCCTGACAGCATGGCCGAGTCCCGCCCTACCTTGAAGCCGCTTTCCAAGGTGAAGGCCCCCCCGAGATCGGCTCTGCTGTTCGGGTCTCGGCCCCCGAAGCAGCAGAAGACTGTGGCCAAGGTTAAGGAAACGGCAGTTCCATCCGCTCCTGTACCTACTGTCTCCCAAGTGGTCGTCCTCTCCGATCCTGACGAGAGGGCCGAGGAAGCAGAGCCAACTCCTCCAATGACTCAGGCGACTATCGAGTCGGGACCTATTGCAAAGGAGGTCCCGGGGCCGAGGGAGGCCCTGCGCAAGGAATCCCCGAGAAGGGAGATGACTCAACAGGAGTCCCCCTTCACGAAGATCATTGCGGGGATGGTTCCTTGGGCGCTTGCCCACGGGGGCGAAAGAGACTTCGCCAGTTATTACAATGCTCAGACTGCCCAGACCCTCGGACATGCGGCGAGGTTGCTTTTTGAGGTAAACTTTTCTTCAATCCTGTGTCATCCCTGACTAAGTTTTACAGCATAGCTCACTGTCTCTTTATCGCAGTTGGCACATTGCCTCGTCAAAGCAAGCTCGGAGCTGACCGCCGCCTAGAAACTCGCATCCGAGACAGAGACTGCGAGGAGGGTCGCTGCCGAGGCTGAGGGTCGCAGAGACATCTCTAAGAGCCGGATTGGCATCATGACCGGCGATCTATCGATCGCTCGGAAGGCGGCCGCGGATGCCCGTGCAGCTCTTGAAGGAGTTAAAGCCGATAACGCTCGCCTCACTTCACTCCTTCAGGAGGCTGAGGAGAGGGAGCGACACCTTCTTCGAGTTCATGGCGAGTGCGAGGGTGCTCTTACTCGCGAGAAGGCCGAGGCCGCCGGCCTCATTTAGGAAGCTCAAGAAGAAATGCGTCGAGCCAAAGAGGAACGAGAGCGAGTCGTAGACGCCTTCCTCGAATCTTTCGAGTTTGAAGAAGAGAGGGACCGCCTTTATCAAGGTGGTTATAAGGCCTGCGTCTTGGAGATGAGGGCGGCCTTCCCCGATCTCGACCTCTCCGCCTTCGAAGTTGACAGTCCGTCTGCCGAGGCTGCCGAGGGTGAAGCCACCGAAGGAGATGCTGCTGCTGACGGAGCCGGTCCTTTAGGCGCCGTATAGGAGATGAATTCTGACTTAATGGGGCAGTCGGATATTGTACTTTCTTTTTGTTATTATTATTATTTTTTTTTTGATAACCCGACATTAGGTACTTGGACGAAATAGAACTTTTCATTGAGTCGACTTCAATTACAGTACTTTCTATTCTATCTTACGGGTAATAAATCTTGAGATGCTCGGCGTTACAAGGATGAGGCAACAGTTGTCCATTTAGGTCTTCCAGCCGATAGGTTCCCGATCGGATGGTGCCTGAGACGACGTAGGGACCTTCCCAATTAGGCCCTAGTGTACCCGACCCAATTTCCTTGGTGTTTGGAAAGGTCTTTCGGAAGACCATATCCCCAGCTCAGAATCGTCTGACTTTAACTCGACGATTGTAAAACCGAGACACCTGTCTTTGTCGGGCCATCATCCTCAATCGAGCCCTTTCTCTTTTCTCTTCCAACGAATCAAGCTCGAATGAGAGAAGTTCGCCATTCTCTTATCCACTGTACAAGTTGACTCGGGCCGAGCCAACGCCGATCTCAACCGGTGCGACTACTTCCGCACCGTAACATAGGGAAAAGGGGGTTTCTCCCGTGGCAGTCTGTGTTGTGGTCCGATAGGCCCACAGTATATTCGGAAGTTCCTCGGCCCATGCTCCCTTTGCTTCATCGAGCCTCGTCCGGAGATGCCGCTTTATAATTTTGTTGACCGCCTCGACCTGTCCATTCGTCTGAGGATGATGAGGCGAGGCGTACACGTTTTGAATCCCAAGATTACTGCACATCTCTCGGAATTGTTTGTTATCGAACTGCCTTCCGTTGTCGGTAACGATAGTCCGAGGTATCCCGAACCGACAGATGATATTCTTTCAAACGAAGCTTGTGATCCTTTACTCGGTGATTTTCGCCAATGGTTCTGCTTCAGCCCACTTCATGAAGTAGTCCACCGCAACCACAGCGAATTTAGTCTGACCCTTCCCCAGTGGAAAGGGCCCGATGATGTCGATCCCCCACTGCGCAAAGGGCTATGGTCCCGACATCGGAATCAGTTCCTTAGGAGGTTATCTCGGGATTACTGCGAACCGCTGACACTTATTGCATCTTTGAACGAATTGTTTAGAATCGTGCTGTATATTCGGCCAGTAATACCCCTGTCACAACACTTTGTTGGCGAGCGAGCGTCCTCCTGAATGGTTTCCACATATCCCTTCGTGTATCTGCCGTAAGATATAATCGGCTTCTTGGGAGTCGACGCACCTTAGTAGAGAGCATGAAAGCCTTTTTTAAATAGAATCTCATTCAAGATGGTGTAGCGCGAGACCCGAACTTTTAACCGCCGTGCCTCGGCGCGATCTTCTGGCATTCTCCATTGTTGAGATAGCGGACGAGTGGGTCAAACCAAGCAGTTGCTGAGTTGACGGGAAATAGGGTCGAGACTATCGGCTCGTCTACACTTGGTTTAGGGACGTATTCAATCGGAACTGACCGAGGAATGTCTTCTTCGTCAGCTGAGGCGAGCTTAGCTAATAAGTCGGCTTTGGCATTGTCAGTCCTGGGTATTCGAATTACTTCACACTTTTGGAATCTACCGATCAATTCTTTAGCCTTTTCCATGTACGCCTTCAGTTGTTCTTTCCGAGTTTGATAAACACCGAAAACCTGGTTAACGACTAATTGTGAGTCGCTAAAAACATTCAAATGGGTCGCGCCTAGACTTGCGGCGAGTCTAAGGCCTAATAATAAGGCTTCGTACTCTGCTGTATTGTTGGACGCCTGAAAGCCAAGTCGCAAGGCATATTGCATATAGGTTTGATCGGGAGTTTCTAATATTACCCCTGCCCCGCTTGCCTTGGAATTGGATGAACCGTCGACAAATAGCTTCCAGGGTACCGGCCCGAGAGAGGAAGAAGCCTCAGGTACGATAATTCCCTCCGACTCAGGTATATTGTCACGATTAGGAGTCACTTCGACAAGGAAATCGGCGACGGCCTGTCCTTTTAAGGCTGTCCTGAGCCTGTAATGTATGTCGAATTCGCTCAATTCGACTGTCCACTTTGTAAGTCGGCCGGAAGCCTCCGGCTTTTGGAGAATCTGGCGGAGTGGTAAGTCGGTCACAACGACAATGGTGTGGGCTGAAAGTATGGCCGGAGACGTCGTGATGATACCACTAGAGTTAAGGCTACTTTCTCGAGCTGAGGATACCTCGTCTCTACTGGTAGCAAGGCTTTGCTGACGTAGTAGGCTGGCAGCTGCTTCCCTTGACTCTCTCGTATTAAAGTCGAGCTTACTGCGGCCTCAGATACGGCCAAATATAATAACAACGCTTCACCAGGCTCGGGCTTAGATAGCAGCGGTGGGGATCCGAGGTAAGCCTTCAGATCTTGAAATGTCTTCTCACATTCGTCTGTCCACTCCATCGTCTGTCGTCCCTTCAATTGCTTGAAGAACGGGAGACATTTATCTGTGGCTCGGGACAGGAAACGATTAAGCGCGGCCACTCTTCCTGTCAACCTTTGGATGTCTTTGATTGTTTTAGGAGACTCCATTTCGAGTAAAGCTTTGATTTTCTCGGGATTCGCTTCGATTCCTCGCTGACTAACGAGGAAATCGAGGAATTTTTTCGAGCTCACGCCAAACGCGCACTTGCTGGGATTGAACTTCATTTTATATTTACGTAGAGTCAAGAACATTTCTTCCAAGTCCGCCTCATGGTCGGCCGCTAGTTTACTTTTGACAAGCATATCGTCAATATAAACTTCCATCGTCCGGCCTATCAATCGAGCGAACATTTTGTTCATTAACCTCTGATACGTTGCTCCGGCGTTCTTTAATCCAAATGGCATCACTCGGTAACAGTAAAGGCCTTTGTCAGTGACAAAGGCGGTTTTTTATTTATCATTCTCGTGCATTACAATTTCATTATAGCCCGAATAGGCATCCATAAAACTTAGCAATTCATGACCCGCCGTACTGTCTACCAGCTGATCAATGCGAGGAAGAGGGAAGCTATCCTTGGGACAGGCTTTGTTTAAATCTGTATAGTATATACAGACTCGCCACTTCCCATTGGCTTTCTTTACGAGTACGACATTGGCTATCCATTCCGGATAGTATATCTCTTCGATGAATTTGACTTTAAGGAGTTTGCCGATTTCTTCTTCAATGATAGCGTACCTTTTCGGGCCGAGAGGACGACGCTTCTGTCGGATGGGTCTAAAAGTCGGGTCGATGTTGAGTCCGTGTGTTATAACCGAGGGATCGATCTCAGGCATGTTTTCGTGGCTCCAAGCGAAGATATCGGCATACCGTCGAAGCAATGTGATCATTCGTTCTTTAAGAGACGGACTCAGGGACGAGCCGATTCGGACTACTTTCGAGACGTCTATCTCGGTTAACGGCTCCGAGATGAGTTCTTCCATCAGCTCCCCCCGCTCATGAGATCCAATACGGGGGTCCAGCGATTCAATCATCGACACTTCAGTTGGAGCCTTGATTGCGGTGGCATAGTATTTTCGAGAATCTTGTTGATCTCCTTTCACAAGCCCTACTACCGACTCGGTCGAAAATTTCATGGAAAGGTGGTAGGCAGATACCACAGCTTGAAGGAGGCTTAGAGACGGTCGGCCGATTATGGCGTTATACACCGACGGTTAGTCCACGACCAGGAAGTCGACCATCGCGGTCCTTTGATGGGGCGCAGTTCCAGCAGTAAGTGGCAGTGAGATGATTCCCTCAGGAAGTACCTGTCCACCCGAGAACCCGATGAGCGGGGTTCGGACAGGTCGTAGTACCGACCGACCTATGCTCATTTTGTCGAATGCATAGGTGAACAGGACGTCCGCTGATGATCCTGTATCCACTAGTATTCGGAATACTTTTCTATTGGCGATGGTAAGGGTGACCACGAGTGCATCATCATGAGGATGATGAATGCCTCGAGCATCTTCTTCAGTGAACGAGATACAATATTTTTCTCGTTTCTTCTCCTTGGGAGGCCGAGACAGCAGAAGAACCTCGGACTCAGGGCGATCGAGGCTTCTAGCGTGGTTTCTTCGGGCGTTATTCGAGTCCCCACCGCCTTGGTGACCTCCGACAATCGTTCGGATTTCTTCTTGGGGCCACTCTTCACTCGGTCCTGCTGAAACGCCGGACCCTTCTGTATGTTCTCTTAGTCGACCTTCTTTAATCAGCCGCTCAATCTCGTCTTTTAAGTGATAACAATCACTTGTGTTGTGACCATGGTCACGATGATAGTGATAATACTTATTCTTGTTCTGACGATCTGGATTCCCTCGCAGTTTCCGGAGCCAGTTGACGAACCTTCGATCTTGATCTCCATTAGTACTTGTTCAGGAGATTTTTTTAGGGGGGTGTATGTGGAGAATCTTCTATCTGGTCGCTTTCCTGGCCTGCTGTCGTCTCGCCCCCGGTCTTCTTTTCACTTTTTTCCTCCGGCTGAGTCGGCTTCTTTCTTGGCCGACTCTTTAGCCGATGGTTTTGTGTTCTGGATCTTCTCTCGAAGGAGTCGCGTCTCTTCCGCATCAGCATATTTATCCGACCGAACCATAAACTCGCCCAGAGTATCGAGCGGATTCTTATCCAGTGATGCCAAAAAAGGTTTATCTCTTACCCCCTGCATGAGAGCATTGAGAGCCGTCTCCTTAGAATGCTTTCGAACTTGCAAAGACTCGAAGTTGAAGCGTTTAACGTAGTCTTTCAATAGCTCTCCTTCCATCTGAACTATGTTGTTCAGATGCGCGGGCGGCTTTAATTTCTTCTTTCCGTCGATAAAATTGATGAGGAAGGCGTCACTGAGTTCGGCGAACGATTTAATCGACTTGGGTTTCAATTGCTTAAACCAAAGTCGGGCTACGTCCGTCAGGGTTAGAGAGAAGGCTCGGCACATAACAGCATCCGAGGCGTCGTGCAACTCCATGTAGGTTTTGAAGCATTCAAGATGCTCTGTCGGATCGATTTTTCCGGAGAAAGGAGTTATCTGAGGTAAGCGGAACCTTTCTGGCAACCGAGCTCGCATTACTTCGTCTACAAATGGAGAGGCTTTTTCTTCAGATTTGGTCGGATTTGAGTTCCGACCGTGCTTTATATTCCCCATCTCCTTTTCTATCTTCGCTCGGACCTCATTCTTGAAGTCCTGTATGTCAGCCTTACAAGGTTCAGCGCTCTCCGTCGTTTCTTCCGCAGGGAGCCAACTTCGTCTCCTCTGATCTATTTTATGTCTCAGATCAGAGGGGGGCAAAACGGCCGTTGCTGAACGGGCCGGCGCTGGGTGACTCGGCTCTCGGGGTTGACTCGGTTGTCGGAGCGACTGTGGCACAGCAGGCTGCGCTACAGACGCTGGTGGGAGAACTTGCGCCGACTTATGACGCTGTATCTGCTGGTTACATAATTGTTCCAGCATATGTTTCATGGCAGCCATCTCGGAATGCATTTCTTATACCTCACGATCCAAGTGCGCGTTCGCTTGATTATGCTGGCTGGTAGTCGCAGGTGGTGCTGTCGGGGGAGCTCCTTGAGCTGTGCTAGCAGCGGCCTCCCCCACTTCATCTGGATCCGTCCTTCTGGTTCTTGCCATTCAAAAAATCGGAGAAAACGACTTTTTGTCCGGTTCCCACAGATGGCGCCAAACTGTTGCTGCGTTTTTATGGGACGGCTTCCCTAAGGCGAACCTTCCTTCACCTGTACAATCAACAATGTCAAGGGAACCCTGGCTAGAGCCGGGGAACCTCCGATGCTTAAGTCAGTTATCTGATCAGTAGCAAAGGGCTTATCTCAGTTCAGTACTGCGTACCTTCTTCCGTCTCAAGCTTGGAGATTTATACAGTTTGTCAATCCTCATCCTCAGAGGATTCTCCTCCTGATTATTCGGAGACTTACTCCTTTCCACAGATTGCTCTCAATCCCGAGAATCTCGGGATTTGCTACACGTATCCCTGGATTTCCGTAGAGCAGTATCTGTTCCCGTTCCGTCACTCGCTGTCTTGGCCAGGTCGTTGCCGACTCTCAAAGAGTCTCGACCAGGTCGTGACCGACTCTGGGAGAGTCTCAGCCGACGCAGGAGGGTGGGTTCTCGGCCTTTCTACGGACAGAATAATCTCGGTGTTTATCCGTCATTCCTTGTTCCGTGACCGACAGAACCAACTCGTTGAGTTGGTCTTGTTCTATCGGCTGAGTGACTTGAACACGCTCGGCCTTTAGTGGGCTTTTGCAGACGAGGTAGTCACTCCGACAAAGTGACTTTAATCGTCCCTTGCTTATGCCTCCTGGCCTATCCTCTATTCCGTCGGTGTTGTCTCGGACTCTTCAGGCAGTGTCAGCAGAGCCGACCTACTTTAACCCGAGTCTCCGAACTTAACACATTTTTCCCCAACACGATCCATATGTTTTGAGAGGTTATTTGAAAAATATGCAACCGAAGATAAGGTGGATCCAAAAGTCAAGGGGACATATGATAGTGAAAACTGAAGAAGAAGTTTTTTAGTGTTAAGACTTACATGGGATTGCCACTGATATGTAATTTTTATGGCCATAAAAATATTTTAATAATGGTCAGTGGATCCTCATTGTATCCTCTCCTATAGCCCCCTTAGTTTTAGATCCGCTTCATCTTCGGTGGCATGTTTTAAAATAATTTTGTAAAATGAATGGACAAGATGAATTTCTTACAAACATCACGGTGGGCACCAACTAACATCGTTGTGCCGTGACTTCATGCGGAAGCCTTTAGCAATAAAGCTGCATCTATGTGCCTCTCTTTCACTTGTATCAGCGTTGCCACGCCCACCTGGAGGACTGACATCAAGGTGGGCCCCACGGCCCAGCCCTCAAACCCGGAAACGGATTGGCTACTCTCCCTTCCACCAGCCCCCTGGCTGGTGGTTGGTGCTCTGTGGGCCCCACCATGATGTATGTGTTTCATCCATTCCATTCAACCATTTTCACATATCATTTTAGGGTTTTTTGCAAAAAAATGAGAGGGATATGTATCTCAAGTGGACCACATCACAGGAAAACAATATTGATTGGATATCCACAATTAAAATTCTCCTAAGGCCCACTGTACTGTTTATTTGACATCTAATCTATTGATTAAATCATACAAGCCCAAACGAAGGGACAAGACAAAAATTAGCTTGATCCAAAACTTTTATGGCCCCCAAAAAGTTTTTAATGGTCGACACTCATTCAACAATGTTTCTTGTAATATGGTTTACTTGAGATTTGGATATAACTCATTTTTGGTATTATATGATAAAATGATCTAAAAGAATATATGAACTGCATGGATGAAATACATACATCATGGTGGGGCCTACAGAGCACCAACCACCAGCTATTGGCTGGTGGTAAGAGCTAATCCATTTCCCTCAAACCCTAAGCTGGAAACGGATTGGCTACTTCCCCTACCATGGCGGGCACCATGATGTACATGTTTCATTCATGCATTTCATCTATTTTACTAGATCATTACATGAGACAAAAAATGTGGTATATCCTAATCTCAAGTGGATCATGTTAAAGGAAACAGTGTTGAATGAACTTGGGCCATTAAAAACAATTTGGGGTCTATAAAAGTTTTGTTTTAAGTTGATATTTGTTTTTTCCTTTCATGTAGTTTCATATGAACTAATCAACAGATTGTATGTCAAATAAACACTGCAGTGGACCTCAGGAGGATTTAAACGGTGAATCTCCAATCATTATTGTTTTCCCATGGTGTGGTCCACTTGAGATTTATATCCCTCTCATTTTTGAAATAAAGCTCTAAAATTAGCTCTAAAAATAGATGAACAGAAGGGATGAAATACATACATCATGGTGAGTCCCACGGAGCACCGACCATCAGCCACGGGCTGGTGGCGAGGGAGGAGCCGATCTGTTTTCCCTGTGCTGTTAACCTGCTTAAGGCTCGTTTGATTTTTCAAATTCATTGTAAATGTTCTCTAAATACTTACTTATTACAATTTTAACATATTTGGAAATAGGTAGGTACTTTTGCTTAGTAAAACAGCCCAAAAAGATTAACTTAAATTTGTGGGGCTCCCATTATCTATATGACATGTCCGTGTTGTCCATCTACTTTACTTATAGCATTTTGAGGCATGAACTGAAAAACGAGATAGATCCAACATTGAAGTGGTCCACACCAAGGTAAATAGTGGCCCCAAAAAGTTTTTAACAGTGGGTGTCCAATTCCTTTTTTCCTATGGTGTGGCACACTTGAACTTTAAAACTGGGTCATTTGTTTGGCTCATGCCCTAAATTCAATTGGCATGACAGATGATCGATGTGGATAATCCACACGCATCACGGTGGCCCAACAAATATTTGACAGCATACTCTATTTTACATTGAGAAAAGAGAAATTTCCAACTGTACGAGCCATATATGGCCACCAACCTTTTTATGCCCACTTGCTTTTCCGAAAAAAGGCCCCGGCTGTACGGCCCCATTTCCCAGGTCGAAAATACCCCTGCTTTCCCTCGTGAGCCGGATCGCCTGGTGCTCGAAGACAAGCGCTTACGCTCCTCTAACTCTGAGTTGTACGAACGGTTCAAAAGATATCAAAGTTACATGAGCATGCAGTCATGTATTTATTATATCCACAGCGTTCATTCATACTTTGAGATCATTTTAGGGGCATTATAAAAAAAATATAAAATCATATCCAAAGATCAACTGAGCCACATCACATAGCAGTGGTAAAATTAATTTTCACCATTAAAAATTTTGTGGGGCCCATCATAATATTTATTTTCCATCCAATTTATTCATAAGGTCACAAAGACCTAAATGAAGAGTAAAAATAAATTTCATAATGATCTAAAACTTTTGCAACCCCTAAAAGGATTTCAATGGTATAAGTTCAATTTCCCATTACCTTTTACAGTGTGGTCTACTTGATAGTTAGATCTATCTTATTTTTAGCCTCAAGCCTTAATGTGAGCTCACCAAATAGATGGACAGTTTGGATATAACACATACCTTATGATAGCACTCACAAAAGTAACAAAAATTCCACAGTAAAAAAAAAAAAAAAACTCAGACTGCCCCGCCAGTTTGGCAGAATTTTTTATTTATTTATTTTTACAAGGAGAACATTTTTCCCCTTACATTTTTTTCTAATACATAATTATGTAAATATGTATATATAAGTATAAAAAAATATTTTTCTATCTTTTAATTCATTTCTTTGCCTATTTATTTAACAAGCACATCTCCTAAACTAGAATGAGTTACTTAACGGATCACATATGATTTTGGGAATTTAGCCAACCAATGTAGTTATTTTCCAATATTCCATGGGGTCGATGATCAAAAATCCATTTCATTCACCTTGCGGTCAATTTCATTCATTTTATTCACTTTGCGGTCAATTCCATTTACTTCACAGTCATTTTCATGCATTTCACAGTCATTTAGCTGCACTTCACAGTCATTTTCATGCATTTCATGATCAATTTTGGCGATTCCATTTAGATTCACGGTTATTTCCATGCACTTCACGGTCAATTCCTGTCAGGCCCATATTCTAGATCGTACCGTTCCGTAGGCTTCTGCGATCCTCCCTATCGAATTTCGGTAACCCGCGACCTATAATCGGCATTTACGTGTGACCCTGAGTCGCGTGCCATAAATTTGAGTCGGCTCGAATTTAAACTTGTACTGTCATGATCTTGTTGTCACCGTGGTTCCAATGTTGCATCTCGTACATCAAAGTGACACTTAGATTATAAATTGTAGCCCGCGCATTATAATGGATGTGGATTGCACATTGTGGGACCTACCTACCCCTATGACACCATTCCCTAGGTATTATGTCTTTACACAACTAATAATGACTCCTCTTAAGTCAACACCTCTCCTTACCTAAGCATTTAAGATGGCCTTACATCATTATGACAAGCCATAACTTCTCTTTTTGTCTTATCTCTCTTTCCCTCCCTCTTTCTTCCTCATTCTCCATTTGCAAGAACCATGAACATCCAACCCATCCCAAAAATCAAACTATCTTCCACCTTAGATCCTCACCAATCCAACTTTTATATCATCATATCTATCATTGAGGAAGTTTTTTAAGGGCATTAGAGCATAGGAATAGAAGTTGAAGGGAAAGATCTTAAGGTGGGTGCTTCTCTCTTTTTCCTTTATTTTGTGGCTCATTCAATGAGTATAGGTGGTGTCCAAACCGTTAATTAAATGGACCCATGGCTGTCCAAACATAAGGACCAAACTACTTTACTATCTCTCTTGAAGGGTCTGGATGATTGAAAAACACATATATCAAGTTAATTCAATCAAGTAGGCCACGTCCCTGTGGGACCCCCTCGAAGAAACGTATTCACCGTTGGATCCAGCGTCCCTAGATGTTAGATGTGGACCAGTAAAGTATGCATAGACCGTGGGTTGTACAAAGAATGTCTGGACGTGCTCCGATAAAATAAAAAATAAAAATAAATAAAATATATTAATTTGATTCCAAACTTTGGATAAGCTGCTAATGCAGGCTCCACCTTAATGTATGAATTCAATTCACGCCGTCCATTCTATTTTTTAGATTATTTTAAGCGTTGAGCCGAAAAATGAAGTCAATTTAACTATCTAGCGGGTTATAGCACAGAAAATAATGTTGTTACCGTTGAAATTCACCCTAATGCTTCTATACATTGAAACGTACTCAATATTAGGCTTGTTAGATCTTTTATGGGCTGTAAAATCTAATGGGTGGGGTGAATTCTTCTGATGTGGAGAAAAATCAAAATTTAGAAATAAAAAAAAGATAAGTGAGAGGCTGACGCCCCCTCTTCTACTAACGTCCAGCTACAGAGACCTGCTGCTGGACGTAGGTGAGACGGTGGGCCCACTACAGTCCCTGCTGTGATGTGTGTTGAACATTTATATCGTGCACTTGATGGGTCCCCTTTAATTAATGGGTCACTCGAAAAATCAACCATAGGTGGTCCACATTTCAAAGTAGCTGGGATTGAACGCCTACCATTGAAACCTTTTTTGGGGTCTCATAAGTTTTGAATGCTTATGATATTTGTTTTTCATCTTTATCAAGGTCTGTGTGACCCTTATCATCAGATGGGATGGAAATTAAACGTTACGGTGGGACCCACACCATAACATATATGTTATGTCCAGACCGTACATCCGATGGACGAGCAACTGTAAGGTGCTGTTGTGCTCGGGCGTCAGCATATGGACGTCAACACCTCACCACGAGTCATTGTTACATCATAACCGTCCATCCACTAGACTTGGCCCCACCTGACGCAGGTGTATTAACCAAACCGTCCCTCAGGATGGTGGACCCTGATGAAGCATGTGTTATATCCTTAACCGTCCAGACATATCTGGACGGTGCTGAATTGATTAGGACCCAATAAATGTATATATTTTATATCTGAATCGTCCACCCATTAGGCGTGGACCCACCATGGCAGCGTGTGGGGCCTACATTGTATTGATGTAGGTGCACACCCAGCCGCCCATCTGTTGTGCTGCTATGCAAGGACCACCGTGATGTATCTGTTCAATCTACGTTGCCCATCATTTGGGCAATGGGCCAACCCACCCTGTGACTTATGTCCATTTGAGCGGGTCCCACCTGGAGTATGTATCACATCCTGGCCATCCATGGCCTAGATAACGCTGGTGTCTATATGTATTAAATATTACATATAATACATTATATGATATATGGTATTATGTTATACTATATATTATATAATATATATTATGTAAGATGCATATCTGTTGGGCCCCACGTGGGAACCCACCTACCTTTCAAACGGAATGGCTAGTGAGTGCTGACAGCAGCTGCATTACTGCTGCCATGACGACCCCTAAATTCTGTGGGTCCTACCTGTATTTACGTTAGCAGGTTATGTGGGACCCCGCCATGATGTATGCATTTCATCCCTACCGTCCACATATTCGGACTATGCTGGACAATGTTTGGACAAATGTTGATTTACATGGATTATATTTGGATGGTGTTGATTTACTTAAGCAATGTTTAGATAGTGCTGATTATACTAGTGAGTCATGTACCCCTATGAAATGATTTTTTCGTAATCCAAACTCCCATCTGTGAGGCCCACCTTGATGAATTTTATGGCCCATTCATCAGGCCTATTTTGATGTATTTTGTAGCCTATGTGATGAGGCTCACTATGATATACTTGTGACTCATCTGTGAGGCCTGCCTTGATATATTTGTAGCCCATCTATGAAGCTCATTAGTGCGGCCCATTGATACGGCCCACTTAATGTGTATGAGGCTCATGTGCAAGGCCCACCTGTGATATATATTAGGCCCATGTGTAGGGTCCACTTATGGTGTATTTGAGGCCCATGAGCAAGGCCCAATATGATGTATTTGAGGCCCATGGGTTGAGGCCCAATATGATGTGTTTGGGGCCCATGGGTCGAGGCCCGTTGTGATGTATTTGGGGCCCATAGGTTGAGACCCATTGGGATATATTGGAGGCCCAGGTATAAGGCCCACTTGATTGTATTAAGCCCATGTGTAAGGCCCACCTATTGTGTGTTTAAAGCCCATGAGTTTGGCCCACCTATTGTGTGTTTGGGGCCCATGGGTCGAGGCCCGTTGTGATGTATTTGGGGCCCATAGGTTGAGACCCATTGGGATATATTGGAGGCCCAGGTATAAGGCCCACTTGATTGTATTAAGCCCATGTGTAAGGCCCACCTATTGTGTGTTTAAAGCCCATGAGTTTGGCCCATTGTAATGTATTCGAGGCCCATGGGATGTGGCCCATCCGATGTATTCAAGGTCCATGTGATACGACCTATAGTAATGTGTATCAGGCCCTTGCGTGACGCTATGGGCCCACTATATGTTTAGCTCTATATAGGTCACTGTTTGGGTGCAATGATGGTTGAATGTCCACGTTGATGGGCAATGATGGTTAGATGTCCATATTGTGACCTTCCCTTAAGCCTTGTTCGGTCGATCGTCGATGCCGATCCTGATTTGTCGATGCCGATCGTATATGCTGATTCCGATTTATTGAGGCCGATCGTATAGGCCAATTTCAATTTGTCGATGCCGATTATATAGGCTGATTTCGATTTATCGAAGCCGATCTTATAGGCCGATTCCGATTGCCGAGACCGATTGTATAGGCCGATTCCGATTACCGAGGCCAATTCCGATTTGTCGAGGCCGATCATACAGGCCGATTCCGATATGTCGAGGCCGATTGTACAAGCCGATTCCGATTGTCGAGGCTGATTCCGACTATCGACGTCGAGGGTTTAGGCCAATGATTGAGGCCGATTCCAATTTCGATTATCGAGGCCCATTGTGATAGATATGCGACTTGTATTTGCCATTGTGATGTGCATTTGGCAGTGTTTAAGGCCCAATGTGATGTATATGAGGCCTAGGTGATGAGGCCCATTGTGATGCGTTTGAGGGCCAGGCGATAGAGCCCATTGTGATGTATGTTAGGCCCATCGTGATGTGTATTAAGCTCTTGAGTGAGGCTCATGGTTAGAGCTGGGCATCAGACCGAGTCAAATCGGATTGGGCCCAACTCAACCAGGTCCGAGTTCTGCATGGCCTGACCCGAACTCGGTCAAAACCGGGACCGAGTCCTGGCCCTCTGACCCAATCCGATCCTAACCCATGTTGCCCTGGACCGATCCGAGTCCGACTCGGTTAGGAAACCCGAGTCGGATCAGATTGGCCCAGGTTCGGATTGATAACAAGAAAAAAAAAAAAAAAAAAAGAGGAGGGAGAGAGAGAAGGAGAGAAAGAGAGAGAGAGAGAGAGAGAGAGAGAGAGAGAGAGAGAGAGAGAGAGAGAGAGATTTTGTACCTTGATATGGGATCGCTTCTTCTTGTTGAATTTGAGGAAGAGAAAGGGCCATTGTAATTCTTCTTTCAACTTGAATCAATGCAATGAGCCATGCATGGGGTCCAATTATAGTTGCATGAAGTGTGAGGCCGAACGATAATAAATTCAGGTGTGGGGAAGCATTTGTTTCATAATGTAGTCAAGTATATGTGGTATGCTGAAACACCTCTCCATTTACCTATAGATATGTAGCAAGAGGAGGAAAGGAAACTCATCAACTGATAAAGTAGATCCTAAGATTCTTGTAGGTTTGAGGGTTTTGGAAAAAATTCCAAAACAAAATACTTCTCACAAGTGCTTAGTTGAAGTGAGATATCATTTGGATCTCAAACCCCCCAAATTAATTCTACCAAGTCTGAAAAATTAAACAATACAAAACCAAATTTATAGGTCGTGGTTCAGCCCAAAACCATGATCATTATTTTTTGAGGGAATTGGAGGATTTGAATCATGAACAGTAAGATCTACCAAAAAGAAAGTGCATTTTGATTAGGATGTTTGGTGAAAAGGATTTGAGGATCCGAATCAAATAGTCACTTTCACCATCTGCTTGAAATTGTAAGATTCTACTTTAAATCTAAGAGGGATTTACACGAAGAACTTGATATTTTGAGTAAGCCAATAGTAAAAGTTGGTCTTGTTGATTTTTCTTTCTTTTGAATATTACTCATCCACTTCCCAACACATGCAAATGATATAAAAAGCATCCCTTAGATTTGGAGGTTAAGATGCTTCATATAATCAGTAGTTTCTTTAGGATAAGACTGGCCATCTTACTCTAATGGTTGAAGATAAGTGTTTGAGTATGATAAAGGGCAATCCCAAAGGTACTCAAACCTGATATGCTAAATCAACCATATGCCTTACAAGAGAACACACTGACTTGCATGCAAAGCCCATACCTTATTTTCCCAGAGTCTTCTTTTAATGCCTTTAATCTGCACGAAGACGTGTCAACTATCTAACATAAAATTACTTACCAAATGGTAGGGGTTAAATGTACTGAGAGCACCCAAGAACAACACAAAAATCCTGGTCTAAGTGACAGTAGTCAAAAAAACCAACCATCATAATCTCGCAAGTTTTACAACTAGATATAATTTGTTGGTTCAAATTTTGCCAGCCACCATTAGTGATAGAACTTGAAAAGCTGTGTTTGGATGTCAAAGTGAAATACCAAAAGTTGTTAATTTTCCTAGCATTCAAAACGAGGAAGTAGCCCTCAAATTGCAATTGCATTTCCTCAATTCCGACTTGAAATCAGCAAAAACTACAATGTCTACTGTATAAATGCATGACAATCTGGAATTTAGACTGAAATAGTGGGGCCTAGCTAGATACTATAACTAATTAATGATCATAGCCATCTTATTTCATTCGTTAAATTTAGACTATTGAACAATTTCTTCATCTGTAAGCATCAGTTTGATAGGAAGTTATACGATGGTGCTCAATTTGAAATGCTCCATCCACAGCCAACTCCACGATTTGGACAATCTAAATTTAAGTGCATGAAAAAAATAAAAATAAAAGAAGGAAGTGTGTGTTCCACTTGCCTGATCAGTCAACAAATACAGGGAAGTGTTTGCATTTTTGTGACTAATATTAGAATCAGTCTAATTTGGTGTAAATTTTTATGAAATTTAGTACCAAACACACTTTAAGCTAAAATTTTAAAAATAATAAAGAAAGAAAAAAAAGATTAGGTAACATGCACATACTGACATAAACCATGTCTAACATCATGTCCAAAATCAAAAGTAAAAAAACCTAACATGAACATACTGACATATAGATTAGGTAAAACTTTCATATGTGGCATTTAACTAAATGAACCTTATCCGTAATAGTAACCCCCTCATCCACCTCCACCTTCGTCGCCAAATTCATCCTTCGATTTTCTTTTTACTGATTCAACTCCAGGAGAACTCTTGGGCGACTTCGAGCTAGATGTGTCCAAAAAATGGTCGTTCACCTCTGCTGAATCGGATGGTGGAGATCCCTTTCTATTGTCCTCATTCACAGATGCAAGAAGTTTTTTCAGACGCTTTTTATGACCCGATTTGTACGGAATTCCTAACAGCCTATAAAATGCTGCAAGACTTTTAATAAACTTTGATGGTTTACTTGTGCCTGCTTCAGTATCATGTTGTCTCGAAAGTGGGTGTTGTTGTTTGGTACTTCTTAATCTGTATGTCATTTGCATGCTTTCTTTGACGACCCCTTTATAATCTTGTTCTTTTTGCTCCCTTAAAATTCTCTCGTGTTCTTCTTCCCTACTAATTGTAGTTGTGGAAGGCCTGGAACTAGAGCTAGAGGCATTTGCAGTTCCTCTGCTAAATCTTTCTTCATTTATAACAGAACTACTTCTATATATTCTTTGGTTAGTTATATTGGTTGTAGTTGCAGGGTGAGAAGTGTGGGAAGTCTTTGTATTAGAATCGAAAATGACTTCAAATAAATCTCGAACCTCCTGAGAAGCTTTGCTACAAGGTGCAGCGTCTCCTCCCAGACAAGCCAAATGTAATTTGAGTCGATTTATTTTGTTGACAAACTATTTTCC
Organism: Magnolia kwangsiensis; assembly: GCA_037074715.1. Classification (NCBI taxonomy): domain Eukaryota; kingdom Viridiplantae; phylum Streptophyta; class Magnoliopsida; order Magnoliales; family Magnoliaceae; genus Magnolia; species Magnolia kwangsiensis. The sequence goes on along the minus strand of CM073589.1, from coordinate 4,135,868 downwards.
ACACAACTTACATTTCAACTTTATCTTTCCATCCTGGGGTAGGTTTGGACACTATAATCCCAAATATTCACTGATGCATCATCTTCCGATGACATATCTACTGTATATCTGGTTAGCTTAGGATTAAAAAAAAGAGTTATGAATGAACGCAATTACCTAACAATATAATAAAAGATTTAAACAAAAAAGTTATGAATGAACGCAATTAACTAATTGAATAGTAATGAAAAAAGAGAAAATTCATCCACCCATAAAACATAACCATAAAACTTCAATGTAATTGTTTTAACAAAATTACAAATAACATGATATAACAAAATTAGAAGGCATCAAAATCATATTGCAGCTGCAAGCACAGTCTCTTCAATCTTATCACTCTCCTCTTCATCAATCTCCTCATCAATAGAGGTCTCTTTTTTCCGCATCGAACGCAGCCAATCCTAAGTACAAATGAGCGTTTCAACCGATTCAAGTGTAAGTGAGCTTTTATACTTGCTTACGACCCTACTTCCCGTACTGAAAACGGATTCTAAAGCTACGGTTGAAATTGAAATTGATAATATGTCACGTGCCATTAACGAGAGCATAGGGTACTGCAACTTACCAGATCTTATCCTCCACCACTCTAAAACATTAAAATCATTGCCTTTATTTAGAACTAGAATATCTTCCTTGAGATACTCTTCAAGTTCTAATCTATGCATTTGTACTTGAGTCCCTTTTAGCTGTGTATAGTAAGACATGAAATCATTTGTCATGTCTTCTTGCAATTCATCAACAATGGAACTAGAAGCCACATAAGGAAATTGTTCTTTTGCAGCACACGCATACAAATTGTATAATTCACTAGCTGCACCAAAAATCTTTTCAGCATTAGCAATACCCATCACACCATATAACTTATTACATATGAAGCCAACCATAAACATCTTATACCGAGGATCAAGAACGACTGCAATACCCCGACTTTTTAGGACCCGAGTATACGACTCGTTTCCTAAAAACCCGAGTGTTAACCTTAAAGGATGGTCTAATTCGAGTGTACATTTTTTTTCTTTTATCAGAGTAAGTAAATGAGCCTAGTGTGGACAAATCGACATAAAGAAAAATTTTACTATCATTCAAGTATACAAGAAGCTGTCCATAATGACTTATACAAACCAACGTCTCTGAATTTAACAAGTACAAGATTTACAAGAATTTAATACATGGAGAATAACAGAAAGCATGTAAATATAAGTCACATGATTACGCAGCTCCTCCAGGAAAATACAGTCATGCATCCTTGGCGATCGTACCATACTCCTCATCAAGTTCGAACATGCATATTACTTAAGTCACTCGTACTACCTGTACGGTTGTATATTTGATGGATGAGTGACCAACTCAGTGTGAATTCCCCTCATAATTACATACCGCCGCATTAGTTAAGCATAGTTATAAAATAAAGCATACAAAACACTACACGATGCAGTCTTATTAGATGCATAGATGCGTGAAATATGCAATCACGCCCCGGGATGCTTATCCGTGCGGACAGTGGGTCGTCACCCATGCAATCATCGAACCTGAGAAACATCATTCAGTTGGAACAATACGTGCCATGTATGCATGATTAGCTAAGTCATTATTAGTCCATTTACAACCAGCTAATTTAGATAAGCTCAAAGGTCACTACGGGGAGCACATAACCCAGCGTAGGCTGATAGCTCGGGCATAGGTCCCATACCATCATCCCCGGCTCATGAGGCTACCATATTAGGATGTTTAATGAAAATCCATCGACTAATGGCCAATCATATTACAATATATGGGACTTACCATCGCATGTTTGCAAGCTATAAAACATCAAGCCCATATAGGAAAAATACTAGAATAAAGCCACATAGGGCGATATCAAACAAGCCACATAGGACAATTATCAAAATAGGCCTCATAGGGCGAGTATCAAAACCATACGATAAAAGACCATCCTTGAAAACCATTGGACACAACAATCCTTGATGGTAAGCCTACATTAATGATCCATTTAGACCACCACTCAATAACCACTAAGTCGAAGATCCATTTTAATCACAACCAGTCAGGTTACATCCCAAGTATGGGTGTACATTTATAGGTGGGGGTTTCTCACTAATGTACCAGTTTAAAGTCCATAAGCAATACACAAATAATCCATAAGCATGAACAAATATACAGGGTGAACATTAACCAGGCAATATAGCGATTCAATTTTCACCAACTAACACATGTGATTATAGGAGAGACATTATAATTTTTAATAAAAACTATAACTTAAGCTAATGAGAAGATAAAAAGCTCAAGGGGAAGAATCATCACCTCATACTTGAATCGCCTTCTAGTGTCGCTAAGTACTTGCACCTTTAGAATTGTATCCCACCACAAATCATGAACTTGTACAATTATGTCCAAGTTCTAATCACTACCCAGGATTTAAGATCATGGTCTAGGGTTATCTTTTTAGGGTCTTAGTATATAATTAGGGTTTTCATCTTTTAGTTTGGTGCTTAAATCCTATGATCTGGGTCCCAAGTTATATTGATATTATCATTGTACAATGGACCAAATACTACTCACAATATGATAATTCACAAGTTTATATTCAAGTATATATGTAATATATAATGTTCTTATATTGACTAATAACCTATTAAATAACAGAGGTAATAGAAATGGAATATACACTAATAGTAAAGTAATAATGATTAACGATAATAACCATATTACAAGAATTTTACTAATCCCTAAGGAAGTTGATAGTGTTTCTTAATGATATTAATCCTAATTATCAATAATGACTCTAGTCATGATAATAGATGTCATGACCTACCATAAGTTATGAAATTCTACAATTAGCTCAAACCTAATACACCATTTAGGGTTAATGTCTTAGCTTAGGATTTTGATTACCTAGGTTTTTAAGGTTTCGTCCTTGGGTTTAGTTCTAGGATTAGATTTAGGATTTTGAACCCTAGTTGGGGTATCATTAACTATGATGTAATTTAATAATTACAAAATAATTTTAGCATTTATGTTATTATTCATCTTGGCTAACATAATAATAGTCGCTATGATGTTATATAATATTTGATCTACTATTAATGATAACGTTTAAGAGTGGTAAATCAAAGCACTAGGATTTAATAATGGTATTATTATTATTATTTACCTACAATAACTATTACTAGTATGGAAGAATTACTAATGGTTATTCGTACATACCACTAATAATCCTAACAATGATATCAACAATGCTAATGGTAATCAAAAGAATCTCAAAATGGAGGAAGACTTGGACTCACCTTAGTCGACTCGTTCGAGTCGAGTTGACTCGGCCCAACACAAGCATCCATCTCACCCTCTCTCTCCTCCATTTCTCCTTCTTACTTTCCCCTTTCTTTCTTCTTCTTTCCCCTTACTTCCTCCTTTATTTTCTTCTTCTCTTTCTTCCTACTGGAACCCAGCTAGACCCAGGCCAGTCCCATGGTCAACTCATCCCAGCCGACTCAGCTAGTCAGCCCATAGCTTAGACCCAGACTCTCTCTTTCCTCCTCTACTCTCTTTCCTTCCTCTCCTTTCTTCTTTCCTTTGTTGCTGCTGGAAGTATCCGGCCATGGCTGTCAATCCAGTCTGACTCAGCCCTAGTCAAACTGAGTCAACTCAGTGACTGCACAAGGATGGGTAGTGGGGCAGGCCCGACTCTGATCAGGTTGGTGCAACCCAAACTCGGCTCTGTTCGAGCCTAACCCGACAACCACACTCTCCCGCGCTATCTCCTACTTTTCTTCTTTCTTTGAAGTCCAGCAGCACCACTAGACTCGACCTAAGCGCGACCCAAACTCAACGGATCGGCCCAAGCTCGGCTCAGTTCGAGCAGGTGCAGCAATGCACCACTTCCTCTCTCTTTTTCTCACCCTCTATTTCCTTCTTCTCCCCTTCTCCAATCTGCATAGAGCGCTGCAGAGATGGCCCAACTTGGTGAGAGAAACTGATACGAGATTAAGGGCTGTAACAGGGGTTAGTGACTGTTCTTCTTAATAAGGAAGATGACATGTCATTAATGGCAGATCACAAATGCCCATATCTTGCTCCAAAACGATGCATGAGAATGGTGTAGATGGGTCTATGGGAGCTTAAAGCGTGGTCGGATTGAAGCTCTAATGAGGTTTAGGCGGTGGGTTCGATGGAGAAAGCTTACAGCTGATTTTTCTCGAGCGGAAGCAATAACAGGGAGGAGAGGCCTTGCTGCCCGATTCTCCTTGCCTTATACCTTAACCTAGGCTCACTCAGCATCGTCGGATGAGCAATGGACGAACTAGATTCAATCTGGTAAAAATAGCTTCCCCAAACGGTGGGTAGAAATCAAAATTGGTCTGGTTTTCTTAGAACGCCCTAAGCAAATCGGATGGCCGAGATCTTTCCTAAATAGAAGGCTTTGATTGGAGGATAAGGGCAGACGCGGATCGCCAAGCTGTCAAACAAAAGGCACAACAGAAGCTTTCTGTTTTCGGAAGGCATGTGTTTATGGGACTATTTGCACCGAGGATTGTGCGAACACACGTGTGCTATTTCGTGTGAAAAAGCTAAGGTTTTGGTCGAGCCCATCGCCTGCGTCAGATGGACGGTTCAGATCATAAAGGTGGGCCTTTCTGGTGGGCCACCGTCTAAATAAACGGACGACGTCCATTCACTGACTAAACACGCAGATAGAGAGAGAGAAATCTCTCTTTTGTGGAAATTTTGGGTCAGCGGCTGCTGACGGAGCTGGTACGCCTGGTGCACTAGGTGCACTCGCACCCCGTGTGGGGTCCACCGTGATGTCCGTGACCAATCCACACCGTCCATTCTACTATACGCGTCATCTCAAGGTGCTTGGCCAAAGATGAGGTGGATCCAAAGCTTTGGTGGGCCATACAAGTCAATTCCTAGCTCTAACGGTGGATTTCCATTGCCTAGTGATCAGATCGTCCTGAAGTTGGACGTCAACGGTTAAAGAATACTTAAGAGTTTATTTAGGTGGTTGGGGCCACCCGTTCTATGATTTCATAACATTAAATATTTTTATTAGGGTTAGTTTAACATTTATTATTATTTATTTCTTTTATATATTTTGTCATATATAATTATATTATAACAAATTATTAATACATATATAAATTATATGAATATCAGTAAGCAGAGATTGATATATATATCATTTGTATATCATTTGTATGGTCATTTATGTGTTAGGCTTTAAATTTTATATAACTCATTAAATTTTTTCAGTATATTTCATTTTTATATATTACGGATTCTATAGTTAGTAATTTATATTAATGCTGTTGTAAGTATACACATATAACATGAATTTAGTTACATATCATTTTAATACGAAACTTTAAATATTTATAAAATATAAAAATAATATTCCATAGTATATATATCTAAGTTGTATTATTTTCTTGTATTTATATTAAATTAAATTAAATGCTAACACTCGAGTACTGAAAAGTACGGGGTGTTACATTACCAGACTACACTCAGACCAATACTTATCAAACTTTACTTGCATACCCATGGTCATGATTGTAAAAAGTCTTGTCCACTACTACTTTTGTGCAAGACATCTTTTACTTTCCAAAGTTCAGGCATAAATATATTTGCTGTTGGATACTTGCAGTCCGAAAATTTCTTCGTACTATTGTAAAAAATAGAAAGAAACTTACGAACTGATTCAACTCTTGACCAATCATCTTCAGAAGGCAGCCAAATATACGCACTATCATGCTCCGCATAGTGAGAGAAGGTAGGTCTCAAATCTATCGCTGAATCCAACATTTCAAAAGTTGAATTCCAACGTGTCGTGATATCCAACTTCATCATTTTCTGAGTTAACAAATTCAACCGTTTCACGATCTCATTTTATGCATGTAATCGTGAAGGTGACCCTCGTATGTACTTCACACTTTCTCTTATGTTTTTTATCGTGGGATCGATTGTTTTAAGGTTTTCTTGTACAATTAAGTTTATGATGTGAGCACAACACCTAACATGAAATATCTTTCCACCAAAATACAAGTCATCGGTGGCCTTAAACTGGTTGCGCAAATTCATTATCATGCTATCATTTGCAGAGGCATTGTCTAGTGTAATTGTCGAGATTTTTTTTCTCAATTCTCCACTCCATTAGACATCTGTGTATACAGTCTGAAATCATCAAACCACTATGAAGCGGTGCAAAGATAACGGAAGTTTATTATTATCTTGTGAATCCTCCATTCGGCATCAATGTAATGAGCAGTTAGGGACATATACCCCTTTCGTTGATTGGATGTCTTCCACAAATCTGATGTCAGGCTAATTCAGAAAATCGTGGCCAACTCTCCTTTCAACTTAACTTTCTCGCCTTCATACATCTTCATACACGCCCTCCTGATTGTTGTACGAGAGACCTTCTCGTATCTGGGGTTAAGGCATTTGACTAGTCCAACAAAAGTAAGACTCTCTACCATCTGAAATGGCCTTTCATCTGAAATAATTAACCTGGCCGTCCACTCATTCACCGACTCTTTGTCATACTTGTAGATAAACACTGATGGACCCCTTGCAGATTGTGAAAATGAAAGTGTTTGTTGCCTTAGCCCACTTCTTGCTATTTTAAGACACTTTGCTAGATGTTTCTTAAATGTTGTAGTCGAACAATCTGCTTACTTAGTGTACTGACTCTTGCAGTGCTCGCATTGTATCTTCACTTGGTCGTTCTTTAGGGTTACTTCCTCAAAATCTTTCCACACTGCTGACCTCTTTTTCGTATTTCCCGCAACATATGACTGTGTGGTACTAGTATCAATTATGTCAACGGGCACATCTCCATGTTCAACACCTAATCCTTCATCTTCAAGGATCGTTGGTGATGTAATTGATCGACTAGGGTATTGGAAAGACCCTCGCTTTCCATCTAATAGTTGAAATATACTAAATCATATTAGCATTAGCAATCTAATGCTAACAGAGTTATACTAAATCATAAATTAGTTACCCATCTAAGGTCAGATAGATTGTAATACTTTCATATTCCCATTTAAACATCTACGTCGAAAATCTGGCAACATCTCTCCATGCCTCTCCAGATAAGTTGATTTTACATTACATTCCGATGCTAAATATCTAAAGTAATGTAAAAATATTTGGCATTGGATACGAAACGAAAGAAACATATCCAGAGAGAAACGAGAAGATGGACCGTGGATCAGGCATGAACATTTAAATCAGTTATATGAAAGCATATTATCCATCTAACATTGAACTATCCAAAAATGGACAATTTGAGCGATTTCTATACCATCAAAAACATATTATATCTATGTATGACCACATAAAAATTCTCAAATGGGTAACTAATTATCTAACTTACAACTAACAATTAAATCTTAAATTAGTTACCCATCCAAGGTTGGATAGATTGTAATACTTTCATATTCTCATTTAAACGTTCACGCCGAAAATCCGGCAGCATCTCCTCATGGCTCTCCAGATAAGTTGATCTTACGTTACATTCCGATGCCAAATATCTAAAGCAATGTAAAAATATTTGGCATTGGATACAAAATGAAAGATACATATCCAAAGAGAAACGGAAAGATGGACCGCGAATCAGGATACATATTTAAATAGGTTGTATGAAAGCATACCAACCATCTAACCTTAAACTGTTCAAAAAGGGACAATTTAAGTGATTTTTATGCCACCAAAAACACACGATATCTATGTATGGCCACATAGAAATCCTCAAATGGATAACTAATTATCTAACTTACAACTAACAATCACAAGTCACAACTATAAACTAATAAGTCATAATAATAATTTAAGAAGAAAAAATGTAATACATATTAAGCTAACTATATAATGAGAAAAGCGAAGAAGCAATGTAATACAATTAGTTAATTATACAATTGTTAGCCCTACAAGCACCTTTAGACATGTAAGTTATACAACTCTATATGAAAACACAAGACATATGTGTGCAACATAAGAGTAAATTACGCTGCATGTACGGTTCACTTTGTACATGACCCATCCAGAATTAGTACTCAAAATTGAGTTTTTCAAACACTTATCATTTTTTTGATTTTCAAAACAAATATAAACACATCAGTCCATATAAAGTTAAAATTTTAACTTACAAACTTAAGCATCATTTTTAGATGCAAGGGCTAGCAAACCTCCAAACACCATATGGTCTTACACATATGACTTGTTTAGTTTATGATAAACACTTTTAAGGGAGAAGCTTGTTTGATATACATATCTCATCTCAATTAAATTATATGACCCTTGATTGGAGGCTTTGAACACTTGGGTTTTTTGGTTCTCACAAGTGAGCCCATGGTTTAGTAAACCATACCATTGATCTGTTGCTACCATGAGACAGTACCAAAAAACAAAGACAAAAGAAAGAAAAAGTACAACAATCAAAAGAAAATTCCTCTGACTAGAAAGCGTCGTCTTCTTCTTTCAATATTTTGATGTTAATTGCTTCAAGCCTTTTTAATGAGATTTTGAAAATGCAGGAGGATGCTATGCTTAGAGAGCAGATCACCATCCATGGAACTGAAAGGTAGAATAATACCTGTTTGGTAGACAGAAGAAGAATTTCCTTTTCCTTTTTAAGAAAATTGGAAATTAAGAACTGATATGAATTAGCCTACCAATAGACAACCATGGATTAGTGCAGTAAAACTTCTTAGCGCCATTGACAATGAGATATCTAATATAATATATATCTCTCCAAATCTCTCACACTAAGTATGCTTCATGTATGTTGTGAGAGGTCTCAAGTGTAACCCACAAGTTACAGTCCACCAAGCTGATAAATTCAAACCTACTAAATGAATAAGACATCCAACCCTTCCAATTAATTTGCTCTTACCTTGAGAATCATCTAATACAAAATTCAGCCATATCAACTAAACATGTGGGCCACACCAAAAAATAAATAAAAATTATAACCATTGATAAATAAATAAAATAGAAATGTGGTCCACTTAATGGGTAGACATGGTTACTTTTTGCATATATAAGTAAAACCCTATGATGGGAAAAGTTAACGGTCCACCCAGTTGGTAAAATCTAACCTACTAAATGATTAAGAGTTTAAGACATCCATTAATTGATTTGCCCCACCGTTAGGATCACCTAATATATATGTAAGCAATATTTTATTTTATTTTATTTTTATGGAGAATGATCACTCAAACTTATAATCTTACTAAATATGAGCACTCGAATCCATCACCCCAGTGTTGAACAAACCATAACCTCATCAGTGTTGAAATGCATTTTGTCTGCCACTGAGCATTAAACAATTTCTAACCTCTTATAAATATAAAAATAAGAGTGTGTACACTCAATGAGTAGATGTAGCTGATATTTGCATTAATGATTCTCCATGGCCCACTAAACCTATTAGATGGATTGGGCATTACCTACACACCAAATGTTCGGATTCTAACGTGTGGTCCAGTTGATTGGACTCAAGAGTTCTCCATGGAAAGATTGTGATGATCGTAAGCAATTTTTTATATCAAGCCCTGAAATTTTTGGGAAAAATGGATGGACCACAACTGTTTGTTGTGGTGTGGTCCACTTGAGATTTGGACATGCCTCATTTTAGGGGAGCTGTCAAAACAGATGAACGACGTGGATATAGGCAGATCACATGCATCAGATTCACTCCACAGTCAAGGATTCATTAGAATAAGAAGAAATAATAAGAGGATTTATAAGAAGAAACTATTAAAGATTCAAAATAGAATCCTCACTAAAATCGGATTCAATCACGAAGAAGGAGAGGAGACTGACGTTGGGCGACTGGCAGGCAGTAGAACGGCCGAACGGGTGTTGAAGAAGAAGACTAGAAGAGGAGACTGGAGAGGAAGAAGATTGTCCGTCGTCGGCGAGCAGGCAGCAGAATGTCGGGCAGCGCTCGTCCGTCGTTCGGGTAGGGTTAGGGTAAGAAAAGAGGGGAAAGGGAGAGTTAGGTGAGAAAACAGGGTAAGGAATGTTTCCATCTCACGTCCAGGTGACGCTGGACTGTTCTTGGCTCAATAAAATATTCAAGGTGGCCCTGCTTAGGTGGGCCACTACATGGTGGATGGTGTGGAACATACATAAATATAAAGTGGGCCCCACCTACAAATGGATTGGATCCAATACATGCTTCATGTGGGGTCCATCCGGGTGGGCCACATGGCCATTTCATCACATAAAAAGGAAAAAAAAAAGGGAGAGAGAGAAAGAGAGAGATCGAGACACGTGTGATGGAGAGACCCCGACACTATGGGCCCTCCCTTGCATCCAATCATACATCAAGTGGGTCCCATTGCATGTGGGCCCACCAAATCAAAAATCAACAGTGGAGATCCCTTCTCCACCAAGATGCATGGTCTAGATGATCCCCTTTTTAGATTAGAAAGTAAACATCGTGATGGGGTACATAAAGAATGGCCCCATCATGGAATGACAATAAAATCAAGGTGGGTCATTGGCCGCATCTAGGGTCCAAAGTAAGATTCATACCATCGATCGGTAGGCCTCACTTGGCCCATCATAAAAATATGAAAACTAGCCTATAGAAGCATCCACCATTCGATCTTCTCGGTCCGTTGAAAAGCCGATCTCCTAATGTCTCACTTTGATGGTGGAATATGAGAAATGAATGGTTAGTATGAGAGATCTTGGGATTGAAAAGTGGGCCATAAAAATTACTTCTCTCCTTAGAAATGCATGGACGTCGACCTCTTTTCTCTCTTAGAATTGTTGCTTCGAATTTTTGTTGAGAAAGAGAGAGGTGTGGTGGTTGTAAGAGAGATGTGAGTGATGGATGTGAAGTGAGTGATGGGTGAGGTGGGAGATTGGTTGACTTTGGAGTTTGCTTGACTTGTGGAGAAAGGAAGCCTGAGTGCTTTGTACTTGACATGAGATGATTGATAAGATTGATTTGACATGTTGTAGAGATTCTCTTGGGATTGCAAAAGCACGGTGTTTTCTTTGAAATAAACGTTGGCCCACATCTTCCTACCAGGGTATCGGATCGGTGCGCGAGTCGCGGCGTTGGAACAGCGGCAACGATACGGTTGTAATGGTACAAGTCTTAGATTAAACCGACTTAAATCTACAAGATATGACTTAAGGTCGTGCACAAACATCGATTATACGTCGTGCATTGTTGAAATTCGACGAGAAGGATCGTGGCAGTCAACAGAACAGTATGAACTATGATACGGGTCTTACAGAAAATGAAGGGAATTGACAATGAAATGCATGGAATTGAACGTGAAATGGAATGAAATTGACCACGGACTGATTGAAATTGACCACGAAGTGTATGAAATGAATTTTCGACCATCGACCTAATGGAATATTGAAAAATAAGTAGGTTAGTTAGCTAAAGTAGCATCTCCTACCCCAAATCCTATATGGTACATCAAGTAACTCATTTTGGTTTAAGAGATACGTTTATTAAATGAGTAAAAAGAAAGATTTTTTTTTATATGCTTATATATACATATTCATATATATTCATATAAATATGTATTAGAGAAAAATATAGAGAAAAAATTCTCCTTGTAAAATATATATATATATATATATATATATATATATATATATATATATATATATATATATTTAAAAGTACAAAGTTGAAACAGTGAATTGGGGTTGATCGGGCCACTGGGACAGTGAGTCGGGTCGAATTCGGCTGATTTTTTTTTCCTTGTTATAAGTTTATCACTATTTATGGGTCCCATTATGATGTATGTGTTATATCCAAACTGTTCATTTATTTGGCGAACTCGTATTAAGGCTTGAGACGATAAATAAGTCAAATCTAGCTGTCAAGTGGACCACACCGTGAAAGGAAGTTGAGGATTGAATATTTACCATTGAAATCCTTTCATGGGTCACAGAAGTTTTGGATTATTATGAAATTTATTTTTCCTCTTCATCCAAGTCTTTGTTAGCTTATGGATAGATTGGATGGAAAATATATGTTATGGTGGGCCCTACAAAATTTTTAATTGTGGTGTGGTCCAGTTGATCTTTGGGTATGATTTTTTTTTTTTTTTTTGATAATGATCCAAAATGATCTCGAAATATCGACGAACGTTGTGGATATAATAAATACATAACTGTGGGCCCATGTAACTTTGATATCTTTTGATCCGTTCGTGCAACTCGGAGTTCGAGGAGCGTAAGCGCTCGTCTTCGAGCACCGGGCGATCCGCCTCAGCAAGGAAAGCAGGGGGCATTTTCGACCTGGGAAATGGGGCCGTACAGCTGGGGATTATTCTCGGAAGGTAAAAAGCAAGTGGACTTCAAAAGGCTGTGGGCCATATACTGGTCATACAGTTGGAAATTTCTCTTTACCCGCCGAACGCTCCATTTGATATAGATTGATATATGGTAGATTCGAATTACGTATATTTACTAACAAATTCCTCGTGGATCTTTCCTATTTCATGTTAATACCCTGATATTTTCTTGGCGACATTAGTCAAACTGCTCCCCTCCCTCGAGAAATCGCCTTCACTGGAAATCCAGCGCGGACAGACAGCAGTGCATCGCCATTCATGGCGGCAGCTACATCATCGTCGTCGTCGTCGTCATCATCATCATCTGCGGCCGCCGCCGGATCAGGACCACCACCACCTCCTCCTCCGAAGATCCTCCTAGCAAAGCCCGGATCCGGCCCCGTGGGGTCCACCGTCGCCAAATTCTCTCGAAGCGGCGGCGGCGAAGACGAATCGGTAGTTCTTCGATCCCGTCTCCCGCCCGTCGGATCCCTCAATCTCCTCTCCGATTCTTGGGATTTCCACACCGATCGTATCCTCCCTGTAAGCTTCCTTCCGCCAAACCCTAGAACCCCCATAAACCCTAAAAAAAACTAAAATCTCCTATTTCTCTCTCTTCCATTTCAATTTTGCAGTTCCTGACCGAAAATACCGATTTCACGGTCATCAGCATCATTGGTCCGACCAGTGTTGGCAAATCGACGATACTAAACGAGCTTTACGGATTCAATGAGAGCTCTCCCGGTAAATCCTCTGAAAACTTCCCTGTTTTCTACTCAAATGCAGTCCTTTTTTTTTGGACTAATTGTTGGTTAGGGCTATGCTGATGTTATTTTAAACTGGTGATTAGAGATTTGTGTTCTTAGGTTTGATTAGAGATAAGTTTGAGCTATTCTGGCTTGCAGGAATGCTCCCACCTTTTACAATGCAGTCGGAAGAAACAAGAGCATTGGCTAGGCATTGTACAACGGGAATTGAACTTAGGATTTCTGCTGAAAGGCTGATTCTTCTTGATACCCAGGTTCCTCTTACTAGCCTTTTTTTTTTTTATTGCATTTCCCCCACTTTTGATTGATTAAATTTAGACTTAGATTCTTCCTTGTGTATTTTGAAGTCTTTTAGGGCCTGTTTGGATGCCTGTAAGTCACTTACAGGTGAAAGTCACTTCCAAGTAACCTGTTTGGATATAAGTTGTAAGTCACCCATAGGTAAGTTAGTTTTTCAACACCAGGTCAAGGGTTTGAGTACCCATGGTGGTGAAATCCCACTGTGTGCGTGTGTGGGGTGTGTGTGCGTGTAGCGTGAGTGTAAAAAAAAAAAAATGTTAGTTTTTCTGTTTGGGTAACCTGTGAGTTACTTACATGTGAAAAGTTGTATATTTGCACCGAGCAGAGCTTGAATTAGGGAATTGTTCTAAAGTATTATGATCATATAAGAATGAGTAGGATCAAATATATCATTTTATTAAGCCCATCAAGATAAATATTTGAGCTAATTATTAGGCAAAACTAGTTATCAAGTGAGCCATTAAAGTGGGCCCATGAATTCAAAATATACATAATATAAAGCAATAACTCAATTTAAACATTGAGAATAAACTTAAAAACATTAATAACAAATATAATAATCAAAGTACATTAACAATGTCTTAAAGAATACATTTTTTTTTATCTAAATGTAGACCTTTAGCCAAAAATTTAAGCATATCCAAAGCTCAAGTAGACCATACCACAGGAAAAAGTGAAAATACTGATTTCGACCGTTGAAACCTTTCTAGTGCCCATAGTGATCCTTATTTTCCATCCAACATGTTCATAAGATCACAAACACATAGATGAAGGGGAAAAAAAAAATCAGCTTGATCCATAACTTTTGTGGCCCCCCAGAAATTTTCAATGGTATACACTCAATTCACACTATTTCCTCTGGTGTGGTCCACTTGATCTTTGCATATAGCTAATTTTTGGGATCAAGACTTAAAATTAACTATTAAAATGGATGGACAATGTGGATCAAATACATATATCATGGTGGATCCCACAGAGTTTACACATTACTCGGCACGCAATCCCTTTCTGCAGAATACTCAGCCGTGCACCAGTTGGCAAGAGTTCTCTTGAGAACTTTTTGAGAACTCATCATACGTCATTTGAGTCCAAAATCTGAACGGTCCACGTGATGCAAAACCCCATGAAACCTAACCTAACTTTTACTTTGATCTAAAACATTGGTGGGTCATGACAAAAGAAAACATTTTCCTACCTTGATTTGCATCTTTCTTTTCTATGGCCCACTAAAGTTTTAAATCAGGGCGAAAATTGGTCCCCGATAGTTTCATGGGATGATGCATCACATGTACCGTTTGAATTAGAGGCCCATGACACGTGTGAAAAAATGGACACGTGCGTAAGTGAGCGTGCCTTATAGAGTAACGTCAAACCACTCCCGTTTTTAAAGGAGAAAAAAAGGGTAGATGAAACCCTACCGTTTTAGGAGGAGAAGAGACGGAAGGCGGTAATTGGAGAGAGAGATTGCAGAGAGGGAGAGTTGTTCCGACTGGTTGATGAAAGACGAGAAAATAGTGCGTTTCTCCCTCTTCTCTTCTTTTTAAAAATCCGACCGTTGAGCCTGTAAGCGACTTACAGGGAAGGGACTTCTCACCCCCATCCCCCTGCAGTTTTTTGGTAGATTTGCCTGTAAGTGACTTACAGGTGATTTTTCTCCCCAAAACACCACCTGTAAGTGACTTCCCTGTAAGTCACTTCCAACTTACCCAACTTACTGGCATCCAAACATGCCCTTAACTTGCTTGAATAATATTTTTCTTTCGACCTCGGAACCTCTCTTCAAAGTTTGTACCATTGCATTGTCTTTTAATTCCCTGATTCTAGAAGTGTTTTGCTTCTGCTCATCTAGTTATTACTTTCCAAGCTGTTATTTTACTAATGTTTTTCATTTTCATATGACAATAAAATTCTTCATGACATGCAGCCTTTATTCAGCCCTTCTATTCTAGCTGAGATGATTAGACCTGATGGCTCGTCTTCAGTTTCTGTATTAAATGGTGAAAACCTATCAGCTGACCTGGCTCATGAATTGATGGGTATTCAGGTAATTGTAAAGAAAAAAGAATCGCATTACAATTCTGTTTTTAAAGATTCACATACTAGTCACATGATGACAGTTTTTAAGATTGTTTGAGCACATCTGATCTGGCGCTATTCTTTTTGTGGTGGTGCAAGGAACCTTTCTAGCTTGGTGTTTTCCTGGTATCCATTAGTCATATTTTACTGGTGGTATCAGAGGGAGTTCATGATATTAATATGTGGCATCTGATGCTGACGGTATGCCTTCCATCTTGGAATTCTATTATTAAATGTCATTTGTCCATTTGTCAGTAACATGCTTTCTGATGAAGCAAACTGGTATTTGTGCATGAGCAAACAGAGAAATTATGATGCCCATTAATGTGGAGACCACTGAAGCTTTTAGAAGCCACAATTGGCAAG